>CM076573.1:341386111-342018032 GCA_034641835.2 Pinus albicaulis | reverse complement strand
GTGTTGTAGAGGCTACAACAGATTGCCTTGGAATTGTCTGTGGGGGTTTAGATCATTGCTCCCCACATTGTATGGGTTGTATATTTACATATGCATGTATTGACATACTCCAAAAACAGTTATCTCTAGTAAAACTGCGCTATCATAGCCTTGGGCATTTTCTATGTAGCAGTCTACTCCATTTTTCATGTATATGTTTCTTGAGGCTTGTCCTGCCTAACTTGAGTGATTATTTCCTCAATATTTTGTATACATTTTGCTGTTGTAAAATTAATAATATGGCTATGTGTTCTTATTACATTTTATGAGTTGATTTATCACTGCTACTCCAATTTTGTGTTCATGTATTGCTACATCCCCATTTTGGGATATTATAGGAATATCATGCCCTTATTGACTGGTTTGATGCATCACAATATGCATTTGTTGGAAATGATGTTACGTAAGAGGTAGAGATAATTAGACTATTAAACTCGTTGTTTAAAGTAATGATAAATTTGATCTTATTATATGACAAAGTTTATTTCATAAGTTGCAAGTGACCCAAAACAATGTGGCTTGCTATATTATCTTATTTTAGGAATTTATTTGTTTTTTAAGTACTTAGAGTTGCATTTTAACTGGAAATCTTGTATTTTCTAGGATGACTTTAGATGCTCCCCTTACATGGATTATTGATGTTCATAGCTTGGTTTTTGGAAAGGTTTCAAATGCATTTCTTCTTATGAATAGTTAATTTAAATAACATATACTCTAGTAAGGATGCAAATTGTCTCATCTTCAACATGAAGAGAGTGGAAAAGATTTGTCAAACCATATATAATATTTTTTCTTCTACATCAATTGTATGGCTTAGGTTTTGCATCTATATTCTTGCATTTGATATGATTCTTGTCTCTTATCTGCTACGTGCATGTGGAAGTGTAGCATTGCAATATACATTTTGGCTAGATGGGAAATATGGATGTTGTCAAACAGAGCCTTTCATATGCAAATGTATTTTCTTATTTAATCACCAATATATTGATGATTAATTTGGCTTATATTTTTCTGTGTTTGTGCTTAGAATCATTGTTAAAACTCTACAATTTTCATCTAGTCTTCCTAGACTGTAATTATTGTAAAATGGATCTTAATTTAGTTGAAGGTATGACTTGAGACAATAAATTTTAGATTCTATTATGTAGCTCTCATCTAACTTAGTAGACATCATATTCCTACACATATCAGAAACAGTCACGCATTTTGGCCACACTACATTCATCAAACCTCAACGAATTTCAATTTTTTTCTAGGTTCGATGAACCCTGTGACTTAGTTATCACCCTTCGAGACATCATGGAGGAGGAAAAGAACTTTAAAACCCTTATGCTTCTTTGTCGACCTTTAAGTGGAATCTGAATCAGTCTCGAGAGAGGCTCTATTCTAGAGACTCAGACAAATTAGAATTTCAAGGACTCTACTCACTACTACCATGCATCTATATGAATTTGTACTTGATCATCTCCACACACTGCGTATACTATCAAATGTTAACAATGCCATCATTGAGTTGAAGTAGTAGTGTCCTTCCTCAACAAAATTGTTCAATATACATATTGATGAACTACAATTCTTTCGGCAAGAGCATATCCATCCTAGGGATGGTATCTCCTTTCATTTGGTCCAATGGTGCTAAAAATAATGCCTCTCGAATGAAAATTAAACCATATATTTTTAGGCAGTAACAATTCCCAATTATTTTAGTGAAAACTAAGCTCATCATTAAGGTTCAATAGTTACTCGGGTTGTTTTTTTCTCTTATTTTCAAAAATAGGAAGGATTGGAGTGGTTGTCCAGCACTATCTTTACTCGAGGTCATAGGATGAAATGTGAGACATTGTGATGATATAAGCATTGTATATAAAAGGCGAGCCTCAAAGCTATACGAGTTATCACAGAAACCTAGGATCATATTTATGTTAAAATATTATTTTCAGACTTTAGGTAGTCTTCATAGATGTAGTTATTCCTACTTCCACATATATGAATGCTTCAAAAATTTATCACCACAAACAACAAGAGAAAATTTGGGCCACTAAGAATACTATGTGAGTCATTCAACAAATGTGAGCCATTGAGGAGGAGAAATGAGCCACAATGAATTATAGTGAGCCATGTTGACATCAAATGAAAATTATTAAACGATTCACTATAATTGCAATCGATATGTGGAGAATAGTGAGCCACCATAAAAATGAGCCATAGGGAAATATGATGTGAGCCACAGTAATAAATTATGAGCCATAGAAACAAATGTGAGAAACAGGTGCAATATGAGTAAAAAGATATGAGCGATCCTTAGACAAAATAGCAAGCCACAAAATATGATCAAGCCTTAGAATAATAGACATGTGTCTCATTGTATAAAATTCAATTCCATAGAGGTTGTAATGATGCCATTTTGATGTCATTATATATAATTTGATGCCACAAAAGTATATTGTATAAAATTCGATACCACAGGAGTTGTAGTGATGCCATTGTGATTCCACTATATATAATTTGATGCCAATGAATATAGTAATGCAAACTTAACATAGATGTGATGTGATATAGGGACTATGCAAGAAGATATAATGTGATCCAAAAATAGTTGTGGGTCACTTCTAGTTGTTCATGCTTATTTCTTTAACTTGCATGTCATAGTACATCATGTTCTACATGTATATTCATATTACGTAAAAATGTTGCCACAGTTCCTTATGCGAAGAGAATTGCATCATACGAGCTCGAATCATGTAGACAATACCATCGATATTATTTTTAGGTAGCCTTAAAAACTTCGGAGAGTGTAATAACTCATGGAGATGATATTCAAATGATTAAAAATAAGGAAACTCATTCTTTTGCCATAATTGTTACTTTCAAACATTCTATCTAAGGTTTCCACTGAGTTTTTCACATCATTTATTTTTTAGAGTTGTGTCCTCTTCTTCATACTAGACTGAGTGTGAGAATACTCAAAGTGAGTGTATACTAGAGTGAGTACATCTACAATATTTTTCTTGAGCTCGTATCTTGAATAGAGAGAGTATATGTTTCAGGCCCTTTTGATGTTGCAATCTTTAAACATGATGATGATCTCCTAATTACTGCAATATTTTAATTTTTATTTTAGATTAATTTTAATTCCCGCTCCCGATTTGGCTTTAATAAGCAGTGTAATATAGAGAATTTTAATTTTTTTTTACCTATTATGATGTTTATGTCTCTCATTTTCAGATTATTGTGGTATTCGGCTCAGTAAATGGCATAGTTCAGGAAGAATACTCTTCATTTTAAATCCACGAGAAGAGGAGGTTGTGTTAATTTTAAAATGCAATGAGGGACACTATATGTGATGGTATTTGTTGCATTTATTTGATGAATCAGTACCTAAGTAGACCCTAGGTTCATCATCCATATAATCCGGAAAAACCTTCTTGGTAGGGACAGATGCATTGCATTCAAGGCCTGGGAAAATGGTTGGTGAGAGTGGGATTTTTTAGGGCAACCCGCATTCATTGAGTCACGGAGTTTATTATTGTCCAAACAGGTAATTACTCACATCATGGCATTTTAAGATTCAGAGCTTTGGGGTTATTTTAGCTTAGGTCATTGGATAATCTGGGTAATTTGATTTTTAATGCAAGATCTGAGTTGCAAATCCATTGGGAAATGCCTAGTAATTTTGGGGTTTTTCTATTTTTTCATTTTCAGTTGGTATTTAGATATGTTGTCACCTATGTTGTAGGTTTGAGGAAATGGAAATAAATGATGTTTCCGCAGCAAAGGTGAAGGCATAGACAACCCAAACAGAGGAGTCGGCTAAGGTTGTTCGCCATCAAGAAGTGGGCCACAAAAGTCTCTTGCAGAGCGATGCCCTCTATTAGGTTTCTCTCAACCCTTTGACCTTTGAGTTTTTTCAGTAAGTTTAGAAGAGAAAGTAATTGGTGAGGTTAATGTTTTCCTGGTGAATTAATTCTAATTTCTAATTGATTATTGCAGTATATATTGGAAACGAGCGTGTACCCTCGTGAGCCTGAGCCAATGAAAGAGCTCCATGAAGTGACTGCCAAGCATCCCTGGTAAGCCCCTCAACCTAATGATCTATATCCATTTCTCCTGAATTCTCAAATAAGTGGGCTTTTAGAAGCTTTCATAGGCAGTTTTCATGGTGTGAAGAAACAAAGGATTGATTGTCTAGATTTTGACAGGAACCTCATGACTACTTCTGCTGATGAGGGTCAATTTCTGGGCCTCCTGCTGAAGCTCATTAATGCCAAGAACACCATGGATATTGGGGTGTACACTGGATACTCGCTTCTCAGCATAGCCCTTGCATTGCTCGATGATGGAAAGGTATTAAATCATCTCTAGATTCATTGTTCCGTAAATTCCCAGAAAAGTTTGAATCCCGGTGGATTGGAATTAATGGTGGGTTAATGGTGGGCAGATGTCTCAAGCCATGGTGAGAATGTGGGTGTATGATAAGCACATAGTTATCTAAGTTAAAGGTAGACTGGTTTCCTTTAATCAATGGACTACTGAAATAAAATTTTCAAAAGAAACTTGATATTTATGTGGAAACAACACACTAGATCTCTTTGATACAGTGCCATGTAAGAATACAATGCGTTAATATGAGGAGACTAAAATGAGTTCAAGGGAAATTTTGAATCATATTATGATAATCAGTTAATGAAAAATAATGACTCGTAAAGATTCACATTTTTTAAGGGTTTTGAACATCTATCATTAATTAGAAGAATTGTTTCAGGATCCCTATTTGTTGCCATTTTTTCAGTTTCTACTTGCAAGTCTAGTCCCACTACTGTCAAGCCTTGCCATGGCATTTTAATTATGTATGTTAGTGTCAGTCTAGTCACACTGCCATTAGTGATCAAAATTTCTCTTTTTCATTTGTACATTAGGAGTCCCATACCAATAAATTTCACCATTCCGCTAGGTCATGGGTTCATTGATGGTAGTGATTTTTCATTAGTTTTCCCTCATGTGAAAACTTGCTGATTCTCCTCTCTATGGTTTTTAGTTATGAGTCACTTTCACTCTCAAAATCATGTCATTAGGTCATAGGACGAGTCTCATTAAGTTCTAGAGTCTCATATGGTCAAATTAATGAGTCAAGTGTCAATAAATATCAGCAAGGTCATGAGGAGGTCAATAAACTCAAAGTCATAGCACCTGGAAGATCAAAGAGATATTTATTCAGTTTGATGTAATTTTCACCTCAAAACCATGTTTTTAGGTGAAAACATGATACTTTGCCTTTATCATCATTCATTCTGTAATTTTATGTCAGCATATGTAATAAGTCACACTTCAGAAGTCGCCATCTCCACAAAGTCATCAAACTGCCTTTAGATAAGTTTTCCAAATCATTATTTGCATCAAATAATGTTCCAAGTAGATTCAGCAGAAAGAGCTCGGAAAGAGCTTTCCAACGGTATATTACACTCTCAAAACTGACTTTTGGATTGAAATTTATGCCTAAGTGAAGTAAAAATTCCCCTATACCCTTAAACAATCCCTTTTCCCACCTTTCCCTAAACTTTATTTTATTAAAGTTTTAAATTTTCTTTAATAAAACCCCTTTTTCCCCTTCCGATTAAAAAATTGCATTATTAAATATTTTAAATAAATATGTGATTGATTTATTAACCACTTTCCCTCATGCCCTTGAAACTTTGTAATAAAATCAAAGTTTCATATTATAAGTACCCACCCCCCACGCTGTTCCAAACCACTTCCCCACCATACTTTATAACAAATTTTTATATTATAAAACCCCGCCGCCTTAAGTCCCTTTCCCTTTCCATCGCAATTGCAACGTTTCAATTGTGCGCCTCGATTGGCCCTTTGCCCAAACCTCCGATGTGATTGCCCCGATTGTATATCTCTGATGCCATGTCCCCCAATTGACTCCGCCCGATGTTGTATTGGCCGTTGATCTGCCCATCCGATCGGACGGCCCACACTTGATCAGCGCTCCCAAATCCCTCCCCCCGATTCATATCCTCCAATTATACCGCCGTCGTCGATCTGCCTAACGATCCGACAGCTCACAGCCCGTCGCTCAATCGACATCGGTGTTTTCACATATGTTATACCCCGCCCTCCTCCGATCTCCGATGTCGATGCCGATGGACTTGGGGTCCCACCACTTAAATATTCCGCCCCATTCATAATAATATGGCCCTTTCCCTTTGTATAAATCAAATTTTTGTTTTATTTGTTTATATAAAGAACTCTCCCCAATCGCATCGGCGAAGTTTCAATGTGTAACACGCCTACCCCGATCTCCGATTCCGATTGCGATTCATGCCCCGGTCCCACCTTAAAAATCCCTCCGCCCTTTCAAATAAAAATCATTCGTCCGTTTGCATAAAATGAAAAATTGTTTTTATTTATTTTCAAAGGGATTTCCCCCTCTCTCATTGCATTACCCATCGGGCCTTTCAATCACATCGGAACTTTTCGGCTTTGTTTCAAAAATATTCAATCCCCCCCGATCCCGACTGCGATGGCACCATCGCAATGCATGTATTTTCAATGTGTTTAATTATATATCGCATAATCTTTCTTCCCCCGATTCCGATTTCAATTGTGATGTAGACCCCATCTCTCCTCCCTTTGATCCTTCCATTTAAAAAATCAGTTTTCCCTTCATTGAAGGCATTATTTCATTTTTTCAAAGCATTTTATTAAAGTGAGTTTTCTTCAGAGTAATAATAGAAAGAAAAGCGACAGTCAAAGGCCAAGAAATCTTATATTGTTACAGCAGTAGCAAAGTAGGAAATCTATTTACGGATTGCCTATTTTTCTTTTATCCAGTATAACAATGAATTTTCAGATGTCTCAAAATGTATTACTGTTCTTTCTTTTAGGGGCAGTCTGTTGGTCTCTTGCTCATATTCGGATTTTAGTTCTTGAGCTGTAAAAACAGCTCCTCTTTATGTGGATCTATGTTCCAACAAATATGGTCTATTTAATGTAATTGTAAATCATTTGTAAAGTAGTCTGTAACTCAGAAGTAGGGGAATAGTGTGGAAAGAACGCTCTGAGCTCCATTGTAACAGTTTGGAAAGGGATTAATAAATAGATGCAGCTCTGATTTGTGGGATCCATGTGGTATGATATTTAGCATTTGTTCTCTCCTTTGTTTCATATGTAAATTGTTATGTTTCATCATTCATTCATAAACATTTCCTGTTGAATGCTTTCAAGATAGAAAGGTAGGATCCATTTTTATGCCCTGCCTTGGGAAATCATTCATACTCTGTGTTTTTATTCTGTTTGAAAGGGATCCATCTATTATGCCCCTTTCAGCTCCTCACCAGTCTTTCCATTCCATCATTATTTAACTTTATTTACTAAATTTCCTGCCTACCTTGCCCCATGAAATACCCTGTATCCTGATTTAATTCCCCAGGTTTCAAACTGTCCCATTTTATCCCATACATTCCTGAAAAATTCATTCATTTTATTAAACATTTTCCCATCATTATACCTAGCCTAATATCAGATCATTATTGTATTTTGTTGAATATCCTATCACAGAGAGAGCCCTCTCATGTCCTTGTAGGGCTAGCTACAAGGCTGAGCGTGGTTTAGATGTTACCCTGTTTTGCCCTTTTTCAGCCTGGGGTCCAGATCAGGTGCTAACAATGTCAATATGGTTATCTGATAAATGTTTTAACAGGTTTATAGAAGTATTGCATGAAAATATTTTACCCTTAAAATCTCAGTTGTTAATTCCCCCATTTATAGAACCGAAATTTTAAATGGAAATGTGAAGGAAATTATACCTCGGTGCAAGTCCAGTCCCACTACTGCTATGCCTTGTCATGGCATTTTCGTTATGTCAATATGGTTATCTGATACATGTTTTAACATGTTTATAGAAGTATTGCATGAAAATATTTTAGCCTTAAAATCCTAGTTGTTAATTCCCCCATTTATAGAACTGAAATTTTAAATGGAAATGTGAAGGAAATTATACCTTGGTGCAAGCATTGACATTGCATAGCAAGAAACCTCATTGTTACGAATCAATACATTTTTTAAAGTATAATGAAGAATGACATTGGCTCTGGTTGCTCTCTCTATTTACGTTTCTACCAAAGGCACACACACTAGATTTGTGTGCCATATACTCTCAGCTAGGACTTGGAGATTTTTTTGGAATCAGTGTTGCACTCTAATCCTTCATTTACATTTTCCAGTTGATAATACCATGTCCACATAATTTCCATATTATTTTCTTTCCTAATTTGAATCGGTGCCAATTTGGTGGCCAATCATATTTATGATTCATTGATTTATCTGTATACAGTAAAGGAACTTGAAATTTTTTAACATGGCGCACTCCTTTGCATCATTCCATCCAACCTTTCTCTTCTCAAAGATACTTCCAAGAGAAAAAAAATTTCTATTTCATAAAGTTAGCTAAATTGTATCAATGACACAAAATCTTATAGTTACATGGCTAAAGGGTTGTCACTGTGTCTCGTTCCCATCAACAATGGTAGCATATCGCAAAGGGTTTAGCATCCCGAAGTTTTTTGTGTCGTCATGACACCAGTGAAGACACACATGCATGCCAATATGGAACTTTGGAGTTGCTCTAGCGCTAAAGCTCACTGGAGTGTTACTTCCATCTTCACAGTCCAATTTCTAATAAGCAAATATTTTCTGGTAATGGAGGTCCTCTTTATGTGCTTGCAGTGAGTCAAAGCATCCTGATTCTATGTGATCCTGAATGACACCATACTTGAAGGAATTTTTTTAGCCTGCACTAGTAAGCCTTTTCTCAGGTTGGCATTGGGCATGGAACTCATCAGTTCATTATTGTTGTAGTTGTTTTATTAGAAAGTGGTTCAAAATATTCGGTATGTTACAAAACAAACACTTAAACAATCTGCTACAAAATCACGTTTTGGTTCCTCTGTCTTTGGAGTTCTACTTAGAGATTTAGAGCATGTATATATTGTGTGTAATTGGGCACATCCGTCCATAGTTACTGAATAGGTTATGCATTCATCATTCGAAGGAGGAAAATTACAAGTGCCCTCCCAAATGCTACAATTGGCACAGTAAAAAATGGTACACACTCAATTGATTGTAGATAGGATAGATTCCTTGGCAGTGTACATGGAACTCATGGATTCAGTATTGTGGCATGACGGGGGTAAACACCTTGTAGTATTGAAATTACTATTATTTTCAAGTAGACCCTTCCATGCCTACAAGGGGAGAAGACCACATAAACAAATTGATAAGGAAGGAAAGGGTTCATTACCCTTCTTTTTTATAGGTCCGCCTATTTGAAAAAATTGGAAAGGGGTTATAATAAAATTTATTGCTAACCTAAATTTTTATTTTCGGAAGGAAGTCTCGGAACCACCACTTTGATTTAACCAACCTTCCGTGGCTAATTATTTCCACCCTTCCCCAGCCAGGGTGGGGAGCAAGAATCTTTCACGAAGCTAAACATAATTTAAGCATTTTTTGTTAGGTCTACTTGCTTGAAGCGTCGGAATAGCAACACTACCAAGCTTTGGAATAGCGATGCTACCTTAAAAATTTTGAAATAGCGACGAAACCTTAAAAACGTCAGAATAGCGACGAAACCTTAAAAATGTCGGAATAGCGATGAAACCTTAAAAATGTCGGAATAATGGCGAAACCTTAAAAATGTCTGAAAAACGTCGGAATAGAGATGAAACCTTAAAAAATTCGAAATAGCGATGAAACCTTAAAAGCATCGAAAAAAAGTCGGAATAGCGATGCCACCTTAAAATCGTCACTCTTGTGACACTACCTTAAAAATGTCGCTCTTGCGACACTACCCAGAAATGTCGGAATAGCGACACTACCCAAAAAGCGTGGGAATAGAAAAAATAAACAGTGTGATTGTAAGATTGACTAAATGAAGACACATGTCGGGTCTAGTGTTTCTCTACCGACAGTTATTAGAAGTGTCGGAATTGCGATGGGACAGGAAGAAATGTTTTTCCCAACCTCAAAGTGTTGCTCTTGGGATGCCTATGTGTCACAAGAGTGACATTTTGGCCTTCGGAAATTGGGCCAAATGTGTTAGTGTTCTTCTGGCAAGAATACCATGGAGTAGTCATACGCTTGCTTTCGTAGGTCATTGGACCATCTAGCTTTCAAAGAAGGTCCACAACATTTACATCCATAATACCCTTTTGTTACAAGACCTGCGAAATTATTGTATACAATATGCATGTCAAGTTAAATAATATCATGAAGATCAGAACAATTACAACAAATTAAATTAATATGCGAAAGAATATTGTTACGTATATAAACAAATCAATAAAACTGTAGTTTACTAGAGCAAACTCCTAAGCCTGGATAATCATGTGTGTTGTAAGCACATATGCCATACAATGTAAAACTCCTCTCTGCTTCGATGGGTCTTGCTACATCGTATAAATTTATCCTGTTGTATCTTAAGACACAATTCCTTGGTTGTGGAAAGGAATTAGTGCTTAAGACATTTTTTAAAAATGTGTCACAAAAGTAATTATATCAGGTGGTATTCATTCAATCCTTTTGGAAACTAATTCTTTTAGACCCTTAATAATCTAGTATAATGAAAGACTCTACAATGCCATTAATTACTGATATCTGAATGGAAATACAGAATTGTAGAGGAAACTCAAAGTAAGATGTTGTAAACACATAATATATTACTTTTATGTTTCAGAGAGAATTCATGGAGAGAGAGGAAACTCAAAATAATATGATGTAAACGCAGAATATATTACTTTTAAGTTTCAGAGAGAATTCATGGAGAGAGAGAAAACTCAAAATAATATGTCGTAAACACAAAATCTATTAATTTTAAGTTCCAGAGAGAATTTGTGAAGGGAGAGGAGTTGGAGTGAATCAACTCTTATTAAGCCTATTTAACTCTTACTTACAAACGTAAATCAGAGACCGAATTCTTCTTTACTTCACTTCATTCAAGGGAGAAACAACATAAAATGACACAAGAAACATGAATCACCATCAAAAGTTGTAGGAAACTTGCTACTTCTTTCATTCACCCATCAGAAAAATAAGTACCAAATTTTTAGTCTTCCAGAGGTCCAAAACTCGGAACCCCTCTTCTTTCTTTCCATCTTGCTTAAATACATCAAAAACAGTTCGTAACTACTAGAACTTCTTGAAACTACTTAGACTACTTAAACTGTTAAAACTACTTATTACATTGCAATTGAGGACATCACTATAGATTCGACCTTAACAAACAAAGAAAACAAATTAAAACTTGAAATATTATTATTTTTTTCGAATTTGATTTGTTGTTGATGCATCTCCCTGAAGTGATGATGTGTCTCCCAGACATATTGGACATCCTTGCCCTGCATTTCTTCCAAAGTTCAGTGTTTGTATTTTTTGCTTGCTTTCATGTCTTTTCTATTTCAGATGTGGTATTCGAACAGTTCTAAAATAACGCATCTTTTCCCGACTTGACCGAGTTGTTGTGTTTACAACAGTGCCACCATGCTCTCCCTTTGCCCGACTATAATATTCCCAAATGGGGAAATCAACAATATAAGCACAGAAAATGAAATTTTCAGAAATCTGTGTTATAAAAATGAATAACATCCCATGGATCCTTTAGATCTGACATTATAGCAACGAAATATGAAAGGAAATCAGAAACAAATCATCATAGCCTAGTTAAACAGGCCTCCCATGCTCAAAATAGCCCAAAAACACTGAAACCCCAAGACTACTGCAACACAAAATTACTGCATAAAGTGACAGCACAGTTTATAGAGGTTTTATACTCAAAAATATGAGAGACAAATAGATCTTCTTATATATTAATCAATGAGGCCCAAAAACAGAGATTAGTCTCTTTTACATAGGTCCTAAATGATCCGGCAAGGGTTTCTTGAAAAACATGATATACATGAAATAATTGTTGCAGATCTATGGTTGAATCATGATGTATAGCTGAAGCTCTGCATAAAAATGGTTTAACATGCAAATAAATGGTTGTAGACTCTCCTACTAGCTTTCCGGGAAAAAAGGCTAATCCTCCTCCTGGGAAACTAGCTCATAAAAGTGGGGTTTTAACCCCTCCCACTGCAACACCTTGAAAATAATGCAATTTCTCGAAGCGAATGCACTGTAGTTGTAGGTGAATGCTTGGACAAGTGCCTGATAGTGGAAACAATGCACAAAATTCTCCCCTCGGATTTCTTAAACAAGATCTCCAAGCAAGAGTGGGGAATTCCCGCACGAGAAAACCCTAGCACTAAACAGTGTTGCAAACTTAGCTAAACAGCTAAATCTTGGAATAAGTCTAAATAGACCAATCATAAAATCATAATCTTTAATCATGCCCCATATGGCTGACATTCCCTCCATTATATAGTGATGAGCTTCCTCACCATGGGTACCACTCAATTATGAGGTTACTTCCATGCAAAGGCTCCTCCACCAAAATTACGTTGTCTCCATTGGTATCACTCATGCATTTACAGTGTTGTTTGATTTATTCAACCATGAATTATTCTCCATGCATTGTCTCCATTCACACCCAAGGTGTCTTTATTTTGACTAGCTAGATTGATCTTCATTCACATTGAGTTGTCTTTATTTATGATCCACTCCTCACATATTAATGTTGTTGACTTGGTCAAAATTGACCTTGTCCACACATATTATGCCTTTTTCACACATGAGGATGTTTGATCTAGTTATTAACATGATCCCTTTTCACATTAAGATGGATTTATGCCTACTTAAGCAACTTATGGGCCTCCCTACCCATTTATTCATCTAACTAGACATTAAGAGAAAAATTAATATTCCTATTAGCTGTATGCTAAATTAGGAATATTACAGTCTTCCCCTCCCAAATGTTGCTTGTCCTCAAGCAGCTACAAGGGTGCTACAAAATCTCCCCTCCTCCTCTTGTGGCCTCCTCATCCAGTAGTCTCCGCCATTGCTTTATATTTGCTACAACAATTCTGTCTCCCAATGGTTCCTCCCAAGTATGTAAGTTGGCCTTTGGTGGATAAACCAAATGGCCCTCATCATGAATGAATGGAAGGTCTATATGGAAACCTTCTTGCTGTTCAATGGCCTCCTCAAGGTAGAAGTGATGACATTCATGGGGGACTTCACTCCCAAGGAGAGACTCCCATCTCCATGCTATCATCCTCCCAGCTTGGTAATTCATAGAAAAGCTCCTCCCAAATGCTCATGAAAGGCATGTCCCAAATGCTCCAAACAATCATATGGCCTACCTCATAAAGAAATAAGTGATCTATCAAAGTGGCCATATCATATCACATGCTCCCCTTGAAGCATGTAGTGCAAAAGGTGTGGGAAATTTCTTTCCCCAGGGACACATCCAACCAATGTGTCTTCTCTCCAACCATGTTCCCAACAAAGATAAGAACATCTTCAACACATGGGATCATAATTAAAGTCATGATAGCTACCATATGTAATAAAGGAGAAGGACAATGGTCCCTCATGTGCAACCATCACAGTTTTACTCCCAACTGCCATAAAATATGATATAACAAGTGTTTCTCCCACCAATTATTTGCAACCCCATTCTTCTTGCATGCTTGGAGAAGGTGTATGATGGTTGGTGTTAATGAATCACACCATTAAGAATGCATCATCTCCCCAAATTATTCTAGGGAATGGTGAACAATATCATTTCTCATGGCCCCAAATAGCTCATGAACCCCATAAGACAAAGTGCGCCCTCTTGGAGCAATACCTTGCACATGAGTGTTAAGAAAATGCAAGTATATAGTAAATACATCATGGTATTCATAAATACAATTCTTACCATACACTTGATTTGAATCAGTGAAGTAGCTCATGGTGAGCTCCTTCTTACACCCAATGAATAAGGAGGTGGCAATGATAACTCTTCCCAAGAGATATGTGCCTCTTCAACCAGCAAATAATCCATGCACTTTCTCATATGATAGTGCATCTCCTTTTTGAAATCTTCCCACATGAATCCCTCCAAGATAGTACAGTATGCTCTAATGAAATCAGTGGATTTAGAAAGCAAGATCTCATAGGCTACATTAAGTAGTTTATCCTTGAGCTTGGAATCTCTAGTAAGATAGATCTGATCATGAGAATATATGACTCCATTAACTACCTTATACCTCCTATACATCACTTGACCATCAAGAACATTACATGTGAAGAGGTTCTTGGAATATTCCATCAAGAGTTGGGACTCCCAATATGGATCTAGGCTCCCCAACAATGATGGTGATGTAGAAATTTGAAATGCAACCCTTGTAATAACATGGCTCTCCTCTTTGAAATGCTTGATGCCAAAGTCACATGTTGGAGTACTATCAAATTTCTTTTGTTGCCTTCCTTGTAGCTGATCTTTCTCAAGACAAGATTGAAGCAGATGGAAGTCAACCTCTCCTTGAAAAGTTCTTGCCTTCCAAAACTTTCTTAATTTGGCCCATGCATGCAAGAGTGTTGATATCCTCTTGTCATGTTCATAAATATTTCTTGTGTGTGGAAATATCATTGGCTACTCAAAAGACATGGAGTGGCCATTTGATATCATTCTCATGTTATCATAGATTTATGAATCCTCCATTTTCAGTGCAAATCGCTGAGTGGGAGATAGCAATGTCCATTTCAGAAAATTTCTTACCTCTCCTTTGAACCCATCAAAGATTCTTTGCATTGTGCTAGCTTCTCCCAAGGCTCCTTCCTTAGCCAAATATGTCAATGCTGCACCAAGTTGAGAGAACACTTTGGTCTTCTTCCAATCAGGGGGTCTCCCTGGTGGAATGCCTACATGCAAAGAGACATCAAGGCATAGAGCAAGATGTATATGTGTGTGGATAGATTTGTCCTTACCCTTTCTACTCAAATATTCCTACCTCCTTTGCGTATCAATATTCTGAAATAAAGAGGGGTGTGTGCTCCTCATCATATGATGCTTATCCTCCCCTTCATCTAATCCTATTTTCCAGATCTCACCATTTGACAATGATGGTATATGCTACACATGGATTGTACCATGATCTCTATATGTGAGATTCTTTGGAACTCCTTGCAAGAGTGCAAGAGTGCAAGAGTTTCTCTCTTTGGAGCAAGTGCTCCATCTTCCTCTTCATGGCATAATCGATGTGCTCTTGATATGACTATGATGTTATCTCCAACCTTCTCTTCCTCCTCATCAATAGTTTAAAATGCCTCATCATCAATAAGAGACCTTAGATCTTGGTCTTCCTTTGAAGGAGGAATCTCCACGTCTTCCTCTTAAGAAGAAAGCTCTTCATGCAATGGGGACTTTGCCTTTGGAAATGTATCATGCAAGTTTTCATCCCCTTTAATGGTTTTCTGAAATGGAGTTGGGTTTATAGATCCTTCTAACCCATGCAAAGGTTTTTTTTCTATTGGTTTGATATACTCCATAGAAGGTGTTTCATAAAACTCTTCATCAAACCTTTCCACTACTCTTCTAATGAACTTTGCATAAGTATATGTATTTGCATTATTTAAGGAAAATGACTCAAATAACCACCAAGCATAAGCCTTACCTTCAAAATGCAGTTCTTCTACTTTAATGGCTTCATCTTCATAAACTTGATGTTGCTGCACATAGGTGTTTAGTTCCTCCACCCAAACCCTAGCTGGACATTTAGGTGAGCCATCAAAAGTAGATAGAAAGAATCTACCCACACCATGTTGCTTGCTCCTTGTGCTCCTTTCCTCCTTGATCTTGTAAAACCCTTGGAATTTTAAGTGATCTTTGAACCCCTTAGATTGAGGTTCATACTCTTGCAAATAATCACCAAGAGTCTCCTTCTTTGGCACTTCTCCTTTCTCTATCTCATTTGTCATGAACATATGGCTGGTAGAGCATTGTAGATCTGATGGTATGGCTGAATTTTCACACCAATAATATTAGGAACTAGATCTTTCCTCATGTACCATTCTTGTTGAGGGATCTCCATGCCTTTCCCTCCTCATTTCTTTGATGTCTTTGTTTATACCTTGCAGAGTTTGAAAAAGAAGTTTTGGGAACCTCTTTCCTCTAGAAAATAAAGGTTTTCTTTGATCTCTTTTGTAGATATTCTCCTTCCCATGAGAATACTACATAATGGTTGAAGAACATAGGCTGAGCCAAGATTAGAGCTCTGATACCACTTTAATATTCCCAAATGGGGAAATCAACAATATAAGCACAAAAAACGCAATTTTCAGAAATTTGTGTTATAACGATGAATAATAGCCCATGGATCCTTTAGATTTGACATTATAGCAATGAAATATGAAAGGAAAACGTAAACAAATCATCATAGCCCAGTTAAACGGGCCTCCCATGCTTAAAACAACCCAAAAACACTGAAACCCCAAGACTACTGTAACACAAAATTACTGCATAAAGTGACAACGCAGTTTATAGAGGGTTTATACTCAGAAATATGAGAGACAAATAGATCTTCTTATATATTAATCAATGAGGCCCAAAAACAGAGATCTAGTCTCTTTTACATAGATCCAAGATGACCCGACAAGGGTTTCTTGACAAACATGATATACATGAAATATTTGCTGCAGATCTATCGATGAATCACATTGTATAGCTGAAGCTCTGCATAAAAATTTTTGAACATGCAAATAAATGGTTGTAGACTCTCCTACTAGCTTTCTGGGAAAAAGGCTAATCCTCCTCCTGGGAAACTAGCTCATAAAAGTGGGGTTTTAACCCCTCCCACTGAAACACCCTGAAAATAACGCAGTTTATCAAAAGGATTGCACTGTAGTTGTAGGTGAATTCTTAGCCAAGTCTCTGATAGTGGAAATAATGCACAAAATTCTTCCCTCATATTTCTTAAACAAGATCTCCAAGCAAGAGTGGGGAATTCCCACATGAGAAAACCCTAGCGCTAAACAGTGCTACAAACTTAGCTAAAAAGTTGAAGCTTGGAATAAGTCTTAACAGACCAATCATAAAATCATAATCTTCAATCATGCCCCATATGGCTGTCATTTCCTCCATTATATAGTGATGATCTTCCTCACCATGGCCCCCACCCAATTATGAGGTTACTTCCATGCAAAGGCTCCTCCACCAAAATTACGTTGTCTCCATTGGTCTCACTCATCTATTTACAATGCTGTTTTATTTAGTAAAACATGACTTAGTCTCCATGCATTGTCTCCATTCACACCCAAGGTGTCTTTATTTTGACTAGCTAGATTGATCTTCATTCACATTGAGCTGTCTTTATTTATGATCTACTCCTCACATATTAATGTTGTTGACTTGCTCAAACTTGACCTTGTCCACACATATTAGGCCTTGTTCACACATGAGGATGTTTGATCTAGTTATTAACATGATCCCTTTTCACATTAAGATGGATTTTATGCCTACTTAAGCAAATTATGGGCCTTCCTACCCATTTATTCATCTAACTAGACATTAAGAGCAAGATTAATATTCCTATTAGCTGCATGTGAAATTAGAAATATTACACCAACTCTGCCTATGCCTCTACGTTTAAAACAATGTTATCATGTATCCTTATGCCCGACTCTGCCTCTTCTGCTTGTGCCCGCAACATTTTGTCTTTTCTCCTCCTTTGCTATGCATTAGGTCACTTACCCGAGTCCACTGCCCGCGTTCACGTTTCTTCATAAAACAACGCAACTGCACATAATCCTGGAATTTAAATAAATTAAAATTTTCCTTTAAAAACTATCACGTCCACCCCTTTATCGCATTCCCCATTTTGACATTCATGACATATTCATGAGTGCCATTCCTCCTGAGCTTGCGATGTGCGATGCGCGATAAAGGTAGGGATGACATGGCAAGTGGAGGTGGGGCCGATCGCAAATCGCAATCAGCGATATAAAACCTTGTCGCACTTCACATTTCGACATTCATAACATATTCATGAGCACCATTCCTCCTGAGCTTGTGATGTGCGATGTGCAATTGGAATATTTTAAATCATAGTTCTGAGCTGCATTGCGTTAGGCCCTTGTCGTACTTCGCATTTCGACATTCATAACATATTCATGAGCGCCATTCGTCCTGAGCTTGCAGTGTGCAATGTGCGATAAAGGTAGGGATGATGTGGCAAGTGGAGGTGGGGACACCCGACTCTACCCTAGCATGTAATGTTTTGAATCCATCAATCGGCCCAAATCTTGAATTGTTTTGCACGCGAATAGGCATGACTCGACCCGCCTTCACATCTCCGCGCATAATTTTAATACACCAACATATAAATCAAAAATTATTTTTCGGTATACAAAATTTTTTACATTTTCTAACATATATGCTTTTTTTGGTGTTTTGAGAAATATTTCAAAAGTAAATGCAAATGAGCCACAACATCTGGCTTCACCTGGGGATAATTATTTTTTGCATGAAAGCACTAAGAACCGTAGATTAGTGCCTTATCCATTGGACATGGATTCAAATATTACTTGGTGACATATGAACAATGAAAAATCTGGCATTTACAATGGTGGAATGCTAACTTTTAATTCTCAAAATAATGCTTCAAATATTTCCCATTCACAGGAAGCTATAGAGATTCTCCATCTAAATATTCTAGGATGAAAGTATTGCTTGATTTGGCTTCAGAAATTCAGTACGAACCATACCAGAGAGGGTCAAACTTACCATCCTTTCCTTTATCCTCCCTCCTAGTGTCCCATCTTAGTAATAAATATCCTACATGAAAGAGGATTTCTTTCCCCTTCCTGTCAAAATAGACTTCATTTTTTCCTGATAAGTAATCAAATTATCTCTATCTTTGTCTCTGTTTTCATTTAACACAATCACCTTATTCATTATTCTTACCAGAGCATTAGGTTCTTCCTGAGCTTCTTGAAGGAAAGTAATCACTGGTTTGGCCAATTGACTATGAAACAATGCTTGAGTTCCATATACCAACTAAAAAGGTGATTTCCCCATGGACCTCCTAGTAGTTACTCGAACTTCCCAAAGAGAAAATTTAAATTTTGCGTTGTTTTCTTCATAATCCTTACCAATGTCCTGTTTGAAGACTTTTCCAATCCATTCCCTTGTGGATGGTAGGTTGTGGAATGTGACAAAATTACATTATATGTTTGGAAGAAATTAATGAATCGAGCAGAGTTAAATACCTGAGCATTATCAGTTACAATCTTGTCTGGACAACCAAACCTACTGAAGATGTTCTCCTCCAGAAACTTCATCACCACTTGGTCATTTTCTTTCTTGGTGGGGATTGATTCAACCCACTTTGTGAAGTACTCAGTAGTAGTTAGAATCTATTTGAACTACCTGGACTTGATGGTGGATTTATCTCTCTAATAAATTCTAGTCCCCACTACCTAAAAGGCTCTTCTATGAATACTGGAATGAGAGGTAACAAAGAAAGTCTCTTCTTTCTGCAAACAATTGACACTTTTGACAAATTTTGACTAGTCTGTACACATCAGCGAATAGTGTAGGCCAATAAAAACCTGACTTGAGGATTCTATGTGTTGTGACCTTCCAACTATAATGTCCTCCATAAAGATTTTCATGATATTCCTTGATAACCTCAATGGATTCATCTTCAGTTAAAAAAAATAGCAAAATACCAGCAGGATCTTTCCAGTACAACTTTTCTTCTACTATGACATATGGCTGAGATTTAAGCTTGAGAGCTCTGTATTTGGTTCTATTTAGTGAATATGGACAAGAAAAGAAACACAGTTAATGAACACCATCTTAATACCAATCTGAACACAAAAATTTGTATTGAATACTTGTTTTGGGCTTATCGTGACCTTCTTCATTATCATCTCCATCTATTGGTGCCAGGAGGTTAATTACCAATGCTTGAAAATTTGTTTCTGTTAGCAAATTTTTCTCCTGGATTTTAGCTATCCATTTTCCTCTTTTTCCTTCAACATCACTTTGAACCAGCACATCCTTAACTGCAGAATTAGGTACATAAGTGGTTATTTGGGATTGTAACATATAATTCCTGAAGGCTTTGAGTGCTTTGACCAATGCATACACTTGTTTCTCCAAAATTTTATATTTCAGCTCAGAATATCTGAGAACTTTGTTGAAGAATGCCACTGGCTGCTCCTTATTATCCTCATTTTTCCGCAATAACACAACAACAATAGTAGTGAGAGAAGCAAATGAAAATATTTGAAATACCTTTTGATAATCAGGACTTATTCGAACAGGAGCTTCCTGGAGTGCTTCTTTTATTCTGGAAAATGCTTCTCTTGCTTCTTTATCCCATCTCACTTCTACATTTTTATCCAACATGTCAGTTATATTTCTCACAATATCAGCATAGTTTGGTAATAATCTTCTCAGAAATTTTATTTTTCCCAAAAATTTATGAATATCTTTCTTGCTTCTGGGTAAAGGAATTGTTTGAATTGCTTCCACCCATGCTGGATCAATATTCGCTCCTTGTTTTGAAACTATGTGGCCCAATAATTTACCTTCTTCTAAGGCAAACAAATATTTCTTGGGGTTTAGTGACAAACCAAACATCCTGCATTTTTCAAAAGTTTTTTGCAGATGTTCTAGGTGTTCATCATCTGACCTTGAGAAAACCATTACATCATCCATATATATAACCACATAATTGTCACCTACAAACGCCATTTCCATGGCCCTCTGAAAAGTCACACCTGCATTCATAAGACCAAATGGCATTCTTGCATATATAAAAGTACCCCAGGGGGTTGTGAAAGTTGTCTTTTTCTGATCTTCCTTATCCACTGCCACCTAATTAAACCCAGAGAATTCGTCAATCATGGACATCATGTAAGCTCATATCACTTTTTGTAAGACATAATCCATCTTAGGTAAAGGATAATTATCCTTTAGATATTCTCTATTCAAATTCATGAAGTCTACACACAATCTTACCTCTCCATTTTTCTTCCTCACAGGAACTAGATTAGAAACCCAATCTGAATATCTGAGAGGAACTATGATTTTTTCTTGCAGCAATTTCTTCACTTCCTTTTCAATTGGATCTAATAGTAATGGATTAATTTGTCTCAGCTTTGTCTGTGTGGTTTAATTCCTTCTTTAAATGGGATCTTATGTTGCATTATGCTTTTATCATACGTTTTAAAGTCTTCATATGACCAAGCAAACACATCCATATACTTCTTAAAAAGATCAATGTATCTTTCTTTATAATTTTTGGGAACTCCCTTGAATAATTTCACCATTTTTGGCTCCTGCTGAGTTCCCAAATTACAATCTTCCATCTCTTCCTCTAGATGTAATTTCTTTGAATTAACAACAACACCATTAGGATCAAATAGTCTTTCAAGGGGAAACAATCCTTTCAAGAGTATATTATCTTTCAATTGGATAATCTTCTGCTCACCTATTGACTACTTAAGGTTTCTCATCTCTCCTTTCTCCTCTATATGTTCTTCTTCTTGATATATCTCAACATCTTCAAAGTTTCAAATCATTGTCAAGAAATGATTTATATGCTCATCATCTTCAAACACTTGCCAATGTTTCACATTGTCAGGAATAGAGGGTCTATGTCTAATTTCAATCTCATACCTTAACCTCGGATTCATTGGTGGCTTAAAGGTACTAGCTGCAACTACTATCGAATCTTCCAACCTATTCCCCTCCCTCGGAATGAATTGAAGATTGAGGGCTTCAAAATAGTACTCTATCATATCCCAGACTTCATTTTTGTATGATCTTAATCTCAGATGCTTGGTCTGAAATTGATTTTTAATCTGCCTTATTATCAATTCAGAGTCACCGAAAATTGAAATACACTGAACTACCATATGTTTAGCAACTTGAAGGCTTAGGATTAAGGCCTCATACTCAACCACAATTTTTTTTTAATCAAAATTATAATTTAAAACAAAAAGGCATGAGGTTACCTTCTAAGGATATCAACAAGAATCCAGCTCTTGTGCCATCCTTAGAGTAGGCACCATCAAAGTAGCATTTCCAAATATTCTTTGAATGCGGCTCATTATGTACAATTTCTGAAGATTGTTTCTTCCCTGTGTCATCAGCAAATTTTGCATCTTCATGCAGCATGAAACATGAAATATCATATGTTTCTTGACTATAAATAGGGGAATTTCCTGTATCTTTCTTGTGGTCTTCACGAACCTTGTTTCCCTATAAAATCTCCTTTATTCCCCATTGAAAACAAGAATGATAGCATAAGTGAAATCTAATTTTAGAACACCTCCCAACTTTTCTCCCCAAGATCTTAACAGGAGCATTCCAAACTTGGCTGGAATGTCAGCAACAACTACATCCATGACTATACTCTTTGCTAGAATTTATGCCAAAGAAAATACTACATATTTAATTAAACCAACACATTTCACCCTTTGGGAATCAAATGAATATAGATCCCTGTAAGGTTTGGCAATCTACAATTTTAGTTCCTTCATAGCAGACAATGGCATGAGATTATGGGATGCACCTGAGTCCAACATACAATTATGGAGAGTAAAATCATGAAGCAACAAAGAAATATAGAATGGTGGAATAGAAGGATATACTTCTTCTACATGAGGACCAAAGGTGACCATTGGCTTCTCTTCTTGTAAGTTCACAGTGTCACTTATATCTTCAATCAGTGTGAGATTAATAAATTCTAAAATTTCTTTCTTGTAGACTCGTATTTTAGCTAATTCTAGAAGAGGTACCTAAATTTTTACCTTCTCCAACTCTTTTGTCAAACCGAAAGCATGATTTTGTTTAACATTCTTTTCAGGTTCTTCTTCACTCTTTCTAGAATTTGTCGCTTGTTCGGGTACAGGAAAAACTCTCTCCAAAATATTAGTATCAACTGATTTGATATGGGAAGGTTCACCCTGTTGCACATATGTTCTATTAACTGAATTTACAGGTTGCTTCCCATTAGTAACTTGTTTTACAGGGTCCTTTTGTTGTCGAGTCACCATTGGAGGATGGTCAGGGTCTTGTTTCTCACCCTCAATGTCTTGTAGCCTTGATATTTTCCTTGATCTCAAATTATACTTCTTGTTCAACTCAACCTGCATAAAATCTGCAAATTGTTTATAGTATTCATTCATCTCATCTTCAACAAAAGATACTTCATATTTCGTATATTCTCCTTCATAATTTTCCTCTTCATCCTCTTCTATTGTGTACATAGCATATATTTGATTTTCAGCTTCCTTTTGGTCATCTTCTGCTGACTCTCCGGGTGCTGCTTCTATATACAATGGTGCTTGAACCTGGTCTTGATCTTTTATTTCCCTCTGCAAATTTTGCAAGGGTTGTCTTCTGAATTGAGGGTTAAATCCTCCTCGGTTTTTTTGTACTTGTCTTTGGGAGTTTTTAATTTCCAATTCCATATCAACTAGGTTATTTGACAATTTTTTTATCACCTTTGTCATATATTCAATTCTTTTATCTTGTGATGATTCTTCTTTTGCTTTCCCCTTCTCTTGGACTGGTTATTTCCCTTTCGCCTTCCCAGTTGTAGTCATATTAGCTTCAATTTCTAAAGCATCTATCTATATATGCTATAGAGTATGGGATCTTCTTTCTCTAAGTGTGAAACTAAAATCGGCTTCAAAAGCCCCAGAAAAAACTACCTTTTCTCCAAAAGGAGGGGACTTCATTTCTACAGGAAAACTGTTATACAATTTATTGAATCTTTTGATAAAATATGATATATTCTCATTTGGTTTTCTTTTGATTGCATTGAATTACGTTAGTGAATATCCATGATCCCTTTTTTCACCCCATATCTGAGTGAATTGATTTTCGAGTTATTCCCATGTATTAATAGAATTATTTTGAAATCCCTTAAAACACTTTCTAGCCTCTCCATCTAGAGACTGAACAAAAAACCTCATTACAACATCAAGATGTTCTACATTCATATTTTCAGACAAAATTATAAAACACAGGCAAGTGTTTTCTGCAGTTATTTCATCTTCTCTAGTAAAATGTGGGAGTAATTTAAGATACTCTTGAGGCATTGCATTCATTGGTTGTGGATGGTTAAGTGGAGCATATATGTTCAACAAAAAGGTTGGTGCTGCCATGTTTTCACCTTGATTGACTGTTCCTTGGTTAGATGCAGTCGATGAACCTACTGTGAAAATGAACGGAGGTGGAGGTAAAACTGATATGGGAGTGGGTTGATGGACAATGGTAGAGGGACCAACAACTAGAGTTTGTTGAGCTTGAGTAAAAGTAAAAGAAACAGACTCAAAGGATTTTTCTTCCAACTTAGGTTCTTGAAAATAAATTGTTGTGAAAGTTGAATATTGTTCCACGAAAAGAAGTACTTTAGAGATATATTCAAACAAAGGATTACTAGAAATACTGCCAGGATCAGACTGTGTAGGACTAGGTGTTGAGGGGGTTTTGGGTTTCTGAACCCTTTTAGAAACTAATATTTTAGGGTCTGACAAAGCAGAGACCTTCTGTTGTGAGGTATTCGACCTCGTGTGAGGCCTTTTGTGAGCCATAATTCTGAGAATAACAAACACAACCAAATATTTCCTCCTCACTGAAAACCAAAGGAAATTATGTGAAAAACCCAGGGAAATTAAACTTTGTCTCTTCGTCCCTGGCAATGATGCCAGAAAATGTTGTATCTAAAGAGACAATTCCTTGGTCGTGGTAAGGAATCAATGCTTAAGACATTTTTAAAAAATGTGTCACAAAAGTAATTATATCAAGTGGTCTTCATTCAATCCCTTTGGAAACTAATTCTGTTAGACCCTTAATAATCTGGTATAATGAAAGACTCTACAATGCCATTAACTGCTGATATCTGAATGGAAAAGTAGAACTGTAGAGGAAACTCAAAGTAATATGTTGTAAACACAGAATCTATTACTTTTAAGTTTCAGAGAGAATTCATGGAGAGAGAGGAAACTCAAAATAATATGTTGTAAACATAGAATCTATTACTTTTAAGTTTTAGAGAGAATTCATGGGGAGAGAGGAAACTCAAAATAATATGCTGTAAGCACAGAATCTATTAATTTTAAGTTCCAGAGAGAATTTGTGAAGGGAGAGGAGTTGGAGTGAAGGAGTGCTTATTAAGGATATTTAACTCTTACTTACAAATGTAAATAAGAGACTGACTTCTTCTTTACTTCACTTCATTCAAAGAAGAAACAACATAAAATGACATAAGAAACATGAATCATCATAAAAAGTTGTAGGAAACTTGCTGCTTCTTCCATTCACCCATCAGAAAAATAAGTACCAAAGTTTTAGTCTTCCAGAGGTCCAAAACTCGGAACCCATCTTATTTATTCATATATTGCTTAAATACATCAAAAACAGTTCGTAATTTCTAGAAATTCTTGAAACTACTTTGAATACCTAAATTGTTAAAACTACTTATTACATTGCAATTGAGGTCATCACTATAGCTTCAACCTTAACAAACAAAGAAAATAAATTAAAACTTGAAGTATTATTCTTTTTGCTGAATTTGATTTGTTGCTGATGCATCTCCCTCACAGATCGGACATCCTTTCCCTGCATTTCTTCAAGAGTTCAATATTTGTCTTTTCTTCTTGTTGTCATGTCTTGTATGTTTCTGATGTGGTATTCTAACAGTTCTGCAATAACGCATCTTTTCCCGACTTAACCCACTTGTTGCGTTTCCAACAGTGCCACCATGTGCTCCCTTTGCCCAACTCTGCCTATGCCTCTACATTTCAAACAATGTTATCATGTCTCCTTCTTCTCGACTCTGCCTCTTTTTATCGTGCTTGCAACATTTTGTCTTCTCTTCTCCTTTGCTCTACATTGGGTCACTTACCCGAGTCCACTACTCGCGTTCACGTTTCTTCATAAAACAACACAACTGAACATAATCCTGGACTTTAAATATATTTAAATTTTCCTTTGAAAACTATCACGTCTGTCCCTTTATCGCATTTCGAATTTCGACATTCATAACATATTCATGAACGTCATTCCTCCTAAGCTTGTGATGTGCGATGTGAGATAAATATAGGGATGATGTGGCAAGTGGAGGTGGGGCCGATCGCAAATCACAATCAGTGATATAAAACCTTGTCGCGTTTCACATTTCAGAATTCATAACATATTCATGAGCACCATTCCTCCTGATCTTGCGATGTGTGATGTGCGATTATAATATATTAAATCATAGTTCTGAGTTGCATCGCGTTCAGCCCTTGTCGCAATTTGCATTTCGGCATTCATAAAATATTCATGAGCGCCGTTCCTCCTAAGCTTACGGTGTGCGATGTGCGATAAAGTTAGGGATGATGTGGCAAGTGGAGGTGGGGACACCCGACTCCACCATGGCATGTAATGTTCTGAATGCATCAATCAACTTGACTCTTGAACTATTCTGCACGTGAATAAGCACGACTCGACCCGCCTTCACATCTCCGCACATAATGTTAATACACCAACATATAAATCAAAAATTATTTTTTGGTATACAAAATTGTTTACATTTTCTAACATATATGCTTTTTTTGGTGTTTTGAGAAATATTTCAAAAGTAAATGCAAATGAGCCACAACATATCCCATCCCCTAATTACTTCAATTCATCTACCAGTGGTTGTAAGTAGACATCCATATTCTTCACTTGTCTTCTACCAAGGACTATGAGAGCCAACATAAGATGTTCATTCTTCACGGACAACCATGGGGGGATATTCTTATTGATCACTACTACAGGCCAAACATAATAGTTGGTGTTCTGGAGGGAATATGGGTTGACGCCATCCATGGCTATGCTGAGTCGTAGACTTCGTACTTCATCCTTGAATTTTTCAGGCCATGTATCCTCTATATGCTTCATGGGTATTGAATATGTTGGGATTCACATAGCTCCCAACTCACTTATGTGTGAGGCATGTCATTCCTGCAACATAGCTAATTATTTGCAATGAAAGAGCCTTTGAATCCTTGGGATTATAGGCATGTGCCTCAATATGATCCTAAGAGGAGGACCACATGATTTACCCTTATTTTTTTATTTATCGTACCTGTCATGCCCACATTTTAGACATATCTCTTTGTCTGCATATTCTCCTATATAATACTCACATTTGGACATGCATGATATGATATGTGCTCAACACCGAACATTTTCAACAATTTCTTTGCCTCTTCGCAGCTACCGGGCAAGACATTATCATTTGGAAAAGCCTTACCTTTGAATAACCTTTAGTTGGTGGACAATATTAAATATACAATGCCAATAATTATTAACGTTCATAAAATTGACCATTTGTAATGTCGATGGTGTGACAAGATTTCTCAAAATATAAGGGACTTGATGGTCAATTACCTCAAAATTTCCAAGAAACATGCATTTGAAAATCCAAACTTTGCTTTCAAGTTGTACAGTAAGATAGTTGTCCCCAACTAAGTAGACTTTGATTGACCGTCATGTCCAAAGAGAGGGGTGGTGGAAAAATATTTAAGGCTTTCGAAAAAGGTATCATCAATATGAGAATCATACCCTAGTTGATAATCCGGATTTATGCAAGAACGCAATAGAATACAGAAATAACCATAAACATAGAAATACAGTGGAAATAAGGCTTCATTTCATTAATATCAAATCATAGAAATATGCTTACAAACATGATGGAAATAAAATAGCTAGGGTGCTGGTAGCGAATCTCTGAGAAGAGATGTGACGGCTACAAGCCTCTGAACTGTGTTACAATGAGGCTTGAGGGCCTATTTATTATGGAGAAACAATGGAGAACTCTAAACGTCCAAAAACCTAACCCTAGGAGATGAAGCACCAAAACTATAGGCCCCGTTTGGGTAAATTGGTGTTTCAACTTCCCGGGGACATAACTTCGGCAGACTATCTCCGTTTGGGGCTTCAAAACGGCTTCGGAAGTTTAGGACCCGAAAAACTACTAAAAATAGTAAGTTGTGAAAAAATTGAAAGAGACAATGGTGGGGCCCCAAGTGGAATAGGCGGGTGGCCACCAATATCCACCTAGATCATTCCTCCCCCATTAGGAAGCAATGGTCCCCATTGCGTTGAGTTCCTCCATGAGATGAGGAAACTTTTGTTGAACTTGGTCCCTGGTGAACCACTTGCCTTGGTGCAGGAGTTGGCCAGCTTTGACAACCCAATACAGTTGGATCTTCTGTCGGCAAGTGTTCTTGATTTGCATGTCCATGCTACAGTCTATGGTGGCCTGTTCCATGCAGTCTGGGTTTAACTCTTTTGGTGTGAGTTCTTCTGCAATGTCAGAGGTGTCCAATAGAGGTGGGAAGTAGGGACGAAGGTGGTCTACATTGAATATTGGGTGCAGACCAAGGAATGGTGGAATACTAAGCTTGAAGACATTGTTCCCTACAACCTTGGTGATGGTGTACGACCCATATCGGAGCAGGCGAATATTGCGGTGGGGTCCAGTGAGGCGCTCCTTCTACAAAAGTAGCCACACTTTTTCGCCCACCTGGAAGTTGTGTGGCACCCTATGTTGATCGTGTTGTTGCTTGTACTTAGCATTGGCTCTGTCCAATATGTCATGAACCTGTTGGCGGATGTGCTGAATGCGCTCGATGAATTTGTTTGCTTTGTCAGCTTCAGACTGGACATGAGCCGAATCAACCTGAGTAGCTGCAAATGGCATGGCTACGTCAATGGGACATAGTGGCTGGAATCCCAAGCCCACTTGAAAGGGGTTGTGGGCAGTTGAGCTGTGGAGAGCCCGATTATAACTGTGTTGTACATAGGGAAGGCTCTCATCCCATGTGCGTGGATGCTTTGAATTGTACATGCTCAGAATGTGTACAATAATCCTGTTGATGACCTCTGTTTGGCCATCAGTTTGGGGATGGAAAGATGTGGAATTGGTGAGCTTGGTGTCCAACATTGACCAGAGGTTGGACTAAAATGTGTTGAGGAACCTGTTGTCGCGATCTGATATGATAGACTGTGGGATTCCAAAGTGCACCCACACTCGTTCAAAGAAGAGTTTAGCAATGGCTTCTGCTGTGATATTCCTCTTGCAGGCCACCATAATGGCCATCTTTGAGAATTTGTCGACGACCACGAAAACACAATCGTTTCCATGCTTAGTAGAAGGAAGGCATGACATGTAATCCATGGAGATGGATTCCCAAGGTCGACTAGGGGTAGGTAGCGGAGTATAGAGCCCTTGATTCTTGATGGTTGGTTTGGTAATGGCGCAAGCAGTGCAGGATCTGATGTACTTCCCGACATCCTGTCAAAGGTTCGGCTAATTGAAATACTTCTGCAGTACTGCCACTATTTTCTCGACCCCAAAATTCCCAGCTACTCGACTATAGTGTGCTTCCCATATCATCTTGG
This sequence comes from Pinus albicaulis, assembly GCA_034641835.2. Taxonomy (NCBI): domain Eukaryota; kingdom Viridiplantae; phylum Streptophyta; class Pinopsida; order Pinales; family Pinaceae; genus Pinus; species Pinus albicaulis. The sequence continues at coordinate 341,988,610 of CM076573.1, read as the reverse complement.
CACGCTCGCTTGAAGGAACACAAAGGTGTCCCAGGTGACATAATAGTGCATCTTGGAAGTGAAAATTTGGAACTTGCATACCCCCCAAGAGTGCCTTGTATGTGTAGCTGAATTCTGGATCGCTCTTGTAGAGAAGCAGCCAATCAGAAGTCTCATGCCCACAAGAGTTGAGAATGGTGGTTATAGCCACGATCGGTGGTCGGCTAAGGCAGTCTGCAACATTATTGGTGCTACCCTTCTTGTACTTGATGTTCAAATGAAATTGTTGTAGATATGTGGACCAATTCTGATGGCGATCGTTCTACAACTTCTCTTGTGTATGTATGAACTGCAGGGGTCGGTGGTCTGTGTGGATGATTGTCTCCTTCCCCAAAATGTAATGCTTCCATTGTCGACAAGCCTGCACAATGGAATAAATTTCTTTGTCATAAGTGGGATACTTTTGAACTGTGTCGGACAATGTCTCACTGTGATATGCCACTAGATGCCCCCCGTTGAGCAGAACCGCCCCAGCCAGCACAACGTCGTCAGCATCTCGTCTCGATCTCAAATGGTTGTTGCAAGTCCGGCACGTACATAATCGTTGTTAACAGCAGGCGATGTTTCGACCCCACGAACTCTGTTGAGATTCTGACCAACATAATTTTGCTTTCGCTTCTCCCTTGGTGACTTGACTCAAGGGCCAAGTGATATGAGAGAATCCCAACATGAACCTGCGGTAGAAATTAGCAAGACCGAGAAAGCTGCGAAGCTCTGTTAGGGTGGTTGGGGCTGGCCAATCCCGAATGACTTGGATCTTGGTTGGATCCACATGCACCCCCCTTTCATCAATAATGTATCCCAAATATTGAACCTGGGTCATGCCAAAAGTGCACTTCTCCAAATTGGCACACAACTTGTGTTGCCGCAGTGTTTAGAGGACTTCTCGGATGTGGTGGAGATGCTCTTCCCAATTCTGGCTGAAGATCAGAATGTCATCCAAGTATACCACTACAAATGAGTTGGTGAATGGAAGCAAGATGTCATCCATCAACCTCATGAAGGTTGCGGGAGCATTTTTCAATCTGAAAGGCATGACGAGCCATTCGAAAAGGCCCTCCTTGGCTTTGAAGGAAATATTCCACACATCAGAGGGTTTGATTGGTACCTGGTGATACCCAGACTTCAAGTTGATCTTGCTGAAATATTTTTCCCCTTTGAGTTGGTCCAGAAGGTCATCAATCCGTGGGATCAGGTACCTATTCCGAAGAGTGATCTTGTTCAGCGCTCGATAATCAATACAGAGTCTCCAAGTCCCATCCTTCTTCTGTACCAACACGATCAGGCTCCCATAGGGCGATTAACTTGGCCGGATGTCACCTTTCTGCAGCAGCTCCTGAATCTGCCTCTTGATTTCATCATTCTCCAGAATAGAGTTCCTATAGATCGGTCCATTGGGTAGCGGCGCACCTGGGGTTAGGTCAATGGGGTGCTTGACCTGACAGTGTAGAGGCACCTCTGTGGGTGAGGTGAATATGTCCCTGTACTCCTCCACAATATTTTCCATTTGTTTTTGTCATGTAGAGGAGCCATGTCTGGAGGTTGTGGCCACGGTCTTCTTCTTGCCCTGGGGGCGGATCACCAGAAAAAAAAAAAAAAAAAAAAAAAAAAAAACTGGTTTGCGAAATGAGCTTATTGCATTGTTTTGCAGTAACCAAAGAGATAGTGGGAGGCGGTGGTACCTTTGTTATCCTGTACAATTTATTTCCCAAAGTAACAATAACAGTACGAGGCCGGTACTCATATATAGCATGTCGCTTCCACATGTATGGTTGGCCTAATAATACATCAAAAACATCAATAGGAGCAATGTCACATAATACCTCATCTGTGAAGGGTTTGAGGGAAGGAGGCACTGTTGGCTGACGCGGAGATCCCGTCCTTGGTGAAGCCACCCGATGGTGTATGGTTGTGGGTGCATTGTGGTCGGCAAGCCCAACCATTTCGCGACATCTGCTGAAATGAGGTTCTTCTGGCTCCCATTGTCGATAATGAACCATAGTAGGAAACACTTTACCCACATATGGGAGTGGAAGAGACGCTCTGCCTCCTCTAGATCTTCTGGTTCCTCCTTCTGGATCTTCGTAGTGGAAACAAGGGCGTTGGGATCTGCATCAATAATCTGCTTCCCTTTGTCATTCACCTTGTCAGGTTCTGATTCAGAGTCGGAGCATGCATCTGATTCAGAAGCCCTCATCTTGGCCACCAGCGACTGCTTGGCCTGACACTCACTTGTGTTGTGAGTGGAGCTCTTATGGAACTCACACCACTTTCCTGTGTCCTTCTTTGGCTTCGCTGTGTTGTTCTTTTCTTGTGTCTTTGGCAGGTTGTTTTGGGCCGCCATGCCTTGGCTTTTTCCTTTGTTATGTGGTTTTGGGGCACCTGTCCCTTGCTTTTGATTCGCAGATCCAAAGTCTCGCTTCTTCTGTTTGAATTTATGCTCAATCTTGGTAGCATACCGGTATGCCGTACCAAGCGAGGAGATTTCGAGGAACTCCATTTCCTCCTGAATGTATCTGTGCAGACAACCGCGATACTTTAGCACCAAATGTTTCTCTGAATATTTGATACCCAACTTTGTGCGCAAGGTATGGAATAGATTCGTTAGCTCATGCACATCTTGATCCCTTTGTTGCCGCAACATGGTCCATTGTATGTACTTGTCCTCATAGCTCCCCACGGGATAGTATTGTTCCTTGATGGCATCTCAGAAAGAATTCCAAGTGGGTATGGTTGAGAACAGATAGGGTTCTGTCTCATCCTTTTTCTCATAGTAGGTTTCCCACCAGTCCTTAACATGGGGGGTAGCTTTGAGGAGTGCAAAAATAATCTTCTCCAGGTCGGAAAAGTCATAAACCAATAAATATCCTTCTAATATATTCAACCATCTATCTACAACATCTTCATCTATTTGACCCTAAACTATGGGAATGCCAAAGTTTACTTGTACCTTAATGGAGTCGTGCCTCCAGAGTGGCTGCTGGATGCAGATGCGTCGTCGGTGGGCAGTCGTTGAAGGATTTGGGCAAAGTTATCCATCATCGCGTTCCTTTGTTTTTCGAGGGCCTCCTCAAGCAATATTTTGATAGGATCTCCTGCTCCCTCATCTTTCTTTTCGTCCCCCATGGGAGTTCGTTGGGGTTTGTGAGGTTGATCTTGCAAAGGTTACACTAGATTGAGCCCTAAATCCTTATACCCCGACCTCGTTGGGGACATGCAAAGAAGGATCGAGAAAAATCAAACCGCTTTGATACCACTAATCCGGATTTATGCAGGAACGCAACAAAATATATAAATAACCATAAACATAGAAATACAGCGGAAATAAGGCTTCATTTTATTAATATCAAATCACAAAAATATTCTTACAAACATGATGGAAATAAAATAGCTAGGGTGCTGGTAGCGAATCTCTGAGAAGAGATGTGGTGGCTACAGGCCTCTGAACTATGTTACAATGAGGCTCAAGCGCCTATTTATTATGGAGAAATAATGGAGAACTCTAAACGTCCAAAAACCTAACCCTAGGAGATGAAGCGCCAAAACTATGGGCCTCGTTTGGGTAAATTGGTGTTTCAACTTCCCGGGGACGTAACTTAGGCATACTATCTCCGTTTGGGGCTTCAAAACGACCCTGGAAGTTCAAGACCAGAAAAACTACTAAAAATAGTAATTTGTGAAAAAAATGAAAGAGACAATGGTGGGGCCCCAAGTGGAATAGGTGGGTGGCCACCAATATCCACCTAGATTAGCTGATCGTTGTTCTAGAATGCATCTAACAACATTGTATCCATGGCAGTCGTATCCCTTAAGTAATCATCCATACAAACCTTTATTTGATTGCCTCTATTGCTATCTTGTGAAGAACTACTATTGTTGTAGTCATTACTAATTGTTGAATCTACATGTAGTGGGAGTTGAATAGGTGGTTGATTCAACCATTCTTGGTATAGTTCCTCTCCGATTTTTTCTCTTAATTTAGCCTTCTCTCGATTTGACATTGTCTTGGGCTGCAACGAAAGATGGTAGGTAGATCGCTCATCATCACTAGAATCCTAATAATTTCAAAAAATATGTTTGAATATGATTAGTACAATATCGATGATATCAATTAGTAAGCACATCAATGCATGATTAATTGGTTTGACGTTGAAATAATTACATTATACCAAATAATTATTACCATCATTGTCCTGGGATTATGGCTAGAAGATGGCATGTTACAATTGGCAGGGTGAAGCAGCTATCCATTTTCATCTACCAACCGCGCCTTGCGGTATGTTGCTCCTGATAAGAGCTTCTGACGTTCTTGAACTTCTAATGTTCTTGAAATGCTTGAATATTTTGTGCATATGAACTCGATTCTGAATCTGCATGAACCTACAAATTTGTATACATTGATTTTATTCAGATTGACATGGATAAAATAAATAAATTCAATTAGATAATGAAAATATAAATAAAATGTGAAGTAATTACGTATGGATATGCATAGGGAGAACTCTGTGATGGACTTTGAGAAATATTATGGGACGAGATGGATTTTGAAGAATTTTCCATTTGATATAATCATGAGATTTTCTCCCTGCATTTGAGAAAAATCGACAATAAATTTTGGTGTACATACCTAAAAGTAATTTCGGTGAGTTAAAACAAGAGTTATTGTTATCGGTGAAAATGTACTATTAAATGCACCAGTGCGATTTTATTAACTGACACACTGGTGTGGTTAGTGAACAAACACGCTTAATATCAAGAAAAAAAACACGACTTTATTTTTTTGAAGTGAAGAAAAAAGCAGTAAACTGAAAAATGAGCAGAAAATGATTTTCGGAAATCTTATTTCATAAAAAAATCTTTAAATATTAAAAGCTATTCATTATTTCATTATTTTTGCCAAAATTTTCAGGTGTGGGATTTGCAAGAGAGACATACCTGGAGCAAGAGAGCACTGTGGAGCAGCAAAATACTTTCAAGCAACATAACTATTCAAAGAATCATAATTTGAAACATCTACTGATTCACACAAAAACCCTGTAGTATAGTAAAAATGTTAAATTTTACTATAATAATTGTTTTTTTTATATATTTTCTATTAGATTTAATACATGCATAGTAAAATTTTTAAATTTTACAGTGAATTTTACTAATAAAATCATTCTATTCCTATTTAGATTTAATTAAAATTCAAAAAAAAAAAAAATCCATTCTTACCTTAAACCCTTGCTTCTTCTTGTTTATGTGGCAACAAGAATTCACAATCAGGGATTTTCATTTTAGATTTATAGGGTTTGTATATATAAATATATGTGTGTGTGTGTGTGTGTGTGTTTGACATCTAACTCGGGGGACCGCTTGCAAAGTCAGATCCCAAACCCTGTCGACCCTTTCACGATTTAAAAAAAAAACGGATTTTGTTAATTGGTTCGCTATTTAATATAGCGCACCAGTGCACTCTTTTAGTATAACACAACAGGGAGTGTATTGACAAAGAGAAATGTTTTATAAAAATCATTTCCATTCATTTATATGTTTATTTTTAAAAATAATCGCTTTTGTTAATCGGTGCTCCCGTATTAATATAACGCACCGGGTCTCCTATTGACAAAGAGGACCATACAATGTTTCTACTGTAGTGGCGATGTGTTTATAATAACATATCACACCATTATCGTTTCAAATTTTTTCCCGTTGTCGGTGCTAAAATGTGAACTGCACCGGTGCGGTTAATACGATAAACGCATTGGGTGTTTAATCTCAACAACAACGTGCTTCAAAGGTAATATGTAATCAATGAATTTTTCGGTTAGGTACAATAAAAAAATAATTTAGCACTAAATATTTTCAAGTGTTTTCTTACAGAAAAAAAAGAAAAAGAAAATGGAACCCATTCAACACATAAAACATGACGACAAGGAAGAAAAGGGTTGATATCAAAGTTTGTGAGTAATTGTTACATCCTTATAACAACTTAACTAGATTTCATTTTTGTATATTTTAAGTTGTTTTACAGCAACCATCATTGAATGTCTTAAAACAGGTGCTAACATACAAAGAAGAACCATCAAAATAATTGATTGACATTGGGTAAAATATGGGTTGTCAGTATATGTTGGCATATCAGAAATTAATTGTGGAATTTGTAAGTATCTATCTTATTTTACTTAACTCCATCTATAATTAATAGAACAAAAAAATATTTTATATTAAATATATGATTTGTTATGGGGTATAAAACTTGCAGGAAACAAAGTATGGAACTACTCCAACAAAATAATTGTTGAAAGAAGGAATGAAAGTTGGTTTTGAAAGAATGTGTATAGTTCACAAGTCAATTCTTGCTATGGTACATTTCTTTTCAATTTACATTGATGTATATTATTGAATATTGCAATTTTCATTATTCTCACTAATGTAGATACACTCATTACACTTTATTTTCATGTTTGTAGATGGAACTTGAAGAAGAAGAAAATCAACACAATGAACAAAACATTCCTCCAAATAACCCAAGTCATGGAAGTAGCTCGACTAGTGACAGTTGTTCCAGCGAAGAATGATGATCAATATGTTTGAATATCAATGCAAGCCATTGTATTTTTTGAAATGTCTGTGAAAATAATACATTTTGTTTAATGTAATGGACATAGTGTCCCAATTGAAAGACAAAGGGTTACCAATAACTGTCCCATTTTGTATGACAAAGAGTCTCTTATTCATATATAATAAAATGCATTTTAATTTCTTCTATTGCGTTCTCCATTGTCGTTGTGAAATATTACACAACTGATTAAGTATATGGATGATTAAATATTATAATGAAGAGATGTGAAATTCGATGATATAAAAAATTCATCCAAACATCACATTCAAATGCACTAATAAAAATTTAATTGATATGAATATTGTTATAAGATATGTGTCAACTTTTGATGAATAATGAATTTTAAAAAATCGCAATAATTGCACTGTCACAGGTCGATGTTTCTAAAAAATAGAAAATGAAAACTGGTGCGTGTGTATGACACTGCGCACCTGTGTGTTTCTACGACCTATGAGCACCGCACCAAATACCAATACCAATTAGAACGCTCGGTGTGCTTTATCAACGACTAAGACCTAGGCGAATAGGCATTGCATGCACCAGTATGGTTTTCCTTTAATGCGTCGGTGTGTTTTTACACCTTAACAGCCGAGGGTGTGTACACAACCAATACGCATCTGGAGGATAGAAGGTGCATGCACTGGTGTTATTTGGCCTCAACGTACTGGTGCATTCATATTTGTAACGCACCAGTGTTGTTTGCATTAAATGCCTCGGTGCTTTACAACTATAACGCGTCGGGGCTTATGTGTTTTATAACCACCCGGGTCTGTACCTTTCACAAAATGCACTGGGATGGAAATGAAATATAAATGCACTGGTGCTTGGATATTGTCTAACCACCCAGTGCGCTATAGGTAACAATGCAACGATACGTTGAATTTGAATAACACCGGTGCATGCACCTTCTATCGGCCTGGTGTGTATTTGTTGTTGAGACACACTGGGAGGTTGCATATGTAAATGCCCCTTGGGCTTCAGAATTTTTTTTCCCTTCCCGATGCTCGGTATGTTTACTGCACCGATGCATTCACATATGACGCACGCACTGTAATATCCCAAAATAGGGAATTTATACAACAATAAGAATATCTGAAGATATTCTTAAGTTGGAGATGCAACCATATAGCTCATAAAATGTGTTAGATCACATGTCCATCAATCATATATACAACAGCAAGAAAGATGATCCATTCCCTCTATCAAAAGTGGGAAAATCAACATTTCCAACACCAAAAACGTTAATTTCTTAGATTTGCATAAAAATAAGGGAAAATGATGTTGGGATCCTTTATCTAAGGTCATGTGGAACTCACACACCAAATTTCATCAGAAACAAATGACTCTAGATATGTTAAACAGATCTCCCGCTCCAGATACAGCTCAAAAAGGCCCAAATCCCATGACTTATTGTATGCATAGTTTTTTTTTTCTAAGTAAAACTATATCTATTAAGAATTCAAACCAGAGTTACAATTCTCATCCTCGGAAATGGATGAATCCATGATGGAGGGAATAGGCAAAACGTTACTGTCCAAAACTAGACTGCCCCTAGAGGGGAAACCAACCTTGAAAATCCAACCATAATATGTTGCCCATAGCGGGAAACCAGCCTTAGTAGCAGTACAAAAAGAGATAAATAGAGCTAAAAAAAGATAGCAGATAAACCAGTAAACGGAGAAATTCGAAGAGTGAACTCTATGGAGAACTTTCATGCGAGTCGTTGGGGGGAGGCGATTGTTCGAGAATGCGGCAGATATATCCATAATCCAGAGTGTCCAAGCCTTGGTTCGCATCCTCAAGTGGTTCATGCGGAGAAGAAGGAAGACCGAGGCGCTCCTCCGGTGAGTCTGCAGAGGCGATATCCTCCAAGAAGGCTGGATTGTCCAGAGAGGCCATCACATTGTGGTCATCTTTCTTCGAGGGGGTGCCCGAATGGCTCAACCTCGGGAGTCGCTTCTCCACAGCTAGTTCAAAATCACTGTCACCTGAATTAGATCTGGAAGCAGGCTGCACGGGGAGGGCTTTAAGTTTGCGGGGGAGGAAGGTGGGCTCAGCAGCAATGGTGGATTTACGAGCCCTCTTCTTGCAATGGGAGGAGGAGGGTAGAGCATCTGAATCAGAGAGCTGCGCGGGAGGAGCCAAAGGGTCAGAAAACACAGCAGGAGGTGAGGCTGGAGCAAGGATGGAGGGCGACAAGTCCACCATATCCCAATCGACAGGAAGATTCAAGTCCGTGTGGATAGCAGGTGGTAGAGGGGGCCGCTCAGGGAAGCCCCTCCCCCCCGCTCGCCTATAACGCTGTCGATGGCGTCGTGGCATCTTAGAAATCCTGGGTAAGGCATAGTATTGTTGTAGAGTCAAGACAGAAGATGGAGCCCAGAGGCTTCTAGCCAGAGTCGAGGGGTGCCGAGGCCACAGAGGCACAGGGAAGGCAAGCAGAGCAGGCTGAAGAGCCGAGGGAGGAGCGAGAATGGCGAACCTCATAGCATAGGAAGGAGTAAATAAACATGACGCTGAGTACGTCGAGGGAAGGGTGGCGCATGGGACTTTAAAGCTCATCCCATGCAAGAAAATAAGGCTTTGGGTATCCCCAACCCATGGCACATGGGCGCGTCGTGTGGTGAGCCACATGGCCTCCCCGTGTAGCCCATCGAGACTATATAACACCCGCATCCGGGGGATGGAGGTCATTATGGACCAGGTCTGTACATCCTTGGAGGAGAACTTCATCATCAATGGAGGTGAGAGAGCCAGCCCAGAGAGGCGAGGAATGGTGGACACCTTTGTTCGCAAGGAGATCTGCTACCTTGTTAGCAGAGCATCGCACATGATGGAAGTCAATAGCCGTGTCCATGCGAATTCGTTGCTTGAGCATGGTGATTCTGGTGGCCAGGCGCCAGCTCTTGTTGAGTTTGGTGGTTGAAGAGTCCGCCTGGAGGTGCTTAGCCATGTCAATGAGTATTTGAGAGTCGCCTTCGATGAGAAAGGGAAAAAGATGATGGTCTATGGCTATGATGAGCCCCTGAGGTAGTCCTTCCAACTCTTTTGAATTGTTTGTATCCCATCCGATGGATCCATAGAATACTGTGTGCACTTGGCCTAGGGAGGTTCTGAAAATACCTCCAAATCCAGCTTGCCCTGGATTCCCTTTAGAGGCTCCATCAAAGTTCAGCTTGTAGAAGCCTGAGGGTGGAGGGGACCAATTTCCTGGAGAGGGCACCATTTGGTTTGAGGGGGGCTCAGGAATGGGCGAGGAGTGCAGCCGGAGGTTCCAATTGGCCCAAATGATCTGTTCCCCTTGGAGAGTGGGGAGGTCCGAATCCTTCCATGGATGAAGAGCTAAAGTCTCCTGCAATTTTCTACAAACCATGTTCCATAGAGTTTCAATAGAGGAACATTGGTCTTTAAAAATACGGCGATTGCACTCCTTCCATATCGTCCAAAGGAGGTGCCCTGGGAGTATTGTCCATAGAGTGTTGAGAATGGCACAGTGAAAAGGGGTGGAAGGCCAGCTTCAAATGGTGTTGACGATGCTCCTAGGGATTCTATTCGATCTTCTGCTAAGAAGTGCCACTTTGTCCCAAAGTACCATTACTCCCACGCATTCATTGAAGAGATGCTTAATAGTTTCCTCCTTGTTCCCGCAATTGGGGCATTGGGATGGGCCGATGAATCCTTTTTGACAAAGATTGTCCCAAGTAAGTAAGCGACACTTACTAAGGAGCCAGAGGAAAGTGGAAATTTTTGGCCAATTTTTAGAATGCCAGACTTTGTCCCAGATGTCGTCGGGCTGGTGAGGCAGTAGCAGCAGACTGTAGGTTTCCTTGGTGGAGAAGGTGCCAGTGGAGGTATAGCCCCAACAGATATGGTCGAGATCCTCCGAGACCCGAATTTGTCGCTTGTTGAGTTCTGTCGCCATCTCTGGGGTTAGATTAAGTACGAATTGAGTTTGGAGATGATTCGTCGTTAGCCATTGTCGAAACTGGCCTGGGGAGATTGCTAAGTTTCTCTAGAAAGTATTTACGCAAGGATGGGCCAGATGTTCCAGGATGCCTGGCCAATCCGAGGTGGGAAAAAGATCCGCCAATTTAGGCATCTGCTGCCAAGAATCGTACCAAAAGTTTGCTCAGATGCCTGACTTGACCTCCCAAAAACTGTGGTCACGGATAAGGGTGTGATGCTGACTTGCCACTCTCCAGATGAGGGAGCCTGCTTGATCACTGTCATAATGAATGAGGTTTCCCTGAGGCCAGTTGCGGGCATATTTGGCTACCCACATTTGTGCCCATGGGCTGTTGGTGTTAGAAACCCATTTCCACCAGATTTTGGCTCCCATAACTTTGTTACTGAGGTGTGGAACACGCAGCCCCAGGCCACCTGCATGTTTGGGAATTCACACCTCTTGCCAATTCACAAGGGCCCATTTCCTTCTTGCCTTGCTTCCTCCCCATAGAAAGTTGCATTGCAGGTCCTGAATTTATTTGAGTACCCATTTAGGTGCTGCAAGCATGGAAAAGAGGTATAGGGGCATGGATTGAAGGACCAATTTAACCAAGATGAGCAGACTAGCAAGGTTCAGGGCTCGATGAGTCCATAAATATAGTCGTGATTCCAATCTGTCCAACAAATATTTCCAAGAGGAGTGCTTGAGAACAGAATCAGTGAGAGGAGCGCCCAGGTATTTAGAGGGAAAAGCTGCAATAGGAAATCCTAGAATTCTGGCTATGTTGCGTTGGGTGATCAGAGGGGTGTTGAAGAATAAAATCTGGGATTTGGAGTTATTAACTGAAGGTCCAACCGCCAGAGAGAAGCAGTCCAAGATGGACTTGAGAGTAGAGGCCTCTTGGACGGAGGGGTGGCCGAACAGCATGTTGTCGTCGACGAATTGTTGGTGCGATATGGGAGGGCGTTGATGAAGACTTAGCCCTCGAAGAGAGTGGTCTTGAATAATGGCTTTAAGAAGCCTGCCTAAATCTTCAGCCATGATCACAAAAAGGAATGGGGAAAGAGGGTCCCCTTGCCAGATGCCGCAAGAGGGAGAGAAGGGGGGGGAGGGAGAGCCATTAAGGAGAATGGAGTAAAGGGGAGAGGAGATGAGGCTGAGAATCCATCTGATCCAGGTTTGACTGAAACCAAAGGCAGATAGCATTTTCTGGATGTAGCTCCAACTAATCTTATCGAAGGCCTTTGAGAGATCTATCTTGAGCATCATTCCTGGAATCTTGTATGTCCTTAAGGAGTGCACCACCTCGTGCGTGAGAATGATGCCATCAAAAATGTGTCTCCCTTCTACATAACTAGTTTACTCAGGGGATATAAGGAGGGGAAGGATGGTCTTGAGGCGATTGGCGATAACTTTGGATACTAATTTGTAGAGAACATTGCAAAGGGATATGGGGCAAAATTTTCTTGGGGAGGAGGCTTGGTCTTCTTTGGGAATAAGGGTGATGAACGTGGCGTTAAGAGCTGGCAGCATCTAGTGCATGGATCAGGATTCCTCAACCATTTCCCAGACCTCCTTCCATAAATCCTGCCAAAAGAAATGAAATAATTTGGTTGTGAATCCATCTGGGCCAGGGGCCTTGCCCGCTTTAAGCTGTGCCATGGCTTGATCCACTTCCTGAAGAATAACAGGTCTGAGCAACATCTAGTTGTGTTTATCTGTAATCAAAGCGGGGATATGTTTAGTGATGCTCTCGATGGCTGCCTGGCGATCCAAGGGAGGTTCCATGAGCGAAGCCTTGAAGTGGTCCAGGAGTTCCTGTTGTATCTCTTCATGCGTCTCCAGGCTTTCCCCTTGATCATTGTGGAGGATAGAGATGCGGTTGGCCCTTCTTCTTTGTATGGTGGAGCGGTGAAAGAAGGTGGTATTCTTCTCACCTTCTTTAAGCCATCAGATTCGGGACTTCTGTTTCTAAAGCATTTCTTCCTGAAGTTCATGTTCCTCGATTTGTGATTTGAGGACTTTCTCCTGAGTGTCCAGGGCCTCGGTGTGCCCAGAGCTGATGAGATCTTGTTGTAGGTTCTCCATTTGAGCTACCAGATCTCTATGCTCTTGGAAAATGTTGTTGAAGGTGCTTTGATTCCACCTTTTCAATCTGGTTTTGATGATTTTGAGCTTCTGTTGAATATTGTACATGATGGATCCACTGAAGGGGGGGATGGTATGCCACCAGTGCATCACCATGTCACGGAAACCCGGATGAGGGAGCCAAAATTTCTCAAAACGAAAGGGTTTGCATCTGCCCTGACTCGGCCCCTCCCACTGAAGTTGGATGGGCCAATGGTCTGAAACTGTCGTCGAAAGAATGGAGGAGAAAATGTCTCCTCTGGCTTGGATTACTGTATCTGATACAAGGAAGCAATCCAAGCGCGAGGCAATGAAGTTGGATCCAATTATGCAATTATTCCAAGTATGGAGGCCATTAGCACTGGCGATGTCAATGAGACAGTTTTGGGTGATGAAAGACTTGAAGTGCAGAGAATCAGCTTCGAGAATTGGACGGCCTCCGTGCTTTTCTCGCATACTAGTGATCATATTAAAGTCCCCACCAAGGATCCAATGGGGAGAGGGTTTTTTAGCATGCAGAGTTGAGAGATCATCCAAGGTGCGGATCTTGCTGGCGATGGACTGAGGGAAGTAAACATTCGTGAGGAGACCTTTGAGGCTGGTTCCGATGAGTTGAAAAGAGGCTTGAAGAAAGTGGCGGGAGGCATGAAAGAGAGAGAGGGAGATGATGGTGGGATTCCACGCAATGGAGATGCCCCTAGCAGCCCCATATGAATCTACTGCTACAGTATCACAACCCGGCTAGAAATGGGATAGAATAGAATGAAAAGTATTACTGGTACATTTGGTTTCCTGCATAAAGAAGATGGCAAGTTTGTTGCAACTGATACTATTTTTTATCATACGACACTTTGAGGGACTGTTGATCCCTCGAATATTCCATGAGGTGAGCTTCATTGTAAACTTGGGGGTTTCAGAGCTTTGAAAATTTTCATTAACTTGGGATATCTACCAGACTCCACTAGTTGATCCCCCAATGTAATGAGCCTTTGCAAGTCCGTTGGTCTCCTGCATTTCCTTGATTCTCTGATGATATTGATAGTTTCCTGGGGAATAAGTTCCCCTTGGATTCCAAGATGGACACTTCCCTTTAATAGCTGCGCCTTCAGCAGCGCTTCCTCCAAACTTTCAATTTGCCTAGGAGGTATGGTATGGTAAGCTTTTGAGTCACAAGCTTTTTCCAGCCTAGTTAGATCTAGATCTCCAAAGTCAATGGATTCTGGTTCTTCAATCATATAGGTCACAGAGTCCAATTTAGGGCTTACTGAGGGAGTCTTGAGAAGATCCGGGGGGGGATTGAAGGTCCAGATCCATCACAGCATGCTGCATGGGGATGTTATTTCGAGCTGGCTCAACAGGGGAACTTGGGGAGGCTTTCAAGGTATCATTAGGGGTCGCAGTTCTCAAAATTGAATAGTTCAAGCCCTTGAGGGAAGGCATGGTGCCAAAGGAGGGGGCGTTGGAGATAATGGGATCGGGTTGAGGCTCCTCAAGAGTTAGATCCACATCAGGGTTGGCTAAAATTTGGAAGCTATTACTGGAGGAGGGGATTCGCTGGGAGGGTGAGGGTTAGGGGGGGAGGGATTCTTTTTAGAATGTATTTTTCTGTGGGCTACCCGAGTGAAACCATCTGGATCTGAGGCAGTACAAGGGCCAGAGGGAGCAAGGGGTCGATTTTGGGGGCAGTCAGGAAACAAATGGCCATGCATGTGACATTTTCTACAGTGAAAAGGAACTTTTTCATAATCTAAGGATTGGATCCATTCAAATTCTTTGTGCCAGAGACTTACCGAGTCAGGGAGTGCTTTCGCCAGATGCATATAGACGCATATCTGAGAGTAGGCTCTATATCGGTTGTGTTTGGTTTCCTCAGAAATTTTGATGAAGGTTCCGAGGCAGTTTCCGATCTCGTTGAGGGTGATTTCTTCCTAATACTCCTGCGGAAAGGAGTATATTCTAATCCAAACTGGTGCCCAATTGAAGTCTTATTTTTCTGGGTTGAAACGTTCCACCCAATCCCTCAGAAAGAGCCCTGCTGCGTTGAAAAAGTAAGGGCCTCCATCCATGACTCGATTTTTGTCTTAGATGGTGAAAATGATGTTGAAGAAGCCCTTGGGGCCCAACTGTAGATCCACCTGCCCTTTTGGCTTCCATTTCACCTTGATCCAGCCATTTAGGGCTTTCTTAGTTGGCCATAGCCCAATAAAATTGCCGATTAATGCATGGTCATGCATATATTGAATGCAGCCATTGATGCGCTCAGCGGGGAGATGGATCTCCAGTCGTTTAGACTGGATAGGTATGCAAGTTGACGATTTCACAGGCTGCTCATATTTATACCCAATCTCGTCGCCATATCGAGGCAGAGACTGAGAGGCTACTAGATCGATTGCGGGCGTCAAGTGAGGAGGTGGATCGGTTGTGTGCGAGGAGCTGGGGATGTCAGATCCACAAAGATCCCTAGTGTTGGGGGGGGGTGGGTTACAGCGCCCCCCCTCCCTTTGGAATCTTCCATGCCCGAGACAAGCAGCAGGATCAGTGAATCCGGCGATAAGGAGGAGCCAGAAGCGGCGGCGGCGTCTTCAGAGAGACACAGGAGAGCCCTAGGGCTATAGGCCTTCGCTTCGATCTCAGCTCTCGGATCCTCCCATGACACCAACTCGTATTGTATGCAGAAATTAATGAAGCTTGTACATCATGATTTTATGAGGGTTTCAGATGTAATATGATAGAAATATCAGATATAGAGTTTATTACATCAATACATGGAGAAAAATAGAGATTTAGCCTCTTTTATACAAAATGAGATAACCCAACAAGGGTTTCTTGACAGCTTGAGTACAAGAGAAGTAGATCTGAATATTCAGTCTGCAAAATAATGTAGTTTACTCAAAATTTCATGAATATGACTAAAATAAGTACAATAGGGATTAGAATCCCTTTTTCTAGGTTTCCGGGCCAAAAATCAAGGTATTAAACCTTGTTGCAGCTGCTCTCTAAAAAATGACGCAGTTCTTGCAAGGGACTGCACTGTAAAAGTGCAGAGATGCTTTGGCCCAATGCCAAGATGTGGAAATATGCCCGGGAGCCTCTCTTTCTGATCCTCCAATGGGTAGACAAACTCTCCACTGAAAAACAAGCCCAGAAATGGCTCAAAGAGATCCTCCTTTGCTGCACCCTGCAACACAGCCCAACTCTAAACAGAAACTGCGCTATAGATGAAGGAGTTAGCTTGGCCAAAATTTCGGAATGAGGAAATGTAGCTCAAGAACCTCTCCTTCCCTAAGGATGAGGTAGGTATTCCCGACCGGGAGCACCCTTGTGTTAAACAACACTACAACCTTGCTAAACAGCAAGAGGAAGCAAAGTCTAAACAGACCAAAGAAAATAATAATCCAAGCATGAATACAATGGTTGTCCTCCTCTCCATATATAGCAAGTGCTCCTCACCACAATGGGTCCCATCCATATGTGCCACCTAGCCCATGCAATTTTTCCTCCATTCAAACTGCGTAGTCCATCATGGAGATACAATGTATCTAGACAGTGCATGTGGACTTGGTCAAATATGACTGAATCAACATGATCCAATCTTGTTCACACCTGTAGGTGCTCAATCCAGCTACTTTATTCTTCCCATTTTCACATGAGGAATTTTATTTTCCTTCTAAAGAGGGTAATGGGCCTCCCTACCCATTTTATTCATCTACTGCTAACTATAATGTTCCTTTTAGCTTGAGGCTAAAAATTGGGAACATTACAGTCCTCCCCTCCAAAATGTTGCTTGTCCTCAAGCAACTATATAGAGAGAGAAAAGTCCCTCCCCTTCTCCTCTTGTGGCCTCTTCATCAATAGTCCCCACCACTGCTCAAGATAATCTGCAACAAATCTACCCGCCAATGTCTCCTCCCAAATATGCATGACCAAATGGCTCACATCATGAAAAGGTGGAAGGTGTAAGTGGACACCTTCTTGTTGTCTCATGGCCTCCTCAAGGTAGGAGTGATGATACACATGGGAAATCTCATTCCATGCTATCATCCAAATGAAATGAGACATCCTAGGTAGCTCATCAAAAAAATCTGCAACCCCGGTTCTATGCAATGTTTTGGGGCTAAATGGAGAGTTTATGTTTTCCCATCCAAGTAGTTTCTCTCTCCATTTATGGTAAGTATAAGGCGGCTGCTGATATTGTGCTACAATTTCATGGCCTTCAAAAATGGCCCAAGCTACCCCACAAGATAATTCAACCATGAAGTGCCTCCTCCAAGAACGCAAGTTCACCCAAGGGCTCCTCCTACATGAAGGAAAGAGGTGTGTTGTGGCAATCATGGTGTGCCCATTGTTTCCCCTGAAACATACAATGTGTAAAATAGGGAGAATCATACTCCCAATGGGCATCTCTATCTCCAATTCCACTCTCCAAACAAAGCTTCCCATGAGTACAAACATACCAGCAATATATGGAAGAAAAATACTATGGAAACAAGATGCCAAATAACAACCGGAGAGTGAATCAAAGTTCCACACAAGGAACCAGCGCAGTGCATCCCATGCTTGCCTCAAAACAAAAAATAACAAGTGCTTCACCAGCCACTTGTTTGCTGCCACAATCATCTTATAAGATGGAAACATGGAGATACAATGTGGTGTCAATGGTTCACACCAAGAATCATGTGGCTACCCCCACAAACCACCAAAAAGATAGCCAAAATCAATGCTACAAGTAGCTACAAGTACATCATCATACAATATGCAAGCAGAGATAATTCTTCTTGATACATCATGTTGCTCAAACAAGGAAAATAAGTACAATACAAAATGTGAAATTATACCTCCTCCATCATGTACTTGAGATCTTGAGCTGAAATGGCTCAACTGGAATCTTTCCCTCAACTCCAATGAGTAGGGAAGTGGTTGTGACCTCCTATCTATCACCATTCGGGCTATGCATCTCTCCATATGATGAAATATGTCATGCTGGATGCCCTCCCAAGTGAACTCCTCTGCCAAATAAAGATATGCATCATAATGCATGGAAAGGAAGTCCTCATGTGTTGCAAGTAGCAACTTCTCCTTGAGACTAGAAGCTCTACTCAAGAAGACTCTGCCATGTGAATAGATGACCATATCATCTACCATATACTCATCATCTCTATCCGGGTCATCGAGAATCATGCATGCACCAAGATCCTTGGAGTACTCTACTAAGAGCTGAGATCTCCAATAAGGATCAATCCTCCTAAGAGACAACGCTGGTGATCTGGCATGTGAAGCTCTCCTCATGTTGCTGCCTGCAACTTTGACATCCCCCATGCCAAAGTTCTCCTCCAAAATCTCCACCTCTCCAAAGTCCAAGAGTGGTGAATCCAAAGACAAGATGTCTTCCATCAACTCTAGATCAGGTGGCCTCCCAGGTGGAATGCCTCCATGTAGTGAGACATCAATGTCAAGAGTATAATGTACATATGGTTGGGTAACCTTACCCCTGCCCTTACAGCGCAAATCAGTCTGCCTCTTCCTCGCATTAGCTTTCTGAAATAGAGAAGGGTGTGTGCCTCTCATCAAGTGATGTTTCTCTTCCCCCCTACCTCCTCCTTCCAGCTGCATTGTTGCACAATCATGCTGCTCACTGATTGTGCTTGGACATCCATGTATGGGATCCTGGGGAACTTCTTGTAAGGATACAAGAATCCCTCTTGATGGAGCATGTGCTCCTCCTCCCTCTGCATGAGGTACTGTATGTGCTCTAGATGTGACAACGTTGTTGCCCTCAACTCCATCAATGTGTGTGGGAAACATCTCAACAATTGGATCCTCGTGTGAAAAAGAGATCCCCATGCCCTCTTGTTTAGGAATATGAACTAGAGGTCTTGCCTCCGACAATGTGTAATGCAAGATGTCAGCTTCTCCCATGGTTTTTTGAACTAGAGTTTCCTCCATCACATGCAAGGGTTTTGTTCTCTCAAGTTTTCCTTACTCATGTGTCTTAGGAAGTTTTTCACCAAACCTTCCCACCAATGTTCCTATGAATCTTGCATAAGAGGAAGTGTTTTCATTTTTTAAAGAACAAGATTGAAAAATCCACCATGCATGGGCCTTACCTCTGAAATGCAGTGCTGCAACTCTGATGGCCTCTTCTTCAGTAATATGGTGCTACTGAAAATAGGAGTCTAGCTCCTTCACCCAAGCTCCAGCTGAATGTGTGGGTGAGCCTTCAAAAGTATATACAATAAATCTATCTGCATCCTGCTGCTTGCTCCCCTCCACTTGGATCTTGCAAAACTCCTGGAAATTAGTGTGATCTCTAAACCTCTTAGTTTGAGATTCATACTCCTGCAACAAATCACTAAGAGTTCTCCCCTTAGGCATTCTTCCTCCTCTAATCCATCTCAAGATAGATCTGGGCACTTGACTACACTGTGCATAATGGTGTGTAGCTGCATTCTCACACTCACCATGTGAAAATCTAGATTATGCTCTAGATCCAACTTCCTTTGGAGATTCCATCTCCATCGTCATCCTCTTCAGCTCTCCTTGAAAGCATTGCGTAGATTTTGGAAGAAGATTTGTAAGCCTATCTTCCTTTCTCCCTTAACATACTAAAGCCTTCTTATTTATGTCCATCTCTCCTTCTCCCTGAAGTATAATGGCTTGAGATCCACAGGCTGAGCCAAGATTGCAGCTTTGATACCACTGTAATATCCCGAAATAGGGAATTTATACAACAATAAGAATATATGAATATATTCTTAAGTTGGATATGTAGCCATATATCTCATAAAATGTATTAGATCACATGTCCACCAATCATATATACAGCAGCAAGAAAGATGATCCATTCCCTCAATCAAAAGTGGGAAAATCAGCATTTCCAACACCAAAAACGTTAATTTCTAAGATTCGCGTAAAAATAAGGGAAAATGATGGTGGGATCCTTTAGCTTAGGTCATGTGGAACTCACATACCAAATTTTATCAGAAAAAAATGACTCTAGCTATGTTAAACAGATCTCCCGCTCCCGATACAGCTCAAAAAGGCCCAAATCCCATGACTTATTGTATGCAGAAATTACTGAAGCTTGCACAGCGTGATTTTATGAGGGTTTCAGATGTAATATAATATAAATATCATATATATATTTTATTACATAATTACATGGATAAAAATAGAGATCTAGCCTGTTTTATACAAAATGAGATAACCCGACAAGGGTTTCTTGACAGCTTGAGTACAAGAGAAGTAGATCTGAATATTCAGTCTACAAAATAACGTAGTTTACTGCAAAATTTCATGAATATGACTGAAATAATTACAATAGGGATTATAATCCTTTTTTCTAGCTTTCCAGGGGAAGGGTTGGCCCTTGCCCAAGGAAACTAGCCAAAAATCAAGGTATTAAACCTTGCTGCAGCTGCTCTCTGAAAAATGACACAGCTCCTGCAAGGGACTACGCTGTAAAAGTGAAGAGATGCTTTGGCCCAATGCCAAGATGTGTAAATATGCTCGGGAGCCTCTCTTGATGATCCTCCAATGGATAGACAAACTCTCCATTGAAAAACAAGCCCAGAAATGGCTCAAAGAGATCCTCCTTTGATGCACCCTGCAACGCAACCCAGCTCTAAACAGAAACTGCGATGTAGCTAAAGGAGGTAGCTTGGCCAAAATTCCAAAATGAGGAAATGTAACTCAATAACCTCTCATTCCCTAAGGATGAGGTAGGTGTTGAAAATGCAGCAAGATGATGGAGCTTAGTGCAATGAAGTCGCCTTCACTAAGTGGGCCCACAGGCAAATTCTGGCGCAAAGTCTATTTTTAGACTATGTCTATTTTTAGACATATGGAGCATGGTCCAGGGGTTGCAGTATGTTATTCTTGGAGTATTGGTCCTGTTGGTAAAAATAGATGGACCTCTATTTTTGGACCTATAGGTCGAAGTCTATTTTTAGACTGCCTATCCTAAAAATAGGGAAGTCAAATATTATTTACCCTTAATAATATTTGGACTCTAAACTTCAATTTACTCTCTTGGAGCACTTCAGTTTGAGCTACAGAAGTGGCTCATGCATCTGACAGAAGAATTACGCTATTCCTAGGGGTTTGGTGAGCTCATGCATGGTTGACTTCAGTTAGGACTTCAGTGGCAGAAGTTTGGTGGAGTTGATGAGACAGTTGGTGGAGTTGTGTTCGGTTTAACTTAGTTGAACTAGTTGAGATTAGTTTAACTAGCTAATAAACTAGTAATGAGTGGAGTGAATTAATTATTATTTAATTCATTAATTAGTAACTCATTATTCAACTCAAGAACACATCAGTTCACTACAGTGCATGGACAGTTCAGTGGAGACCAGTGAAAGAGGTAGATGAAAGGGTGGAGTTAGCTATGAGTGGCGACATCAGTTGTGCATGAGATTTGCACCACACTTGGAGGAATTTCCCATGATGATTGCACTGTCAAGCCAAGGAGATTCGAACCTTGGATCTCTATATAGACAAGCCATGATTGCGCAATAGAGGCAAGGCAATTGGCGGTGAGTTTTGAACCAGTAACCTGTTCAAAACTGAGCTAGATTGTGAGTAACTTCATGAGAAAGTACTGAGTACTTGTGAGGAGTATTGTACCGAGTTTGTTACATGATTTCTCCATTATAATATACACAATAGCTGCGGGGTTTTCAGCTATAAGCTTTCCCCATACATACTGTGTTAATGTGTATGATGATTTGATGTGTTATCGCTTGTTTTATTTCCGCATGTGTGATGATCTGAGTGGAAGAGATTATGTGTTGCATATGAATTCGAATTGATATGTGATCAGGATAGTCTCGGTGGATAATTAATCATTATTCAGCAAATTTCTACAGTAGGGATTCCCTACCAGGAACACCCTTGTGCTAAACAACACTGCAACCCTGCTAAACAGCAAGAGGAAGCAAAGTCTAAATAGACCAAAGAAAATAACAATCCAAGCATGAATACAATGATTGTCCTCCTCTCCATATATAGCAAGTTCTCCTCTCCACAATGGGTCCCATCCATATGTTCCACCTAGCCCATGCAAGTTGTCCTCCATTCAAACTGTGCAGTCCATCATGGAGATACAATGTATCTAGACAGTGCATGTGGGCTTGGTCAAATATGACTGAATCAACATGATCCAATCCTGTTCACACTTGTAGGTGCTCAATCCAGCTGCTTTATTCTTCCACTTTTCACATGAGGAATGTTATTTTCCTTCTAAAGAGGTTAATGGGCCTCCCTACCCATTTTATTCATCTACTGCTAACTATAATGTTCCTTTTAGCTTGAGGCTAAAAATTGGGAACATTACACGCATCGATAAGAAAAACATCCATAAAAACCTCCAACCGCCCAGTTTTTTTTAGTTGTGTTTAAGTTCCATTAGCAACTCTGTTACCAAAAACGTATGTTGTAGAAAATGTTTTTTTGACAATTTTGGCCAATTTTATAACACTAAAAACCTCCTTTATAACCTCTGCTAGAGGGTCTTTTCCTTGTAGTGACAATTGAAAATTAGAGCAAAACAATAGTATATTATTAAAAACTTGATAGGTAAATCCAATCCCAAGAATGTGGAAACAATAAGGGATGAAGAAAAAAAAGGAGTGACATCCAAGTGGAAGACTTATGTAAGAGGTGGTTGAAATCAAAGAAGCAAGATTTGAGAGGGAGGAAGAACACAATTTACCGAAATTTCATTTGAAGCCTAGAAAGAAGCCAAAATTGGAACTACAAGCAGAGTTCAAACTGATCAAATCCATGATCTGAATCTGAATGTTAGGTTTGTCGTGCTAATTTCATCTTCATAATTATAAACAATTGTTGATCATTTGCTTCATGTGCATAGGTTTCCTCATGGTGTTTGTGAATGTTAAATAGGTAATTTTGATGTTTTATGTTGAATTCATGAGCATTTTAACATCAAAACAAAGTAATAAACAACAAAATAAAATGTACAACAAACCATCAAATTATCCATTAACACAATATTTTGATGAAGGAGTTCACCCCTCCTTGGCTACATCTCCTTGGTCCAGCTTCCATGGCTTGGGCTTCTGTATTAGCTCAAAATGGAAAAAAATGATGTTTACAATCCTCTACTTCTCCCGAAACATGTTCCAACATGCTCAGAACATCCAAATCTGCTAGGATAGACTTTTTCTGAGCCAAAAATGGTCGAATTTTGCAGAAGGTATGGCACAACCAATTCTTGCCTAGAAAACTCCTCCAAATTTGGCGAGAACTCTAGTTAGCGCCGACAATTTTGGAGTTAGCGCCGAATCTGGCGAACTCCACCATATTCTCCGCTAGGATAAGTATGGTTAATTATTGGATAAGTGTGAGTTTAATTAATGTTAATCATAAGTTAGCGCTAAACGAGTGTTTGGTTTGGAGTATTCCACCACGGTTATAGCACAAAAGTCATATGAACGAGGGGGTTGGCCCCCTTCCTCCGCCCAACGGTCAAACTGTATCATTATAAATGTAATCCACAAGCATATAATGTTAAGAACTTTGGTGCGAATGTAGTGGTATGGCTTGTGGTTTGTGTGGGGGAGGTAAGGGGGTCAACCCCAACCTCCGCCCATCCTCTGTATAAAAATTTTACACCATACCATATAATATATGATTCGAACATTGTATAAACTTCAACCTTTGAACATAGTTGGAATTCGGACTTTGGAAGGGGCCACGTGGTGGCCTTCAAGCTAGCCACGTGCCCTCATGCCATTGGTTCACTCCCAAACCAATAGAAACAAAACAAATCACCCACTCAACAACCAACCACAAAGTGACACTTGTCACATTGTCATTGTTAAAATTGAAGAAAGATTCCTAGAATATTCTTTTTTGCTGACTAGGTTGCCATGTCACCATTCTGCCACTTGTGCAAAAAATTTAGTTGTTTAGGAAAACGAACAACATGCTATAACTTTCACATACGGAGTCGGTTTTTGATGAAACGAATTGTGTCGGATTCGTTGTGACGAGAAATTCGTAGTCATTTAGGTTCGCTCGATTTTGAGCACTTCCATTTTTTAGCATAATGTTAAACACCTGATCATTCCTCCCCACTAGAAGCCTTTTGTACCCCAAAAGATCATTAGGGAAATTTTGAGGTCTAAAATGGGCCTCCTAAGAAAAATGTAAAACCAAAATAAACTTTATAAGAACCAATAGGATTCAAGATGATGATGTCATCCATAATGGATGATTCACCATTTTTGGAGTAAAAAAGTAAAAATATTAAAAAATAATAAAATAATAAAACTACTTTTTCAACTCGTATTTTAAACTTATCTCCAAAAAATTTTACTCAAATTTCGAGCGGGAGTACTCGTTAGATGCAGAATTTAATTCCTCATCCAAGAAGTACCCATGTTGCATACTTTCGATGAACTCTTCTACACGAAAAATGAGAAATACATAAAAAACGTGATTGTAATCACTTTTTTTATGTATTTCTCATTTTTCGTGTAGTAGGACCCATCGAAAGTATGCAACATGGGTACTCCTTGGATGAGGAATTAAATTCCGTATCCAACGAGTACTCCCGCTCGAAATTTGAGTAAAAAATTTGGGAGATAAGTTGAAAATATGAATTGAAAAAGTAGTTTTTTTCATTTTTCCGTCTAAAATTTGATGATGTCATCAAATCTTATTTGATTTTTTCCACTATTATTTTATAATTTCCTTAGGAGGCCCATTTTAGACCTCAAAATTCCCCTAATGTACTATCAGTTGTTCAACAAGTGAGGGTACAGTTCCCTTACCTTCTCAATCTCCATCCATTTGGCCTTAGAAGGATTTTGTCCATTCAGTCCCACTCGAAGGTATTCGACATTCCCTCTCCTTGAAGTTCTGGTTCTTCTGTGAAGTATGAGATCTTGCTGAAGTTCATCAAGATATTCTGGCGAGAAATCATCTAATGATGGCAGCTGAACATGCTCTCCTTGATCATCAATCAACAAAGGCTCAAACAATCTCAAATTCTCAACATTAACAACAAAGTATATTTTCATATAAGGAGGAAAATATAGCTTAAATTCATTGTTACAAATATTTTCCAGAATTTTAAAATGACCATAATGGATTGGATTAAGCTTTTATCTTCCCCTTGAAGTTTCTCTTTGCTAAAATATAACCAAAATTCGACACCAACTTGGAATTTATGATCAACACGGTGTTTATCATGCCTTTCCATGTAGCTGCTTTGACTCTTTTCAAGTTGTTATTGCACTGTGTGATGTACCAACTAAATTTGCTCAATGAACTTATTTTCTTTGTCTATGTTGACGTGACCATCAATAGAAACATCTTTCCCAAAGATGAAGTCCAATGGTGATCTTGGAAAGAACCCAAGACATGCCTTAAGTGGTAATGTGTTTGTGGAAGAATGCTTTGCCCTGTTGTATGCATGTTGAATGTAATGCAAATGTTCATCCCACAACTTGGGATGTTTGTTGCAATATCCTCTAAGAAGATGAATGATCGTCCAGTTAACCACCTCGGTCTGACTGTATGTTTGCAGATGAACGGTTGTACTCTTCTTCAACTTAGTGTCCATCATGTCCCACAAATTTGACCAAAAATTCCCAACAAATCGAGAATCTCGATCACTTACAATAGAAGTAGGAAGACTAAAATGAATCTAAACATTTTGAAAGAAAAGATGAGTTGTTTGTTCAACTGTAATTTTATTTTTACATGGCATCAAAATACACATTTTCTTGAACCTATGTACAACTACATATAAGTAATCATGACCTTTCCTTGACAATGGAAGACCTCCTACAAAATACATTGAGATACTCTCCCATGGACATGAAGGTACCGGAAGTGGATTGTATAATACTAGTTTCATATTGATAGGCTTGCTTATTTCACACAAGGAACATCCTCTAATGAAACGAGATATACTATCAAACATGTGTGGCCAATAACAATACCTTTGGAGATTTGCTACTTTCTTGCCTACACGAAAATATCCAGCAATCAATTAAGTGTGTGCCTCCCTTATGATATTGTTTCTTTCTCCTTGTGGAATACATAACTTGCCCAAGTAATACAACAAACTGTTATGTACATGGTAATATAACTCTTCAATTTGGTTTCCTTGACTCAAGATTGCATACACATCTCGAAATTCATTATCATATGCATATTTCGTAATGTAACTTTCATGCATAAGAAAATTGTGCTTGAGTATAATAGATGAATTTACAATAGACCTAGAAATCATATCAACCACCTTATTGTAGATTCCCTTTTTATACCTGATAACCAAATGAAATTGTTGTATAAAGCCCATCCATTGAAGTGTCTTGAATGTTGCAACTTTGATTGTGACTGTAAGTACTTTAATGGTTGATGGTCGGTATGGATAATGGTCTCCTTCCCCATCAAATAGTGTTTCCATTTCTTTACACTTTGTACCAATGCATATAACTCTTTTTCATAAGTGAGATAGTTAGTCATAGCACCATTAAAAATTTCAGAATGAAATGAAATGGGCTTACCATGTTGCATGAGAACTACTCCCATGGTGTAATCACTAGCATTTGTTTAAATCTCAAATGGTTATCTAAGATCCGAAAGAGCCAATACCGGTGTTGAACTGATTTTTTGTTTTAAAACATCAAATTCTTTTCACTGCACATCTCCCCAATGGAAGACTTTCTTGACACTTGTCAATGCATGTAATAGAGCTGCAATGGAAGGAAAATTGGCAATGAATTTCCTCCAATATCGTGCTGCCCCAAGAAAGCTTCTTACCTCCGTAACTTTATTGGGCTTGGGCCAATTCACAATGACCTAAACCTTAGAGGGGTCTATCTTTAGCTCACCTCCTCCAACAATGTGTCCCAAATACACTAAAGAAGTCTTTCCAAACTCACACTTCGACATATTTAAAAATAATTGTTCTTTTTCCAAGACATCAAGTAATTTGTTCACATGCATGACATGTTCATCTCTTGATTTGTTGAATATAAAAATATCATCTAAGTAAACAATGACGAAATCATCTAGAAATGGTCTCATTATATCATTCATAACTCTCATGAAAGTAGCTGGAGCATTGGTAAGACTGAATGGCATAACAAGCCACTCAAACAATCCTTGTCTAGTTTTAAATGCAGTTTTCCAAATGTCCTCTTCAACTATTCTAAATTGATGATAACCACTTCGTAACTCTAACTACTAAAATAATTTTCATGCCTTAACTGATCAAGAAAATCATCAATTCTAGGGAGTGGATAATGATTCTTTACCATGATTTTATTCAATGCATGGAAATCCACGCACATGCACCAAGTCCCGTCCTTCTTTGGCACCAAAAAAATCGGTGAACCACATGACTAAGTATATGGACGTATGATACCTTTGTTCAACAATTATTGAATTTTCTTCTTGATTTACATGCTCTCCATTATTGACATGCGATACATGCCAATGTTTGGAAGTGGAACATATTGTTGCAGTTGTATCTCATGCTGAATTCCCCTCTTGGGAGGTAACCCATTTGGCTCCTGAAACATCTCGCCATGCTGACTTACCACATCAAACAAATCAGATTTTAATTTGTCGTCGCAACCTTCAAAAGATTAATATTCCATATCATTCTTTTTCTTGATCATGAGAAGCACAAAAATTTTACTTGCATTTACTGTTCTCTTCATCTGCCCTGCATTAACCAAAGAAATATTTAGCTTTTTGCAATGAGCTCTCACAATATAATGCATCCCATCCTTGAGCAAATGATATTTTTTCTCATGGAGATAAAATAACGCTTTCCTGTCATACAAATATGGGCTTCTAAAGATAATTCCTGAAATATCAAGCGGAACCACATCTAACTCAACTTCATCAACAAAATTTGCAGTAATGGCAAACCTGAATATACATTTCCTTGTAACCTGTAAATTTTCATTCTTGACTATCCAACCCAAAGGATATGGCTTATGATGAGGTATTGTTTCAAGGTTAAGTTTTTTTACTAAGTCTTGTGAGATTAAGTTCGCTTGTGACCCACTATCAAATAATGCATCAATATTTGTATGGTTTGAGATCACCCTTACATGGAACAACTCTATCCTTGTTTCTTCATTTGGAGTGTTGTTGTGACAAATTGATGAACTAGTGCTTGATATGGCTTATTTTCCCTTTATGACCATGGCTGTAATCTTGGTCTCATCACTAGAATCGGATCTAAGATCATGTTGTGTGGTAGCAATCATCTTTTGTTTCCCCTTCTTATTTGGTTTCTTAGGCCTTAGTTCGAGATGTAGTTTCCAACAATGGGCTTCATCATGCCCCTCTTTGGAACAATGTTTTCATGTAGTTTTCTCCCCTTCTTTCTTAACACTTGCATTCTTCTTTCCCTTCCATTTTCCTCCCCTCTCTTTCTCCTTACCCTTGAATGGCTTCTTCTTACTACCCTCTTCCTGAATGTTCTTTCCCCTTGATTCAAGGTGCGTGGCTTGCACACAAACCTCATCTAAATTTCTTGGATTGAACATAAGGATAGTATGTCTCAAATAGGAATGTAAACCCCCTATGTATTTCAATAGAGTGTCTTGGGAATTCAAGTTTATTCCTAAAAACAAAGCCCTTTTCCTAAACTCCTGGGTATATTCTTGAAATTTTTGACCCTTGAGCTTCCTAAAGTTTTTCCAACTCATAATGGTTTTTTGCATGTAAACTAAAGGATAAAACTGTATTTTAATTGAAGAAATAAACTGAACCCAAGAAATGGATATCTTACCCTGTATTCACATTTCCTCGAGTCTTTTCTTCCCACCAGACTAGTGTTGCTCCTTCTAGCCTCAATGAAGCCAACTGGATCTTTATGTCATCTTCTTGAATGTTTTGAATTCTGCAATAAACCTCTAATTGATGAATCCAATTGTCCAACTTCTCTACATTTACCTCACCATTATACATGGGAAGTTCAAACTTAATGTCCAATTTGAGTAAGGGAGTTTTTCCTTTTGGGGTTTTTGAGTGAGTATGGGTGGTTTTTGTGGTGGACGTGGAAGATTATGTTGATGGTGATGATGAGGATGATGATGAAGATGGTGGAGATGGAGGAGGATTTCCTCCACTACCCTTTGAATCCTTCTCTTTCATCCTTTTTTTCCTCTGAGGTTCCTTCTCCATGTGGAGACTTAAAATCTCTCCAACCATCCTCGTGCTTTTCTCTTCAAAGAGGATCCTAACCCTCTCATTGGAAATTGAGGGTGGGACTTCAACTCTCCACCCAACCGTATACAAGCTACAACCACAATTACTTGTAGTTGTCACCGTCGAGCCAAATTCCACAGCTTGAGGAGGAGTGCTTTCTAAGAGAAGTTTTTAATAAGTAAACAATTGAAATTAGATGCCACAAGGCTACTCTGTCTTCATCCACCAGCTAGACAAACTTCCACCCAATATTTTCATACTTTTCATACATGACAAACATCCATGCCAGGATCTTCAGTATAGAGAGTTCAACTCATTGTCAGGAGAAGAGATTCCACTTACAAGGTGTAGAAATTATATACAATATGTATGTATATATTCGGACTCTCCTGATCTAACAATATTTATCTTCTTGTTAAATACATAATCCTTCCACTATAATTCTTGCAGAAATTTAATCAACAATTGCAAAACACATGAAGCAATAAAAACACACATAACACAGTTGTTTAACTGGAAAGCCTGAAGCTGAAAACCCCAACTATCTGTATATAATATATGTCATAGAGATCATGTAACAATCCTCATACAAAGATGATCATATCAAGCTCTCAGTACAATACAATCGCTACACACTAACCAGGCCTGATCTAGCAAATCCATGCACCGATATTTGCCACCTGCTAGCCTTCCTCTACTGCACAATCCTTGCTGAAGAATGGCTCTGAATGAACTCTAATTGCTGCAAGATTGACTGCGCAATCCTCATTGGCATCTCTACTTAGTGTTGGATGCAATCAATGCATCACTATAGTCACAACTGATAGTCACACTTGCTCTTTCACCTACCTCTCCACTGGTCTCCACTGAAACTGTCATGCACTGTAGTTAAATGTTGTATTGTTCAGTTGATTAATGAGTTATTATTTAGTGAATTAATTAACTAATTAATTCACACCACTCTCACTAGTGTATCAATCAGTTAGACTAGATACAACTAGCTCAACTGAGTTTAACTCCATTAACTGAGTTAAACTGAATAACAACTCCATGAACTACTCTTCCAACTCTGTCATAAATTTTCCACTTGAGTTCTAACTGAGTCCTCCATGCATTAGCTCCAGTAAACCCTTGGGAATTGCGTAATTCCCTCAGTCCAATGATTTTCCAAATATGTTCACTGAAATAAAGTGCTCCAAGAGAATAAGTTGTTGTTTATTGTCGGATTATTATTAAGAGCTAATAATAACCGACATGCATCTATTTTTAGATCAACGATCTATAAATAGACTTCGCCCAATCTTCTAAAAGTAGAATTTCATCTATTTTTCACATTTGACCAACCATATACAAATAGCCTCCTGCAACTTATAGAATATGCTCACCATGTCTAAAAATAGACATACACCTAAAAATAGCTTGTGTGGGCCCCACCTAGTTTGGGTGATTATTTTCCAACTAGGATCAAGGATGACGTTTCAGGATGCCTCCTTCACTGTTTCTTGTTGCAAACTTCAACACTCCCTCTCAACAAGAAATGGTTGTCTTTGCATGCGACATGCAACTCCATGCATATGCTCTGCAACTCTTGCTGCAACACTTTCGAAATTGAAAGGCTCCAAACAACTCAATCAGTATAATGCCTCTATCATCAAAGTCTTCGACTTCTGCTTAATTATTGCACATGTCTTCAGGAACCACTGCGTTGTTGAACTCTGCACTTGCTGTCAACTCTGAACCACGCTCCAGTATCCGACACTGTCACTTTGATCATCTGCCTGCATCAATCCAACTGATCATGCTACTGCTGCTATGTGGGCTCCTCGTAGCCAGGTTCAATTCATGAGATCCACACCATCTCAATGAATCCTGCCCAGAAATCTCCTCTTGGGATTACTCATGCATGTCGCCCCATCTCTCACCTGGTGGTATAGCTGCAGGCACTCCCTCTGCCCATTTGGCACGAAATTTCTCTGCATGAGTGGTTGTTCCCACTCCATGATCCTCATCTTGTGGCTGCTCCATATCCCGAGGTTCACTCTTACCTGCATGAAAATCCTGCTCCCTCTCAAGCTTCAATTGCATGGCTTTCTCACACTTCCCAACAGTAGGAAGCTCCGTAGAAATCCCATCTACTTCAAATCTATAAAGATTCTTCTACATCTCCAGTTGTGGCTGCTCCACAACCTTTTGAGACTGCTTCTCACGCTGCATGTTGAGAGGCTTCCTCTCAACCACCAAGTCACTAACCTCTACTTTGCTCCTCAAATCTTTTCATGCATCTTGTACCTCAGTGCATGTAGATTCTTGGCTCGCACACATTGCAATTGTCCCGCCGTCGCAAAATTTTCTAACAAAAGAGCTGATTTTAAATCGACGATATCTCCCTCATTCAAGCTCCGATTCGACCGATTTTTTTTTTCAATTCGGGTATTGTTTTGCAAGGAATCCAAATATGCTATTTGTGTCTGAAAATTTTGGATCCAAATTTTCAGATATTCTCTACAAACTCGCGCACCCAAAAATTCGTGCTCTCATTCCATGAAGAAATTATATAACACAACACTGATACCATGTAGAAATTATATACAATATGCATGTATATATTTAGACTCTCCTGATCTAACAATATTTATCTTCTTGCTAAATACATAATCCTTCCACTATAATTCTTGTGGAAATTTAATCAACAATTGCAAAACACATGAAGCAATAAAAACACACATAACACAGTTGTTTAACGGGAAAGCCTGAAGCTGAAAACCCCAACTATCTGTATATAATATATGTCATAGATATCATGTAAAAATCCTCATACAAAGCTGATCATATCAAGCTCTCAGTACAATACAATCACTACACACTAATCAGGCCCGATCTAACAAATCCATGCACCGATCTTTGCCACCTGCTAGCCTGCCTCTACTGCGCAATCCCTCCTGAAGAATGGCTCTGAATGAACTCGAATTGCTCCAAGATTGACTGCGCAATCCTCATTGGCATCTCTACTGAGTGTTGGATGCAATCAATGCATCACTATAGTCACAACTGATAGTCACACTTGTTCTTTCACCTACCTCTCCACTGGTCTCCACTGAAACTGTCATGCACTGTAGTTAACTATTGTATTATTCAATTGATTAATGAGTTATTATTTAGTGAATTAATTAAGTAATTAATTCACACCACTCTCACTAGTGTATCAATCAGTTAGACTAGATACACCTAGATCAACTGAGTTTAACTCCATTAACTGAGTTAAACTGAATAACAACTCCATGAACTACTCTTCCAACTCTATCATAACTTTGCCACTTGAGTTCTAACTGAGTCCTCCATGCATTAGCTCCAGTAAACCCTTGGAAATTTCGTAATTCCCTTAGTCCACTGATTTGAAAAATCTATTCACTAAAATAAAGTGCTCCAAGAGAATAAGTTGTTGTTTATTGTCAGATTATTATTAAGAGCTAATAATAACCGACATGCATCTATTTTTAGATCAGTGATCTATAAATAGACTTTGCCCAATCTTCTAAAAATAGAATTTCATCTATTTTTCACATTTGACCAACCATCTACAAATAGCCTCCTGCAACTTATAGAATATGCTCACCATGTCTAAAAATAGACATACACCTAAAAATAGCCTATGTGGGCCCCACCTAGTTTAGGTGATTATTTTCCAACTAGGATCAAGGATGATGTTTCAGGATGCCTCCTTCACTGTTTCTTGTTGAAAACTTCAACACAAGGGAGGTGTCTTCAGTTGAATAAGTTATTGTTGAGTAAATAAATCACTCTCTAGGTGATTCATCAGTGAGTCAAGCACCAAAGCTTCACCCCAAGGCAACTCTTGGTGGTTCATAAACTCTCACAGACACCTATGTGTTTCCTCCTTATCCAGCAGTTTCTTTAATCCATAAGCTCCCCAGTGGGTTCTTCAACCTTCAGACAAGCCACTAATCTTTATAATTCTTTCATCTAGCAAGATATGTGAGGGTTCTTTAGCGCATTTTTAATTTCTCCAGCGCTTAACAGTTGCAATTATGGTTGTTTCCTTTTTCGGCGCTTTCACCTTCACCCTAAGGGAATTTATCTTACCACAAAATTCTTCGAGTGTTTTATTCCATTGTTTTTGTGTCCCTTGGGAGAGTTGGTTATCTCTGCCTATCCCCTGCATTCCTGTCAAAGAGCATAAATGAAAATTAATCCCTTCAACCATCCAACCGTCCCTTCTTTTCCAAGTTTCCATGCAGTGTATTCCTTGGACAGCAAAACCCATTCCCAGCTTGACTACTTTTGTCCTTTCTTCCTTGATGTTAGAGCCTAAGGATTCATGGGCATATCCTTCTCTTGTTGGTTAAACTTATTGCATAATCAACCCATTAAGATCATTTCCACCAACCAAGACTGACGTTTAAAATAACATTTCCTTGAATCAATCTCCTTCCTCAAGCAATGGAATATGTCCCTCTCAACCATTTAAATAATTACAATTATTTACAATGAGAGAAGTATTGACTAGGAGATGTCATGAAAATTTTGGTTCTATATGAAATAGTTTGAAATAAAAGGTTTTTTATTTGAGTCATAATGATTAGTCTCGCATGAACTATATTCATGTGACACAAGTGAGATGATGAATATATATAGGGAGGATAACTGATGATTGTGAATATATCCTAAGGTTATGTCTCCTTAGTGTGTGTATATATAGGAGACAAAGGTTACAATTATAATAAAATGGGACCATTAAAGGTTCTAGCCTACATAACAACATAACAATATAAATGCAAACACTTAATGGGCTCATATAAGGCTTAACATAAAATATAATCTTTGTCCAACTTTTTCACAAGGTCCTCTAGAAATGAAACATAAATTTGTTATACATTTCCAAGGTTGTACTTCTTTAAAACCATACAAATGAACTATTTCTCTAAAGAATAAAACTAGTCTATTTGTTGCATCAATAGTTTTCTTGCATGGAATAAAATGTGCCATCTTTCTTGAATTTACCTATGACTACAAATATAGAATTTTTACCTCTTTGGGTTTTTGATAATACCAACATAAAATACATGTCGATATCTTTCTATGGCACATCAAGTACTACCAATGACTTGTAGAACCCAAATTTTTGACATTCCCCCTTGCATGGTATCAATTTTTGCAATTTTCAACCCACTTCTTCACATCTATGGTAATTTAAAGGTAATAGTAGCACTTTTTCACCAATGATCGAGTCTTGTCCATTCCTAAATGTACATGTAGGATACCACTAAGTAATGCTTTTACAAATTTCTCCCTCAATTTTCCTCTTGGAATGCACAATCATTGACTACGAAAATAAATCTTTCTTAGATGAAGGAATCCAAGCCTTCATGTTTGATGTCCACTTGGTTCTTTGCGGATTTTCATGCTTTAGTAAAACTAGCATTTGTCTCATACAATATTCATCTCTTCTAGTCCTACCATCTTCATAATGGTAGTTGACAATGTTGTCCTTCAACTTGAGGCACCAATGACTATATTTGATCTTTCAAATTAATGCTTTAATGTGTATGGGTAGTTCTACAAGAACTCAACCCATTTCGCATGCCTTTGGTTCAAGTTTGCCTATTTGTTTATGTACTTCACACTTGATGATTAGTGCATAAAGAACGTATTCACTGGGAAACTAAATGATGGCATAAGACAATTGATTATAAACTAAATACTTCTTTGCATCATTTAATCTCTCAATAAAGAAGGAAACTGACTTGCCTCTTTGCTAAGAATTACTCCAATTGTTGTTCCATTGGCATCAAAATGCAATTGCAACACTTCATGAAACCTAGGAAAGCCAACATAAGCTTCTCGATCACCTTCTTTTTTAACAACCCGCAACCCCATTGCATTGTTGTGTTCTTTTGATACTTTCCCCTCATGCATGTTGTTAGTGGTGCTCAAATGGCATTAAAATTTTCAATAAATTTCTAGTAGAATTTTTCCAAGCCATGAAAGATGTTTAGAGATATCATGGAACCTAGGTACACTAGTTCCTCCTTCATAAAAGGAAACTTTGGCAGATTTATTAACATCTTTTCTTACTTCGATCACTCCAACGGTTACTTTAAATGTGATCATGTGCTTTCTTTTTTCTTGTTAAATACGAATATATCATCCAAACATTTAACCACAAACTTTCCCAAGTAAATTTTCAATCATTCATTAATCTCATGCAAGTGTTGGGTGCATTTGTCAACAAAAATGACATGACCAACGATTTATATGTTGCTTCCTTCATCCTGAAGGTCATCTTCCACTCATAGCTTTCTCAAACTTTGATTTGGCAAGACATTAACTCTTCATATCAGTCTTGGGGAAGTGCTTTGTTCCACTCAAACACGTTGTTAAGCCATTTGTCCTTAAAAATTGAAATTGATATTTGATTGTTATTTTGGTGATGGCTCTTGAATTGGTGCACATCCTCCACTCTCTTCCTTTTTCTAGTATTAGCGCACTAAGCAATGCACAATAATTCAAACTTTACTTGATTAATTCTCAATCCAACAACTCTTGGATTTGCCTCTTAATCTTCTCAATATCTATAAGAATCAATCTATGGGGTGCCTTGTTGAGTAAACTTGAACATGGAATCAAGTCAATCCAATAAGAAATAATTCTCACCATTGGTAGTCTTTTTGGAAGGTCCTCTAAAATAACTTCCTTAAATTTCTTATCTTTGTTGGCACTTTGTTTTTTCTTTAGTTCTAATAGGACAACTTGGACATAAGTGCAAAAAAAGACCTTGCTTTCTTTCCCTCCAAAAACTCCTTGTGTGTACATAACATCACTCTACATTGTTGTTAATGCCCCCATTTTCCTCTTTCATAGATAGCAATCTAAATCTTGTTCCACCCTTCTCCAAAATAAAGGCTTTTTCACCTTCCTAATAAAAGGTGGCAAACATCCACTGACACAACGTCACATAAAACTTGGCTGTCAAGCTATATATAAATGGATGGAAGAACAATTCACAGGATGTTGTCCGTAGGATTACAGTCTGGCCTATACACCTTTTGGGACAATTTCAACCCCGCTAACAAGATTTGAACATGAAATTTGATGAGACTACAACCTCATACAAACACAATGATCTACACCTCATAGGTAATTTTATTTAATACCAATTATCGTTACCTTTTGGACATATGGTTAAAATAATACAATAACATAAATAAAGAACATCGAATAGAGAGAGGACAAAAAAAAACCATATATAATTGGACTCTTGTTAAACATTAAATATAATATTATTTAAATTGATCCATTTCCATTTATAAATTATTTGTGATCTAAAATATATAAGATGTTAACCTTATCCATTTATAAATTACTTGTGATATCTAAAATATATAAGATGTTAACCGTTAGGGGAATTTTGAGGTCTAAAATAGGTCTTTTAAGAAAATTATAAAATAATAGTGGAAATAATAAAATAAGATTAAATTGCATAATCAAATTTTACATTAAAAAAAAAAAAAACTATTTTTCAACTCATACTTTCAACTTATCTCCCTATGGGTTTACTGAAATTTCAAACGACAACACTTGTTGGATGCAAAATGTGATTATTCATCCAAAGAGTACCCATGTTTCATACTTTCGATGAACCTTGCCATATGAAAAATGAGAAACACATAAAAAAACGTTATTGCAATCACGTTTTTCATATATTTATCATTTTTTGTCAAGCAGAATGTAATGTTCCAAAATTTGCAAGCAGCAAATTGGAATATTAATTTTTGTTTATTTCATCTAGGAGGTGAATAAAATGGGTAAAAGGCCCATGAGTAGGAATAATATCCTTCATAGTGTGAAAAGGATCAATGGAGCAGCTTAATTTTTGCACCTTCCAGTGTGAAAAGGGGCAATTGCATGAGGACAAGGTCAAGTTTGACCAAGTCAACAGCGTTGCCTAAGAGATGTAGCTTGCATGAGAAGACATCGCAATTTGAGAGGGAGGAATATTATTTGTGGAAGAAACCCTAATGTGTGGGGTCTAGGGCAAAGAGACATTCACTTGCATAAAAGGAGGAAGAGGCAGCCATAGTGAGACATCTTTTAGCATTTGATTATTTGTCTGTTCAAAATATTTGTAGTCTCTAGCTGTTCAGCTGAGTTGCAGTGCTGCTTAGCACGAGGGATTCCTGTTTAGGATTTCATCTCCTTATTGAGAGGCCTCTTGAAGGATTTCACTTCATTTTCTCCACATCTTGGCTCAAGGCCAAAGCCACTTTTCAGTCACTGCGTTATTTCTGCTGAAGTATAACGTAGTGTTGATGGGTGTTGCAGCGGAGGGTTCCACAACACCTTTCTTTGGCTCATTTTTCAGAGGAGGGAGCTCCTACTCCTCCGGGAGGTCAAGGAAGGAGGTTTCTAAGCTAATTGCACATCTTTGGTACCAGGCCAAGTATTCTCTATCTCCTACAGCGCAGTCCAGTTCCTTGACTGCATTATTTTAGAGTGCACCTGCAGTGGGGGATTGTACCACTAGTTTGGAGGGAGAGATCTTCAGGGATTGGATCAGCCTTTCACCTGAGAGATCCATTGGATGGGATCTATGCACCATATGCAACATATTCAGCTATCTTCATCCATTTCTATTTTCTGAGTTGCCGTTGCTGCCCAACAATTCCGGCATTTCTGCAGATTTGCCATTTTCATGTATATTGTAGCCAATCCTTCCAGGGAATGTGTATTATTGTTGTATTAGTGTTTTCAGGGGTTAAGATCTTGCCCCCCCTCATTTATTGAGCTAATATTGTTATATCATTACATTTTCATTTTGTATATTGCAGCGTCTCCATATAAACTGCGTAGTCATAGCTAGGGCATATTCATGTAGCAGTGTTTTGTCACATTTGATGTACATGTCTTGTTGAGGCTTTCATTGCCAAGCTTGAGTGATTGATTCCTCAAAGCATTGTACTCTTTTGATGCTATATTATACATTGATCGGCTATTTGCATCTTCATGTGCCATGGCTCATTAAAATAACGCTATGTATTCAATCCTTGTTCAATTATTGTTGCAGTCCCTTCATCGGGCACCTTTTGAGGATATCTAAGTGTGGGAGATCTGTTTAACCCACTTAGAAGGATTTCTTTGGAGCCTCCTCTTGGATTTAGCACTTAGACACATTGTTCTAGGGATCCAGGTCTTGGTTTCAATTCCTACAGCAGTCATTACTGGAAAAAACATTTTCCAGTCATGTCTTGCTAGCTGTTCCAGATTTGGAATATTACAGTGGTATCAGAGCATCAATATTGGCTCAGCCTGTGAGTCTAAGCCCAAGAAGATCAGAAGATTGAAGAGGATGAGTTTTATCTCATCATATTTCAGATCCATGAAGGACCTCCCCAAGGAGGATAAGCAGAAAGAAGAGGAAGAACCTTGCACTTCCTATTCTCATCAAGGAGACAAAGAAATAAGCAGGAAAAAGACTCCATCTTTTGGAGGAGAAAAATGGGATAAACTTACCAAGCTTCTTCCTAAATCTGTACATATGATTCATGAATAATTCAAGGAGATCAGAAGGAAGATGTATGGAGAATCTCCTAGAGGGTTTGAATCAAAAGCAAACTCTAGATTGTCACATGTGGAGCGTGAGCAAGCAGCTACCCACCCTAACACACAGCGCAGTCACATGCCCAGGATTGCCGGAAAGGAGATGGAAAGAGAAGAAGAGGTTGC
The DNA here is from genome assembly GCA_034641835.2 of Pinus albicaulis. NCBI lineage: Eukaryota > Viridiplantae > Streptophyta > Pinopsida > Pinales > Pinaceae > Pinus > Pinus albicaulis. The sequence continues at coordinate 341,949,947 of CM076573.1, read as the reverse complement.
TAGGAGGGAAACCTTTAGTGATTTCTTGAAAGAATATGAGCTTCAAACTCAAAAATTCCGAGATCATCTCAGTTTTTCAGAGTTTTGCAAGATGAAGGTGAATGGAAGAGAGCAGCAGGATAGATTTCATCTATCTACCTTTGAGGGTTCACCTGTATGTTCAGCCAAAGCTTGGGTGGAGGAGTTAGACACCTTCTTGCAGCAGCACCACATTCTTGGAGATGAAGCCATCAAAGTTGCAGCACTGCATTTGAGAGGTAAGGCCTATGCCTGGTGGATCTTTTAATCCTTTTCTTTGAAAAATGTAAACATTGCATCCTATGCTAGTTTCACTAAGGCATTAGTGAAAATATTTGATAGAAGGATTCATGAAACACACATGGTGGAGCCAATCAAGAAAACTCAAACAAAACCCTTGCATGAGAATGCAGTACCATTGCAGAAAACCAAGGGGAAGGCTGAAAACTTGCACCATACTTTGCCGGAAGAGAAAATTTCTTCTCAAACTGTTGAGAAAGAGGGCATGGAGATCTTTTTTTCAAAAAGGGATCCAATCATTGGAGGGTTGCCTATGCATGTTGCAGAGATTGAGGGCAACAGTTTTTTCATGTCTAGAGATTATCTAGTGCCTCATGCAGAGGAAGGAGAAGCCCTTGCTCCAAATAGAGGGATGCTTGCATCTTTGCAAGGAAGTGCCCAGGATCTCATGTGTGGAGATCAAGGCACAACTCATGTTCTACATGTGCCATTGTTGAGGAGGTGTGGAACCATGGAGACACAAGGAGGAGGTAGGGAGAAGACCCAGCATCATGAGATGAGGAGTACACATCCCTATCCATTTCTGGAGGTTTATGCACCTAAGAAGGTGATTGGATTGCGCAGTGGAAGCATGGAGAGTTATCTCCATTCATCTATTCAGTCATCTCTTGATGATGACGTCTCATTGCATGGAGACATTTTGCTGAGGAGACCACTGGATCAGCAGGGGAGGATGGATGCTTCATCAGTTGAGGCACCACTCAGTGATTTTAGAGGAGTGGGAACCTTGGGAGAGCTTGATACAGTGTTGGGAGTCTGAGGTAAACTCAAGGAGAGAGAGAGCATTCTCTCAACATCATCAGTACCCACTTCCATTTCAGATTATGCGCTGTGGCAGAAGCAGCAAGGTAAGGATAGCAGCCTTCCAACTTGCATCTTTGGCATGAGAGATGTCAAAGAAGATAGTGACCATATGACAAGTGCTCTTCATGAGAAATCATTAGCGTTGTCACTATGGAGAATAGATCCCTATTGGAACTCCTAGCTGTTGGTGGAGTATTCCAAAGATATTTTCACTTGCATGATCTTGGATGACCAATTGAATGAGGAGGGATACTCAATCAGAGATGGGGTCATCTTCTATCATGGTAGGATCTTCTCTCCTAGAGCTTCCAAGCTCAAGGAGAAGTTGCTACAAGCAGCTCATGAGGATTTCCTTTTTAGCCCCACTTGTTCTATGAGAGCATACCACACCATCATGGAGGGGTATTTTTGGATGGGCTTTGAGGAGGAGATATATCAGCATATGAGTAGATGCATGGGCCAAATGGAGATGGAGGAGAGACATAACTCTTTAGAGGAGTTAGCACAGCCACCTCTTTTCTCTTTGAGGAGGAGGGGAGACTCATCTATGAGCCACTCCATTTGTATGAGCAGGGTATATGGTAAGGGTATTCATTGTTGTTTACATGATTATTTATATAATGTATATATGCATCTCTTAACCATACATGTGCAGGATGATGCTCCAAGGAGGAGCATTCTTTTTTCTAGACCACATGGTTTAGATGAGGCCATAAACATGATTGATGGCCATTCCCTAAGATAACTTGGGGAAGAGATATATTATGGAGGACATACTCTTTGTACACCCGACATTATTCACTTCCACCATGCTTATGAGGAGATTGGAGCAGTAGGCAAGTGGTTGAAAAACCACACTTTTTATCAGTCTCTATTGCAGTTGAGGGTCAAGCTGCGTTGGTTGCAAGTGAGAGACCATTGTCCTTCTCACTTATTACACATGGCAGCAAGTATAATTCTCATTTTTGCTCCCTATGGCTCTATTGTTTTTGTGTTTATGAGGAGCATGCTTGGGAGAGAGACACATTGGGTGGATGTGTCCTCTGAGGGAGAAATTCCTCACACTTTTTACACTACATGTTCTAAGGGGAGCATGGGATATGGTATAGTCAACTTGACAACACATTTGTTTCCTTATGGAGTGAGCCATATGATGGAGGAGATGCCATATGTTGATGACTTCCAACTCATCATATATGGAGATACTTGGGCCAGCATGATTTGCAGCGTTGGAGGAGAGATCCTTGGAGATCTAGTCTTCATCTTGCCACTTGAGGGCAAGTATTTTGCAACCCAGGATCAACACTTTCTCTACACTTATTATAAGTGGAGAGATGGATAGCATGGGGTAGGCTACATTGTCTACCATGTGCAGATTTTCATCCCACCTACTTTGCCAGAGCCAAAGGTGGAGGACAGTTTTCAAGAGTTGCCTAGTTGGGAGGTGACCCACTTTGCATGGCTAATAGCCTGGGAATGGAGGATCCATATGAGGAAGATAGCTCCCCTTAGATTTCAGATCCCATTCCTCAAAGGGACCTCTAGACATCACTTTGTTATCCTCTTGAGTATTTCACTTTCACATGATGATAGCTTGATAGCTAACTTACATGCTGAGGAGGAGCAATGTGGGGGCTTGATTGATGAGATTGCATCACTTTCCTTGGAGGAGATCATCATACAAGGATGCTCCAGGGAGAGGAGAAGAGAACTCAGTCTATTCTTGCACTTGCTTGAGGACAAGCAATCTTTGAGAGGGGAGGACTATAATATTCCAAAATTTGCAAGCAACAAAATGGAATATTAATTTTTTCTTATTTCATCTAGGAGGTGAATAAAATGGATAAAAGGCCCATGAGTAGGAATAAGATCCTTCATAGTGTGAAAATGATCAATGGAACAACTTAATTTTTGCACCTTCCAGTGTGAAAAGGGGCAATTGCATGAAGACAAGGTCAAGTTTGACCAAATCAAAACTGTTGCCTAAGAGGTGTAGCTTGCATGAGAAGACAACGCAGTTTGAGAGGGAGGAATATTCTTTGTGGAAGAAACCCTAATGTGTGGGGTCCAGGGCAAAGAGACATTCACTTGCATAAAAGGAGGAAGAGGCAGCCATAGTGAGACATCTTTGAGTATTTGATTATTTGTCTATTCAGACTATTTGCAGTCTTCGACTGTTCAGCTGAGTTGCAGTGCTGCTTAGCACGAGGGATTCCTGTTTAGGATTTCCTCTCCTTCTTGAGAGGCCTCTTGAAGGATTGCACTTCATTTTCTCCACATCTTGGCTCAAGGCCAAAGCCACTATTCATTTACTGCGTTATTTCTGCTGAAGTATAACGTAGTGTTGCTGGGTTTAGCAGTGGAGGGTTCCACAACACCTTTCTTTGGCTCATCTTTCAGAGGAGGGAGCTCCTATCCCTCGTAGAGGTCAGTGAAGGAGGTTTCTGAGCTGATTGCACATCTTTGGCACCAGGCCAAGTATTCTCTATCTCCTACAGCGCAGTTCAGTTCCTTGACTGCGTTATTTTAGAGTGCACATGCAGTGGGGGATTGTACCACTAGTTTGGAGGGAGAGATCTTCAGGGATTGGATCAGCGTTTCACCTGAGAGATCCATTGGATGGGATCTATGCACCATATGTAGCATATTCAACTATCTTCATCCATTTCTATTCTCTGAGTTGCAGCTGCTGCCCAGCAACTCCAACATTTTTGCATATTTTCCATTTTCATGTATATTGTAGCCAATCCTTCCAGGGATTGTGTATTATTGCTGTATTAGTGTTTTCAGGGGTTGAGAGCTTGCTCCCTCTCATTTATTGAGCTAATATTGTTATATCATTACATTTTCATTTTGTATATTGCAGTGTCTCCATATAAACTGCGTAGTCATAGCTAGGGCATATTCATGTAGTAGTGTTTTGTCACATTTGATATACATGTCTTGTTGAGGCTTTCATTGCCAAGCTTGAGTGATTGATTCTTCAAAGCATTGTACTCTTTTGCTACTATATTATACATTGATCAGCTATTTACATCTTCATGTGCCATGGCTCATTAAAATAATGTTGTGTATTCAATCCTTGTTCAAGTATTGTTGCAGTCCCTTCATCAAGCATCTTTTGCGGATATCCAAGTGTGGGAGATCTGTTTAACCCACTTAGAAGGATTTTTTTGGAGCCTTCTCTTGGATTTAGCACTTAGACACATTGTTCTAAGGGATCCGGGTCTTGGTTTCAATTCCTGTAGCAGCCATTATTGAAAAATACGTTTTCTAGTCATGTCTTGCTAGCTGTTCCAGATTTGAAATATTACATAGAATCCATCGAAAGTATGCAACATGGGTACTCCTTGGATGAGGAATTAATTTTTGCATCCACTGAGTACTCCCGCTCAAAATTTGAATAAAATCATAGGAAGATAAGTCAAAAATACGAGTTGAAAATATGAATTGAAAAAATAGTTTTATTATTTATTATTTTTTAATTTTTTTACTTTTTTACTCAAAAAATGGTGAATCATCCCATGGTTGACATCATCATCTTGAATCCTATTAGTTCTTATAAAGTTTTTTTTGGTTGTACATTTTTCTTCAAGCCCATTTTAGATCTCAATTCTATTAGTGTTTTTAAAATTTATTTTGGTTGTACATTTTTTTTAATAAACCTATTTTAAACTTCAAAATTCCTCTAATGCTTATTAACCCTACCATACAACATTTAACATTATTAAAATAACATAAAGAAAATTGCATTTAAAGGCGTTTAAACCCACGGCTTTTGTACAACTATACCACCCTCAGCATTAAATAGTAAGGGTGGATATTGGCAGCCATATCTAAGAAATTTAACATTCTTTATTATTCTGCATCCATGAGATATGCTATGAATATTCAATTGGATAAGTCAAAGTGATGCAACTTTTGTGAGAGAAGTTGCTGTTTTGATTCAAATTTCCTGAACTACTGAACATCCACTCCCAAATCTGCTGGATGGCTAAGCTACTTACATTGTTTGCCGACCTTCCATGTGTCTCATTCATTCATTGCGCTGTGGAGTTGACTATGGCACACATGGAACAACCGACACTACAACTTTTTCTTTTTCACTAATCCATGGTTCCTTTTTAAGCTGATTTTCTACAGATTTTTGAGTTTGCCAAACGACTCTAAAATTTGTTTATAGTGTTAGTTGATAGTTTCATTTCAATATAGGTCTCACTGCCCGACACTTTGTCTCTAATCTACTTTAAGCAGATTTCAACGCGCTGCTCTGCTATCAATTTGGGTAAAGGGAGAGCCCTGCAGACGAACACAATACAGATCAAACCCTTGAACTGTGATAGAAGATCTGCAAACAAATTACCACTCTGTAAGAAATAAAACAGAGGGAAAAGAAAACTGAAATAGGGGATCAAGGAGGATTCTCACACACAGATTTGGGTGCAGACAGCAAATTTCTATCTTCAGTAATTCTCTTGTTAATAACTGTTCTACACAAGGGAAGGCCGAGCACCAATTCTCTACAAACAACTCACACACTATGGCCCATGTAATACCATCTGGCTGCACTACTTCAAACAAAATCTTGCTCCGAAGTCAGTTCACGGTAAGCACTCTATCTTCCTGCTCCTCTTAAGCATTGGCATAAGTACAAGATCAATTCCACTGACAGCATAGCATAAACAGCCAACTTTCTGTCTGCTGTGACCTGTTCCTGGGAGGTCAAGCCAGAGTTGTTTTGATCAGAGTTGAGATTGTATAATTTATATAATGTAAGAGTTTTCAATGTCGAAAATGTAAATTTTAATATATATGAAATGTTAAGATTGTATAATCTTGAAAAATATTATAAAATTTAATAGTAATTAAATTAATAAGGTTTTTAAAATAATTTTAATAAAAATTATTATAATGAGTTTAAATCGAACTCACTTCAAATTTGATAGACCTTCTAAAAATTTGTTACATATTATTATGAAAACTGTGGAGATAATTCAACTGCAGGCCTCCCGTATGACACAAGAATCTTGCCCTGCAACAATACTCAACCTACAATCATATTCAGCATTGATGTCAGGGTCTAGTTCACAGAAACAGAGCAACCACTTCAGGAACTAAAAACTTCAATCAGTAATATAATTACAAATTATAAAATCTAACATAATTTTATTATATATGATCTTGTATAACCAAAAGGAAAGGGTATATAAGAGAGTATAATTACACATTTACATAATTCAATAGGAGTGAGATGCTTAATATATGTAATATAGACTGATATGATTTGAATTGATTCGTATCCATTTATAGATGCACTGGTGATATCCAAATATATAAGAAGCTAGCATTATTCATTTTTCTATTTAATGTTGCTGAGGTGATACAGAGATTGTTTTAATGTTGTTGGGGGTGGTAGAGAGATTATTGAATTTGAAAGATGACACCCTGGTTATTCTGTATCCCTGAGATATCCTTTGAATATTCAATTGGATGGTCAAAGTGATGCAAATTTTGTGAGAGAAGTTGCTGTTTGGATTCAAATTTTCTGAACGTCCACTCCCAAATCTGCTCGAAGGCTAACTACTTTACTTTGTTTGCTGACACTCCATGTGTCTCATTCATTCATAGCGCTTCAGAGTTGCATTTGGCAAACATGGAACTGGCATTACAACTAACTTTGTTTTCACTAATCCGTGATTTCTTTAATCTGGTATTCTGGCGATTTTTGAGTTTGCCAAAGGACTCTAAATTTGATTACAGTGTTAGTTGATACTCCAATCTCAATACAGGTCCCACTGCCCCAGTGCCCAACACTTTGCTTCTAATCTGCTTTAAGCAGATTTCAACGCGCTGTTCTGCTATTAATTTTGGAAAGAAAAAGACCTGCAGACTAACACAGTTGTACATAGCAAACCCTTGAACTGACTAGGAGATCTGCAAACAAACTACCACTCTATAGGAAATAAAACAGAGAAGGAAAAGAAAACTGAAATAGGGGATCAAGGAGGATTATTACACAAAGATTTCGGTGCAGACAGCGAATTTCTATCTACAATAATTCTCTTGTTAATCAACTGTTCTACACATGGGAAGGCCGAGCATCAATTATCTACAGCGCCCACCGGAGCATACAACTCACACATTATGGCCTATGTAATACCTTCTGGCTGCCCTACTTCCTTATTACAAAATCTGGCTCCTACGTGAGTTCACAGTAAACATTCTATCCTCCTCCTGCCCCTCCTAAGAATTGGCACAAGTACAAGATCAAATCCATGGACAGCATAGTATAAACAGCCAACGATTTGGAATTTTCTGTCTGGTGTGATGTCTTCGTGGAAGGTCAAACCAGAGTTATTTTTATCAGAATCTGTTCAAATTTTTTGGGGGGAGAGGAATTGAATTTTTTATTTTTTAAATACAATTGTGAGTTTGAAGTGTTCAGATTGTATAAAATGATGGTAAAAGTTTTTCAGTATTACAGATATAAATTTTAAATGTAAATCTAAAATTATATAATAAAAAATTAATAATGACTAAATTTATTTGAACAGTCACATAATCAAACGATTTTGAATGATTTTGAATATTTTTAAATATTCAATAAAAATAAAAAAAATAAATAATAATTATTTATGAAGTATTTTATTCTATTTACAATTTTTTATTTTATTTTTTCAACTAGTCTGAGTTTAAATTGAATCAACCTCGCAATTTTTCCATATTAATAATCTAATCTTGAAACATTTTCATTCTCAAAACCCAAGTCCTCCAATGTGACCCAAAAATCTTTCCCTGCATCAATACTCAACCTACAACCATATTCATCTTTGATGTCATGGTCAAGTTTAGAGAAACAGAGCAGCTACTTTAGTCACAGAAAAGTTCATAAACTTTGATGTGATTTTTTCACGCCCTCTATTGTGACCCAAAAATCTTTCCCTGCATCAGTACTCAACCTACCATCATATTCATCTTTGATTGCAGGGTCTAATTTCATCTTTGATGTCATGGTATTGCTTCGAGAAACAGAGCAACTACTTTAGTAACAGAAAAGTTCATAAACTTTGATGTGCCAAAAAAATCAATGCAGACCAACAATAAGAAATTAGAATTACAAATTACAAAATCTGACATAATTTTATTATATAATGTTGTATAATCAAAAGGCAGAGATATATAAGAGAATATAAATTTACATGTACATAATTCAATGGGAGTGAGATGGTTAATATATTATAAGAAGAAATTAGAAAAAAACCATAATCACCCATCACTGGAACCGCCTTACTTTAGTAACAGAAAAGTTCATAAACTTTAATTTGATTTTTTCATGCCCTCCATTGTGACCCAAAAATCTTTCCCTGCATCAGTACTCAACCTACAATCATATTCATCTTTGATTGCAGGGTCTAGTTTCATCTTTGATGTCGTGGTATAGTTTAGAGATACAGAGCAACTACTTTAGTAACAGAAAAGTTCATAAATTTTGATGTGCCAAAAAAATCAATGCAGACCAACGATAAGAAAATAGAATTACAAATTACAAAATCTTGCATAATTTTATTATATAATCTTGTATAATCAAAGGGCAGGGATATATAAGAGAATATAATTTTACATGTACATAATTCAATAGGAGTGAGATTGTTAATATATTATCAGAAGAAATTAGAAAAAAACCATAATCACCCATCACCGGAACCACCTTACTTCAGTAAAAGAAAAGTTCATAAACTTTAATGTGATTTTTTCATGCCCTCCAATGTGATCCAAAAACCTTTCCCTGCATCAGTACTCAACCTACAATCATATTCATCTTTGATTGCAGGGTCTAGTTTCGTCTGTGATGTCATGGTATAGTTTAGAGATACAGAGCAACCACTTTAGTAACAGAAAAGTTAATAAACTTTGATGTCTCAAAAAAAATCAATGCAGACCAACAATAAGAAATAGAATTGCAAATTACGAATTCTTACATAATTTTATTATATAATCTTGTATAATCAAAAGGCGGGGAAATATAAGAGAACATAATTTTACATGTACATAATTCCATAGGAGTGAGATGGTTAATATATTATAAGAAATTATTAGATAAAAACCATAATCACCCTCCACTGAAACCACCTTTCATCTATAAAATCTATAATCTTCAATCTATAACATATATATGATAGATCTGACCATAAATATAAACATTTTTGTGATAGATCTGACCATTGATAGGTACCTACAAAATGGGCATTAATGATTAAACCTACAATCATGCATCTTCTACTGGATGCCATTCAGACAAACTAGATCTCTTGACACTTTTCTTAAGAACTGGGTTTGATCAAATTCGAACACCAATAGGAATGGAGCAATTGGGTTTAATGAAATTCAAATACCCTCTGTGAGATAGCTATATAGTGGAGCAATTGTGAGCTTGACTCACCTCAGTTCTCATATAATTTTTAACCACTAACTGTTGCACATAGTAAACACAATTTCACAACGATCTATTGAAGGGGCGATTTTCAAAACAATACCAGTATTCTCGTAATAAATCAAATTGCAGCAAACTCCTCACAATTGAGAAAAAACATGAAATCCCCCACATCAAAATAATGATATAGGTATATAAAACCTCCCTATTATATAGCAGATTCTACTTCCCCTTCTCCCCCATCACCATCTACTCCACTGCATGTCTGCGCCATCTGAGAGATGGCTGGTTATCCGCATGGTTTTCTTCAATGCGATTATTATTCCATGGCAGCTTGTGATGAGCACGCCTACGCTTTTTGGCCTCCACTCCGACAATATCATCAGCACTCTGTCAAACACAGAATTTATCAGTAACATATATGTGAATAAATATTGAAAAATAAAGGGTTCAGACCCTGGGGCTCGAGAATAAATGTAGATATGGATACCTGGAGACAGAGGCCGTCTTCGATATCACAGATGGGATAATCCTCTGGGCAACAATAGATGGAACCTGTGCAGCACACGGCATTCTCGAGCTCGCAGCATCCATAAATTAGACAATAATCTAGCAATTCAAATATACAGCAGCATGTCTCGTCGGATGAACAATAGCTGTATCCGCCGCACTCGACGGGCGAGGGGCTCGGCGGCGGTGGTGGCGGTGGTGATGGCGGAGAAGGCGGTGGTGGTGGTGGTGTCGAGGTAGGGGATGGCTCCGGACTGGGCGAGGTTGCCTCCTTAGTGGGATAGGAGGCCATTGCATTGATGGCGCAGACACCATATTCCAGATCTGTGTTTCTCTCTATGTAAAAGTATCCATCCAGTCCCCAATCTGTACCCCATGAATTCTTGACGATCCAGTAGTCCACATCGTCCTCGGAGGAGTAGCCGACGATGAGTACTGCGTGGTCGATGTCGTCTGGATCGCTAGAGCAATCACCATCGTATATCCCCTGCAAAAATGTCGATGTCGAATGTTATTAGGGTTTATGTCGATGTCGGAAGTTGTTAGGGTTTATGTCGATGTCGGATTTTGCTAGGGTTTGGGTCGGAATTGGAATTTTTTTATAAAAATAGATGAATAGGTATTATAATTGTTGCGAATGTCGTACCCCGGTATAGAGCTGAAAGTCGATGGCGGAGCCGTCCATTCCGACGCTGACTGGTTGTTGGACAACAGCACACAGGACAGCCGCGTCCGTTTCTGCCACGTCAGTGTAACCATCTATGGTGACCACTTTGTCTGCTTCCTGGTCACATGACAGACCAGAGAAACCAACCGTTCAAATTTTGATAAACAGTTTTTTTCATCTAGAAACTGAATGAAAAAATGTTTCTATGAATATGAATTACATCACTCTTTGCTCATTCATGATTTAGAGTTCTACTAGTAATTAATTTGGATCTTTTATATTTTATTTTAATTTAAAATTTTATATAATAAAATGGGTTATTAAATCATTTTCAAAATTTTAATGAAAACTCAAAATTTAATGAAAAACACCATTCTTATTTATATTAAGTTTTAATTTTATAATAAAAAATGAGTTTAATTTATAATATATAGAGTTTTTATCTCAATAAAAAATAATAAATTATGAAAATGTCTATTCTAATAATTATTTTTATTTATTGGAAAAAGTTTGAAATCCATTACCATATTTTAATAGTAAAAATTACAATTTCTTTCCTATTTATTAGTAAATATTTTCATAATCACCACAAAGATTTTAATCAATTGAATCCACCCTTACCGATATTTATATGATTAAAAATAATGAAAAAAAAAATTATAAAAATATATTATATTAATATAAAAATTATTCAAATAAATTAATCAAAAAAAAATATTTGATTTGTCTTTAATGAAATTTAATATATTAAATTAAAATAGAGTAATTCATCAACTACTGATTTGATTTATTTTAAGTAGATATGAATGAAAATGATTTCTTATATGTTGGATTAGGAAAGTTTTTAATGTTTAAATAGAGGAGTGAAGGGAATTTTAATTAAAGATTTCATAAGGTGCACTACTTGTTAAGATTTTGCAAGTGGGAAGTTTGGTTCTAGGGGAAACTCCATAGATAAGTGTACTTGATTTAGAGGAGTTTTGGGATGGGTGACTATTTGGGATGTCCTAGTTATTGGGTGAAAGCCCCAAAGGTCATGATTGATACTATGTGATTCATTTTGCTAGTTTCAATCTCTCTTTTTGACTCAATGCCATGAGTGCAAAGCGGGCTATTCAAAATGAGGAGAAACTAGTCAAATGTGACTAATATTCATAGATATTAGTCATAACTTAATGACTTACTCTATGTAGATAATCCCAAAAAAGATGTTTCTTATGTTGGATTGTGGAAGCCCCTCAATGTGTAAATGGAAGAGGATGTGAAAACGAAAGAGTGAAGGGGGCTCTAATTGAATAGTTCATAAAGCACAATACTTGCTAAGGTTTTAGATTTAGGGAAGCAAGCTAAGTAAGACTTGATTGTGGGGCAAACTCCACTCTCAAGTGCTCTTTGACTATAGGAGTCTTGGGATGGGTGAACTCTTAAGAAGTTTTGGTTATCTCATATGTTGGATTGTGGAAGCCCCTCAATGCATACACAAGAGTGAAGGAAGCTCTAATTAAATAGTTCACAAGACACAATACTTACTAATATTTTTGGGATAGGGTAGCAAGTGAAGTGAGCTTGATTTTGGGAAAAGCTCCACAATTAAATGCTCTTGAACTATAGGAGCCTTGGGATGGGTGAACTCTTGAGGAGTTTTGCATATCTCATATGTTGGAGTGTGGAATCCTCTCGACGTGTAAATAAGAGAGTGAAGGGAACTCTAACTGGATAGTTCATAAGGCACAATCCTTATTATGGTTTCGTAGATAGGGTAACAAGCTAAGTCAGTTTGATTATGGGGAAAACTCCACAATGAGGCACTCTTGAACTAGAGGAGTCTTGGGATGGGTGAACTCCTGGGAAATTTTGGTTATTTTGTGCAAGTATTGAAGGTGATGATCAATGTTATATGTTTCATTTCACTAGTTTTAATCCGCATTCTTCACCCTTGTGAGCATCACCCAATGTAATGAGTGCCAAGTGAACCATCTAAATTATGAGAAACTAATTAGTTGTGACTAATACTCATGGATATGGGTTATTAATGTTTTCCTTTATGTACTCTATACAAATAATCTCAAAAATAATATATCACAAAATGAAGTGCATAGTTGTTTACCCAAAGCAAATACAACCAAAAACATCACAATAGTGTAAACTTATATCACAAAAAAAAAGTAATTATGGGCTACAAGTTGTGTTTGTAAAAATTTATTGAATCCAAATTCCAAGATAAACCATGTATAGATCTAAGTAGTAGAGTTCCAAACAAAGGTGCATTTTTTTTTTAATGTGTTATATATAAAAGCATACCTTTGTAGTGTCGCAAGTACCATCCTCACCCGTATATGGGTAATTTGCTTCTGTATCAATGCCACCATTTTGTATCACCCATTCAAATGCATAATCCATATAACCTCCCTCACACCCATCATTGGTCGAATCACAATCAACCAACTCTTGTTCAGACAAACTTATAAGGTCCCCAGTTGATATTGCATTGATCCCTTCCATTGCTCCTGTTGATGAGAATGACCAACAACTTCCTACACCACCATTATTAAAACAATGTTAGTTGTAGCTAAAAGAAACTTAGAAAATATTTTTTTCCTAAAATTATTAATTACTACTTTGTATATTGTTTGAATTTAAATTTGAACAAAATAAAATGACATCCACGACATACTTGTATTTTATAGTTTGATTAATTAATTCAAATTATTATTTATTAACGGAGTTGTCTTTAGTGTAGTTTTTGGAGTTTCACATGTAGCGGGGGAAAATTTTTAGATGAAATCTTGATTTGTGTTATTTAAAATGGTTTTTTATATGGATAACACCCCGAAAAACTCTTCAAACTTGTGATTTCAATAAATTCCTACTCAATTTTAAAAAATTAGATCATAAAAATCCAAAAAAAATTCCAAAAAAAATCCCACTAAAAACAATTCATCTTAAAAATATTAAATTGTAATAAATTTAATATAATATAAATATGAAAAATTAGTATTTAAATTTTATTAAAATTTAAATCTCTTATTAATTTAAATCTTCTTTAAAAAAAATCACATCAAACATAATAGATTTATTATTTTATACAACTCAATTAAAATCAAACATAAACCATTATAATATTTTAATTAATAAAAAGTATATATCGTAAAATTAAACCAAACATAAACAACTATCTCTAACATCGGAAAAGCCAATTAACAAAAAGGATCAAAACTATCTCAACATCGCAAGAGTCAGTTATCCAAAAAAAATCAAGCCAATGTTACTGTGAATGTGACCTAATGGCAATAAGATTACGTCCAACATCATAAAAGTCAACACACTTTGGAGAGCTAATTGGTAACACTTTCACGGTAAATAATAATGTATTAAAACCCACAAAATTTATAGTATAAATATCTTTAAAATGTTAGATATTTTGTTTTAATAATTATATATATTTTTTTTAATTTTAAATTAAATTTATTTTTAATATTAATAATAATAATTTTATAAATTTAATTTGCTATTTTGTTTACAGTGGAGAGTTAATGGGTAACACTTTCACGGTAAATAATAATGTATTAAAATCCATCTTTATTTACAAAATTTATCCTATAAATATCTTTAAAAATAAGATTTTTTTTTTTAGTGTTTTTTTTTAATTTTAGATTGAATTTATTTACAAAATTTATAGTATAAATATCTTTAAAAAGTAAGATATTTTTTTAAAACAGTTTTTTTTTTAAATATTAAAAATAATAATTTTATCAATTTAATTTGAAATTTTGTTTATAGTAATTTGAATCAATTTAAATTACTAAAATATTTAGTTTATTTTAAAATAAATTATATGATTGCTTTAATTATTAATGTGAAAACAAATGTTAATATAAAGTAAGATAATCGTAAAATTTGATATTTTTATGAACATAGATAAATAAGAAAACATTTGAATTTAGGAGAATTTATTATTGATCAACATCATTTAATATAAATTCTAAATTCAAAGCTCTAAATTAATCTCAATAGCTCCCAAATCATTGCCTAATAAGACTGACAAGTCAATAGCCCCAAATCATTGCCAAATAAAACTAATAAGTCATTACCTAACAAAAAACTTATAATTTAAAAGACATATTTAAAGGAGAAAATCTCAAGTCTATAAAACACTTAACTTTTTAACTTTATAGCAATAAACCAAGATTCCATAAAATCAAATCTTACTATATATTATATAATTATTAATTAAAAATTAACATAATAAATTATAGTTTAAAGAAATATAAGTCATTTACCCAACCAAAAAAGCAAAGATATTTATTATTAAACTAATTATAATTTATTTTTAAATTGAAATTAAAACATCTTTCCCAATAAATAAGTAAATTAATCAATTTCTTTATTTCAAAAAAATAAAACCTTCAATAAATCACACATCATAAATATTACGATTGGACCACAATTGGCATTTTTCTTAAATGTAATATTAAATTTAAAATGCTCTCACTCCCCCTATGACAGTGACATTGACTTTGTTTTTTAACAGGAAAATGCACTGTTCTATTGTCCCAAACAGGTTCAACTCCTGCGAGCTAACTCATAACCCTTATCAGACTCATCAAGACTGGCTAAGGCACTGTAAATGCGTAAATGAGATTGTAATGTTTAAATTCCTCTCACTGTAACGTGCAGTGTTCAAATCCCCTTACTCCCAATTGAAAGTTCAAATCCCCTCACTCCCAACCGTTTGTTGGAATTAAAATAGATGCATTTCTGAAAAAAAAATTAAAAGAGATGCAATGATCAGGTTTCTCTCATTAAAGCTCAGTTCCAATTGTAAGTTCAAATCCCCTTACCCCCAATTTTATGTCCAAATCCCCACATTCCCAACTGTTTATTGAAGTTAAATGAGATGCAATGATCAGATTTCTCTCATTAAAGCTCACTCCCAACTGTAAGTTCAAATCCCCTTACTCGCAATTTTATGTCCAAATCCCCTCACTCCCAACTGTTTGTTGAAGTTAAATGCGATGCAATGATCAGATTTCTGTCATTAAAGCTACCTCACATATCAATGGAAAAGTAAATCTACAGACCCAAAAATAACAAGTGGTACATAAACAGGGAAACTCACCACAATCCCCTTGATCCTTGACTCCTGTGACAACGCCCTTCTTTCTCCAATCAAGAGACGAAGGAGCATCACATGTATCAAGCCGAGGCCGCTCAAACTGTAAAGGAGATCTTGCAGGCTTCTTGGGCTTTTTGGAATAAATAGCCTTGAACTCCTCATTCGTCAGATCGGCGAACTTATTGAGACCCAACCAGTGGCCGGAGCCCTTCTTGCTGCTTCTTCTGTTTCTGTTATGAGCATCAATGTAGTCCAGATTATTCTTGAAGATTTCCAGCCTCTTGACTTCCTCCTGCAAGCTGTGGTAAAGCTTGCCATGCTTGCTCTGCCATGACTGAAAAAGTCTCAACAATCTGTCTTGAGAAAGCAGGTCCTCTGCCTCATATTCCAGAATTGAAAATGAGTGCCATGCATCCACTGACAAAGAAGATACCAGGAGGAGGAGCAGAGACACCACACTGCACAGATAACAGCTATAGCCCATGGTAAATTATCTGTGTCTAGTGAGGAAAACAAGAAAACCTAGATATGGTTATGCATCAGGACATGATATATATATTTATTGGAGGGAATTGAGGAGCTGGGAGCATCCAGGGAAGTAAACTCTGCATGTGAAATCTATGAATCCAAACGTATTAATAATCATGTTACAGTGCTCTGCTTACCCATTTCGAATGAAATGGTGATGAACAGTGAGTACAGCTAACAAACATGTTGGCGCCAGAAATGGTGATAACTACCAGTCTCAGACCTAACATTCTGAAACTTCTGAGTCAACAGTTGAAGATCAGAGGTGAGGAGGGAAAGAAGAATATGAATGGTAGGTACTTGTTCTTCAAAGATGCAACACAGATAAGTACAACGTGTGTGCCTCTTGCCCCCACAAATAAAATATGAATGAATGAAAGGCAGATGAGGAGGTTGCAGATCAGATTGAAGGCGTGGGGACATTTTATAATGTGACACTGGAGAATTATAATTTTATGCTGCAGCATCATCATTTGTATATGTCGTATAGCCGTTCCACCTGGGCATTGACTTGGCTTTTGGATCATTTCTCAAATCCAATTTAAAGTTTTCTGTATTATTTTTTATTTTTATGTTTTTTATTAATAATAATATTTATTTATTTATTATTTTTTTTCTCAATGGGTATTGCTTTAACTGCCAATTAGTTAGGTCACTGTTATTTGTTTTAATTTAATAAAGTTTAATTATATAAATTATTTTTTTATTTACTGCCAATTAGTTAGGTAACTGTTATTTGTTTTAATTTATTAAAGTTTAATTATATAAATTATTTTTTTATTTTTAATATTTTGTTATTAGTTTTTATTTCTACTATTATTAGCTCAGAACTTGAACATTTTATTGCACAATATATTGTAAACTGTGATTTTACAATTATTACTAATGCAATGTAGTTATTCTTATCATATCAATACTTTTTATAAATTAATAATTATATTAAAAAAAAATGTTTAAATATTTTAATTCAAATTTTAATTATATATATATATATATATATATATATATAATGGTGGTGGCAATTGTCGATCCCTAAGACCCTCGGACGAATTCAGACACTAGTGGGAGTTGTGACATGTCATTTGGCACATGTGGAGGACGGTGGACAAGTGGAGAGGAGAAAGTGGGGGTTAACCTCAGTGAATTGAAGGGGAAGTGTCTCGTGTTGGTTTTCGAAGGGCAGAGATTTCATCTTTATGTTTGGGGATGTTGGTCGACTTCAGGATTGCGCCAAGGTGGGTGGTCACCAGACCCCTCCAAGGTGGCTGGTGTAAACTGGTGGTTGGCTTTGTGGCGTATAGCCAAAGCTACCTCGTACATTTTTGTCGGGGTGCAGGGTGGTAGTTTGTACTGTGGATGATGCGTCATCGACTTCTGTTTGGCTTTTGGGGAAGGAGAATAGTTCGTGGGGCTCAATGTTTTTGCATTTGGGCGTGTACTTTGGAGAGGGGAGCGTACTAGGATGTTGCGTCAAAGGGGAAGGTCGTGACGGGGTGGAGGAAACCCGAGACAAGCGAGCATCCAGCACGAGAGGAGGCTGACTCATCCAGTTCGTCAGGCAATCACGAGACCAAGGAGGTTGTTGTTGGTCCTCCAGGTTGAGTGGTTGCTCCTACCACTTTGGACTCAATTGCGGCCCAAGTCTGAGACACCATCACAGACACACCAATGACCACCTTCACAATCTGGAAGCGAGGCTGGAGCATATTGACTCTCATATGCATGAATTTGTTGGTCTAAACGCAACTCCCATGTATTTCCCCCCAATCCCCCTCCATAATATATCGTAGTTTCATGTGTTTTTTGTTTTATTGACTAGTATGTCAAGACCTTCAAGCCATGCATAAATAAGTCATGTAGTCATTTTCTCATGTCTTCCTCTAGACCCCAATAAGAGAAAGAGATCTATTGAGATGAATTTTGTACTCTGTTTTTTGACGAAAATATAATATTCACCTTGACTCACAAAAAAAACAAAATGTTAAATCCAAATTCAAATTTTAATAAAATAAAACATATGCATTTTTATAAATTAAATAATAAATAAATATTATTATTATTATTTTCAATAAATTCAAATTTTAAAAATAAAATATATGTATTTTTATAAACTAATAATTATATTAAAAGAATTTTTATTGAATATTTTAGTTCAAATTTTAAGAAATAAAATATATAATTATTGACTTGGGCACAGAACCTTGATTTGTACATGTAAATGCAACTATAACATATTATAGTTTTATAAAATGTAAATTGCAATTATAACATATTATAGGTTTTTTAAAGTTATGTTTGCATAGGCATTGAAATCGAGGCCTTGGTCTTTATTTGCACATATCAATACTTTACCAATCAATAAATTCAAATTAATGGAATTCTAAACCTTAACACTAATTTGAATTCAATATTTTTATTTTTATTTAGCTATATTTAAATTAAGCAGCAGGACTAGTTAGCCCTAGTTTTTATTATCCAGAGTACGTTGACTCCCAATTAGCTAGATTAAATTTATGTTATTTGTTTTAATTTAATAAAGTTTAACTATATACATTATTTTATTTTTTAACAATTTTTTATTAGTATTTAGTTCTACTACTATTAGCTAAGAACTTAACACCTTATTGCACAATACATCGTAAACTGTAATTTTACAATCATTACTTTGTATTAATGCAATGTACTTATTCTTATCATATCAATACCTTTTATAAACTAATAATTATATGAAAAATTTTGCTTCAATATTTTAATTCAAATTTTAATAAATAAAAAATTATATATATGTGTGTATGTATATGGGTTAAAATTTAAATTCAAAATTTAATAAAATAAAACATATGCATTTTTATAAATTAAATAATAAATCAATATTATTATTATTATTTTCAAATATAAATTCAAATTTTAAAAATAAAATATGTACTTTTATAAATTAATAATTATATTAAAATAATTTTTTTATTGAATATTTTAGTTTAAATTTTAAGAAATAAAATATATTATTATTGACTAACAACCTTGATTTGTACGACTAATGTAGTTCAAATGTAAATGAAATTATAACGTATTATAGTTTTTTAAAGCTATGTTTGCATAGGCATTGAAATCAGAGCCTTGCTCTTTATTTTCATAGATCAAGACTTCACCAATAATAAACTCAAATTGATGGAATTATAAATCTTAACACTAATTTGAATTCAATATTTTAACTTTAATTTAGCTATAAGTGACACAACTAGCTACTATGTAGCGCTTGTTATTAATGTGATTGTTAAATTAGATGTTAAATGGTGTATGAGATTTTTCGTTTGTTTGTGAGATAAGGTTGATTTGAGTATTTAAATCTTAGAAACTTGTGACTTCTTCTAAAGAAACACATACTCTTAACCATGAAGTCCATTGATACTATGACAAACTACATCTATATCACAAATTGTTAACTACAACTTTAACTTAAAACACATCAACTTAACTTATTCAAAGTGTGAGTGTTAAAAAACATTAGAAAAAAAGTGAAGGGAAAATTATAAATTTTGAGAATTTTACTCGTCAGTTATTTATGATTTGAGTTTAAATAACGTCAATTATTTATGAGTAAGATTAAACTTTTAAAATGAAGAAACACAAATGAAATTAGTGACATAAATTGTATACAAATCTCATTACATTTAATTGTGTAGATTTCATTTTTTTTTTTACCCAATATGAATAACATGACCCATTTTCAAAGGGTGGTTTTCAATAAATGCATGGTGTATCTTTCAAGACTCATTACATTCAATTGTGTATGTCTCATCTTCTTGGAGAGAGTTTGAATAGGCATGTATGACCCATTTTTAAGGAGGACTTTCAATAAAATGCATGGCACATCTTAAAAAGCAAATATGATTAAATTCAATTGTGTTGGTCCCCTATCCTTTGAGAGTTTGAAAAACATGTACGAGCCATTTTGGAAGGATGAACTTGAATAAAACGTATGAAATCTCTTAAGAGTAAGCTTGAATATTATGCATGACCCATCTCTCACGAGTTGGATTGAATATTATACATGACCCATTTCTCACAAATAAACTAAAATAGCAAGTATAACCCATCTCCCATAAATGAGAGAGCTTGAATATCATGTAAGACCCATCTTAACTTAAATAAGATGCATGAGATTGTAAAGATACAACCAATATATGATAGTCAAGAGGTAGAATTAAATGCATCTTTACTTAAATCTAATAAACTAAAACAAAATGTGGAGAATTCTCCACTCATAACATGGGAAGGTAGAACCCAAATGGAATCCAATCCAATGTAAAAAAGTACATATAGTCATTTATTGTTATGAAGTGTTATGAAATCAAAATAGAAGCTATAATATTCAATTTGTAGAAAAATTTGATGTAAAGTCAAATAATATTATATGAAAACAATTTGTAAGAACTACATTTTGTAGAGTTAAAGAATTTCATATGGAGATAATTTATAGGAAGTCCAAGGATTTTATATGGAGACAATTTGTACAAAGTCTCTTTAAATGTAGAGTTAAAGGGACTTTGTACAAAGTCCCTTTAATTTATTTTCCTTGGAGTTAGTAAATTGCTATATGATTTGAATTTGAATGTTAGTTTTGTCGTGCTAATTTCATTTTCAGATATAAAACTTATTTACTGATCCTATGCTTGATGTACAGGTTTCCTTGTTGCTTATGTATGTCAAAGAGGTAATAAAAACTGAGTTTTATGAGTGAATTTGAAAGCATAAAGCATGAATTTAAAAAGTTGAACAACAACAATCATAAATAACAGTAAACCATCATAGTTGATCCATTAAAACAGATTTTTGATGGAGTTCACCCCTCCTGGGCTACATCTCCTTAGTCCAGCTTCATCGCTTAGGCCTCTGTATTAGCTCAATTGTGCTCAAATTGTTGTTTACATGCATCAAATTCTCTTGGAACATATTCCAATGAGTTCAAAATGTCGAAATCTATTAGAAATGACTATTTATTTACTCAATTTGGTTACCAGATGCTCTAGGCATGGCCTTCCCTCCTGGTGGCCCTTGGCTTCAAAATTCTTCAAGGCAGCAAAATTTTTTGTATATGAGCTCATTTGCCTCTGCAACCTATTCCAATGTGTTCATAGCATGCCAATTAGCGAAGAATGACTCTTTTTTAGCTCAATTTGGTCGAAAATGGACTCAGTTATGGAAAAAACAAATTCTCCCCAATTTCTCCTCCAAATCTGGAAGGACTCCAGCTAACTCCGACAAATTTGGTAGAATCTACGAATTTAGAGCCGCTGCTAATTAGGAACTAGATTAATTAAATTTTAAACACGCTTAATTACAGATAAGCATAACTTAACTGCATGGTTATCTAATTGACATAATCTTATTTAATTAAAAACTAATTCTCATATTAGTAGCTAATACATAGTTTAATGTTGATATAAACTCCTTTGTTTCTTTTAGCCCTACCCACAATTCTTCACTGAGGTTACATGGGAGGGGGCTGGCCCCCTCCTTCCTGCTATTGGAGAAGCAAATCACCTTCAATTATATGCTGAGCTCAACGCATTTCTTGTTGTGCTATTGCGGCAATTTGGTGAAAATGTGGATATGTTATGGGGGAGGTCGTGTGGTCAAACCTTGACGTCGCCTCTCCATACCATATTTTTTCAACATAAAAAACATAAATATTACATTGCATATAACATAAATACCCCATACATATATTACAATATGCGGACTTTGGAATGATATATATGGAATATTTAAAATAAATTAAGGTTTGAATTACAAAAAACATGAAATATATATATATATATATATATATATATAACTTTAATTAATTAAAAAAATGATTTCTAGCACATAAATATTATGAACCCAAAATTCAATCTTATGAAGTTATTGGACAAGAAAAATTTCACCTTCACAAACTTATTTTGAATGGTGATCAACATACCATAACTTTGTCATCCAAACTCGGTTTTCGACGAAATGAGCTGTGTTGGATTCTTTATGATGAGGCGGTTGTTGTCGTTCTAGTTTTATTTAATTCTAAGCACTTTCATTTTTGAGCTAAAATACCGAGTCTTTGATCGTTCCTCCCCACTAGAAGCCTTTTGGACCCCAAAATCTCTCTGATTACTGATTATGTGGACGAGGGTACTATTCACTCACCCTTCCAGTCTCTATCCACTGAAATTTCGAATGAAATGGTGATGAACAGTGAGTACAGCTAACAAACATGTTGGCGCTAGAAGTGGTGATAACTACTAGTCTCAGACCTAACATTCTGAAACTTCTGAGTCAACAATTGAAGATCAGAGCTAAGGAGGGAAAGAAGAATATGAATGGTAGGTACTTGTTCTTCAAAGATGCAACACAGATAAGTACAACGTGTGTGCTTCTTTCCCCCACAAATAAATATAAATGAATGAAAGGCAGATGAGGAGGTTGCAGATCAGATTGAAGGTGTGGGGACATTTTATAATATGACACCAGAGAATTATAATTTTATGCTGCAGCATCATCATTTGTATATGTCGTATAGCCGTTCCACCTGGGCATTGACTTGGCTTTTGGATCATTTCTCAAATCCAATTTAAAGTTTTCTGTATTATTTTTTATTTTTATATTTTTTAATAATAATAATAATTTTTTATTTATTTATTATCTTTCTTCTCAATGGGTATTGTTTTAACTGTCAATTAGTTAGGTCAATGTTATTTGTTTTAATTTAATAAAGTTTAATTATATAAATTATTTTTTTATTAGTATTTATTTCTACTATTATTAGTTTAGAACTTGAACACTTTACTGCATAATACATTGTAAACTGTGATTTTACAATTATTACTAATGTAATATAGTTATCTTTATTATATCAATATTTTTTATAAATTAATAATTATATTAAAAAAAATTGTTTGAATATTTTAATTCAAATTTTAATTGTTATGCGGAATTAAGGATTACGGATAAAACATTCATCCCTAGATGTCGTGCTCATCTAGAACAATAGGTTAAAGACTTTGCAACTACTTTTCCTAACAGTAAATAGACACACAGAACAGACCAAAGAACTTATTTGGAGTCCAAGTGCTTCCTATTCTCCTTCTGTCGCTCTTGTTGTAGCTTCAAATCTGAGCTAGATCGCCAAAATATTTCATGCAAAGATGAACACTAAACAACAAAAGATAGCAATAATACATATGTATATTCAAGTTATTCAGTTAAAT
Organism: Pinus albicaulis; assembly: GCA_034641835.2. Taxonomy (NCBI): domain Eukaryota; kingdom Viridiplantae; phylum Streptophyta; class Pinopsida; order Pinales; family Pinaceae; genus Pinus; species Pinus albicaulis. The sequence continues at coordinate 341,926,332 of CM076573.1, read as the reverse complement.
CAATAAAACATGAACCATATACATCAGATAAGAATTCATAATATGAAAGACAAAAGCTTATATAGATACATATGTGGGAAAGTAAGCAGCAATCTTTATTAATGGATAGAAGGGGAGGTTACAACCCAATGATTGATTTAGTGTCACCATCTCCAACAGCATCCCAGCCTCGTCACAATGCACATCTCTCCAGCAGCATGTCACTCAAATCAATTCCTCAATTGAAATTCCACCAGCACTTCTCTACTCAAATTCTTCCTTATCAAACACTAAGATCTATGCTCAATTTATAGAGGAGCTTAAGGTAGTTTGACAATCAATGACTTTCTAATAATAGGCAAGACATGTTCCCAGTCTCATAGGTATCAAATGGACACATGGATTCGAAGTTTGACACATGTGAACTCTTCTAGAAGGCACTGGCCAAGTGGAGATTTCGGAACAATGAGAATTTCGCTCCTAATGTGACCAATGCACCCATGAGTGTTGAGAAGTGCTTTGCAAAGCACCCTTGAGTAGGGTTACCTGCATATGCAACACACTTAGTCCCTTTAGAGGCAATTTTGGTGAGCTCTCATATGATATAATATAAACTTCAAATCTTGGAAACCTTTGCAATGAAAGTCATAGATGATTTGTCTTGTTCTTTGTCTTAGGGCATGTAACAACTGAAATGATAGGGGATGATAGACCCTATTCATTGGTTCTATAGATGATGTCTAGTTAACCAGGGCATTGGGAATGGTGCTCAAATTGACCTATAACAATTGCCCCCTAAAGCATGAAGTCAAAATAATAATAACAATATTTTGATTGATGTTTTACACTGTGATGGACTGGAGATGAAGCAGAGTGATGACCTACATCAATCTTACAATACATTACATCATGATATATCCTCTTGATCATAAATTGCTAAGGAAAGGCATTCCCATGCTCAGCACATAAACTATCTAATAACATGTACATAGTGCAAAAAGTCATCTTCATTGGAATGTTGCCCAATGCAGACATGCCTACAGATACAGGCCCATGTTCGGATGACGATCTGTATGTAAGGTCACCGTACAGATGATGTGTACAACAATCCTGAAATCACAACCCAGATGGCTGAAACTAGATCCAGGGTCTTCTTATCTCGTTCACTCAATCATTCGGGTACAAGTCTAGCCATGCAAATATATGATTTGTAGTCTAACATGGAAAGACATCATTTGATTACCAACCAATGATGTGAGCTATTAACAAACACGTGAAAACCACCATTGATGTCAATGGACCTCAAGGTACTGCAGTACATTTCATTAGGTGTGAATAGATGATTTGATGTTGAACGTCAAACAAAATCTTTCGGTCAAAAGTCTGGAAGCGAGGATCTTGTTGATACTGTAATAAGCCTCATGGTACTAGAATATAATGTTTCTAAGTGAACTTCCTCGATAATTATTTGTCGTCAACAAGAAGTCACCTTATTGCGAAACGAGAGTTATTGATTTCGGAGACAAAGGTATGACTTGATATAGCAATGTTCAGGGATGACTGTCATGAGAATGAAGGTTTATGAGTATTGCAGAAGGATAAGTATTCACTGGATGACTTCTCTTGAACATATATGCAACGCTGAGATGACTTGGCAGCATTGACCCAAAACCGAAGTGAAGGTATGATGAACCGTTAAGAAGATTACCCAACCCAAAAAATCAAGGTCATGGAGTGAAATGTCATGTTCAAAAGCGACCTGCTACCGTAAAAAATTCTATTCACTTTCCCAAATTTTCCTTGGTCATTTGTCAACCAGTACCTCTTTATTTTTTAACAAGCTTGAGGAGGATAACATATTCTTGATTTATAATTCAACCCTTTGGGCGAATAATGTATCGCTATTTAATAATTTAACGAGTCTAGCGATGAATGAAACTCAATTATTGCCATGATCGACAAGCCCTTCACTATTTTATGTTTTAATGAGCTTAACGACAGTGACAACCCGGTCCTTTTTCATATTTAGAGAGTTTGAAAAAGATGACGAAAGAAAACTCTATAAGTACGTTTTCGTAAAGTTGTCACTCAGATCCGAAAAAGTGTAAAATAATATATGAGAGAACCTCTTTAGTCATGTTCGACCAAAATATTCCTTTTTCATAAATAATCTATCTGAGTCCAGAAAAGGGTTAAACTTATACTGAGTAGATATCAATTCATTTAATTTTACGAGCTCGAAAAGATAAGTGCTCGGCAATCTTTTCACGTTATCAAAGTCTAAAAAGCGATGAAAGAAAACTCCAGAGGTTCCTTTTTCGTTGTTATTGAAGCTCGAAAAAGAGATAAAAGTGTGTTTCAAATCCTTTTTCGTTTTTAACAAAGCTTGAAAAATAAGGAGGAAAAGTATGCTTTGTGGTCAAATCATTCTTGAAAGAAATCTGCACGACTAATCTGTTCATCAGTTGTAAGACTTGTTCTAAACAACATAAAATGGATTAAAAATACATGTTTCATGATAAAAACATAATAAAACCATAGTCATAGTAATAAATATGATTTGCAAACAACTAAATGACTATTAAAAAGAGTTTTACTATTCATTTTTACCATTTCATAGTTACTATTTTCATTTTGGAGCTCTGAACTTGATTTTTCCCTCGAACTTCAGCTGCTAATTGCAATTGTTTCTGTGGATGGATTTCATTTTCGTTTGATCCAGGTTAGTGACATGAACCCTCTCTTTCCTTTAGTAATCATTTCATTTCTTTTAGTGCAAATTTTTAGGGTTTTGGGGTCCCTAGGGAAAATTCTGCTCCTAAAGAGGGCAACGCACCCTTGGACATCGAAAGGTGCGTTGCATAGTGGCTAAAATGAAGGCTAGCTGCATATACAATGCACTGTCTCTTGTCTAGGGTTACGTTGGGCACAATCTTCATTTCTAGTTTTTGCATCATGCCCAAAATTTGCCCAGTTTTTTGCATTGAATGGAATCTAATGGTTCTTATGGTTATATTTCAGGTTTTCATCGGATTATAATGACGATTACATGGAGAGAAAGAGAGCATGAAGAACAAGATATGATTTCCCTAAATGATCTGGGCACAGTAAGAGCCCTAAGGGATTGTGGACTGTTAAAGTACTTCCGGTTGTCAGGGATGAGGCAACAAATAGAAATCTTGGAGTTCTTACTTCGAGCATGAGATCCAACTATCGAGGAATTTCATATTAAGAACTAAGTGGTTCCCATAACAGTAGAGGATTTATACTTTCTCACAGGTTTGTCTAGGAGAGGCTTGCCTATTTCACTATCAAGGTCTATTCTTGGAGGAGAGACTGCGAGAGATTATGTTTTGCAACATTTCTATCCAAGGGAAGAGCCAAGCAAAGATGGAAAGATAATCATCTAGGATGTTAGAGATTTTCCTTTAAGAACCATCCTTTTCATGATCACAAAACGTGTTGGCACCGTTACACTACATGTAGCGAATAGATCATATATGTAGTACGCGCTAGAGTGTATGGAACCAACAGTATTCAACTGGTCTGAAGCTGTACTTTCTCAAATAAAAGAACAATTGAACAAAGCAAAGGGAGGAAGGAAGAAGAACTTCAGTTATGGTTTGATCCTCATATATTTTTCCTTAGAACGGATTCCATTGATGCAGCCACAACATGTGACACTGGATGTGTCTTATCCTAGAGATTTGTGGATGTAGAGATGGGTAGAACTAATGGGTAGGCATGCAGGCCAATCGACCATTGTGTTCTCGACTGCATTCTTTTCCTGGTTCCGACAACAGATTGTCGCCATCGATGAGTATGCATATGCAGGTGTTGATTTCCGAGGAGATCCAGATTTAGCTTTACTAGAAGGTGCTTAGTGGGGCAATAGGTAAGAATATTTTGACCATGTTTTTTATTTTTCTAAGGTTTATACAATGTTTTTGTATTTTTTATGTTTTCCCAAGACTAAACTAAATGTTTGATGTAATGTAGATGTTGGTCGAGTTCAACCGATGGAGGAACTAGAGCGTGTAGCAAATGCGCCAGCAGAGAGGGTTGTCGGGGGAGCAGTCCTTTAGGATCTTGATATGGTTGAGACTCTGACTGAGCTTCGGCAACACATAGAGGGGTTTACCTTTGGTATTCTGGATTGCTGGATCGAAGAGTTACCCATGCAACTACAGCCTCACAATATAGGTGTTCCTAACCGTTGGATGCAATTACTACATAGGATAGCTAGATCTATAGCATGTTACCATGAGCACCACTAGTTTACTTTTGACATTTTGCATACATTTTGAGGTCAGATGACCAATGTGTCTTGGGCACAAATTTTGTAAAATCCTATAACTATCTATCTATTTGATTTCAGTGTTTTCTTATTTTATTGTGCAATCCTATGCAATGATGTGAATGTTTTCTTTACATGTGTTGCAAATGTCTGTTTAAAACTTGATTAGCTAAAGAATAAGTCAACGTGTTCAAATTTCTGGAAATGTGTTGATATTGAATAAAATCAAAGTGTCTTTCCAAAAGCCGAACTCTTTGGAACAATCGATGCAGTGTTGGATTTCTAATAGTATAAACACTAGTAAGTTGTAATACCACAAGTTGTGAGTCTAACCTTATGATGATGCGATTAATACCAAATGAAATGGCATCAGAGAGAAGTTCGATCAACGCGCTATACTCAGCGATATTGTTTGTCGATCTACTGATACAAATCCCTTGAAAACTCACTAACTCACCGTTTGGAATGAAAATGGCCCACGCTGCAGAGGATATATTCTGCATACTACGACTAGCACCATCAACATATCCAACAAATGGTTTCGAAGATTTAAACATCTGCGATGAAATGTAAAGTGGATTACTAACGTCAAGAAAAATCTAAAAACAAACTAATATAGTGAATGCAAATCAACATCATATATATACAATATAATACAAAAAATTACTACACTCATGATTAAGCATAGTAACGTTTCAGATACAACCCATTTCTAGGTTGCGCCAACGGAATTCCATCGTAATCAACTAACTCATAGGCATCCTTAGCAAGAACTCTTTTGACAATATAGGGGCCATGCCATAAAGGCTCAAATTTTCATGTACCTATTACATCAACTTCTTGATCATAAAGAAGGACAAAGTCCCCCTCTGAGAAAATGCGAGGTTGGACATTTTTGTCATATTACGCCTTTATACGTCTCTTATGCACTTCGTTGGCCAATTGGGCTTCATGACACATTTCATCAAGATGTATGAGGTTAAAAAGACACGCTTCTTCTTCTAAAGTGTCAGGTAACAAGTCGATTGCGAGTTTTAACGATGGTATTTCACATTGGATTGGTAAGATAGCTTCCAGACCATACACCAATTGAAAGGGAGTAAATCCAGTTGTGTTTCTCACTGAGGTTCGGTATGGCCACAAGGCCAAGTACATGATCAAATGCTAGTTTCTTTTATGAACTCCTATCATTCATTGAAGCATACGTTTAAGAATCTTGTTGATAGCCTCAACTTATCCATTTGATTGTGGATAATAAGGAGTATAATTATCATGTGAGAATCCTATCTTGACAGTCAATTGAGTCATCATGTGGTTGTGAAAATGCTTCCCATGATCTGTAACTATAGCCTGCGGGACCCCAAATTGTGCAATAACATGATTAAATAAAAAAATGCAGTTGTTTGTCTTGTGTTGTTGAATGTAGGCATCACTTCGGCCCATTTGGTAAAGTAGTCGACTGCGAAAATAATATAACCATGCCCCCTGGACGAACGAGGGTTACAGGTCATGAAGTCAATACCCCATTTCGAAAATGGTCCCATAGAGACAACAAGATGCATTGGTTCTGGTGGTTTGCGGATTTTACAATAAAAAATCTGGCACCCATGACAACTTCTAACCGCGAGGATGCGGTCATGAAATATGGTAGGCCAAAAGTAACCAGTGCGGAGTATCTTCTGCACGGTAGCATATCCAGATAAATGTCCACCACAAGCCCCAACATGACAATAATTTAAAACCTTTTTGGCCTCCTCATGAGTGAGGCACCTCCTTAAAATAGTATCGACACCATGACGATAAATTGTATCACTGATGATCAGATAATATTTGGCTTGGTATCGAATATGTCACTGTTCAGAGCAAGAGGTATCAGGTTGAAAATTTTGAGTTTGGAGATAAATGATGAAATATCCATACCAAGGATCAGATGATCCGATCAGAAACAAAGACTCGTTAGGAATTGATGGTTCTGACATAACAGTTGTACTATTAGAGGGAAGGTCACAAAGAATCTCAACCAAAACTAAAGACTTCTTTGACTTGGATTTGATGAATTCCAAATCAAATTCCTGCAAAATGACAATCCATTTTGAATATTTTCTCCCCAACAATTGATGTGATAAGATATAAGTCATGGGGTTGTAATCTGAAACGACAGTGGTCTTTCAGAGCAGGATATAGTGGCGAAATATTTGGACAGCTTGAACAACTACAAAGGTAAGCTTTTCTATGTATGAATACTTAACTTTCATATCATTGAGATTACGACTCAAATAATAGATCAGATGTTCGATTCCATTTTCTACTTGGACCAAAACCATAGCAATGGTCATTTCAGCCACAATGATATATAGGAAATAATCATTTTGATAATTAGGGGGATACATTAATGACGCTCAGACAAGAGCATCCTTGACAACATCAAAAGAAGCTTGCGCAACTTGGTCCCAATAGAAGGGAACCCCCTTTTTCAAAAGTCGAGTAAATCCTTTAGCCATTTCGGTGTAGTTTGGAATGAACCTTCTTAGGAAGTTAGCCTTTCCTTGAAGTTTTTGTATCTGAAGTAAATTTGATGCTGCATGCAAATCAAGAATATCCTAAACCTTCAATGGGTCGATTCGAATTCCTTCTTTTGAGACTACGAATCCAAGCAAATGACCAGAACAAAAAAAAAACACACATTTATGTGGATTGAGGCGTATTTTTTAGTGTCGACAACGTAAAAAGATGGCTCTCAAATGCATTAGGTGATCAGTACGGTTTCGTGAATGCGCTGGTAAATCATCTAGATAAGGTTGAAAAATGTGCTTGATGTCATTGAAATCATAATCCATGTCTCTCTGAAAAGTTGCCCCAACATTCTTTAAACCAAACAGTAGTTTCCTATAAGCGAATGTGCCCCAGGGACAGATGAATGTTGTCTTAAGTTGATCCTCTAGGCTGATATTGATTTGATTGTAGCCGAAAAATACATCCATGAATGAATAGATTTCACATCCTGCACAATCGTCAATAATCTGGTTGATAAAAGGAGTAGGATAGTTGTCTTTTGGACAAGCAATGTTGACATCCCGGTAATCAACGCATACTCTAATGGTTCCTTGTTTTTTCATGACATGAACGATATTAGAAACCCATTCAGTTAGTGGAACAAGGTAAATGAAACTATCACGCAAATTTTTTTCAACTTCTTCTTTGATGACAACGAATTTCTTTGGATGCGCAGGATGAAGCCGTTGAAACACCGGTTTGACATCATGATACATATTAATAGTGTGTTCAACAATACTAGTATCTATGCCTAGCATTTCCTTGTAAGACCAAGCAAATACATCACGGAATTCAGGAAATAGAGAGCGATATGTTTTGAGTTCTGATGGAGAACAAGACACATCGACATGAATATTTTCTACAACACCAGGTTTGGTCCAAATATCGATAGAAATGGTTTCTTCAATATTTGACAGATTTCGCTCGGAATCGATTGCATTAATAGATAAAGAATTTGAAAAGAAATTTTTGATTTATGGATGTTATAGTTCACTAAGATAATTTTCTTCATAATCAGGAAGATGGGAACGATGATGATAATCTTCCCATGGTTCTCCTTCTGACATCATGGCTTCCAAAATATTCTCATCTGTCAAGAAAGTTGAGGAAAATGGATCAGATGGAGTACCAAAGTCTAATGAATGATCAACCCAAACAACTGACGACGCTAATTTCGGATTCGTCGCCCAAGCTAGATAGATTGATTGCTAGGCCAACTCAATAAGGCTGGGTGGCAAAAACTCTTCCAACGTAACAATTTCAGAATCACCCATACTCTCCCTTAAGCTAGATGGAGTGGAAGAGATCATGTAGCAGGTCTCTATACTTGCAATTTCTGCCGACGTCACAGGTGGAGGTAACACAAAGGTTCCCATAAGAGTGGAATCCTTTAAGAGTCCTACTCCAATGTTCTGTAGTGCTAGTTGGGGTGCGGGAATGAACGAAACACTTCCAGTTACCTGCGAAGCGGAGGCAAAGAAGGATAGCTGATTAATGACTGTGATAGTACCTTAATATGGAAAGGCAATCATTCTAAAGTATATAGAAACAATTGCAGTCATAGCATATACCCATGGCCTTCCAAGTAAAATATTATAGTCAAGGGGTCTGTCAACAACCTTGACATCAATATTCATTGTTTTTCCCCCTAGTTCAACATGCAGGTTATTAATCATACCACAAGGTTTATATGTACGTCCATCAAAAGCCTTCAACTTTGTTGATGATTGTGATAAGCACGACGATCCAAGTAATTTCCAATAATTTAGAGACATAATGCTTGTAGATGCTCTCTCATCAATAATAGTACGATGAACAAGGTGATTGAGAACATTTACTTGTATGGAGAATGCAAATTCTATTGGTAGTTGTGGCACATAGCCCGTAGGATTAAAGACGACAAGATTAGAATTAGTCGGATCAATTCTACCAATAGAAGACAATGAAGCCTGTTTTTGGGAGGGACAATTTTGTAATACCTCAAGAGCATACATAGATGAAGGGGATTGAGCCAAATCTTCAACTATATTATAATTTTGAGCAGCTCTTGTTCAAGGATTATATGTCGATTTGTGAATTACTCCCTTTGGTGGCTTAATTGTCAATTCAGGAATAGCAGTAGGCGGTACAGATTCTGTAGACGGATTCATAGTCGAGGTAGTAGGTTGATCAATGGCCTGACTACCATAATATTTATTACGCGTTGACACCAAAATATCTGTTGAAGGTTTTGTGTAGAAATTTATTAATATTGATGTATTACCGGATCCTCCTGATCTCACAATATTTATCTTCTTGCAAAATACATAATCCTTCCACTAATTAAACTTACGAAAATTTAAAAGTCAATTGCAAACACATGAAAATATTCAGTTGCACATAACACATTTGTTTAACGGGAAAGCTTAAAGCTAAAAACCCCAACTATAATATTATGTATATCAATGGAATCATGTAATAATCTCATACAAATCTTAGTACATCAAGCTCTCAGTACAATGTAGATTCATTACACACTGTCATGCAGAAATTTGCATCTCCATGCACCAATTTCTTGCCTCCTGATAGCCTGCCTCCACTGCGAAATCCCTGCTGAAGAAGACCTCTGAATGAATTCAAATTGGCCTTGCCTTAACTGTGCAATCCTCATTGGCAACTCCAATGTGTGTCAGATGCATTGAATGCATCACTATAGTCACAACGGATAGTCCATCTCACCCTTTCACCTATCTCTCCACTAGGTCTCCATTGGAACTGACATGCACTGAAGTTAACTGTTGTATCTGTTCAATTGTTAGTGAGTTATTAGTTGTGAATTAATTAACTAATTAATTCAATAAACTCTCACTAGTGTATCTTTTAGTTAGACTAGATACAACTAGCTCAACTGAGTTTAACTCACTTAACTGAGTCAAACTAAATAACAACTCCTGTAACTACTCTTCCAACTCTGTCATAACTTTTCCACTTCAGTTCTAACTGAGTCCTCCATGCATGAGCCACCAATAAACTCTAGGAATTGTGTAGTTCCTTCAGCCCACTGATTTGCCAAATATTTTCACTGAAATAAAGTGCTCCAAGAGAATAAGTTGATGTTTATTGTCGGATTATTATTAAGGGTTAATAATAATCGACATGCACCTATTTTTAGATTGAATATCTATACATAGACTTCGCCCAATATTCTAAAAATATAATTTCATCTATTTTCCACATTTGACCAACCATCTAAAAATAGCATCCTGCAACTTATAGAATATGCTCACCATGTCTAAAAATAGACATACACCTAAAAATATCCTGCGGGCCCCACTTAGTGAAGGTGCTTAGTTTTCACTAAGCTCATCATCTTGTTGAATCTCAACACTCCCTCTCAAAAATATATGGATTATCCTTCACCCTGATTCTGCCTCTATGGTATTCGAATTTTCTCCTGCCGAGCACCTTTGTCAGAATATCTGCATCTTGATCTTCCATAGGAATGTACTGAAGCAACATGATCTTCCGCTGCATACAATCTCTGATATGATGATACCGGATATTAATATGTTTAGATCTATCATGAAACACAGGATTAATCGAGAGTTTAATGCAACTATGATTATCACAATGTATCATTGTAGGATCTAAATGTGAACTGAGCAAACCGACCAGGATCTTCCTCATCCAGATAGCCTCACATGCAGCTTGATTTGCTGCCATGTATTCTGCTTCCGCTGAACTGAGTGCCATGGATCTTTGTTTCCTAATGTACCAAGAAACTGTTGTAGATCCAATACTGAAAACCCCTCTTGATGTGCTCTTTATGTCCATTGGGCTTCCTGCCCAATTTGCATCTGTGAAGCCATGCAACTTCACCTCATCTGTCTGTATGTACAATAATCCATACTCAGATGTGCCCCTGAGATACCTTAGGACATGCTTGCCTGTCTTCCAAAAGATCTTGGTAGGCTTAACCATTGCTTGAGAAAGCTAGTTCACTGCATAGCATATGTTCGGTCTTGTATTAACTAAATACATGAGCGAACCCACCAACTGTCGATAAACAGTGGCATCCACTACCTCTGCTGATGTAGCATCCTCTTTCCTCCAATTTCCTGGAAGAGGAGTATCCATGGGCTTGTAGTCCTCCATGTGAAACTTACCAAGTATCTCCCGAGCATACTTGTCTTGAGACACAAATAGTTCACCTTCTCGCTGCCATATTTCCAATCCAAGGAAATAATGAAGGAGGCCCAAATCCTTCATCTCAAACTCCTTTGCAAGATCTGCCTTACATGAGTGTATCAACTGCTCATCACCCGTTACTATTAAATCATCAACATAAATAACAATTTTTGTGAAACCAGCTCCAAAAAGAGAAGAAAAAAGATATCAACGCCTTAGAAATAAGCCACTTCGAGGGGGCAACCTCCAATACATTACATGAATGAAAATTCTTGGATTATACAAATTACAAAACCTCCTTTCTACATATAGGAGTCCATGGGGCCATAATGTAATCCTAGCCGACCTAACAATAATAATTTAAGGGCACAATAATAACAATATGGGGGTTACAGGGGTACAACAATAACAATAAGGGGGGCCACACTAACATAATAAGGGACTACACTATTAATATAGGGACTTAACATGCCCCTCTCCTTCAAACAAGTGTTGTCCTCAACGCTTGATTATTTATTGATTCTTCTGTATAAAATTCTCATCCTCCCATGTGGAATCTTCTATAGGAAAGTTCTTCCACTTGCTGAGATACTCTGAAATTGATTGTACTTGTCAAATTCTTGTTTCTGTAACTGCTTCAGAACTTCTTTCGATGTGATGTTGATCTTCCTGTTGTTTCATTAGATTCTCCACCAAAGTTAGGTTATCTTTTGAGAGTTGGAGAACTTGTTGTTGATGCTCGATGCGATATTCCACTAATTAATAATCCATATTAGCTATTATTTGATCCTTCAAACCATCCAAATTAGCCTCCATTTTTGCTTTTAAACCATCTATGTCATCTTCGGTTGCTCTTCATAAGATCAAAATTTGTTACACTTGGTACTGTAATTTTGATATCTCATACTGCAATTCTTCCTCTTCATGTGTCATAGTATAGCTTTTTGAGGGCTTAATGGGTATGGAATTATTTTTTTGAGGCATTATAGAACCAAATACTGATAAAAATTCTAAAATATGCCCTTGGAATCACTTCAAACTATTTTTTCAAACAAACGTTATGCAATATTAAAAACCAAGTACACACCTTTTTCTTGCTTTTGAGGAGCTTGATATTGAAATTTGATTATCTCTGTGATTTCAGCTCTTAAATATCTGAAATTTTTCACTGAGGTATCCCTCTAAATCCTCTTTCGAATGCCAGAGGTCTGACCCGATTTGGATTCTCCAAGGCAAAGTTATGACCTAATTATGGACTGGTTCGGTAGAGCGAACTTGTACAACTTGCCACGTATCATTGTTTGATCCTTTGGCTCTAAAATTGATAGAAAATAAAATAAATTCTGTGTAGTTGTGGCCAGTTTTTACGGCACTCCAATCCGATGCTCAGAGAGAGAGTTATGAAGATTTTCCCATGATAACCTCTTTGAGATGAAATTCAGGAGCCTGAAAAAGACCTAACTTCCACAGATCATATCTCTGAAAATATTACGACCCAATATCTAAAATTTTGTGATGATGTTCCTTAGGATTGCAGCTTCACACTCTAAAAATTTCAGCTTTTGAACTTTCGTAGAAAAAATTTTATTACAAAAATACCATGATGACCTGTTTAGGTTAAATTCAAGAGCCTGCAAAATGACCTAACTTGCACAGATCATATCTCTGAAAATATTGTGAACCAATATCTGAAATTTTTTGATGATGTTCTTCAGGATTGCAGCTTTACACTCTAAAAATTTCAGCTTTTGAACCTTCGCGGAAAAAAATGTATAGCGAAAATTCCACGATGACTTGTTTGGAGTAGCGAAACCCTAGAATCTCAAAGCTCTGATACCAAATGTTGTGAAACCAACTCCAAAAAGAGAAGAAAAAAGATATCAACGCCTTAGAAATAAGCCACTTTGAGGGGGCAACCTCTAATACATTACATGAATGAACAATTCTTGGATTATACAAATTATGGGGCCACAATGTAATCCTAGCTGACCTTACAATAATAAGAATTTAAGGGCACAATAATAACAATATGGGGGTACAGGGGTACAACAATAACAATAAGGGGGGCTACACTAACATAATAAGGGACTACACTATTGATATAGGGACTTAACAACAATGATTAAAAGCTTACCCTCCACCAAAATTTGGTACAGGTTTGCATCCACCTCACTCTTGCTCAAGCCAAGTCTAGTGAAATAGCTATCGATTCGTGTGTACCAAGCACGTGGTGCTTGCTTCAGCCCATACAACGCTCTTTTGAGTATGCACACATGCGACTCGTTGCTGAAGATCTCAACTCCTTCAGACGGCTCAATGTACACCTCTTCCTCAATGATCCCATTAAGGAATGCAGTCTTCACATCCATCTGATGAATATTCCAACCCATCTACACTGAGAGATCAAGGATGGTCCTTATCGAAGAATACCGTGTGACAGGTGCAATGGTTTCTTCATAATCAATCCCCTCATTCTGTGAGAAGCCCCGGGAAACAAATCTTGCCTTATACTTCTTAACGCTTCCATCAGCAACTTGCTTTACCTTGTATATCCATTTCGAATCTACCACTGATTTACCCACCGGTCTTGGAACAATCTCCCAAGCACTATTTCTGACAATGGAGTCATACTTCTCCACCATGGCATCTGCCCATGCGGGCTCCTGCACTGCTTCTTCAAAAGAAGATGGCTCTGTCACGATACACTTGCTCATAAGAGCCATGTATCTAGTAAATCGGTTAGGTGACTGTCTCTGTTTGCGCTGTGATGTAGGGACTCCTACATTCTGTGCCACATCAAGCTTCAGTCTCTCAGCTTTTTTGGTACGCTTTTTGCTAGTTCTGATGTTTGGCTCTGCATGAGTGGACTCCTCCACTCCATGAATCTCCTCCTATGGTTGATCCACATCTAGAGGCTCATTTTTGGGAATAAGAAGTTTCTCCTCCACATGCAAGTGTAGCTACCTCTCAAGAGACAAATTCATGGCTTTCACCTCATTGAATTTTATATCCCGTTGCACCACAGTCATTCGACTGTTTAGAAAATATGAACAATAATTATGGGGTGTTTTTGTGTACCCCAAAAATATCCTAACTTCTGCAGTCGGCTCCAACTTCTTCCTGGCGTCCTTTGTCACATGAATGTAAACATATGAGCCAAAATATTCAAATGAGAAATATCAGGCTTCTTACCAGTAAAATCTTCTTCAGGTGTACTCATGCCAAGTATTCTATGAGGACAACGGTTTTGCACATAAACCGCAGTGTTGCATGCTTCCGCCCACAAGTGCATCGATAGGCCCTAGTCATGTAGCATAGCTCGTGCAACACCCATGATCATTTTGTTCTTTCTCTCTGCAACCCCATTCTGCTGTGGGTTATGAGGCGCTATGATTTCTCTTCAAATTCCTTCTTTGTTACAGAAGTATTTGAATTCGTTCGAGATATATTCACCACCTTTATTGCTCCATAGAGCCTTCACTTGCTTCCTCGACTCCTTCTCCACCAATGCTTTAAACTCACAGAACTTTGGGAATGTTTCACTCTTCTTCTACATGAATAATATCTAGCATCTACGAGAATAATCATCAACAAATATAACATAATACCTATGTTTTTTTGTTGAAGCAACCAAGAAAGGTCCACACACATCTGTGTGAATTCTCTTCAGGATCACCAAAGAATGGTTCTTCTTCTCATGAAAAGTGGTCTTCACAAAATTACCCATAGTACATCCCTTACACTAATTTGACTTTGCAAGACTACCCTTGGGAAGTCTACTAGAAATCTGTTGCAAAATATTTAAGGCGCCATGGTGAAGATGGCCCAATCTCCTGTGCCATAATTTGCCCTCATCCCGGCTCACCACTTCTTCTGCTTTGCCCATCATTGCAGCGCAGCCATCTACCTCCAGCTTGTAGAGATTATTAACTTGAATCCCTATCCTCTTGGTTTGACCCGTTGTTTTATGTCGAAGGAAGACTTTTCCCTCACTGAAAGCAACGTCATAACCTTTGTCTTCAAACATTGCAACCGAGACCAAGTTCTTCTTCAGACCTGGAACATGCATAACATCTTTCAACATAAATGGTTTAGTTGAATCCCTATCAAAGGTAATGGTCCCAATTTCAGTTGCACTGTATCGACCATCTTCACCTATCTTTATATGCATTTGGAGATCCTTCTCCTCCAAGTCACTAAACAACTCCTTGTCTCCCGTCATATGGAAAGACGCACCACTATCAAGATACCACACCGATCCCATTGCGCTTGAAACCAAGCGTGCGATCAAAGAGAAATCAAGTTCAAATTGTGAGGCTAAGGCCTCTCTGGCTGCAGATCTAGCTGCCTTCTTTTTCTTCTTCTTATGTGGGCAATTAGTGGCGAGATGCCCATGTTCGTGACAGTGAAAACACTGCACTTTGGACAAATCCAGCTTCTTGCCTTTAGCTTCAGATTTTTGAGGGAATTTCTTCCCCTTCCCTTTCCTTGATTTGGTAGCCAAAGCAAAATTCTCTTCATCATCATTCTTCAATGAAGAGCCATCCCTGGTACTTTGCCTTATCTCCTCCTGCACAAGATCCAACCAAAGTCACTCCCAACCCGGCAGTTTCTCCCATCCATTGACAGAGTCTTCGTAGCTATGCCAAATCTTCGGAAGCCCAAGGAGAGCCAAGCTCACCAAGTCATCATCATCAACAGTAATCCCCACACTTCCCAGTTCATCCCTACAGTGGAAAAACTTCGTGAGATATTTTGGAATACTGTCGCCCTTCTCCATTTTTATTTTTCTGAGCTTATCTTTCAGCGCCAACTTCCTCTGGTCGCTACTGCTTTGGAAGAGATCTGTCAAAGGCTTCCAAATTGTAAACGGAGTGGATTTCCCATGAAGGCTTGACACAATATGGTCCTTCACACCTTCCAACAGAATTGTTCTTGTCTTTGCTACCTTATTTTTCCATGCGTCAAGTCCTGTAGCATCGCTAGAAGCAGGCTTAGGAACATTGCTATCGATGAACTCCTTCAACCCATTATCTTCAAGCATCACCTCCATCCTATCCTTCCAGGATATGTAATTCGAGCTACCATCAAGGGCATACTCCAATCGCAACCCATTCAAAGACATTTAAATTAATACTCAACTCTCGTACTAAGAAATTTCTGCAGCAAATTCGAATTTTCCACCAGCACAAAACTCAACAATTATTCACAATTGCAATCTCCATTAATCAAAACTACTCCTATACCATGTAGAAATTTATTAATACTGATGTATTACCGGATCCTCCTGATCTCACAATATTTATCTTGTAAAATACAAAATCCTTCCACTAATTAAACTTGTGGAAATTTAAAACTCAATCGCAAACACATGTGAAAAAATTCAGTCGCACATAACACAATTGTTTAACGGGAAAGCTTAAAGCTAAAAACCCCAACTATCATATTATGTATATCAATGGAATCATGTAATAATATCGTACAAAGCTTATTACATCAAGCTCTCAGTACAATGTAGATTCATTACACACTGTCATACAGAAATTTGCATCTCCATGCACCAATTTCTTGCCTCTTGACAGCCTGCCTCCACTGCGCAATCCCTGCTGAAGAAGACCTCTGAATGAATTCAAATTCACCTTGCCTTGACTACACAATCCTCATTGGCAACTCCAATGTGTGTCAGATGCATTGAATGCATCACTATAGTCACAACGGATAGTCCATCTCACCCTTTCACCTATCTCTCCACTGGGTCTCCACTGGAACTGACATGCATTGTAGTTAACTGCTATATCTATTCAGTTGTTAGTGAGTTATTAGTTGTGAATTAATTCACTAAACTCTCACTAGTGTATCTTTTAGTTAGACTAGATACAACTAGCTCAACTGAGTTTAACTCACTTAACTGAGTCAAACTAAATAACAACTCCTGTAACTACTCTTCCAACTCTGTCATAACTTTGCCACTTCAGTTCTAATTGAGTCCTCCATGCATGAGCCACCAATAAACCCTAGGAATTGTGTAATTCCTTCAGCCCGCTGATTTCCCAAATCTGTTCATTGAAATAAAGTGCTCCAAGAGAATAAGTCGATGTTTATTGTCAGATTATTATTAAGGGTTAATAATAATAGACATGCACCTATTTTTAGATTGACAATATATAAATAGACTTCACCCAATATTCTAAAAATAGAATTTCATCTATTTTCCACATTTTACCAACCATCTACAAATAGCATCCTGCAACTTATAGAATATGCTCACCATGTCTAAAAATAGACATACACCTAAAAATAGCTTGCGGGCCCCACTTTGTGAAGGTGCTTAATTTTCACTAAGCTCATCATCTTGTTGAATCTCAACATTTTGTGTCAGATAACATAAGTACTTGGGAACTAGAATCTGGATCCGTAGCAACCAAATTTGTGTCCGGATTTGGAAACGGATCTGTCAACACAGCTGACGCATGCGAAGTCTTAATGATTTTTGAGACTTCAATGCTGTGAGGACAATCCTGAACAAAATGTTCCTCATTACAGATTATGCATGGATAACGAGGTTTCATAGGTCCAAACGATTGATCAGATGATCTTTCCTGCGGGTTAGAAGTTTGCTTTTTCTTAGATTTCCCTTTTTTCTTACTCCCGGGTTGCTTGTCACTTTTGCCCTTGTCAAATGACACGAAATTAATTTCGGAAGAAGGTTGTTACACCATTTTTTGGTCATCTAACCTATTATCATTAGATGAACCCAAGTACACCATGTAAGACCAATTTTACCCTAAGTAAAATTGCTTTCACTATTTGAAATAACTTAGTAAAACACCTTTATTAAGTTGTTTATGGTCTAAACAGGAAACCCCAAAAGGAAATAATAAAAAAATCTATATTTGTTTATATTTCATGGTCATATTTAACCCAAACCAAGGAAATCAATTAAATAAATCCTTATTTATTTAATTATTTCCTAGGAATAAGTTATTTAAATCCTATTTAAATAATATTCCTAGTTAAATTTGACTAAATCATTTATAAATAATTAAATAAATCATTGTTTATTTAATTATATTCCCACCATTTCCTTAAAATAGTAAATAAATCATTTATTTATTTATTATTTATAAATAAAGGAATTGACCCAAGTCAAAAAATCCTTTTCCCTCCAACAAATATAATAAAATATTCCTAAAAGGTGGTTCTAGAATTTGATTAATAATATTTTATTCATGCACCAAGTTCTAGATCGCCCCAATATTTTGTTATAAATAGAAGGGTTTTCCCCATTCATTAGTCACCTTTTTTTGGCTAAAGATCACTCTGGATCTATACACTTGGTCACATTTTCTCCAATTTTGTCTTGTGAGCTCCCATTGAGTTCTATGTTTGTCTGGGTTTTCTACACCAACAAGAGAGAGAGATTCTAGATCTGAAGTGCTGAGGACTGTCAAGAACCCATCCCATTGAGGAGAACCGAAAAACACCTTTCTTGTTTTCCTCTCAGGTGCCCCCTTTCAATATAATATAAATTTTTTTTTTCAAATACATCGTTCTTGTCTTGTCTATTGGATGCATGGAGCCACATTTTACTTTATCTGCTTAATGTCTTTTATGCTTAGATCCGGATTTGTGTAGCGTTATTTGGATCACCTAATTGCAAATTTAAAGATATTTGACAGCCATAATCGATGTTAGGGATATTTTTTATGCGTAGCTAAAGTGATCTTTTACGACGAAAGATTCATAGTAACAATTGGTGACTCCACACAGGTTTTTTTTTGCGACCGCTGTCGTTTTATATATTCCTGCATATCCAGCTATTTCAGACCCTAGGGTTTCTCTTCCGTTTTTTTTTTTTTCTATTTTTGTGGTGTTTTTCACCTCTAAAACCCTCAAACATTAAAATTTTTAACTTCTATGTGTTTCTGGCCCTATTGCGCAGGTGAAAGACATCAGCTGTAGCTGAGACGAAAATTTTCTCTGAAATATGCCACCGAGAGACCTGGATCTGTAGGTCGCACTTGTCGGCCCAAAAGCTATGACCTGGACCTAAGGACGCACTTTTCTACCCCAAACCTGCGACCTGGACTGAAAACAGGTTGAACCTGCAACTTGCACTTTTTTCTGCAATTTTCCAACAATTTTTCTGGGTTTGTCTGAAGCTTCTGTTAGGGTTTTCCAGCCTCCGTCTCTGCTCGTTTAGACCTATTTCTGATCTGTTTCACTCAAATAAGTGGGAATATTTCCCCTTAGGGCTTTTGTACCCTCCACTTTTGGTGGGCGAGTTTTCGCTGTTTCAGACGTCTGAATTTCCAGAGTTTCAGCCTTCTTCTTTTCAAGATCTGATACCTCCTTTTCAGATCCCTTTAGATAAGCTCTTATCCCTTTCAAATCACCTCATATAGTTTTTTTTGGGTCTACCTCTAGGGCCACCTCTTCGTCCCTCCTCCCTTTAGCTGATTTCCCCTTTTGTTACAACAACCTTGCCTCTGCCTCTTTGCTTTTCTTTGCACCTCTTTCCAGCAGATTTATCCTTTAGATCCCTGTCTCTCCCGATCTTAGATCTATCGGCCTCTTTTTCGTGTGTTTTAACTAGATTTTTTTCCCTCTTTTTAGACTAGTTTTGAGAGACCCGCCTTCTTGGGTTAGATCGATGCATTGTTAGCTGTTAATTTTCTGTTATTTCAACATTATATATTGTTATTTGCAGATTTATTTTCAGTTACGCAACACACTTTTTCTTTTACTCTCAAAACGTCCGGGTTTAAAAAATTAAAATCAACACACGCCACACACCGACCCTAAGTGAAGAAGCGCCTGGTTAACACCGCCTGGAAAAGACTTTAAAATCAATTGACACTGCACCTCTCTACCCTTGACCTCACTTGATTTTTTCCCTCCCTGCCCTTGTCGATTTTTCTTCTTCCCGTCATCATTGTGCCCCCAAGGTGCTTATCCAAAAGACTTCTTGGCCTTCACCCTAAATTTCTGGTTGGTCGACTTCCTTCTTCCCGTCGTCATTGAGTAAGTCCTCCCCCGAGTCCGCACTACGACTCTTCTTCTGATTGTTCGGGTTCTCCCTCTACTCCTGGTTCTCCCCCTGTTACCTTCACCATGTCTAGTTCAGGGCCTAGCACTAGCGGCAACCCCAGTTCTACTGTTGGGTCCATTTCCAGTGGAACCACCATGGGACCTACCTCGACTGCCCCGTTGCTCCCTTATATGGCCGGTCTTAGTCTCCCCGACTTCAATTAGCTGATCAATGATCCTATCCGCCATGATGTTAGTTGGCCTGCCATGCCAACCAAGCTCCCCTCCGACATTCACAAGTTCGAAGGCCTTGCTAGTGAAGATCCCTCCAACCATATCCGATCTTTCCATATGTGGTGTTCATCCAATTCCATTACCGACGACTCCATCCGTCTTAGATTGTTCCAACGCACGCTTACCGGCGAAGATTCTAAGTGGTATGTTGACTAGCCCGCCTCTTCCCATACCACCTTCGCAACCCTTGCTCATGCCTTCTTATCTTATTTCCATCTTCCCCCTCGTTATGACACTGGTATCGAACTTTTGACTTCTTTCCGTCAATCGTCTGCGACCTGTCTATTTTATCATGTTAAAGAATGGCGGAGAAGAAAGAGCCTATGTCAAGCCCCTACCTTCGAAGACCATGTCTACATGGACTGGTTCCTTAGATCTCTCTTACCTGCCATCGGCAGAGATGTCGCATCCCATTTTCCTCAAACCGAAGAAGCCGCCCTCCAAATAGCCTTGAAATATGATCTGATCTATGCTCAATCTGGTTATGTTTATACCGTCCTTCCTGACCTCCCCAGACTCGGTGGCACTAACGCACCGGGGGCACCTCATGTCGCCGATGGTATTGTTGGAGCTCTCTCTCATCCATCCGCTCAACCTTGCATGAGCTATGGTTTTCTTTGGGGAGGGGGCACCACCTCTTGCACTTATCCCCCTCCCGGTAGCACCCATCCAGGATCTGGCATGCCTCCTCTTTCTGCCCAACCTCCTGTTTACCACACTGTTACCCAACCTCATTATCATCCCTATCCACAACCTAGTGCTCCAGCTCCTCCAGCATTTGCACCCCCGCCTCCCTTGTCTTCTCAACCCCCACAACAGCAGTCACCGCCCCCTCAAGAGCAGGTGGATGCACAACAGGGATTTGTGGTTACCCAACCACCTGACGGACAGGCGGCCACTCCACCTTCCCCTTATAGTTCCTTCGATTACCAGATTCTCATGATGAACTCTGATCAACCTTTACCTGTCAACCTTAACCTTCAAACTCGGTCTCGTCAGTACCCCAGGCCTCCCGCTTCGTCTGTCCCCGAGTCACCTTCTTCAGGTTCTACGGAGCCTCTTTCGACATCTAATGGTCCCTTGCATATCCCTCAGCCCAAATTTGAGGTTCATACCAAGATTCCTAAGGGCCTATTACGCCGAAATGCTACTTCTGGTCGAGCTGCTCATTCGTATAGCATAGTAGATGATTTGGCGCAGTTTCCTACTTCCATTTCAACACTGGAACTCCTCTAGTCGTGTCCTTCTCAAAAGAAGGCTCTACTATCCGCCATGGGTGCTGTAGATCCTGTTGATGACCAATTGATTGTTTTCGACGCCCGTTAATCAAAACATCCTCCCCTTCCTGCTATTGTAGCTTTCCAAATCCCAGTCAAAATCCGGAACGCTCACGTTTCTCGGTGTATTATTGATGAGGGGGAATCCACCTATGTGATGTCTGCTTCGGTTTGGAAACAACTTGGATCTCCTGAGCTGGCCCCTTCCACAATCACCCTTCGTGCATGGGATGGCCATGCCTCCCAGCCCATTGGCTTATTCTGTAATTGTCCTATCACTCTTGCAGGCAAGACTGTTTGCGTTGACGTTGAAGTCATCGACGCCCCTATTGATTATAAAATTCTTTTGGGGCGTAGCTACACTTATGCCATGTCTGTTGTCCTATCTGTGGTCCATCGCAAGATGTTTTTCCCTCATAACGGAAAGATAGTCACCGTTGACCAGTTGACATATCATGAGCCAAAATATCATACCTCCCTTGAGTTGACCATCTCTTCTGTGGCCGATAAGCAAACCGTCAATTCTTTGACCAATGTCTCCCCCAACATCTACAAAGACTCCTCCTTGCTTGGAACTTTCCCTGGTATTCCTCCTCCTCCTGTCTCTAATCCTAGCTTAGCGAATGTTTGCATGATGCAATCGTCTCGGGCCAACCTTAAACGAACCGCTTCGGCTAGTCAACAACCTCAACCTCAACCTCGCCTGTCGCAACCTGCTCCTAGCCCTTCACCTCAGCCAGCCAGACCTCTTCCTTCTGGCCCTTCTCCTACAGCTGGTACCCATGAGCCTCTCTTCCCTCCTGGGTCCGTGCCACCAGGTCTCGACCATCTTGGAGTCTTCCCTCCTGATCATTACCTCGCTGGTCAGATACCTTTCTTTACTCCCCCTCCCGGAGTCTACACGGTACCTGTCATGGCCACCCTCTCTCTTCCTAACTTGACCCTTGGGATTCTCGTCTGGTACCTTGATCCTCCAGCTGCTACCCTGCCTGGTCAACCCAAAACCTTATCTTGCTTTGACCCCGGTTCAACCGGTCCCCATGACTTCTCCCGCTGCAACAGTGCCTCAGTCACCTCAACAGGAACCACCTCCTGTTGCGACCGCTTCGGGTAAGAAGGGCAAAGCTCGCAAGGGGGCATCAAAGGACAAGGCTACCCCAACAAACCCTACCCCTCCTTGGCCTTCAAAGCATACCATCCAGTGTGCTTTGTGTGATGCTATCGGTCATGCCACCCATACTTGTCCGAAGTTTCCTCACCTTAAGTCCATGGTCAATGAGACGTTTCTGGAATCTGATATCCCTAAGGTCTATGTCACTATACCTGATTCAATCTCGAAACCCAAAATCTTGCGCACAAATCACCCTTGTGCTTTGTGCGATTTCCATGGCCACTATACTCACCTCTGTCCCCGCCTTGAAGAGTACCGCTCATATTTGGAAGTAGTTCGCCAATTCGAGGCCAAGCGCAATGAGTCCACCACTCCCTTATTTGCACGTTTTGCTTCGTAAAAACCAGAGGACTCAAATTCTCCCATCGACATTCCCCCTCCTAATGTCAAGATGACAGATCCTTCGTCCACCATTTTCTACCTATCATCATCCATGAGACCCTTGGTGGAAGTCCCCTTGGAGACTTCCCCTGATGTTTCGCTTGACCTCCCTTCAGCGATCACCCTGGGCTCAACATCGTTGGATCCTTTATCTACTTACTCTTCTGTCACCCCTTGTGACGACGCGCATGTGAACCTCTCTTCTCATGATGATGAGTCAGGTAGCTTTGCCACATTAGATGGTCTTTCTCCCACTATTCACCCCATATTCTATCACGATGATGACAGTATGGTAGAAATCACCACCCCTGACATTATCTATTCCCCCTTACATCAAACCCATGTGTTAGAACTACATACACCTTGTGGCCATTACATTGAAACCCAATGTTTGGGTAAGGGGGCACCCATATTAGAGAGACTAAGAGAAGCAATTCTCAACAACTCTCCTAGTGTATCTGGTCGTGTCAACTCTCGTACCATTATTCTTCCACATTTAGAAGAACCTATAGAGTTCCATATCACTTCAGATCACTCTAGGGACGATACCCCTGATCGTTCCTTCATCTTACATCAACAACCCAGTCTCTTAGACATTGTTGTTGACCAACCTATCCGTTTTCTAAGAGAGAATCAATTCATTATCTCCAAATCCTCTTTTTGGGATAGTGACACTAGGTATTCCAACCTGGAAAATTAAAGTCCATTTGATTCATATATGAAATACTAAAAGAGATTGGTAATCCTCCATTTCCTTTCTCAAGCTGCATAACCATAACAAAAACAAATGGCATGAACACAACATGCTTGGGGGAACCTAGGCCCCTCAACCATACAAATCCCAAATCTCAGCCAAAAACAGCACTGAAACCCCCTTTCTCTGACAGGTCGCACTTTTCAAGTCATTTCCTGGGACAGGTTGCAGTTTTCTGCCAAGTACCTGCTACCCAGGTCACAGAACAGACCCCAAAAAGTGCGACCTGGCCTGTTCATGAGCTCTGGGTACCTGTCAGTTTTTAGTACCTTGATACTTCACTAGGACACATTGCATCCACGAAGGGTCTATTCACCTCTCCTCCAAATCGAATTTCCTCACTTACAACACTTGTACTGGGGGCACCACTTTGCCTCCTTACTTGTCCTTGTTCGTGTTGATTTTCGTCATGAGATACCCTATTGTGCTCATGTTTTTATGGTCCCCCATTTGACCTTTAATATGTGGCAACACCATCGAGTCGCCCTTGTTTAGCGCATCCGAGTTGAGCCATCATCAGTCATGGAGTCTATCTCGCGTCCCTTCGTATCCCACTATAGTCCTCCATCCTCCATTTCTTGGTCCCTCTCTCATGTTGCACATTATGGCCTTCAGTACCATTTTCTTTTATCCCTTATGATATTGTGTTAGTCGCTGCCAAGCCATTCATGCCCTTTATGCTCTAACAAGGGAAGTCGTCTATCCGCTACTCAGTATCCCTCATTTCCTCATCATAATTAGTGTCCGTCTGTTCGTCGCTCCACTATTTTCTCTCGCGCCTTAGTTGGGGACCCCTTATTGCCTCACCTATGGCGGACCTCCTTCTGTCGACATCAGCTCATTTACTCCAGAAGCCAGGTCTAGAGGGCGGTGTACCTTGGTTCAAGCTCCTATCCACATGATCACGATCCGTATACTTGATGGTCCAGTGATGCAGCAGCAGCTATTGGTGATTCCCGGGTGTGTGTGAGATGTCTCAACCCTCATGAGGGGGTGGCCCTACAGGTAGCCCCCCACATGCTCGGATGAATTCTTCATTTCAGCCTTTGATGCAACTCCTTACATTTGATGATGTCGGCCTCAGCCGCTTGCAGCGCCTTTTCGATTTGCATGTATCAGTCAGATTTTGCGAGCCCTTCCCCGTGTGTAGGGGGAATTTGGGGTGTATTTGTATCTCATGTACTAAAATATTATTGTATAAGTCCTGGCTGTTATTCCAGGCACAACATGTATGTGGGATTCATCATTCTATTTTCTGGCTTGTCTTTATGCCAGCATGTACTTTATAGTTCGGTTCCTTGTTTACTAGACACACTATTCTTTTGTACTTTGTCTCGGTGGGCATAGGTATGCCTCCCCTGCCGCCTTTCGCACATGTACCACTTCATAAACTAGAGACTTGTTGCACCTGTAAGTCTTGTCTTCTCAGGGTCTAGTCCTTTAGCACATTAAACTATCTTACATCTCTCTCTCTCTGACTTCCCTCTTGATGTCTAGTGATTGAGTTCTTACAACGTACTTCGGTCATACGATTTTCTTCTAACACTCGTACGTTGGGGGGCAGTCTGTTACACCATTTTTTGGTCATCTAACCTATTATCATTAGATGAACCCAAGTACACCATGTAAGAGCAATTTTACCCTAAGTAAAATTGCTTTCACTATGTGAAATAACTTAGTAAAACACCTTTATTGAGTTGTTTATGGTCTAAACAGGAAACCCCAAAAGGAAATAATAAAAAAATCTATATTTGTTTATATTTCCTGGTCATATTTAACCCAAAACAAGGAAATCAATTAAATAAATCCTTATTTATTTAATTATTTCCCATGAATAAGTTATTTAAATCCTATTTAAATAATATTCCTAGTTAAATTTGACTAAATCATTTATAAATAATTAAATAAATCATTATTTATTTAATTATATTCCCACCATTTCCTTAAAATAGTAAATAAATCATTTATTTATTTATTATTTATAAATAAAGGAATTGACCCAAGTCAAAAATATTTTTCCCTCCAACAAATATAATAAAATATTCTTAAAGGGTGGTTCTAGAATTTAATTAATAATACTTTATTCATGCACCAAGTTTCTAGATCACCCTAATATTTTTTTATAAATAGAAGGGTTTTCCCCATTCATTAGTCACCTTTTGTTGCCTATTAGATCACTCTGGATCTATACACTTGGTCACATTTTCTCCATTTTTGCCTTGTGAGCTCCCATTGAGTTTTATGTTTGTCTGGGTTTTCTACACCAACAAGAGAGATTCAGATGCGAAGTGCGAGAATTTGTCGAACCCATCCCATTGAGGAGAAGCTGAAAAACACCTTTCTTGTTTTCCTCCTCGGTGCCCCCTTTGATATAATATAAAAAAATCTTTCAAATACATCGTTCTTGTCTTGTCTATTGGATGCATGGAGCCACATTTTACTTTATCTGCTTAATGTCTTTTATGCTTAGATCTGGATTTGTGCAGCGTTATTTGGATCACCTAATTGCAAATTTAAAGATATTTGGCAGCCATAATCGATGTTAGGGCTATTTTTTATGCATAGCTAAAGTGATCTTTTACGACGAAAGATTCATACTAACAAAGGTGTAGGATTAGATGTAGTGGTATGATGTGTGCTTGCAGTGCCAATCAAGCCATCTCTGGCATGAGAGTCCTTTAATTGAGGAGGAACAGTAAAATTAGATCTCGGCGCGTTAGGAAATTTTTCATAGAGTGTGCCAGACTGAGTATAAATCAAGTCTAAATATTGGGCACGAGCAATAACCTACTCTTCTTAGATGACGCCACCCTTAGCCACATCCTTAGTTATAGATGGTAATAGGGATTTAATGAACCACTCAACAAGGAGTTGATCCGAAACAAATGTCTTAACAATTCTACGATGTCGACGCCATTCATGAATATGATCAGAAATGTGAGTAGCATTAGTTTGTTTGAAATTAGTCAAGATTTATGTTCTAGTTTCATATTGTATGGGTAGCTAGAAGTGAGTCAGAAAGACAGTAGCTAGGGTAGTGAAATTATCAAAAGAAGCTCTGGGTAACTCAATATACCATTTTGCAGCTGGACTAGTGAGCGTACCCTGGAAAAGACGTAGTCGAATAGAATCATCATTAAGGGAATTTGATGAACACCATAAATAATAAGTCATAACATGAGTCGACGGGTCTTCCCTAGGGTTTCCATTAAACTTAGGAATATCTGAGGGTAATTTGTGAGGTATCACCGACCACCAAGGAGTATAATTTATTGGATCATTGGTTAGCCGATTTAAATCTGGTAACTCTAAAGCTGCAACAAAGCGAAACTGTCAATTAAGGTCAGGTTGAGCATAGCTGAGGTATGATGGAATTGCTTGAGCAACAGGAATTTGAGCACCAGCATAAGGAATTTGTTGTTGGTAACCTAGATAGGGGTTGTTCTGAAAAGAAAACGCTTGAGGATTCTGTTGACCAAAACCTGGATATGATACTTTTTGAAATGAAGGTTGAGGCATTTGTGATTGAGGCTACCAAGGGGTATGTCCACCAATGTTATAACCCAAATTAGGATAACTTGGATTCGGTTGAGGATAGGTATAACCAGGTTGAGGCTATGAAATCCTATAAAATGGTAAACCAACTTGTGAATAAATGATTCCAGATACAGGTTGTTGTAAAATAACTGAAGGATTTGGATTCTGTGGACCCAATACTTGAAGGTATTGAGTTGAAGGACCCACCTAAAAAGGTTGTTGTACAACATTTTGATTCTGTAACAGGGGTAAAGATGTATTAACAAGTGGGAATGATGTGGGTGTAACAGGTTGAACTGGTTGATACGATTGTATAATCATTTGTGGTTAGATAGGCAGAGTGGGATGTCATTGACAAACATTCATTTCGACATTAGGTTGAGCAAAAAGTGATGGAGTGCTATCATATTGGGTGACCAAAGGTTGCCCCCAGCATGAGGAGGATAATAAGATGAAAAATATTGCACTCCAGATGCTGGGAGTCCAGTTTATATGGTATTGGATAGAATAGACCCAGAAGGACTGACTTGATATTGCCCTGATGATGTGTATAAATAATAAAGTCATTCAGTACTCACTATAGGTTTACCAGTTAGAATAAAAGACTATGACATTGGTAAATTCCATGGGTTTGAAGATGAACCAGAGAAAATTCCAGATAAAGATTTATAACCTGATGGGACCATAGGGCCACCATGAAAATATGAATTTGTTGAAGTTGTAAACACCGACAAGGTAGCGAGGGAAGGTACTGATGTAATTGGAACTGATGGCCCAACCGAAGATGTTGGTTCAGGCATGGTTACTTGACCAAATGTATACCCTTTTGAATCGACGAGAATATGAATAGGAATAGGATCAACAAAAGCAGAGAGTGGTGATTGAGGAAAAGACTCGTATAGGTAAAGATACTCCCCAAAATGGGTTGGAGTTAAAGGTGTCTCATATTGTGGGATTTATTAAATTGAAATTAAACCAGCTTGAAGTATTTCACCGTCAGGCCCAAAGTATATTTCAGGAGGTTGAATGTGTGATATGGGAGATTCAATGGCTACTAAAATTTGTGGGATGAACAATGCAGGAAAAACTTCCGGTTGTTCGACTTCGGGATTCAGATGTTCTGGAAAAAAGGAGACAGGATCTGGATCAACTTCTGGTTAAACAACATCGGGTCCAGGAGGTATGTTCTCACTGATTGGATGGATCGTGACCATGGGTAGCTTTGAGGACTCTGTTTCGATAACAGTAGACGAACCGGGATGTGTAGAAACAGCTTGTGCCAACTCTGGTATATGGGAAGGTGATGTTTCACTAGAGGTACTTGCAGTACTTGATTCGGTAGAGTGATGTCTCCTTCGCCGACCAGGAGTAACTTCTGGTGGTAAAGGTGGTTTCAATACTAATCTACGCAAACGACGGGGGAAAGGATTTTGTTCTTCCTGTTAGGTCCCCGTAATTTGCTAGATTGGAAAGAACAAATGAACAGGGGTAACGTCAAACTAGTCTTTGGAGTCCTAGGACCTAGCCTTCCTGGACTTAGAGAGGGCTCTCTCTACTTTGTGCAAAGAATATGAACGTGTTTGCTTTTTAGGTTTTGATTTTAGGCTAGTTGTTAATTTTCAGGGTTTGTTTTTTTGATTGGTTGGGCAAGTTGTTAAGTAGGTTAATAGAGTGGGGAATATTAATCCATTGGGTTATGGAGTTTGTAAAAGTCTTGAAATGTGTAAAAATGAGTCAAGGATAGTTCAAAGGGCAAGTCGGCAAGATCAAATGGATCTAATTAGGTCAAGGGAGAGTGAAGTAACATGGAGTTGTGAATATAGTGAGTTAAATGGGCAATCAAGGATCCTTTGAAAAACCAATAAACAAGAAAAATCTTCTAAGATGATAGGATAATGAAAACTTGAAGAGAAATGAAGGGTTCCTCAATATCAACTAGGTTAAGCAAGTCTTAAAAAACAACAATTAAGTAAGCTAAGAGAGCAGTGAAGGATTCTCCAAAACTTACTTGCAAACCGATAGCATTCTAACATAACATATCAGTAACACTAAAGAAGAATTTAAGGAATTATTTAGCAAACTTTGAGGAAGAAAACATGGAAGCTAAGAAAGCAGGCATAAGTAGGGTACCAATAAGGTAAATCCTGTTCTCTATTTCTATTCTATAACTAAATGAACCATAAAAATAATGAATAACTGAAGAAAACAAACATAAGATGGAATAAATCACCATTTAAACAAGTTTAATGAATCCTAAGAGTGAGCTTGATCCATGGAAGCACATTCCAACACCATCACAAGGCACCAAAACCAGTTTCACCAATAAACTCCAAGTCTATTTCATAACATCCTCAACAAATATCCAACAACTACAATGAAACCCCCATTGTCTATTTATCTTGCATTGGAGGGCTTATTATTAATTAGGTCTCTATAAGCCTATTAGTTAATCATAAATGTCACTTTTTTCCTTTGAGACCTTGCAAGGCCCAAGGCACAAAATATCTAATACAAAATATCTTTTCGGGCATTTTTAGCAAAAAAATTGACATTTGGGCTCTTCCAAGCCTCCAAAAACTTTCCTAGTGTACTTTTTTGACTTTTTGACTGTCAGGGCACAGCATTGAGTTTTAAGACACATTTCCAGGCTAAGGGTGCAACACATGAGCAGGAAAACTAGGTCAACTTGCAGCAAGGTTTTGAAGGCCTTCTCGATGTCGGAATGGGCTCTGTGATGCTTTGTTGGAAAGCCTGTTGAGTCTAATTTCCATAACTACCCTTAGTTTTATGATTGGATTGTTGTAACCTGTTCAAAATGTAAAACTCCCAAGACTAGTAAAGGCACAACACATGTCTTGAAAACTAGTCAGAAAGGTGAAAATTAGGGTGTTTTTGACCCTTTTGGAGGACCAAATAAACTCCAATTTACCTGAAACTTGGTGAGAATTTTGTAATTGAGTTGAGGATTCTAAAAATTTAAGCCTTACCTCCTGAATATTCCCTGTGAAAAAGTGTAGCACCAAGGGTGCTACCCCCTTGGCCCTCCTAATCAACAAGAAACAAAAATTTCTATAAAGTTCCAAAAATTTGCAATCATCTTCCTTGTTATGTCTAGGATTCTTGCATGGAAGCATCAACAAGAAGGTTGAGATTTTCTTGACCATTTTCCTCCTTGAGGGATTGAATTTCGACAAGGGCTCTTTTAAGCTTGGCCCTTGCAAATTTATTTTTCAATGCATAATGCTTGGCCATATTTTTTTGTAGGCCAAGGTCCCTTAGTATCTTCTTAAAGTGCTTGTGTTCATTCTTATAATACTGAATAATGTACTCTGCCATGCCAAGGCTTCTTTGGAGTTCCTTAATCTCCTCATCTTTTCTCTGGCGTAAGATGCTTGTAGCCCTCTCCTCATCTTCATTTTCACTGTCAAGGTTAATGACTTTTCCTTTTTGTTTAGTTTTATGTTTTCCTTTCTTACCTCTAACAATGACCTTCTTCTTGCCTTGGTCAAGCTCCTTCTTCGAGGTGGATGGCATGGTCCCTTGCCTTTGAGAGGAAAAAAACACAAGCCTCTTTCCTCTTTGATATGTGAGAGGGAAAGGTTCAATATGTTTCATCTGAATGCCCTCACCATGGCTGACCTCAAGCTACTTTTCTCTTCCTTATTGACCTTTGCACTGATGTTTTCTGCACTGTGTTCTTGAATGCCTTCATCAGTCTCACTTTCATTTTCTTTCATGCTCACATCACTGTCGTGATTTTCATTTGTATCATCATTACTTACTCCTTCACTGATATCAACTATATTATCATCTAGGTTTTGTGAGCTAGTGTCACCCTCATAATTATCATATCCTTGGCCACTTTCTTCATTTCCTTCAATGTTGCAAGGAGTTTCACTGTCTTTGGCACTGTTCTCTTCACTATCATCATTACCACTACCAAGCTCGTTGCTTTCGCTGCCTTCTTGTCCATCGGGACTTCTGTCATTATTTTCACTGCCTTCCTCATTACTGTTGCTAGCATTATTGCTGTGATTTTCACTGCTGTTATTAGCCTCTTTACTGACCTTTTGGTTTCCAACATCATCATGGCCTTTATCATTATTTGTGTTCCCACTGTCAGAGGTGTCAACATTAGTTTCTTTGTCACTATTAACCTCTTCACTAATTTCTGCATTTTCATTCTCCTCACTGACTTGTGGGTTGTTCCCAACATAATCATCATTTCCTGGGCTGCTTTCTTCATCATCTGTGTTTTCATCTTGATTTTCATCCACCTCCATGCCTTTTTCTTCATTGCTGACCTCTGTCTCTTCTTCATCATCTACCTCTTTATCACTGTCTTCTTCTTCATTATCTGCCTCTTCACTGTGTTCTTCTTCATCATTTCCCTCCTCACTGACCTCTTCTTCCTCATTGTCCTCTTCTTCCACCTCATTTGATGGCTCATATTCATTTCCCCCATTGTTTGATGCATTAGGAGAGGGTGAGGAAGGAGGATAGGATGATGACGGCATATTTGGCTGAGGATGGGGTTGGGGGTTTGCGAACACTTCATGGGTAATGAATAATTCCCATGGAATGCCCTATTGCTCTAATTGATGTAACACAACCATTTTGATGAGAGAATGGTGAAAGAGACTTGGAATTTGTTGTGAAGGGGGCCTCTTTTTCACAATATCAGACATCTTATCAATACTCCTATAGAGAAAATAGGGAAAATGTAGTAGCTTGGCCCTGGTGAAGTGCATGAGAAATCTTATGTAGTATGAATAGAGCCTAGAAAACCTCCCCTCACATGTAAAATATTTTATGATAACTCTCATCAGGGGCACATATCTCTCCAGCAGATGTGAAAAGGGAAAAATGTATTTGCAGTCATCTTGGTATCTAGGTTTCAGGAAAGGCTGATAATGGCTCAGGTAAAAATTAGCCTGCTTGAACCACTTTTCTCCCACACTAGGTATCCCAGTGGCCATAGCAATGGTATTGGTGGATAGCTCAAAGTTTACCCCTGCTAGATTTACTTGATGGTCATGGAGGTTAAGGATAAAAATCCTAGTCAACTAAGGGTGACTTTGGGCCTGTTGTACCTTTTCATAGAAGTCAAAACAACCCACATTCTGAAAATAGGAAACTATCATAAGAGAGTCCATCAACTCCTTACTATTCAGTGGCTCAAATCTATTTACTCTTCCACCCTTGCGCTGCTGTCTTCTAGGCCCTTGGTGTTAGGTCCCTATATTACTAGTATAGTCCCTTATTGTTGTTATTGTAACCCCCTTATTGTTATTATTGTACCCCGGTAACCCCCATATTGTTATTATTGTGCCCTTAAATTATTATTGTTAGGTCGGCTAGGATTACATTGTGGCCCCACTAGGATTACATTATGGCCCCATGGACTCCTATATATAGAAAGGAGGTTTTGTAATTTGTATCATCCAAGAATTGTTCATTCGTGTAATGTATTGGAGGTTGCCCCCTCAAAGTGGCTTATTTCTAAGGCGTTGATATCTCTTTTCTTCTATAATTGGAGCTGGTTTCACAACATTTGGTATCAGAGCTTTGGATTCTAGGGTTTCGCTGCTCCAAACAGGTCATCGTGGCATTTTCCATATAAATTTTTTCCTACGAAGGTTAAGATGCTGAAATTTTTAGAGTGCGAAGCAGAAATCCTGAGGAACATTGTCGCAAAATTTCAGAGCTTGGTTTGCAATATTTTCGAAGATATGATCTGTGGAAGTTAGGTCTTTTTGCAGGCTCCTGAATTTCACTTAAAAAAGTCATCGTGGAATTTTCACTATAATTTTTTTTCTACGAAGGTTCAGAAGCTGAAATGTTTAGAGCACAAAGCTGAAATCCTGAGGAACATTGTCGCAAAATTTCCGAGCTTGGTTCGCAATAATTTTGGAGATATGATATGTGGAATTTAGGTCTTTTTCAGGCTCCCAAATTTCATCTCAAAGAGGTGATTGTGGGAAAAGCTACATAACTCTCTCTCTCTCAACATCAGATTGGAATTCTGTAAAAAGTGATTGGAAGTACATGGACTTTAGTTTCCTGTCTATAAATTTCGGAGCCAAAGGAGAAAATAGTGACACGTGGCAAGTCGTACAAGTTCACTCTACTGAACTAGTCCATAATTAGGTCATGGTGGGAGATTGGACATAACTTTGCCTTGAAGAATCCAAATCAAGTCAGATCTGTGGCATTTCAAATAAGCTTCAGAGGACTACTATAGGGCCAAATTTCAGATACTGAGGATCTACAAGTATATATATAAGTCAATTTCAATATCAAGCTCCTCAAAAGCAAGTAAAAGGTGTGTATTTTTTTTTCCGAATTGCATAAGTCTTGTTTGAAGAGTCAAGTTGAATTGATTCCAAGGGCATATTATAGAATAGATATCAGTATTGGATTCTCAAATGGCCCATAAAAATAATTCAACACCCATTAAGCCTTTAGAAGGCTCTACTATGACTCATGAAGAAGAAGAATGAAAACATGACATATCAAAATTACAAGAGCAAGTGCAACAAATTTTGCTCTTGCAAAGAGAAACAAAAAATGACACAGAAGTTTTGAAGAAAGGTGTGGAAACTAAGAGGGATGGTTTGAAGAAAGGCATGGATGGTTTGAAGAATGGAATATAAGCTAATATGGATGGCATAGAAGCTGGCATGTAATCTAATATGGATGACATGGAAGCTAAGATGGAAAACATGAAGAATGATATAAAAACAGACATGGAAGGTTTGACAAACTTGATACAAGAAATGTTCCTAATGGTGAAAAGATAGTAGAGGAAATTCATGATGAGAACAAAATAAATGTTAATCGTGAATTCATGAAATCTAATGTTGGAGGGAAGAACCACCATATTCCAAAAATGGATATGAGGAAGTTTGATGGAAAGGATCCTGTAACATGGATACTACAAATGGAGCAATATTTTGATCTAAATAATGTGAAAAACACACAAAATGTATGCATTGCAACTTTACATTCAAAACAATATACATTTGTATGGTATCGATGGCTTTCTCCCGTAAAAAAATTGTCACTTAGTCAATTTTTACAGAGGAAATGATAGCACATTATGAGGATACAAAGAGCAACACTTCCCTTAGCCAATTGATAAATCTCAAACAAAAGTGTTCAGTGGGGGAGCACATTGAGGACTTCCAAAAGTTGAATATAAGGGTAACTGATATTTCAGAGGAACACGGGATTGATCTCTTCATAGGTACTTTAAAGGATAACATCCAAAATGAAGTTCGCATTTTGGAACCTAATTCACTAGAGAAGGCATTCAGGTTGGCAAGAAAAATTGAATGTAAAATTATGGCGAAAAGGAAGCCTACCACTCACTTCTATAAAGATGGAAGAGTTGCTACTCCTAGATTTACACAACCCACAAGGTTGACACCACAACAATTGGAAGAAAAAAGAGCAAAAGGGCTTTGCTACAGTTGTGATAGAAAATACACTAAAGGTCATAAGTGTGCTGAGAAAAAATAATTTTACATAGATTGTGAAGAGGAAGAAGAAAATGAACAAGAAGAGGATATACACCAGGAACCAACCCTAGAAGAGGAAGAAATGAGTCCGACCATATCATGTAATGCATTGGCAGGAATTACCACTCCTCAAGCTCTCGAGATAGAAGGACATATCAAGAAGAAAAAGGTAATAATGTTGATTGATTCAGGTAGCACCCATAATTTTATTCATTGTAAGGTAGCCAAGGAATTGAATTGTCTCCTATACCCAGGACCAGAATGTCAAGTGATGGTTGCAAATGAAGGAACTATAAATTGCTCTGGAGAATGCCATAACATCACGCTAACCATGGGGGAATATGTATTGACTGATCCTATTTATCAAATAAAATAGAAATGCTGTTTTGGATTTGGTTTTGCTGGCTGCTTTGCTGTCTTCTTTTGCTGGAAAATATCTTTTGATTTGTTTTGAATATCTATGTTCTTATCTGATACTCTTCATCTGATACTCTTTAATCACTTATACACTTTAACCACTGTTTAAATACCTTATTGCTGTAAATTTATGTTTTTATTGTGTAAAAACATCAAACTGTTTTTATCCTCTTCTCTGCAATTTGACTTTTATAGTAAGTCAGTGAGTGTTTCCCAAAATTATTCATTAATAATTTTAATCTTTTTCAACTTTCTAAAGTTCTCATCTGCCTCAGTGTATCTAGAAAATGTTGGTTTGATTAAAAATAGGTGTTTTATCTCATGCTGTAGATAAAACAAGTCTTCAAAGCTTTTATGTAAAACCTTTCCTGTAGGAATTCCTTGTCCTTCTGTTTTATCTACCTGCTCTTTTGCATGATCTCTTATCTTCTTGTTGTAGTCTTCTTGTGGCATAAGTTTATCATTAAGAACAAGGATGTTTGACAAAAACCTTTGCCTCAATATCTCAAATTTAACCATAAACTTAGTTATGGCTATGTTCATGTTTTGACACTTTTCTTCTAGCTGCTTCATCAAATTTCTCTTTGACACTACTTTTCTTATTTCAAGGATTGTATCTATTCTGTCAGTAATTTCTATCTCCTCCAATTCTTGATTGTTTTTACTGTTGAGAAATTTGATGATTTCTAGGGCCTCTTCAGGTTTGGCACCTAGTTCATCCTTTGTTTTCTGAATCTCTTCTTGAGCTGCCTTTAGTAAATCCTTTTGCTCATAAATTACCTGTGCTGATGGCCAAAAATCATTGATGCATTCAATTATTTTAATCCATAGTTGATTATTTACATAGGACATAGGTGCTTTCAAGGTTAAATCCTTTTGTAAGTTATTCAACTCAACATTTAACCTATTAACCCTTTGTTCCTGGGTTTTGGCATTAATTTGGGCTAGCTTCTTGGTGTCTTCCAGATTTTCAATCATTTTCTTCAACCTATTGATCTCATTGGTTTGAATTGACATTTCTTCCATGGACTTAATAAGTTTACTAATTTCATCAGACTATTGAGCTGCTATGGTAGAGGATTCTATAGCTAAAGTAGTAGAGGAAGTCACTGGTACTGCTATGGCTAGTGGTACTTTAGGTGCCAAACCTTCTGCCAGAGTTAAAGGCACAACTGTAGTTGCTATGGGAATTACTGTAGGAATTTCCTGTGTTTTTGCAGTTTCTCTTTCATGGACAAGCTTGTCCATTTGGATTTCCATCTCATTAATATATGTTGTTAATTGTAAAATAAAGTTCATCATATCATCTTTTTGGCTTGCCTCTTGCACAATTTCCTTGGCTTGTGGATGTTCTGTTGGTGGAAGCTTGAGTTGTTTTCTAAATGATGCAATATCAACATTCTTTTTCTTCACTAATTCTTCTGCAACTTTCACATTGGAAGGATCATACCCAACTTTAATAATCAATTCTTCTAAAGGCTTAATTCTAAGGTCTTTAGCATATGAGGAAGCCTTTTCAACCTTCATTTGATCTCTCATATTTATTACTGTGTTCTGGAGCTTTTGGGCACTCATTGCGTTTGTAGTCATGGTAGAATAAAGCATCTCAGAAGTTTGTCTGTGAAACTCAATTTGATCTAATTCATGGATACTTTCTGCAGGCACTTCAAGGTCAACTTTTTTGTAATCTACCACTGTTTTGAGTGTCTTGATTGTTGGTTGAAGTACTGACATAATCAACTTCTTGTTTGAATAATCAAAAGCTGACAAAATTCTGTTCTGGATCCTTGGTGTTTGTTTTAAATACTGAGAATAAATATCATTCTTGATTTCTTCATTCTTGGCCTTTATCTGCTTATATTTCTCCCTATTGCCAATATCTTTATCCTCTGCTGGCTACGAGGAGGATGCCTCCATAATTTTCTACTTCTCAATTACCCATGTGTTTGAAGTAGCAAGATTCTCTTCATTTATTATCTATGTGGCTGGTTCATTATTTATTTCAGGAACATTTGTATCTTCCACTTCTATGGTCTCTTTTTCTTTATCAACTGGATTGAGCATAGGCTTTTTATTGTATCCGAGTTTAAACCTAGTCACTGTTGTTGTTGTTTTAGTAGTGTAGGTACCTTCTTCCCTGATTCTCTTAGTAGCTTTATCTTCTTGATTTATATTTTTCAAGGTGTGACTAGTATCACCCTGTTTAACTGCTTCTATCAAGGTATTTTCTAGCCACTCTATTTGATTAAAAAATTGTTCAATCTCAGGTATTTTTTCATGAATATAAGGGGTCAATTTGCATTTCACCCTCATTTTGTTGAGAATTCCCTAAGGATCATAATTCCATGAGAAGCTTTCTTCAAATTTGTATTCCAACAACTGTTTTTCTGCCTCTATTCCCACATCTCTGTGATTGCAAATGAAAGGTCCCACCTGGTTCTTCAACTTAAATCGAGTCTTATTTTTGGTAGCCAAGAAGTTGATTGATCTGAATTGAGAGTTTGCCTCTTGTACTCCAAGGAAAAAAATCTCATTGGAACATACTTAGGTAGTTTATGAGGTAAAATATTTGACCCAAAAACTCTGATCTCTGTATGGTTCTGATATAAGTACCAATCTCCAGTTCTAATTTTCTCTGATAGCTATCAAACTTTCTTAATTTCAAGACTTATCCTTGGCTGTATCTTATTTGTAAGAATATTAACCAATGAGTGAACAAAAGAAACTATAAAATCTACATAACTGAACTCTGTGGACTCTTTTCTGATCAAAGATGTCCAAAAGATGACTGACAATGGATTTCTCTCTACATCCAACTTCTGAAGTGTTATTGGGAATTTGTCTGCGTGGAAGTGGAGGAACATATGGAAAAGAAAGGAAGTATACCTAAATACTCCTTCAGTTGGCAATTTCAGAAGCTGATCATGGATATTATTAGCTATGTATTCAGTATAATTAAAAATGATAGAAGGAGGTTGACCAGGTACAAAGGTAGATAGAAAACCAAGGATTGACTCATCTGTATGCTCATCAGTAAAATAACCTAGGATAAAGGATAAAATAGAAATGACATGCCTTGACCCTTCAGGAAATTTGGAAGTAGAATAAGGAGGGTTGATTTGTGGAATTTAAACATGTAAAGGCATGAACAATTGGAATATCTGAAACATTTTAGGAAAGTCTAGACCAATGTAAAGCTTTGTGAGTGCTTCTATGGACAAGGTAACTACATTGGGATCTGGTTTCAGCTGAAGCATTAGGTTTATAGACTCAACAGTAATTGTGAACAATACTTATTTGTTAGCACCAACAATAGCTCTTTTTTTAGGTGAATAATAGGTTTTACACAACCTAATGACCTCTGGACACTGATGAGTATGTGGAACTACATACCTAGGTAGATTTGGCTCCCAAATTTGAACTTCATCTACTTGATCTAATGACTTTTGAAGACTCCAACAGTGGAGGTCTAAAATATTAAATTCTATCACTGGATTAATTATTTTGTAATCTACATCAGCTAAGGGTGTATGTTCAATGTCTACAACATGAGGTTGTAGAGGGTTTACAAAAATAGTGGTTTTGGAAGTCATTGTTGGGCTTGATTTTGACATTTTAAACCTTATGGATGTTTGAAACTCTGTATTTAGGCTTTTTGTACTTTTCTGTAAGCTTAAATTGTTTACATAAGGTATTTTTGGCTTTAACAGAGGTTTCTTGAATAATAATAGGCACAAATTGGCTTTATTTTGGTTTTGAATCTTTCAATTTGTTTACAAACTGATATTCAAACCCTTTACAGGTTTAAGAAATGGTATAACAAGAGTTTCTTTGGATAAATTGGACTAAAAATGGTTCAAATCAGGCATAGAAAGATTATGATTATTTGCAAAGGGTTTCTGGATATATTAGAGGTTCTTTTAAGGTCTAGAAAGGCTAAATATATTCAATTTTGCTTTAAAACCAGATGTAGTATCGTAACTGGGGTTTTATTAGAGTTTTACAATAGATTAGTTCTTTGTAGGAAAATATAAGGGTCTTTCTGTGGGTAAATAGACTTAAGAAGTTTCAATTTATTAGAAAAAATCTTTTTCAAATGACAGGAAGGTTGTTTTTCTTCGAAGAATACATGTTTGTGCAAGTATTTGGTCTTTTAAACGGGTTTTAGTGGCGTAAGACAGGCTTTCTGATGGCCATTGAAGTATTTTGAAAGTTGATTGGACACTTCCGGTGGTCTTGGCAGCAATTTCAATGGATTTCTGGTTCTTTGAGTGTGAAAATGGTGTACAGGGCTTGATTTTTCAGTCGGGAAAGCTTAAACACAGACAGAGAATACAAAAAGGGTTTATCTATTTGTTTATGAAGTTTTTATAGTGTTTTTAGGTTTAAAATAGGATCAACATTTAATGGTGGTCAAATCATAGGATGGGTGGTTTTGGTGCCAAAGGGAGAAACCACTGGTGGTTATCGCATAGGCTTAGAGCGATAAACAATTTCTTTGGATCGAATGTGATCCAGTAATAAAGTGCTGCGTGGAGGAGATATCGCATCTCGGTCGTCATATTTGGGGATAGGTGTGCGAACGGTGGAGATTAATTTATGAAGTTGCTCAGCGTGTAGGCGTGGGGCCCAAATATGTTATGTGTTGGGGTTAATTTTTAACATTTAAAACGTTTGTTTTTAATGTAAAACCAATGTATTACCATGATAGGTGGGATGTATATTTACATAGCAAATAAGGGCGGGATTACATGTAATATATTTTTAACCTATGGGGAATGGGCGGAACAATATTTGACGTGGGATTTTAAAACCATAGGTTAAAATTAATATGTGGGTTTGGGATATTTTAATAAATGAATTAATATATATATGGGAAGGGGTAAGCTAAAGGATTTAATACATTATGTTAAAATTAATATGGAATGAATGAAAATGAATGAAAATACATAAAATAAACTAAGCAAAGTGTAAAAATAAAATTTTTGAGCACAATGATTGTACCATTTTAAATATTTACACTTAATACTTAGGATAAATTGTATTTTGTGGGTTTTTGAGTGTTTTTGGATGAAATGAAATCAATTAAGAGGGTATTTTACTTTTTCTAAGCAAAAAAGGTGTTTTACTTAGGAAAATGGATTATATTTTTTGGAAAAGGGTGAATATGTTGAGGAAATAGGCTTTCATGAAGGGAATCTAGTACTTTAACCAGTTAGTCATTAAGCCTTGGGTCTGGTCCCAACAAAAGTTAGAGAAATGCTCTGAGCCTCTTTAATTGAAGGTTTTGAACACTGGAACATTGTGGGGGAGGAGAAATTAGTAATTTTCCAGATGATGTTTTATTACATGCCTTGCA
The DNA here is from genome assembly GCA_034641835.2 of Pinus albicaulis. Lineage (NCBI taxonomy): Eukaryota > Viridiplantae > Streptophyta > Pinopsida > Pinales > Pinaceae > Pinus > Pinus albicaulis. The sequence continues at coordinate 341,885,593 of CM076573.1, read as the reverse complement.
CAACCGCCTTCTACCTACCCATCATTATTCTAACATTTTTTACTTCATTTGCATGGGTGCATTTAAGATTGCAACCCTAAATCCATTTTCCTTTTTAAAGCAGGAAACTATCTAATTCTAACCTTATTTCATTCGAGGGCTTAGATTAAACTGTTAAGCTCCTCATTTATTCTCTAACTATCTACTGATTTGTCAAGTTTAAACTATTTGACATATCTTTATTCTCTATCTAAAACATGAAATTTAAAGCATGAAATGTTAAGATTAGACTATTTAACTAATCATGGATTATGGCATTTTGAACAATCTGCACATAATCATTATTTTTGCAGTAAAAGTAAATAGTAGTGGCATTTTGACTTGCTCACTTTCATGTCTTATTCTTATCTCTTTTTTCTTTTGGGGTCCATTTTTTATTCTTTTTTATCTTTTCTTTTCTATTTCCTTTGATCTTTCTTTTAGTACTTTTACCCTCTTTACATTTTTTATTTTATTTTTTCTAATATGGGAAAACAATTTGCAAAAAGCAAAGTATGTACATATTACAAGACTAATCAAAGTCAATTAAAAAATTATGAATCCTATTATTATCGGAACCTAACATGTCCGACAATTATGTTCGTGCAATCAAGGTGCATTGCCTCTAGCTATCCCTAGATATGCTGCACCCCAAACTAGGCATCGTCTCTTGGCGCAACTTCTAGTTTCATAGAAATCTCCAAGGATTTCTCTTGCATTTCAATCGCCTGCTGACCCATAGGTCCGCGCAGGTGAGGTAGAAGCATAGCGTTAAACCATTCCTTGTGCTACCTATCATCATACTGAAATTACCCATCTTTGATAGCCTTCTTTAACAGCTGATCCGCTTCCCATACAGATTCAATGGGTCCCTGTCTAAAGTATTTTAGGTTAGTTACTAGCTGCGAGTAGGACTTAGGCTTCTGTAATTGTTGTTTTAAAGCTTTCTTAACATCTTGAATAGATAGATCCGCATGCTGGCCTACATATCCCATATACCAGTCCAAGGCCGTTCCTTCAAAGGCGAGGCCCATAACTGCGCTCTCTTTACAACATTGGTAGCCACATTCTGCGTATTCCATACTAATTCTACTACAAACCAAAATTGGTCCATATCTTCATCTCCTACACCCTTGAAGGTGGGTAGCTTCATGTGTATAGCCATATCTTCTTCTGGTGGTGGCGGACGTGTGGGGGAGTTCTTACCCTTATGCTGACTTGAAGGCGGTGTGGCTGGGGGACTATTTCTTGCGTGCATAGCCGACTCTCTAGTGGACTATAGATGAATATATACCCTTCTCGGTTGGTTTGGTAGTACTTCCCGCTTTGTATTGTACTCTCGCTCTGATTAGAGGTCATTCAGTTAGTGTGGCTACACATAATGCATTTTTCGCACAATAATATTTTAATCAACAACAGCAGTGTTTGCAAGAACTTACCCCAGAAACCTTTGAAGAACCTCCGCTTTGCCTCAGAATAGGATACGAACTAATCGGCTGCGAATTCTGTCATGAACCCTCCCAACACACTATCCACCCAATGATCTACCGTACGAGTGATCGTATTTTCAGTCTTCTCCAATTGTTGAATCACGGTGTCCACTGCGTAACCTGATCGCCCTTCCAACACGTCTAGAATTCCACAAGCCTCGCTAACCACTCCTGAAGCTTGTGTGCAAAGGTGACAAAGAAAATTTCATAGACTTCAGTGAAAATGTACTTGTTCTTCCATTTCTCAGCTGTCAGCTTCATGCTGCGATTCTCCTTTACAGAAAATTCTTGATTCTGTCTTTGAAACCAGCCTTCAAGTTCCAACCTCTCAGGTCTCCAACGACCTCGTGGAATTACCTGATCTCTCTCTCAAAATGCTCTCGGTCCCAGCAACGGAACCATTTGTTGGCTTGAGGGGTCCTAACCCAGGTTCAGAGGCTAAGGTTTTCCAAAAACCCCCTATACTAATGGCCCTTTCGCCAATGACCTACTTTCGCAGGCTCAGGTCTCACTCAAAGTAGTATGGCAGGGTGTTGGAACCAGGTTTCCGCACCCTGGGAGAGAGTAGGTAATTAAGGCACATCTACGCTTGAGGCTTATCAGGTTCGCACAGAATGAGTATATTCACAAGCCCTTAACAATATAATCAGTACATAACCATATCAAAGCTACTATCATTAGTAGATCTCATCAATACATTCACATACATGTGTGCATCAACAAATACCATCACAAAACATTACAATTGTAGCTAATTCTAAATCACATATACATTCACAGCTTAAATACATATCACAAATATATTCGCAGCATAAATGAATACCACAGATGTGCGTCAATAGTAAACATAATTAATCCAAATAACACAAAGATACTTCAAATATATTCCGCATTCATTAGCATCAAAGATCCAATTTACAACCCAACCACAGCCTGTGCACACAGCCAACAAGATTCCTTACCTAAAACAACCCAAAACAGATCTTAACAATTCACACGTAGCATCAATATTATGTCTTTCTTACTTACTAGACCCAACTATCTCTCTATTTATAACATCATAGCCTTTGCTATCTAATGGTCCGCAAACCATGGTTTTCGGACCCTAAAGCTACCCTTTAACCCATTACAAAACATTAGGGCTTTGACCCCCCCCAAAGCCCTGTCGCTAGGCTAATTGGTACCAAAATATATAAAAAACACAACTAAAATATATATCAAAATGCAGCTAGGGGACCTCGTTCCAACAAGCATTCACATGGTAATGGTTTGCTAACCCTCCACGCCATAAGCCATAACTCTGACATTTAACTCTGGTTGAAGTCTTATCACCCACAGTTTCGACCTTGAGTTACGCTCCACCAAATGGTAACCGCAGGTTTTGGGGGTTGGCATGTGGCCACCCCCTAGCCATAAAATTAAACTTAATGGTTAGTGCTGGCAGAAATATAGAGCACACCCTAAATTTGTGCGAAATTTCCAAAATAACTCAAGTTAAGTGGATTTCTCCATAATTAGTGGAGCTTTTCTAGGTGTTACCGAGCAAATGAGTTGGAGGCTCAATTTTCACCCATTATGAGTGAATGAAGAGTCATTCTAGAATAATTGGAGCGTTATGGAGCCATTGGTGTAGAGAAAATAGCTGTTAGAGGCCTGTAACTATATGTATTTGCAAAATTTTGAGCATAATGAAAGATGGACATGCCATTGGGAGCTGGACCAGCAGATGTAGCCCAGGAGGGGTGAACTGCTTCATCATGCCTACTGTGTAAATGTTATGTGGTGTTTTATTTTTCTGTGATACACTACTATTAAGTGTTCTTTGCTCTTATTTCATGCTTCTAATTCACTAAAATAATCTATATTTCATGGTTAAAATTCTCAATCCTTAAGAAAACTATGGAGAAAAGTATGCACATGTTTTAATACTGAAAAAGACACTTAGCACAAAAAAACTAATACAATCCTTTCAGATCAGATTGGTATCAGAGCTAGGTTTTATTCTCTGGTGTTTTTTAGTGCAAAGATTTGTATAACTGTTTGCAAGTTTTTAGATGCTTACAAGGCTCAAGCTCAAAAGAGGAGAAGGCAAATTGGTGGAATCAGAAGGGTCTCAAGAAGAGCCAAAGTAAAGGAGAGCAAGATTGCCACAATCTCCACAACCTATTCCACCTCCTAAGGAAGTAGAAGCTACTATAAGCATGCCTCATGAGGAAGGAGAAATCCATGAAGAAGTTGATCCCAAAGAGGAAGAAAGAGTGTTCTGGAAAGCATTTCTTGACATGAATGAGATGGTTATAATTCTTTATTAAGAAAGGAATGAGAAACTAGAAGGAGAAGGATCCAAAATTCACAAAGAAGGAGAGGGATCTTCAAGAGGTCACAATGATGAAGATAAGTCAAAGAAGGGCTATCATCCTCACCCTCATCATCATCATCATCTACTTCATCTTCAGTACATTAGCCACACAAGTCAAAGAACACTGGTAAAAGTCCTTTCTTAAAACTTGATGTTAAGTTTGACCAATGTTTATTGGTGAAGTCAATGCATAAAAGCTTGATAATTGGATTAGGCAATTGGAGGTCTATTTGAGAATCCATAACTTTCAAGATGATGATACCAAAATCCAATTAGGTTCATTGAGAATGGAAGGTGCAACACTTGTTTGGTGGGAAGCCAAGACAAAGGAGGAGATCAAGAAGCATGGTAAGATTATTATATCATGGACTGATTTCATTATTACAATAAAACAATAGTTTTATCCATTATCTCATATGAAAACAACCATAATGAACTGGAAAAATTTAGGCAATTGAAGGGACATAATGTGCAAGAATACACCCAAGAATTTAGGAGAAGAGATCTCTTATTAGGGGTAGATTTGCAGAGCCAAGATACTTTTCTCAAGTACATAAGAGGCTTACATAGCTACCTAAAACATACTATTCTCATTTTTAACCCCACAAGTCTAGATGAAGTATGTGTTCAGGCCACACATCTAGAAGCTAGAGGGAAAAAGATTTCTGAAGAGGGTAGAAAGAAACCTTTAAAGGGGAAAAACAAAGAGAATACCTCAAAGGTAAAAGAAAAAAGAATGCATCTGTTAAGAAAGAGGGAAAAAACTTGGTTTGTAAAAATTGTTCAAAAGAAGGCCATGATGAAAATCATTGTTGAAAATTACATCCTGAAATGAGGCTCAATAAATACAACAAAGGGAAACAGAAAACTGCAACTACAACTCAACATGATTTAGGAGAAGATTCAAGCGATGAATCTAAGATTACAACCATGGGAATGAAGAACATGAAGGGGAAATAAATTGAAACTAAACCGAGTACTAGTACATCAAACTATCACATACATGCTCCAAATGAAAAAGAAAGAATTGAATTGTTTCATGTGAGGGTCATATCCAAACATACCAATATTGACACATTGTTTGACAGTGGGTCACAAGAAAACTTAATATTTGAATACTTGGTCAAGAAACTTAACCTTGAGACCATACCACATCCAAAACAATATCCACTTGGTTGGATTTGTAAGGATGCAAATTTACAGGTTTCAAAGAAGTGTATATTGCGATTTGCAATCACTGCACATTTTGTTGACACAGTTGAATTAGATGTGGTTCCACTTGAGATAACAGGTATTGTGTTGGGGAGTCCTTAATTGTATGTTAGGAAAGCGATCTTCCATCGCCATGAGAACAAACACCATTTATTCAAAGATGGAAAGGAGTACATTGTTAGAGCACATCTCAAGAAGACAAACATTGCTACGGTAAATGCTAGACAGATAAAGAGGCTGGTAAATTCAAGTAAGAATTTTATTCTTCTAATAATTAAGACTAAATTTGATGTTAATCATGAATCATTTGAGGGATGTGATCCTAAGTTAAAATCAGATTTATATGATGTATTTGATGCACATCTTGATATGTTACAGGATCCAACATGATTGCCTCCAAAAAGGGAGATTCAACATGAGATTCAGTTGCAGCAAGATTGTCCTCTTCCAAACATCAGCATGTATCGCATGTCGATAATGGAGAATGTTGAAATAAAGAGGAAAATCAAGGAGATGTTGGAAAAATGAATCATAAGGCCAAGCACTTTGCCATGTGGTTCACCCATAGTCTTGATTCCAAAGAAAGATGGGACTTGGCTCATGTGTGTAGACTTCAGAGCTTTGAACAAGATTATGGTAAATAATCATTACCCACTCCCGAGGATAGATGATTTGCTTGATCAGCTGAAAGAATAAAAGTTTTTCACTAAGTTAGATTTATGAAGTGGATATCATCAAGTAAGAATTGCAGAAAGTGACATATGGAAAAACGGATTCAAAACCAAACAAGGACTCTTTGAGTGGTTATTAATGCCATTTGGTTTATATAATGCACCAAAAACTTTCATGCGTGTTATGGATAGTGTTTTGCGTCCATTCCTTGATGATTTTGTGCTTGTGTACTTAGATGACATATTGATTTTCAGCAAAACAAGAGAAGAACATGTCTTGCATGTGAATAAAGTGCTTGATGTTTTGAAGAAAGAGAAATTGTTTCTTAAGATGTAAAAGTGTGAGTTTGGAAAGACTTATTTGGTTTATTTGGGACACATTGTAGGAGGAGGCGAATTGAGAATTGATCCCTCTAAAGTGGAAGCCATTGTGAATTGGCCCACACCCAAAACAGTAACCGAGGTAAGAAGTTTTTTAGGTGCAACTCAACATTGGAGAAATTTTATTGCTAACTTTTCTGCCATCGCAGCTCTTATGCATGCATTGACAAGTGTGAAGAAGGGCTTCCAATGGGGAGGCAAACAACAACAAGCTTTAGAATCTTTAAAAGACAAGATCAGTTCAGCTCCAGTCCTTGCATTACCAAATTTGAGACATCTATTCAAGATACAAATTGATGCTAGTGATTATGTCATGGGCGCAGTTATTTCGCAACATGGTAAGCCTATCACTTTTCATATTGAAACATTCAATGGTGCTGTAACTAATTATCCTACATATGAAAAAGAACTGTATGCGTTGGTACAAAGCATCCAGAAGTGGAAACAATACTTGATGGGTAAAGAGACGATTGTGCATACCAATCACCAACCATTACAATATTTGCAGTCGCAAACAAAATTGCAGCAATCAAGACATTTCAGGTGGATGGGATTTATTCAACAGTTTCACTTAGTTATAAGGTACAAGAAAGGTCTTTTCAATAAAGTTGCTGATATTCTTTCAAGACCAATCATTAGTGCATATACTTTACTAAAAAATTATTCTATTGTACATGAGAGTTACATAGAACAATATGCACATGATGTAGAATTTACAAGATGTGTATGCTAGTTTGAGTGAAGGGAATCAAGTTGAAGAAAAATATTATCACATGCATAAAAATTTTATGTTTCATTTGGGCAAGTTGTGTATACCACAAGGATAGAGTCTAAGTGTCATGAGAGAAGCTCTTTCATCTATTATTGCTGGACACTTTGGGGTAAGAAAAATAATGGCGCATCTACAAAGGTATTGCTATTGGCCTCACGTGATAAATAGTGCGTCGTGTTTTATAAGAGGTTGTTATATGTGTGCAACAAGTAAGCCTAGTAATAGGAATCTTGGGTTGTACACGCCACTATTAGTTCCATCAAGGCCATGGGAGAGTGTCTCCATGGACTTTGTTGGAGGTCTACCTATGTCAAGAAAAAAACATGATTATCTTTATGTAGTTGTGGATAGATTCAATAAAATGTGTGTACTTATGCCATGTAAGAAAACCATTAATGAAGAACAAACTGATGAACTTTATTTTCAACATGTATGGGTTCATTATGGATTTCCAACGTATATTATTAGTGATAGGGATTCTAGGTTCATTAGGAATTTTTGGTCCAATATTTGGAGTATGATGGACACAAAGTTGAAAAAGAGTACTTCTTTTCATCCGCAAACTGATGGACAGACTGAGGTGGTGAATATAACTGTTGTGCATCTAATGAGAGGATATTGCAACAAACATCCTAAGTTGTGGGATGAGCAACTACATTACATTCAACACGCTTACAACCGGGTAAAGCACTCTTCTACTCAGACATCACCTTTTGAAGTATGCTTTGGGTATTTGCCAAAATCACCATTAGAATTCATCTTTGGTAAGGATGTTGCAATTGATGGCCATAGTGATATTGAAAAGGCTTGAAAGCTCATTGAGAAAATTCAGATTATACATCAACAAGTTCAATAACAGCTTGATAAAAGTTAAAGAAAATACAAGGAGAGGCATGACAAACATAGAGTTGATCACAAGTTTCAAGAGGGAGATGAGGTATGGTTGCACATTAGCAAAGAAAGGATGCAAGGGGAAGGTAAAAAGCTCAAACCCATTCTCTATGGTCCATTCAAGATCATAAAGCAAGTTGGTAACAATGCATTTCAACTTGAATTGCCTTCATATATGTAAATGTATTCAGTTGTTAATGTTGAAAACTTATGTTTGTATGAGCCACCTTTGATCAATGATGAAGGAAGTGATGTTCAACTTCCTTATATTGAAGATTTCTTGCTAGAATTTCTGGATGAGCTCAAGGAAGATACAATTCTTGACAGGAGGACAAGAGCATCTAAGAGAGGAAGTGTTGACTACCTTCGAGTTGGGCTCAAAGGCACTAAACCAAGCAAGGCAAAGTGGATGGAGGTTGAAAGGTGATGGAGTTGTACCCTCATCTAATAAACATGTAATCAAGTCTTTTGGGGTCCAAAAGCTTCCCAATGGGGAGGAGTGATCAATATTTCATAATTTTTTCTCAAAATTGAAATTTATAGAAATGGGTTGAAACTAGGATGGTTGTGTAGATCTTGTCTTCCTGATTCCGACGCCGTGAATGGTTCGAAAAACCGATGTCGTATGAGGGAGATATCGTGTTTTGATCGAATTCCCAAACAACTAAATTTTGCGACAGGGTTGACTGGGATGCCTAGTCAGCATGGATGATGCATAGTTAGAAAAAAGGAACATTCTTAAGAATATTCCTTTTTTCCAGGCCAACCAGTGGATGAAAAGTGGTAATATATGGTTTTTTTAAGGGTTGCACATGTTTTTTTAAGAGCTAATGGGAGTGTGACACGTGGTCAGCCCTGAGGCTGCCACATGTCCCCTTAGTGTTGTAATAAAATTTTTATGGAGGTATGTAGGGCTCGACCCCACGACCTCCAGCAAAGCAACCACCCGCCACACTGCCCACACTACGCAATGAGGTTTAACCTTATAGTTCTCGGCGCAAAGTTAAAGTTTACAAGGGTGGAATTTGGGGGTTGGGACCGCCGGCGGTCCCATGGAAGGTTGGTCACATGTCATTACAAAAAACCACAACATCAAACATAACCACCAAAAACCTCCGATAGTGATAACCCGGGACATTTATCACCACATTTTATGCCTTGTCACATGGCTTCGTTTCTGCGGAGTTACAACCAACGGTTAAGGCGTAACCTCCAACATTTAGTATCCTGTGGAGCATTCACATGGTAACGGTTTTCTAACCATCTGTGCCATAATCCATAACTCAGATGGTTAACTTCGATTGAAGTGTTATCACCCACGTTTTCGGCCTTGAGTTCCGCTCCACCAAATGGTAACTATTGGCTTGAGGGGTCCTGACTCGGGTTCGGTGTGCAAGGTTTGCCAACAAACCCCTATACTATTGGCCCTTTCGGTAGTGACCAGCTTGCGCAGGTCACTCTCTCACCCGAAGTAGTATGGGTGGGTGCTGGAACCAGGTTTCCGCACCCTGAGAAAGGAAGGGTAATGCAAGCAGGGTTGCATTCTGTTCAGATTACCTCGTCTCTACGCAAGGTTAAATAGGTATCCAATTTCATCCACGTGCACTAGATCTATAATTATATGCTTCTCATAACATCAACACAACAATACATAACCCGAACAGAACATATCTAGATCTACTTCAATACACAGACTTTCACAGCATGATATAACCAGAGCAGAATAGATCCAATCATTCAATATATAGATCTTCGTAGCACAAAGACAAAAAATGCATAACAAAGTAATTATCAGCAATCCATTCAATAGTACTCACAGATTCAGATCTAATAATCCAACATATTCATTCATTCATCACCCTTACAATTCCCTTCCCAACCTGCGCACACAGCAGCAGGGTCCGCAAACAGCTAGACTAGGATCTCCGTGCACACAGAAAGCAGGAGTCCGTTCCCCAAAACCCAAACAGGTCGCTTACACAACAGATTGCATCAATAGCTCATCAAATCCTACCTCTTACAATCCGAAATGCCTCTCTATTTATAACAATCTAGCTTTAACATTCCTATGGTCCGCAACCCATGGTTTTCGGACCCCTAGTTTACCCTTTAACCCCATTACAATGCTTTCGGGGCTTTGACCCACCCCAAAACCCCTGCGCTATACTAATTATAACAAAAATAACCAAAATGGACCGGTTTTGTAGCTTGTTAGGAGACCCCATTCCAACAGTCCCCCAACACAATCTTGTGACTCGTCTCGAGTCACTTTGGTGGCGCGCCTTCAATTTCCGCGCGTAAGGTAGCCAGGGAGCGAAGGAGGGGTGGAAGCACTTCCTTGCTTTGGGCCGCTGCATGTTGCCCAATATTGATCATCGTCAGAGAAGTAGGCCCATCAAGATCCGGACCAACGTGTTCCAACAACCAGTGGAGGCGTGCAATGGCAGACTGCGTATCATGTGCAAGCTGGAGTGTAGCATCAGACCATGGTTTCAACTTTTTGTACACAATATTATTAGAGTGACGAAGGTCCTCAATCTGGTGCATGGCGGCCAGGTGCTGCGTGGGGCTGGGGGGAGGAGTGGAGGCCCGAACTCGGTCTAGAGCATATTTTTCCTGCTCTAATTCCCATTGGGCATGTTGAAGCGTGGGGTGGTGCCGTGATTTCATCCATAGCTGCGTAGCCTCTTCAAACAATTGGGCTCCCTGTGCCAGTTGTTCCTGAATAATGCGTGTGGCGTTAGTGACCATGGCAATTCGCTGGGCGCGTTCTTTCGGGGTCATGACATACTGCTTGCGCCGTTCTTGGGCACGACAGTGTACTTCTTGTAATACGCTGGTAGACAGTCTTAGCAAGTCTCGGTATTGCAGCGTTCCTGCCGAACTTGGTTCGCAGCTAATCCTCCCAGGCAGCAGCCCATGTGCACTTCTATTACTGCACTCAGCATCTCCCGGCCCTCTTATCAGTTCCCCCTATGAGTCGGGATCCATAACAGAGAGACGAGCATTATAAATCATAGGAATAAGTAGAAAAAACCATAATGCAGGTAGCCAATACCGCTTAACAGTTGAATAAACAACCTGAGCCAACATCTTCCCTCCATCTGTGCCATAATTGAAGATACTTGATGGCGAGGTAGCTCATACGTAGTGCGTATCTTCGATCTGTCGAACCGTGCTTATCATAAAAGGTGATATTGATAACCTACTACCTTTTTTCTGCATTTGTATGTCTCTTTTCACATTAACTCAGGATGTGCTAACATTCCTCCTTTGTATCCAAGTTCGTGTCCCTGAAATGTCAGGGCGTGGCCAACGCATTGGGGGTCCTTCCGTATTTAGACTGAAGGTTGACACATGGTGATCCTGTAAGTCGATCGGGAGTCTTTTCAAAGCATTTATGTCGTTCGTGGAAGGGGAATTTTTGTGTAGGACGGCTACGTGATATGTCTGTAGGTGATTTAATTTTGCAGTCACTCGCAAATTCTCCTAGATACTCATGATTGTAGATAGGTCCATAATCTGGTTGGGAAAGGGTCGACTGTACCCTTGAGTGTTGTGCGAAAGCATGTCACCACGTGGGTCGACCGATCTTAGGGCCCATCTAGCTAAGGGGGTTTCTATACGCATGATCACCCTACTTCAATACTTCCTCCGGGTGGGGGAGACAGGTCCCTGCACAGGTGCTTCATATCTAGTTAGTGGTAGTGCCTCGGACCTACATTCTGTGGACCCCTTAGGCTTTGCAGGCTTCGGAGTGTCATCTGCGACCTCTTGGCAAGGCAAGGTTCTTTCCATGGTAGAAATGTGACGGAAGCTTTTGATGGTTTGAAGGCTGCGAAGTGCCGAAACCTCATGCAGCCGGCTCTGCCAATTCTCCATCTCCTCATCGGAGTCAGAAAAGCATTCACTGTCCTTTTCCCAACAGAGCATCCCTTCATCCATGGGGTTAATCCAATCTTCATCTTGCGTAGTGATCTTATAGATATGATCTAATTCTTCCTTCGTATGGACAGGCTCAATATACTCGGCACCTTCCGTGGGATCTAGGGGTACTATGACACGCGTGCCTCCGCTTTCAAACACCATGCTTCGATTTTTTAGGTTAATAATGCCTCCCATGTCCATTTCCAAATCTAGTCTGAGGAGCACAGGGTAGGGGTTTGCATCTTCAATGATATCAATTACTTCAAAGTCAGCGAGGACCCTTGCCCCCGCAATGTCAACCATAACCTTTGGTAACCTCCCCAAGGGGATGATTTTCTGTTGATTTGCCATGCATAGATGGATAGTGGACCATTCCAATTTGGGCTTCCCCATTCGTTGCCAGGTTTGATTAGGTAAAACATTGGCATCAGATCCAAGATCCAAGATAACTTGATCCATTTCATAGTCCCCGATTTGTGCAGTTAGCCGCATTTCTTTCCCTATGCGTTTCTTAGAGTTGTACAATTTGTGCACGTCCTTGGTCTCAGGGATTAGGGTGGGCCGAGTTGCGCAGGTATTTATTAAAGCCAGGATGTTTCTTGCGGCCTGTGGGTTCTTGAGCAATTTCAGACATGCCTTCAAAAAGGTCTTAATTTCTTCCTCGCTTTGAGACTGTGTAGGGGCTGCTGGTAGTGCTTGTTCTTCACAGGGTACCTCTTTGTTTTCCTTGGTGTCCAGCCCACTATGTGTTATGATCTTTACGCTTGGATCTGCTTCTCTTAGCTCAGTCTTAACCCTCTATACATTCTGTGTAGGGGTAGGCTGCTTTTCCTGCATTCTGGCTATCAAGATCGAGCAGTCTTGTACCTCATGGTCCAGTTATTTGTAGTATTTACACGAAGGACTGGTGGGATTAGGACATTCTCTGTAAAATTTCCCTATTTCTCCACAATTATAAAAAATTAGCTGACCTCGTCCTCATCCTACACCTAGCCTCCTCTGCCTTGGGCTGGTGATCCTCCAAAATGCGCAGTCAGTCTAGGTGATGCAGGGTCTGATTGCACCCAATATAGGTTTCCGCGATCCATCATTAAGTCATACGTTCGGAAATTCTTCTCATCATGTCCTCCAGATCGACCGAATCGACACCATTATTGTTTTAGCTCTGGGACATATGCACCCAGCCGTGGGAAATGGTTCATATTGTGTAGGCCTGCTACTCGAAAATCATCACACCATAGCGCAGACCCACTTGATCCTGGTCGCAACACGATAGGTTCCCTACTTACCCCTAGGTGCAGCGGGCTAGGTCCTCTAGATTTCATATAATCAGTTAGTAGAGGGCACTGATCCTTTGTGTGGCCAGACACTCGAAAACGTATACACTAGAGATCCGCGCAGACGTCTTTTCCTCACTCTTTTCGTGAGTTCTGTATCTCTAGGTGCATAGCCCCAAGTTGTTCCTGGATTTGTTGGACTCCTACTAAGGTATCCTCCCAGGGAGCAGCTTCTAACTTCATAGCGGCTTCTACAGCTTTCTCCTTCGATTTAAAGGTCTGTTGATTCATAGTTGTGCGAAGGTGAGGTAACAACATGGCGATGAACCATTCTGTATGTGGCCTATGATCATACTCGAACCCCCCTTCCCTGAGTGCCTTCTTTAACTGTTGATTTGCCTCCCACACTGATTTAGACGCACCTTGTTTGAAGTCCTTTACGTCTGCCACTAACTGGGAATAGGATTTTGGTTTGCGAAATTGTTGCTTTAGAGCATCCTTAATATCCTGAATGGAGGCGGTTCCATTCTGGGCAACATATCGCATATACCAGTCCAGAGCTATGTGTTCGAATGCTAGAGACAGCTGCACCCTTTTTATTGTATCTCTTGCCACATTCTGCATAGTCCAAACAAAGTCTGCAATGAACCAAAATCGATCCATGTCCTCATCTCCTACCCCCTTAAAGGTAGGTAGTTTTAGATGCACAGCCATATCACTATCCAGGGACGACGTTATAGGTGAGTTCTTACCCCTGCGTTCCTTAGGTGGATGTGGCCGATTCCTTCACATGGCTATAAGCGGCCCTTCCTCCATCAAGGTTGGTTCGATAATACTTACCACTGTGTTTCGCACTCCCGTTTGGATCCGAGGTCATTCAGTCAGTATGGCTACACAAAATTCTCTTCTCACACAACAGCTTCTTGATCAGTAAGGGTAACATCCTCACAAACTTACCCCGGAATCCTATGAAGAATCGTCGCTTGACCTCAGAGTATGATACAAATTGATCAATGGAAAACTCTGTCACAAAGCCTCCAAGCACACTATCCACCCAGTGATCCATTGTGCATGTAATAGTGTTATTGGTTCTTTCCAGCTGTTCAAGCAGATCTGGAGTCCACTGAGTGACTCGCTCGTCCTTCCAGCAATTTCGGAATTCTACCAGCTTGGTGTTGAAGCCTCGAAAATCGTTGCTTCAAACATTGGGGGAAAACCACCCAGTCGGGACCTTAGGACAACTCCTTTTCCGTTTGGTGTGGTGGCTCTGACTGGATTTATAGGACCAGTTTCCTAATAACTAAAAGGGTTGGTGATGGAACAATTGTATGAGTGGATAATGAAACTAAATGACTAAAATAATCTATCTAGTTTAATCTGTAACTTTATAAATTAATTCTAAAACTAACCCGGGTATAAAATATGAATACAACTTTAAGATTGTTTCAATTAAATCAATAACCATGAAAATGTATTATAATTTAACTAAAATATGCAGTATCAAATAATGATAACTCTATTTAAGAAATTAAACAGAGTTATAATAACACATTGTATTCATCATTTTATATATCATTTGTATATACTATGAAAGTTGAAATATTTCTATACACTCAGAAATGATATGTATAAAGAAATATTTGTAAAGCAAGTACATATAAATGATAGAAAATTTAAATAGAATATCTCGAACATAAGAAAAATAACAGTAAATCGATAGAAATACCAGATTCATCTTGATACTTTTCCAAATGCAGTTCAATATCCAGATCCAATGCTGCAATGTAAAACAAACTCTAAGGTACAAAAATGAAATTCTCAGAGGTAATTTTCCATAAAACACTAGATGTGATCCTTTATAAAAAATATAATAATCAATGGAGTACAAAAATGTAACATCCAAGTAAAAAATATTACAAATTCAGGACCCCTTTCTAAATGCATGAAAGGGGTTTAAATAGGAACTTAATAAAACAAAATAACTAAAACTATTGCTACAATTTTTATAGCATCATTTTTCACCCTCATGTGATTCATGATTGTCTCTATGGCCTTGGGCACCCATTCCCACAGACTTGAAAAAAAATCATAAAAAACAGTGTTAAAAATCCCATACGCGGGTATGCCCAGACTTTTCTGTGTGTATATGCGAGTCCATACACACTTTTCCACGTATGCCATTAAAATCATTAAAAAATATATAAAAATTCCCTATTTTCGGGCTGGGTTGATGGTTACTCCAGTAGTTCAACCACCCCAGCACGTGGCCACTTGTTTCCAACTGATTGAAACTACTTTGAAGGAGTATTAAAGCCCCTCATGTGTATGGCCTAAGGGAGAGAGAAATTTTATAGATATTATACTCTGTTGGAATCCCAATTCAAGTCTGATTTCCCGTGCCTCCTGCACTTTCCCAGATTTTTACAGGAAACCCTTGTTTCCTGGAGATGTTCATCAGTTTATATGCCATATCGAGTGCACAAGTCTTGAAAGTATCTTAGCAAGGCAAGGGCGGGACAGATCTGGATGACGGTCTGTTCGAAGATCGTGGAAGGATTCAGGTGATCTCTCCACTTTTTATTACTGTACATGCTGTTCGTAATGAAGAAGAACCATCTTCTTCCTGAATAACGTGTTAATATCTCCTTGTATATGTGAAAAGATTATTATTTAAGTGTTTATTATTGTTTATATAATGTTTCACATGGTTTTCACTGACATTTAGGGTAAATATATGCTGTACAACTAGATTTCCGTGCACGTTTCTTCTTGTTTTTCAGGTTGAGGAGGAAGAAGGGTTGCTGGGGGTTTGGACCCCATGGGATCTACATCAAACGTAGGATTACAGGTGAGTTCTACGATCGATGTTATCTAGTTTTTAGCATACAAGTTTGGTTGTGTGAGTCCTTCTTGAATAGCATGCCCTGATCTGTGGAGGTTTTGACCCAACAAATCTCTAGGGTGTTTTTTCCCGAAACAGAACTGGCGACTCTGTTGGGGATCACATTTTTGTGATTCCCCTGTTGGGTGGTTTCAGTTGTTTGAAAGGTTTCCAACAGTTTTAACTATTATTTCCAGTCCAGTTAACTTTTTCTCGGTCAGACTGAAGACCTGGTTCTTTATTCAGGCTTGATCTTTTTATTTTTTCATTATTTGCTTTTGCATACGCTGTTTTTTCTCTACACAGTCGCGTATACACGTTGTTTATGTCAAAGGTGGTCGCGTATACGCGGGTTTCCTTTGACACAATCGCGTATACACGCCTATTGCAAAACTGTTAAAGCACGTATGCCTGGGGGAAAATTTTGAAATTTTTTTTTTTTAGCTTTTCTGGTCTTGTCTGCCTGTGGTGACCTGTTTCTACAGTGTTTTTTAATCTCTAGACTATGTTTAAAGTGTTTATATGTCTATTTCTCTCTCCTTTGTGTGAAGACTCTCTTAGTTGGTGAAATTTTTGGTTGTTACGTTTGCAATTTTGGTTTGAGTTACCAAGGTCTTTTCTTGAAGATTCTTGGATGTTCTGCTTCATCAGAACAGAGAGCTCCTGCTCATTTACTCTTTCCTTGTGCGTTGCTGCGCATTTTGATTTTTTACCTATTTGGTGCGTTTGGTTTCCTTGATGTTCAGTAGACTAGTTTTGTTGCAATTTTCGAAAAGTCTCTTTTTTGATTCTTTGAAGTTTTTTTATTGCAAGTTTATACTATTGTACTGAGTTGATTTATTGAGTTTATTGTCTTCCTTTTTGCTCGTATAAAGCCCCGTTGCGAGAGTGGCATGGTTGGCTTTGAGCATTTTTTTGAAGTTATACTTGAAATTTAGAGTTTGTTTGACTTAGTTATTGGATAGTTCAATTGGTCTTCTTGAAATCTCTTCTTTATAAACTAAAACTGGCATATAGGTTTGGAAATCCTCTTTCCGTTGCATTTTTCATACTAGCCTCCATTCTGATCACTTTCCATAGGGTCGATCCCATCAGGTCATGAGTATTTAACCCATTTCACTCGCCGATTATTTAATCATGACTTGGTGGTAGAGCCTTCCTTTACATGAGCTTCCTAGTTAGTTCCTCGCTATCACTTGTTGCCCATGCTGCGTTTTATGTAGGCTCGAGAGTCCTCTTTAGTCCCGCCATGACTTATATGTTGAAGCTTCATTCTTCTTCTTCTTCACTATTATTTTTCTGGCTATTACCCTAGAGGCTCCTTGGTGTTGTTAAGTTGTATTACTGCATTTCATATTGGCTACTTGTTTATCCTGGCCTTTAGCCGGCTTCATTTTGGACTCGATGTTTAAGCCAACTTTTGACCTTGACTATCTGTACAAATTAACCATTGCATGCACTTAGCTATTGCGACTTGACACCCTTTTCCCATGGATAGAACATTCCTTTGAGTATCGCTTACCAGTTTCCGCCACCTTGCATTGAGCATAGGATCGTTCCAATCCCAGGAACTAGTGCATCTGTTTCATGATACTCGTTCTATCCATTGTACCATAGCATTCTTTTATTATTTTTCAGGCTTATTATATGAAAAAGAAAAAAAAATCAAATATAACAAAAAGAGCGGGAACGGGATGTAACTTCGTAATTTGATGGCAGTTCAGTGTCAGTTTGTCACCCTTGAACAAAGCACATACACTTATATATTTCCTTCATTTGGGATGGTTTTATTTTTTGACCTAGGTTCAGCCTTTGCCTTGTTTCACTGGTCAGTTCTCCCCCGGTTGGTTATCTCTTCCAATCATATGGAGAGTTTGTTTTTGTCTCCTGCATAACAAACTTATACAGTGTCACTTTTTACTGCCATGGTCATCACGTGTCGTGCTTTTGTTCAAGGGAAGTTCAACCAGAGTCGGCCATTCTGCGATGTCTCTTGACTCATTATTCAGTCGGCCTTCCCGGTCTTGTCAGTATCTTGTTCTATCACATCAGATGTTTTGGTCTTCTGCTCGTGCTGGTTTAAGAAGGTCTCCATTGACTTCTTGCTGGCGGGTTTGTCTCTTATCAACTACGACACATTGCTCTAAGAGAAAACCTAGAGCTGCACCCTGGCCCTATTTCCATCATTGATAGGTGACCTTGTGCTCAGCATTTGATCATCATTATGGGTCTTTGACTGAGTGGTTTCCCCTGTGTTCGACGTCAGCACACATTATCACACTTGGGATTCGTGCAGTACCTTGATTTCCATTTTACCCTATCGGTGGATTTCTCGCCTCTGTGTCAGCTTTCATTATTGGTTGGTTCAGAGGGTTTCTTCCGTGCGCTAGCTTCATCTTGTGCATGTCGGAAACGTACTTCGGTTTTGGTTCCATCACTCTTCTTCGTCCGATTCCTTCCAAATCTTGGCCTGCGGGTTACACTCGCGCTGGACTGATGTGGGATGCCTTAATGCCTTCCTTCCAGCAGATCTTTTCCCATCGACTTCGACTCATTGCTCTGGGAATAAGGTCTAGAGTCTTTTTGTCAGTACCTTAGGGTTTGCAGTCATTAGTGGCAGACTCTTCGCTATCGACAGTGGGGATTCATCATTGCCTCCTGATTGGTAGATTCTTTCAAGTGTTCGACTTCAACTCATTCATTCGCACTTGTCAGATTGTACTGGGGCACCTTGACACTCATTATCATTATCTGTGGGTTGTCTCGCGTTGGTTAACGGTATACATTATCGACCGGTAATCCAACGATTTCTCACATGGTCGACTTCAGCTCATTTATTCCCATTGTGTAGAATTGTGCCATAGTGATCGGTGAAGACCTCGGGTTGCATCAACATTTTTCGGTTCACTTTTGACAGTCCATTTAGTTTCTGCCAGTGATGTCATTCACCCTTATATGTTGCAGTGTCAGTACAGAAGCATCCTATATGTTGGCTCCCGAGTTGCGTGATTGTACCGTTTATTCCACTTTTTATTATTTGGTACTTGGAGATTTAGTTACTTATATGATCAGACATCCAGTTTCAGCATCATTGATCAACTTTCTATATGTGATACTTAGACATTGATTCTGACTTGTACTTCCAGGCCATGCTCAGATGATTCATTGTGTACTTTCAGTTCAGCTATACTTGTATACATGTTGGATCTATTCTGTACTTTCGATATGATGTATTTTTGACTGAGCATGGGTATGCCCACCTCAGCATGAATTGACTCTCTATTTTCTTTCATTGGTTTTTGGCAGGCTGAAATTTGGTGAAGTCCTCTCTTGTCCTTGTGAAGTGCTTTCGATGTGCATAATACATTTCGGCCATCATGTACCCCTTCTGACCTCATATATTAGGGGGCATCTGTTATAGCATCATTTTTCACCCTCATGTGATTCATGATTGTCTCTATGGCCTTGGGCACCCATTCCCACAGACTTGAACAAAATTCATTAAAAACAGTGTTAAAAATCCCATACGCAAGATTCCCAGACTTTTCCGCGTGTATACGCGAGTCCATACACACTTTTCCGCGTATGCCATTAAAATCATTAAAAAATATATAAAAATTCCCTATTTTTGGGCTGGGTTGATGGTTACTCCAGTAGTTCAACCACCCCAGTACGTGGCCAACTGTTTCCAACTGATTGAAACTACTTTGAGGGAGTATAAAAGCCCCTCATGTGCATGGCCTAAGGGAGAGAGAAATTTATAGACATTATACTCTGTTGGAATCCAAATTCAAGTCTGATTTCCTGTGCCTCCTACACTTTCCCAGATTTTTACAGGAAACCCTTGTTTCCTGGAGATGTTCATCAGCTTATATGTCATCTCGTGTGCACAAGTCTTGAAAGTATCCTAGCGAGGCAAGGGCGGGATGGATCCAGACGACGGTCTGTTCAAAGATCGTGGAAGGATTCAGGTGATCTCTCCACTTTTTATTACTGTACATGCTGTTCGTAATGAAGAAGAACCATCTTGTTCCTGAATTCACGTGTTAATATCTGCTTGCATATGTGAAAAGATTATTATTTAAGCATTTATTATTGTTTATATGATGTTTCACATGGATTTCACTGACATTTAGGATAAATATATGCTGTACAACTAGATTTCCGTGCACATTTCTTCTTGGTTTTCAGGTTGAAGAGGAAGAAGGGTTGCTGGGGGTTTGGACCCCGCGGGATCTACATCAAACGTAGGATCTACGGGTGAGTTCTATGATCGATGTTATCTAGTTTTTAGCATACAAATGTGGTTGTGTGAGTCCTTCTTGAATAGCATGCCTTGATCTGTGGAGGTTTTGACCCAACAAACCTCTAGGGTGTTTTTTCCCGAAACAACAATCTATCATCGAAAATCTAGAAATAGACTTGCAATATTAAAATGAAACCAATTCATTGATTTTCCCCTGCATTCAATGTGCCAAGGTGGCAAATTTTGAGCATATATTTAACCTCTGTTTGATGACTTAGCCTCGAATGTAACTGACTAGTGTACGTGGCATTAAAAAACTCTAGAATGATATAATGAATGGCATTGGAAAGGCACTTAATTTCCATTTGCTGACTGTGTGGCTTGAGTAGATATGTCCACATGATATCCCATGAAATTCCTTGAAGTTTGTTGATTCGCTGATCTTTGTTGACTAATTCTTGTTTCCACCGGAATCGCCTTTACCTGTAATTTAACGAATATAATCCGAAATTAATATAAATTGGTGGTATATAAATTGTCATTAACCAAATTCGTGTTATATTATTCATCATAGTTTTGGCTCTTGATGTGGCTCTTTCTTCTTTGATCAATTGTTTCCTCCCAATCAAAAAACAAATTTTTTTTCGTGTCTTTCTTCAATCCTGAAGGTCATTTCTTCCTCGTCCAGCCCACATGGAAAGAAATTTAGAAATGTTCTCATCTGCATCATCAAACTTGACCCTGAGGTTGATTCCTTCATCTATTAAAGATGATGTTATTTCACACAAGGGCTCTGCTTGTGCCATCTTTTGACACAATTCATTCAACTGTTGAGATAATAGTTTGCTCGTTTCAAGAGCTTTAGTTTTAAATTGATCTAATTTAGGATAATCCCTAAATTTGTCCAATCTTGCTTGGAATACTTTCTCTTGCTCAACCTTAGCAGGTTTCTCATTTTGCAGTAGGGTCTGTAGTTTTGCCACCTCTTGAGCTAGTTGCTGTTGTTTATTCAAGGCTTGTTGATCAAGATTTTTCTTGTCAATACCAAGCTGTTCTTCCAACTTTTTAGATCTGAGCTTTTCATCCTGCAACTGCTTTTCCAACTACATAATATTTTGATTATTTTCTATTGCTTATTCCTCTAGCATAGCTATCTGTACCTCCTTTTGTTTCATCATTTGGGTGACTTCCGAAGCTTTGTCTATAGTAGCTGCACTATAGGTGCCTGCATATTGTGACAATTTGGTGGGATCCTTTGAAGGATTCAGCTCAATATTTTTCCAGACAATGTTCATCAATTCAAGTTGTGATGTTGAAAGAGATTCTTGATCTGTTCTTCTTCTCTTCCACTGTTTCTTGACAACAACCCTATGCTTAGAACTATAAAATATATCTAGAGGAGGAATCTCTTATACTTTCAACACAATTTCTTCTGAAGGATGATTGAGAATGATTTCCATATCTTGATCTTTCAAAATTTCAAGTTGAGGATTATTTTATGATCCTATTTGTTCAAAAAATTGTTCGTATTGATTTAGAAAATGGGAAGAAACAATAATTTCAGCAAAATCCACCACATTTTAGTGGTATTTTCTCTTTCAAGTTGATTATTTGACTTATTACCAATATCTTTCTATTCTGCCTGTACATTAGTCTCATTTCCTATATTTCCTTTCTCAATATGGACATTGGTCTCAATACCTATACTTTCATTCCTTGTTTAAACTGTAGTTCCTTTTCTAATAGGTTCATCTGTTTTGCTGCTAGTATTCTCTTTTTGCGCATCAGGCTTGTCACTTGTGCTTACATTTTCAGTGTGCACATTTCCCTTGCTACTAGATGTTTCTTTTCCTACTTTGTTTGCTGCATCTTCTTTTTCCTTCAAATATGTTTCTATATTCTTAGATTCTTGCAGCATAACTCTTAACTGGTCAAGAGGATATTTCAACAGTCTTTTACTTCTAAATAACAAGAATTTATTCATATCCCCAGTCTGAAATTTGGATTTAGCCAAGTCATAAACTTGAGGAAATTTATCAATAGAAACAAATAAATTATCAAACTCATCAGGTTCATGTTCGAATCGAGCAATTGAAGCTGAAGTTGTGAAATCAAATGCTACTTTTCGCAGATCGTACTGCTTGCCTGGGACTTTTGAGAGCTTAAGATCCCTTATTTTGATGACTTCTTTCTTAGCATGTGTGAATTTATTAAGAGTATAATTCCCACAGTGAAATGGAAAAGTAGGCCACATTAGTTTCTTGTTATTCTTGAGACACCTTGAAATGCCTTCTACTATTAACTGGTAGGATATTTCTTGTGCTAACAGTTTATTTGGGATATACAGAGGGAAAATATGGGGCTCCACTATACTCCCACATACTCTGACATAGGTAAATTTCACTTCTCCAAACCAGTCACCAATCTGGGATATATCACTCTTGGCTTTTTTAGAAATCCAGAGAGGAAATTGGTTAAAAATGGTTTGATAGATAGGGATGAGGAAACTGTGACAAATTCTATAAACATGGTTTTTAAAATGCAGCTTCCATAAGAACTTATGGTAAATATGAATAGGAACGGGATCTTTGGATGTCCATTTCCAGCCAAGAATGGGAAATTTAGAGTTAAAACATAGGGCATCTAAAATGTAGGCACATAAGTAAAACGGGGTTGTGTTTCCAGTGTTTTTATCCTTTCTATACTCTAGGATTCTATCTATCTTATCTGAAAGGATAACCGCACAATCCATGATTTCAAAATTCATAGAAGAATGGATTAAGGGTACCATTTGAATTGAAAATCTAGCTAAATTATCATCTCCAGATAGTCTGCACATCATTGCGGTGGCATAACAATATGGAGGTAAAAGGGACTCCACAGAGTACATACCTGATGATTCATTTTTATGCTTCTTTGGAGCTTTCCTCCATTCTCTGATTAGCTCAGACTGAGTTTCATTACTTGCAGCAAAATCTTTACTAAAAATTTTTTTGTAGACCTTTTGCGGGTCTGGAAGATGGTACATTGCCTTTATGTCCTCTGCTTTGAAAGACCCAAACATTGTTCCTGCAGCTGAAACAACGGTCCTGTTTTGTATGGTGACATTGTCTATTACCCACTAAATTACATCATAGTAAGGGAAAATGTTTGCTCGAGCTACAATTCTATGAAAGAATGAATTTGCAAGCATTTTAAGAGGAGTCTCAAAATCAAAATATGAGTCATCTTCATCAGGGACTGTCGCCTTCTCTTTAGTGACTTTAGGGTTTTTTTTTTCAATTAAGTTGTATACATCTTCCCAAGTCATTTTGCCAATTCCCTGGCATGAATTAACTATTACCAGCTTGAGTTTGGTTGGTTTTTATTTTGGTACTATGGGAATAGAAGTGAAATTTGCAACGGAAATAGCCTTTGCTTTCTTAGATCTCTTCAACATTTTGTCGTCTGGTAATGTCTCACTTGCTTGGCAAATGAAAGGATTGGGTGTTCTATGGTTCTGCAAAGGAGAAAAGCTTTCAGATGTGGTGAATATGCAATGAGGAGAACAAATTGTATGAAAATATTTATTGGTTATTTTCAATTTATTAACCTCATGTTAAAACATAAATGCCTTCTCTAAGAGTCACACTCATGCATTCAAAATAGAATCAATCATCATTATTCGTTTGATTTTCCATTTAATAGTAAACGTACAATCAGAGATCGGCGAATTTGAAATGTGAATATAAAACTTTCCTTATGATTTTATGCGATTGTGATGGATAAATAACATATGTACAGTGTAAAAATTAAGTATCGATCACATCAGAATTTATCAAAAGGAACGACAAATAACATTTCATGATCCCCACCGATTTGTGATTGCGATGATGTTATATCGCATTGGCTCTTTCCAAATGAATTAAGTTGCAAATGATATTCGCCGATTTGCGATTGGGATTACTGTGGGGTCCATCACATCAAGATTTTGATAACATGAGTGAATGCGAAGTTTATTCCTCCGAAATAAGATTGCGATAAATCGCATTGCATCGGAGTAAAACAAATATGACAACTTAAAACCTTTGCGATTACGATTTATTCTATCACATCAGAGTTTATAAAACAAGCACATATGACATTGCTCCTCCAATATGCGATTGCGATTCATCGCAGCGCATTGGAGTTTTTCAAAACAAAATGTAAAACTTTTAAGATATCTCTGATTTTCGATTGTGATTACTTTATTACATCATATTTAATCAATATGAACATTTTATGTATTATGTTGATGTGATAAAGGTTTTTATATTTCATCAGATCAGGGATTTTCAATGTTTTATTTGTTTATATGTGCTTGTGTTCTATGAAACAATGGACTCTTTATTTGTTTTATTCAAAATTATCGGATTCCCTCAAGTCTTTTATTCTAAAAAAGAAAAAGGAAGGGGACCTATTTCTAAATGAAATTTTATTCTAAAAAATTGAAATGGGGAGGGTTGTTGTACCGTACAACAATTAGCGATTCACTGGAAGAAACAGTTATCTCTGAAAAATAAAATGAATACTATATGTCTATTAAGTAAAATGTTTTAAAGATAATGAAAACTATCTTAGAGAAATTTTAAATAAAATTTAACTCCGAAAAAGAATAAAAAATCACTTACAATTTCTTTCTAATTCCTCAAAAATAAAAACATTTTTGGGTTTTCTTAAGCCTTGATTGGTTGATAATAATGAAGTAGGGGGCTCTTCTAAATTCAGCTTTTGTGTTTTACTCTATTGTCATAAGCATTGCCTCTGCTTCATGCAATCATTCATAGTCTCGAAAGGGTTACCTTTTAACCATTAACCATTTCATTGTCCCATCCAACTAAGATCATAATTCTTTAAAAAATAAATTCATAAGACATTGTATCTTATGTTTTTTCTTATTTTTTTTAATTATTTTTTTTTAAAATTAAAAGCCATTGTTCTGGTTTGGTAGCTAGTTGATAACAATTCCATTCACTAGTTGTAATCAAATTGAACAAGCTGGCTCGTGATGAGACCCCTTGTCTTATAATTATAAGCCATTACCCTGTTTTGGTATGCAGTGTTGGTAATGTCAGTTTTATTACTTCTTATGATCATGGTAGGCAGGCTCGTGATGAGACCTCTTATCTTTTAATTTTGACATATAATTTCTTAGAATTACATTCTAAAACATCACAACCTTAATGGATGGGGTGAAATGATTTTATCCTTAAGAATCAATGGATGACAATTTTTAGAGTTATTTGAATGCCAAAGCTTGGAAAAGTCTTTACTTTTTATGAATAACATTTCTCTGCTTGATAAAATTATAATGATTTACATTTTCCTCAAGGTTTCAAAAGATCATGCAAATGTTTTGAACAGATTTTCAAAGTTTAACATTTTATTTTAAACTATCCAAAACTGTAATCATTTCCTTAAAAACTCTTATTTACACAAAATAAGTATTTATAATATTCTTCCTAAAAAAATTTCTAATAGTAAAAAGTCAATTAAAGACTTATTAACAACCTTTATTTACAAAATAAACCAAAAATTGCAGAAAGGAATATGTACACGTAACAAGGAGTTACCTCCTTAAGAAAATAATTTCTTTAAAATAAGCCCATTGATAGGAAGAAATTCTCTCTTTCCTGTTAAGTCTTGCAGAATGAATGTATATGAGCCTATCTTTTCAGCAATCTGAAATGGTCCAAGCCACATTTTTTTAAATTTGGTATGCTTACCTTTATCTTCATGTGCTTTATTCCATTTCAGAACAAGATCACCAATTGACAAAGTTTTGGATCCGGTGGAACTTGAATCAAAAAAATATTTTACAAGCTGTTGATGTTTTTCATGAATAGTTTTTGCTTTCTCTCTATCTTCTTCTAATTTAAGAATTTGATCAAATCTCAACTGAATAGATGATGAAGGATTCTCTTCAATAAATTGCACTAGAGCTAATGATGGGAGAGCTAGATTTTATGGTATCACAACTTCTTTTCCATAAACTAGATTGAAAGGTGAAGTTCCTATTGAAGCTTTATGGGTGATACGATCAGCCCATAATGCAAATATAAAGACTTGTGCCAATTCTTTTGATTCTGATCAATGGTCTTTTTAATGATTTTGATGAGATTTTTATTAGTAGATTCAGCTAAACCATTACCCTATGGATAATAATTTGCTGAAAATTTCAATTTAAAACCTCTTTTGATTGCAAATTCCATTATACTATTTCCAGAAAAGTAAGATGCATTATCAAATACAAGAGCGCTAGGTACACCAAACCTAGTAATGATGAATTGATCGATGAAATCAATAATTGCATCAGAATTGGCTACCTTTAAAGGAATTGCTTCTACCCATTTTGTGAAGTATTTTGTTACTGTAAGGATGTATCTGTGTTGTTTGGAAGAGTGTGGTACTATTTCTCCAATAATATCAAGCCCCCATTGTTCAAATGGTTTCTCAATGTTTACTGATTGCAAAGGAAAAGATGGCTTCCTTTGTCTTCCATTAGCAGTTTGACAAATCTCGCACTTCCTCACATAATCATGTGTATCTTTGAAAAGGGTAGGCCAATAATACCCAACATGGATTATTTTGTGAGTTGTAGTATCACCTCCAAAATGTCCACCTACTGGCCCATGCTGTAATTCCTACAATACCTTTTTTGCTTCAGTATTTTCAAGATATCTTAATAAAATTGAATCATAATTATTTCTGAATAACACATTATCAATGATTTCATAATTTTTTGCTTTTAATCTTAGATCACGTTTTTTTCTTATAGCTGAGATTAGAAGGAGCATACCCATTCTTTAAGTAGAAGATCAAATTAGAATATTGAGATTCAGAATCAATAACACTTATCTGATTTGCTTGAACAACATTATCTTGATCTTGATTTTCTGGTATGTTGTGAGCTCCTGCTAATAATCTGCAAAAACCTTGTCCTCTAACAATCTTGGCTGGTTTAATATCAATATCATATTCTTGCAAAGCAGTTACCCAATTAGCTCTCTTTTCTCCTACTTATTTTTGAATTAACAATTGTCTCAATGAGGAGAATGGGACAATAATTTTTTTGTGTGTCTTTAGGAGAAAAGGTCTAAAATGTTTAGTTGATTTAAACACAGCGAAGGCTTGTTTTTCTACATCAGAATAATTAAGCTCAGCTCCTTTCAGATTTGAGCTAAAGAAATAAATTGGTGCTTCTATTTGTTGATAATTGAGTTGTGTTAAAACAACAACATAGGATGTTTCAGTAGCTAATGTATACAGAATAAAATCTTTAGAAAAATCAAGAGTATTCAGTGCAGGTGCATTAATGATTTCCTGTTTGATTGTATCAAAGGCTTGCTTCTCTTTATACCCCCATTTGAATACTAAATTTTTCTTAATCATATTCTGCATAGGTAAAACAATCTGAGAAAAATCAGGAATGAATCTTTTTACAAAATTGATTTGCCCTAGAAATGATTGCATGGATTTTTTGTTATGAGGTAAAGAAATATCAGAAATTTCTTTCACTCTGTTAGGGTCAATATATATACCATATTTTGACACAAAAAATCCTAATATTTTTCCTTCATTGAGAGCAAAGAAGGATTTATTTGGGTTTAAAGAAATACCAAATCTTCTACATCTTTCAAATATATGTTTCAGATCATGCAGATGATTGGCTCTTTTCTTTGAAAATACTATTATGTCATCAAGATAAATAACAACTGATCTATTAATCAAACCCTTAAATGCTATATCCATGGCTCTCCGGAAAGTAGCTCCTGCATTTATTAAACCAAAAG
Organism: Pinus albicaulis; assembly: GCA_034641835.2. NCBI lineage: Eukaryota > Viridiplantae > Streptophyta > Pinopsida > Pinales > Pinaceae > Pinus > Pinus albicaulis. Next base: position 341,857,657 of record CM076573.1, on the reverse strand, counting down.
GCATTTTATGATAAGCATAGGTTCCCCATTTAGTTTTGAAAGTGGTTTTTAGCCTATCATCTGGATGTACCAATATTTGGTTATAGCCTGAAAAACCATCAAGAAAGGTCATAAGTTTAGAACCAGCTGCTTTTTGAAGTATTTGTTCCATTGTTGGCAATGGGAAATTATCCTTTTGACATGCCTTATTTAAATTTCTAAAATCAATGCAGATTCTAATATCTCCATTTTTCTTCCTGACAGGTACCATGTTGGAAACCCAATTAGAATGCCTTACAGGAAAAATAATTTTGGCTTTTAAAAGTTTATTGAGTTCTGCCTTGATTTGACTTTCAAGATTTGGATGAATTTTTCTTAACTTCTGTTGAACATGCTTGACATCAGAAAGCATTGGAATTGTATGTTGAATAACAGAAGTATCATAAGTTTTCAAGTCTTCGTAATTCCAAGAAAAAATATCTTTATACCTACTCAGAAGTTTGATGAAAGTAGTGCTTTCTTCGGAAGTTAACTTGAGTTCTAAATTAACATTTTGAAGTTTAGACTTAGAGCTAAGATTTACTTATTCAAACTTCAAGGTAGAACTTTGAAGTTTAACATTAGTAACTTTCTTGAATCTATCTTTTATATCATATAGGTCCTCAAGTTTAACTACAGATTTAGGAATATGATTTTCATTACTCTTTGAGGTATTTTGAAGATCATGATCATTTTCATCAATAATTTGTTCATCATAGGATTTCTTTGAAGTTAAGAAATTCAAAATATCTTCATCGTGGTAGAATGCTCTCTAGTTTGTAATATTATCGAGAACAGATGGTCGAAAGATTAATTCAACTAAATCTATCAGGACTGTAATCTTCAGCAGGGAGGAGTTTGGATGCAACATTAGCTAACAAATCAGCTGATGTATTTTGAGTTCTAGGGATAGGAAGGATGTTAAATGCTAAAAATTGAGTAGTAAGGTCTTGCATAAGGGTTTGATAATGTTTGAGATGACTTGAAAGACAATGGATGGTATTTCTTACTTGTCTTATGACAATTTCAGAATCCCCATATACTTTCAAGTATTTGAAATTTAACCCTATGGCTTTATAAAGCCCTTGGATCAAGGCTTCATATTCTGCAGTATTGTTTGTGCACTCAAATTCTAGTCCACATGATAGCATAGTTTTCTCTCCATCTAGATCAATTAAAATGCATCCTGCTCCTGCTCCATCACTAGATTTTAGTCCATCAAAATATAATGACCAAAATAAGGATTTATCTACAGGTTTATCTACAGATGTATTAGAAACATTAACAATTCTAGAAGAATCAGATTGTGAAAAAATTTCAATTTGCGAAATGAAAGTATTTACAGAAAAAGGTGATTGTGGTGCTGTGAAATTCCCAAGGAATGATTCAGCAGAATAACCTCCAAGGATATTGTTATTGAAAGCTACAGGTTCATTTGTTTTTTCAAATTCAGTTACAGTAAGCATAATGTGTTTTTCTCGCTCAACTTTGATTTGATTTGGTTTCCCTTTGTAGGGAAGCCACATATGTGAATAATCAGTTGCGATATAACCATCAAGCTTTGCAGACCAATCCCTGCTTAAGACTAATCCATAGAATTCAGGAATATCTACAACCAGAATATCAATTCTTTGGACAATCCTTGGATCAGAGGCTAATCGAATAGTAACTGAATTGATTTCTCCTATAACTTGGACTTTAGAGTGATCCAATTGAACAATGTGAACTGCAGACTTTTGTGGTTCAATATTCAATTTTTCACAAATTGAAGTAGGCATTATATTAGAGGATCCTCCTGAATCTATCAAAAAATTATGTAAATTCTTGTTGTAGATTTCATAAGTCAAAAGAAAAGGAGGTGTTTGAGAATTTTATCTTTCTCCAATAAGAACAGTATCAGTGGCATCTACTTTATCTGGTGGTTTACCTATTCCTTTAGCTACTTTGGCAACTACACCACTTGGTAGAGGAGCAATAGGTGTTGCATTTAATTCTTTCAATAGAAGCTTCTGTTGATGTTTAAGTTTGTTGAGTTCATGTAAGGAAATGTTCGCTTTGGTTTTCTTCATGTCTTCAACAATGTTATAATCCATAGGGTCTGATACCACCAAAGTCTTAGATGTTGTTGTAGGAGGATTAGAAGATGATGGCTGATTTTGAGTGGGTAAGAGAGAAGCTTTCTTTACAGAAGATTTGTCTTTGGTGATTGGAGTTGTACTTTTCTTCTTAGGAGCAGATTGAACAGGATCTGCTGTAGATTTACTTCTTGTACTTACAGGCATGGCTTCTTGTTCACTGTCCGAGTTAGGGAGAATGAAATCCCACATTCCATGTAATTCAGCTATTTCCTCTCTTTCTTTCTCTTCATCTGATACTGGAGGAGTATCTTCTTCTTCTTCCTCTTCCAATTCTGCATTGGAGATTGAATTGGGAGGTTTAGATTCATCTTGATTTCTTCTGAAGTTCTTGAATGGTATTTTGGTAGAAGTCTCTGCTACTTGCTTTTTAATCTCAACCATTTCATTAGACATGGTTTTGAGAACTTTCTATAAGCCTTCCATGTCATATGGATATCTTGGTGTCTTCTTCTTTGAATCATCCTTAAAACTGACTTTCTTTGATTTTATTTCCTCTATAGCATTTTTCTTATCTAGAGCAATAATCTGTTTTTCAACTGAAATAACTTCTTTCATATTCTCAACTAAAGTAGGTTTCACAGCTCTATCTACAAAAATTGCTATGTTTGAAGGCAAAGCATTAATATACCATTCACTTCTAACCTGCTCACTAGGTTTTGAATCAGTAGATATTTTATTCAAAAGTTTGTTGAATCGAGAGTTAAAATCTTTAATGGGTTCCTTGGGTTCTGTCCTCAGATTGGAGAGATCATTGATTAGGGTAGCTATTGATCTGTCATCTCCAAATTTAGTCAAGAAATGATCTGAGAAAATATCCCAACTTGTAATAGATCCTGAAGGTAATGAAAAACACCAGGATCCTGTTGCCCCTTGCAAAGTATAAGGGAATAACCTGACTACAACATCTTCATGTTCAACTCCATTTAGATTCACAACAGGCATAAAATTATTGATGTGTTCTTCAACTGGTATATTCAAATCAGGACTTTATTTAGGTAGCCATTTTTCAGCATGATCTGGTAAATCATGTAAAGTTGCATGCATATTAACAGCTCTTGGTCTAGCCCATGGTCTTGGTGCTGCTTGTGCCATTATTGTGATAACTGTTGAAGGACTAGAAGAGATAGTTGGTGTTTGGACATATTTTGTTTGAGCAGATGAGATTGGAACAGGTGATATTTGAATAGCCGATGTTGAGATAACTGTACTTTTCTGAGTTGGGGTTTGGAAAATAGATGATTGAATTTGCGATGAAGAACTAATATCACTCTCTGATTCCGATGTGGTTCTTATTTTTTTAACTCTACTAGGTAAAGGAAATTCTTTGGAGGAATACCAAGTTTTTCACTCTGTGACCTAGTGAGGGGTCTGGAAGAAACAACTTGTGAAGTAACACTACCTTTAGATATTTCAGATTCTTCTAATGACAATGAGAAACCTTGGAGTTTGTGAACTAAAGCTTGTATTTCAGGGGACTCAGGAGGTTGATTATCTGATTGGTTTGAAATTTTGGTAGTGGGTGTTTGAATATCTTTATCAATTTCTTCCCTAGTGATTTGAGATGTAGAAGAAATTGAAGAGGGTGATGAGGGTGAATTGCTCTTATAATGGCTTGTAGATTTGGATTTATCTGCCATTCACAGCTTAGGCCCTCCTTCTAGCACCAAAAATGTTGAAGCCTCGAAAATTGTTGCTTCAAACATTGGGGGAAAACCACCCGGTCGGGACCTTAGGATAGCTCCTTTTCCATTTGGTGTGGTGGCTCTGACTGGATTTATACGACCAGTTTCCTAATAACTAAAGGGTTGGTGATGGAACAATTGTATGAGTGGATAATGAAACTAAATGACTGAAATAATCTATCTAGTTTAATCTGTAGCTTTATAAATTAATTCTAAAACTAACCCGGGTATCAAATATGAATACAACTTTAAGATTGTTTCAATTAAACCAATAACCATGAAAATGTATTATAATTTAACTGAAATATGCAGTATCAAATAATGATAACTTTGTTTAAGAAATTAAACAAAGTTATAATAACACATTGTATTCATCATTTTATAAAGAAATATTTTTAAAGTAAGTACATATAAATGATAGCAAATTTAAATAGAATATCTCATAACATAAGAAAAATAACAGTAAATCGATAGAAATACCAGATTCATCTTGATACTTTTCCAGATGCAATTCAATATCCAGATCCAGTGCTTCAATGTAAAATAGACTCTAAGGTACAGAAATGCAGTTCTCAGAGGTAATTTTCCATAAACCACCAGATGTGATCCTTTATAAAAGTATAATAATCAGTGGAGTACAAAAATTTAACATCCAAGTCAAAAATATTACAAATTCATAACCCCTTTCTAAATGCATGAAAGGGGTTTAAATAGGAACTTAAGAAAACAAAATTACTAAAACTATTCCTACAATCTATCATCAGAAATCTAGAAATAGACTTGCGATATTAAAATGAAACTAATTCATTGATTTTCCCCTGTATTCAATGTGCCCAGGTGGCAAATTTTGAGCATATCTTTAACCTCTGCTGGATGACTTAGCCTCGAATGTAACTGACCAGTGTACGTGGCATCAGAAAACTTTGGAATGATACAATGAATGGCATTGGAAAGGCATTTAATTGACATTTGCTGATTGTGTGGCTTGATTAGATATGTCCACATGATATCCCATGAAATTCCTTGAATTTTGCTGATTTGCTGATTCTTATTGATTAGTTCTTGCTTCCACTTAGAATCAGTCTCTTTTACCTTCGGTAATTTACCTGGGATACAATTTGAAATTAGATTGGTGGCATATAAGCTATCATTAACCAACTATGTTATACTATTCATCATAGTTTTGGCTCTTGATGTGGCTCTTTCTCCATTTATCAACTGCTTTTCCCATTTAGTAAACATAATTTCTTTGTGTCTTTCTTCAATCCTGGAAAGGTTTGCCTTCTTTCCCTGCTCTAAGTCTTTCCATGAAATAAATTTAGAAATTTTCTCATCTACATCATCAAATTCGAGCCTGAGGCTGATTCCTTCATCTATAAGAGCTAATGTTATATCACATAAGGGCTCAGTTTGTGCTAGTTTTTGACATAATTCATTCAACTGCTGAGACAATAGTTTCTTTGTTTCAAGAGTTTCAGTTTTAAATTGATCCAATTTAGGATAATCCCTAAATTTGTCCAATCTTGCTTGGAATATTTTTTCTTGCTCAGCCTTAGCAATTTTCTCATTTTGCAGTAGGGTTTGTAGTTTTGCCACCTCTTGAGTTAGTTGCTATTGCTTATTCAAGGCTTGTTGATCAAGATTTTTCTTCTCAATACCAAGTTGCTCTTCCAACTGTTTAGATCTGAGCTTTTCATCCTGCAACTGTTGTTTCAACTGCATAATCTTTTGCTGATTTTCTGTTGTTTGTTACTCCAGCATAGCTATCTGTACTTCCTTTTGTTTCATCATTTGTGTGACTTCCAAAGTCTTGTCTATAGTAGCTGCACTATAGGCGCCTACATATTGTGACAATCTGGTGAGATCCTTTGAAGGATCCACCTCAGTATTTTTCCAGATAATGTTCATCAGTTCAACTTGTGATGTTGAAAGTGATTCTCGATTTGTTCTTCTTCTCTTCCTCTGCTTTCTGACAACAACCCTATGTTTAGGACTGTAAAAGACATCTAAAGGAGGAATATCTTCTACTTTCAATACAATCTCTTCTGTATGATGCTCAGGAATGATTTCCATATCTTGATCTTTCAAAATGTCAACTTGAGGATTATTTTGTAATCCTATTTGCTGAGCAAATTGTTCATATTGACTTAGCAAATTGGAAGTAACAATAACTTTAGAAGAATCGACCACATTCTCAGTAGTATTTTCTCTTTCAAGTTGATTATTTGGCTTATTACGAATATCATCTTTTTTTGTCTGTACATTAGCTTCACTGCCTATATTTTCTTTCTCAACATGCACATTGGTCTCAATACCTGTAATTTCCTTCCCTGTTTGAACTGTAGTTCCTTTCCCAATAGGTTCATCTATTTTGCTACCAGTATTCTCCTTTGGCACATCAGGCTTGCCACTTGTACTTACATTTTCATCTTGTACATTTCCCTTGCTGGTAGATGCTTCTTTTCCTGCTTTGTTTGTTGCATCTTCTTTTTCCTTCTGCTCTATTTCTATATTTTCAGCTCCTTGTGAATTGATTCTTAATTGGTCAAGAGGAGATTTCAGCAGTCTTTGACTTCGAAACAGCATGAATTTATTCATATCTTCAGTCTAAAACTTGGATTTACCAAGTCATAAACTTGGGGAAATTTATCAATAGAAACAAATAAATCATCAAACTCATCGAGCTCATGCTCAAATCGGGCGATTGAAACTAAAGTTGTGAAATCAAATGAAAATTTTTCCGAGTCATACTACCTTCCTGGGAATGTAGAGAGCTTAAGATCCCTTATTTTGATGACCTTCTAGTCAGCATGTGTGAAGTTATTAAGTGTATAATGCCCACAGTGAAATGGAAACGTAGGCCACATTATTTTCTTGTTATTCTTGAGAGACCTTGACATGCCTTCTACTATTAAATGGTAGGAAATTTCTTGTGCTAATAGTTTATTTGGGATATACAGAGGTAAAATATGGGGCTCCACTATACTCCCAAATACTCTGACATAGGTAAATTTCTCTTCTCCAAACCAGTCACCAATCTATGATATATCAGTCTTGGCTTTTTCAGAAAGGTGGGGAGGGAATTGGTTTAAAATGGTTTGATAGACAGGGATGAGGAAACCGTGACAAATTCTATAAACATGGTTTTTAAAATGCCCCTTTCATAAGAAATTATGGTAAATATGAATAGGAACGGGATCTTTGGGGGTCCATTTCCAGCCAAGAATGGGAAATTCAGAGTTAAAACATAGGGCATCTAGAATATAGGCACAGAAGTAAAACGGGGTTGTGTTTCTAGTCTTTTTATCCTTTCTATACTCTAGGATTCTATTGGCTATCTTATCTGAAAGGATAACTGCCTAATCCATGATTTCAGAATTCATAGCAGAATGGATTAAGTGTACCATTTGAATTGAAAATCTAGCTGAATTATCATTTCCAAATAGTCTGCACATCATTGCGGTGGCATAAAAATATGGAGGTGAAAGAGAATCCACGAAGTACATACCTGATGATTCATTTTTATGCTTCTCTGGAGCTTTCCTCCATTCTCTGATTGGCTCAGACTGAGTTTCATTACCTACAGCAAAATCTTTAATAAAAGCTTTGTTGTAGACCTTTTCCGGGTCTGGAAGATGGTACATTTCCTTTAATTCCTCTGCTCTGAAAGACCTGAATATTGTTCCCGCAGCTGAAATAAATTTCCTTTTTTGGATGGTAACATTGTCTATTACCCACCAAATTACATCATAGTAAGGGATAATGTTTTCCCCAGCTGCAATTCTATGGAGGAATGAGTCTGCAAGCGCTTTAAGAGGAGTCTCAGAATCAGAGTCTGAGTCATCTTCATCAGGAACTGTCACCTTCTCTTCAATGACTTTAGGGTTTTCTTTCTCAATTAAGTTATATACATCTTCCCAAGTCATTTTTCCAAGTCCCTGGCATGATGTGTCTGTCATAAGCTTAAGTTTTGCTGGTTTTTCTTTTGGTACTATGGGAATAGCAGTGAAATTTGCAGAAGTAGCAGCGTTTGCTTTCTTAGATATCTTAGACATGTTGTAGTCTGTTAATGTTTCTCTTTCTTGGTGAACGAAAGGATTGGGAATTTTCTTGTTCTGCAAATGAGAAAAGCCTTTAGATGCGGTAAAAATGAAGTAAATGGAAACAACTGTATGAAAATATCTATTCGTTGATTTTTATTTATTAACTCTGTTTTAAAACTTAAATGCCCTCTAAAGAGTCACACTCACGCATTCAAAATAGAATCAATCATCATTAATCGTTTGATTTTCTATTTAATATTAAACGTACAATTGGAGATCGACGAATTTGAAATGCGAATATAAAACTTTCCTTTTGATTTTTTGTGATTGCGATGAATAAATAACATATCTATAGTGTAAAAATTAAGTATCGATCGCATCAGAGTTTATCAAAAGGGATGACCAATAATATTTCATGATCTTCGCTGATTTGCGATTGCGATGATGTTATATCGCATTGGCTCTTTTCAAATGAATTAAGTTGCAAATGATATTCGCCGATTTGCGATTGCGATTATTGTGGGGTCCATCACATCGGGGTTTTGGTAACATGAGTGAATATGATGTTTGTTTCTGCGAAATGCGATTGCGATTAATCGCATCGCATCGAAGTTTATAAAGAAAATGTGACAACTTAAAACCTTTCCGATTTATTATTTGCGATGGGGTCCATCGCATCAGAGTTTATAAAATAAGCATATATGACATTTCTTGTCCTAAATGCGATTTGCGATTCATCGCATCACATCGGATTTTTTTCAAAACAAATGTAAAATTTTAAGATATCTCCGATTTGCAATTGTGATTACGGTATCACATCAAACTTTGTTAAATGTGAATACTTTATGTATTATGTTGATGTGATAAGAGTTTTTATATCTCATCGGATTAGGGATTTTCAATGTTTCATTTGTTTATAAACATTTTGTGATTTATGAAACAATGGACTCTTTATTTGTTTTATTCAAAATGATTAGATTCCCTTAAGTCTTTCATTATAAAAAAGACAAAGTAAGGGGACCTATTTCTAAATGAAATTTTATTCTAAAAATTTGAAATGGGGAGGGTTGTTGTACTGTACAACACCTGGCCAGCCACTCCTGAAGCTCAATTGCAAAGGTTACAAAGAATATTTCGTAGCTTTCAGTAAGAACATACCTATTCTTCCACCTTTCTGCTGTCCATTTTTAACTTTGGTTTTCTCTTACTGCAAACTCCTAGATCTGCCTTTCGAACCAGTCCTCGAACTCTTTTCTTTCAAGCTTCCAGTATTCTCTTGTCATTACCCGATCCCTTTCTCAGATTGGCCCCGACAACGGAACCATTTGTTGGCTTGAGGGGTCCTGACCCAGGTTTGATGTGCAAGGTTCGCCAACAAAGCCCTATACTACTTGCCCTTTCGACAGTGACCTACTTGCGCAGGTCACAGTCTCACCCGAAGTAGTATGGGTGGGTGCTGGACCAGGTTTCCGCACCTTGAGAAAGGAAGGGTAAGGAAAGCAGGCTGCATTCTATTCAGATTATTGTGTCTCTGCGCAGGGTTAAATATGTATCCAATCACATCCACGTGCACTAGATATATTATTATATGCTTCTTATAACATCAACACAGCAATACATAACCTGAATAGATCAGATCCAGATCTACTTCAATACATAGACTTTCACAGCATGATATGAATAGAACAAAATAGATCCAATCGTTCAAGATACATATCTTCATAGCACAAAGACAGAAGATGCATAACACAAGAATTATCAGCAGTCCATTCAATAGTACTCACAGATTCAAATCTAATAATATAGCATATTCATTCATTCATCACCCTTACAATTCCCTTCCCAACCTACGCACACAGCAGCAGGGTCCGCACACAGCTGAACTAAGATCTCTGCGTACACAGCCAACAGGATTCTATTCCCAAAAACCCCAACAAATCACTTACACAATATATCGCATCAATATCACATCAAATCCTACCTCTTACAATCCAAAATGCTTCTCTATTTATAACAATCTACCTTTAACATTCCTATGGTCCGCAACCCATGGTTTTCGGACCCCTAGTTTACCCTTTAACCCCATTACAATGCTTTCGAGGCTTTTTCCCACCCAAAAACCCCTGCGCTATACTAATTATAACAAAAATAACCAAAATGAACCGGTTTCATAGCTTGTTAGGAGACCCCGTTCGAACAGTAACCGCGGGTTTTGGGGGTTTGCATGTGGCCACCCTCTACCCATAACTTTAAAATTAACAGTTATTTCTGGTAGAAATATAGAGTGTGCCCTAAAATTTTGTGAAATTTCCAAATTAACCTGCTATGGAGTTCTCCACACTAGTGGAGATTTTCTAGCAAAATCGGAAAAATGAGTTGGAGGCTCAATTTTTGCCCATTCTGAGTGAATGAAGAGTCATTCTAGTCTAATTGGAGCATTTTGGAGCCATTGGTGCGAAGAAAACAACCATTAGAGGATTTTAAATACATGTATTTGCAAAATTTTGAGCATAAGGAAAGGTGGACATGCCATTGGGAGCTGGACCAGCAGATGTAGCCCAGGAGGGGTGAACTGTTTCATCATGCCTATTGTGTAAATGTTATGTGGTGTTTTATTTCTCTGTTATACACTATTGTTTAGTGTTATTTACTCTTATTTCATGCTTCTAATTCACTAAAATCATCTATATTTCATGGTTAAAATTCTCAATCCTTAAGAAAACTATGGAGACAAGTATGCAAATGTTTTAATACTGAACAGACACTTAGCACAACAAAATTAATACAGTCCTTTCAGATCAAGGATCAAGGGATAGGGGTGAGGAGCATGATTCCTTGGGAGAGTAGTTGACCAGTGGGTTTGGAGCAGGCTGAGCTTGCCAAAGAGTCCACTTTTTTATTATTTTCTCTGAGGACATTTTGATAGAATGAGAGACCCCCGATGTCTTGAGCCAGGTTGTGATTCCTGATTATGAGTCTGTTGAGGTCGATGTTGGGGGACATTGAGGAATTCAACATCGGTCAGATAAAAATGGAGGAATCTTCGAAGAGCATAATTTTTTATTTATTTTTTATTTTGAGATTCTTGATTAATTATAGCCCTTGCATTAGGGCATATGCTTCTGCCTTGTTTTTTTTCATCTGCCCCAATCCCCATTCAAAGGAGGCAATGTGATTGCCATGTTGGTCCATGATGAGACCACCTACTCCAGCTGCACTAGGGTTTTATTTTGAGGCGCCATCAAAGAAGAACTTGGGTCGACATGATCCATCAAGCCATTCTAAAAATTCCTTCTCTTTTAATCTTACCTTCCACTGCTCGTTATGTATGGGATGCCTTACAGTGGGTTTGTGATATCTCAGAAGGTGATCAAGCACACATTTGAATATTTGTCTTTCCTCAACTTTCATATCATTTATATTGAAATAGCTATTGTTCTTGGCTATAATGGTATTGAAATTTAGGCTCCATGTCTTACTATGCACCTTTCTCATGCATGGCTTTTGATCACGGAAGATGAATTTGTTCCTCATGAGCCAGATGTTCCAAAGGAGGACATAAGGCAAAGTTTCCCAGATTATTTTCATGATGTTCTTTCCCTTTTTCGCATAGGGGTATTTATTTTTACACTGTGCTATAGAATCTAAAATTGTGGCATTTGTGTCGATCTCCATTGAAAGAGGGGATGAGAGATGGATCCAACAGTTTTGGACAAAAGAAAAAGCAATGAAAAGGTGTTGAATAGATTCCTCAGTGACATTGCATAGAGGGCATCTAAAGGCTTCCTAAATGCCTTTCTTTTTCAGATTATCAATGGTCAGGATCTTCCCCTTTGCTAAGATCCAAGTGAATATTTTTATTTTGGGAAGAGCCTCAGATTTCCATACTTGCTTCCAGGCAGCCCACGGAGGGTAGGGATAGGTTTCACCAAGGAGGATCTCATATCCCGCTTTGATGGAATAGGGGGATGCAGTGGGATCCCATATGAAATTGTCTTCTTCGCCCCTTGCTAAAGGGGCATTGTCGTTGAGCATGCTAGCAAGCATTGTTCTATCATTGTGAAGATGAGGAGGGAGGTTTTGGAATAACCAACCATCCCAATGGTTCCTATTTTCTTCCCAACATGAGATTTGATTTAGTGAGTTGATGCCAAGTCCCCTGAGATGGAGTTGAATGCGAAGGAGTCTCAGATCAGTTGCAATGGGTGGCTTACCCATGATATTGTCTTTCCATATATTAGTGTTGTGACCCCTGAGAGGAACTTTGGACGTGTGATCGCAAAGAAAGGGAATAATTCTTTTGCAAATAGACCAAATGCAAGATCATGGCCTATTGGGAATAGGTTGATCCAGGGCACACTTTCCTGGGCCTGAGAGGTATTTCCACTCCAAAACTTTCTTCCACCATGACTGTTGTCCTGTAATGAATCTCCAAACAATTTTTCCTCCAAAAGCCAGATTCAGAAGCTAAGGAATGTGAATGGATAAACCTCCATTCTCATACTTATCAGTGACTTGTCTCCATTTTACCAAGTTGAAATTCATTTTTTATTGCTTGCCTCCTTGCCATAAAAAATCTCTAAGGATTGTCTCCATTTTATTTTGAATGTTGATTGTGGCTTGTAAAAGGGAGTAAAAGGGAGAATTAATATAAAGGCATTGTAAAGAGGAAATTTTTTTATTAGGATCAAGTGCCCTACCATATTGAGCCAAGTGGCTCCCCATTGAAGGATTTTCCTCTTCATCTTATCGAGGGTAATGTTCCATACCTCATTCTTCAGAGGACCGCTACTAACAGGCATCTTGAGATAGTTGAAATGATTCCAATTCCATTTGTATGGGACCCCAAATATTTGGGCAATGCCGATAATGGTGTTATGTGTTGCTTTCTAGCTGTATATGCAACTTTTTAGATAACTGATTTGGCCTCCTGAATAGTGCATAAATCTGTCGAGAAAGGTTTTGAATCTTCTGGCCACTATACTAGTTGCTCCTCCCATAAGTAATGTATCATCAACGAACTGGGAATGGTTCATGTTATTAGTATCATTGCAAAATTTTATACCTGTGATTAAGCCCACTCTACGATTGAAGTCCAGGGCTCTACTGAAGGATTCAACCATGAGGATGAAAAGGAAAGGGGATATATGACATCCTTGCCTGAGGCCTCTAGAATATTGGAAAAAAGGGCCTAGCCTCCCATTGACTAGGGGGGAGATCCAGGGGTGAGAAATGAAAGCCTGGATAAGGGAGATGAATTCTTCATTGAAGCCCATTTTCCTTAGGACAAAGTAGAGAAAATAGTGACTTACCTTGTCAAAGGCATTGGCAAGGTCCAGCTTAAGAAAAAAACCCTTTTCTATTCTACTCATACTAGAGTGAATATCTTCTTGAACCAGTAGCATGGAGTCTGAGATTTGCCGGTTGGCTAAGAAACCTCCTTGATTTTTGGAGATAAGACTGGGGAGAAAGGTTTTGATTTGGGTGGCAAGGATTTTAGTGATCATTTTGTATGAAGAGTTGCATATAGATATTGGTCTGAATCTAGAGAAGTTGAAAGGGTGAGCTTCTTTAGGGATCAGGGCAAGATAGGTCGAATTTGTGAATCCACCTATCTTTTTTTACCTTTGGCTCTATTGTCATTCCTAGAGACATCCTTGAGTTGTGAAAGACTAGTGCCTAGGACATCTTAAATTAGAAAAGAGCATATGGTATAACAGAGGAAGTTATCAATAGAAAGCTCTCATGCTATTTTATGAAAAACAAGGAGTATTGATCTGAATGGGACCAAGACCTTCAGAAACTGACACAGGTAAAGGATTAATGCAGAGGCAACGTGCAAAAATCCAATATAAAAGCAACAGACAATTCAGAGACAGCTTACTGTAAAGAGGGCCAATTCAGAAATACCTCACAGAAATAAGTTATCAGAAGGTGTATGTAGTGAATGAAATATTGAGAAGATACTAGTTAACATTGAGCTGATATCCAGATACACAATACCACCATGTATGGGCTTACCAATCTAAGAATCCATACATGACAATAGCGTTTTAAAAACACCCTCCCAAAGAAACTAATATAGCAGAAATACGGTTTAGATGAATAGTGGAACATAATATCATGCCTGAGCCATATTTAAAGCGCTTGACTAATCCGAGCATGGGTATCAACTAGGATAAATCCATACCAAAAATCAGTGAGCCACTCACATTCCAGAAACATGATACAAGAAAGATGGATGAAATGAAATGATCTATAAAAATAACACATATAAGAGAAAGTTACAAACTGTGAAATACCAAAGACCAGAATCCTCTTAACAGATGGAACTCCTCCTCACTGATACCCTACGGGCTCTGAGCCTTCATACAAGAGTTCAACAAAATGTATACAAAAATCCTTTCACTACATCCTTTTCTGATAAAATCTGGAACCATAAATCATCTGTTATTCGGGAGCTTTATAGGAGAAAAAGAAAGCTCGAAAAGGGAGTAGGTGATGAACATTGAATTGCCTCATTAAGACAAGATGGCGGAAACGTGCATGCCCATACTACTGAATGAATTTGTAATGCTATTTTTACTCTGCTACCTGCTTACTGAAATAAATGCACTGGGTAGAAGTCTCTTCAGGAACACGGAAAAGAAGTAAAATAACATAGACATTCCGTCCTTTCCTGAAAGAAAATGGTGCTGAAAAGAAAACTTTAGGGTATTTTTTTTCTGCGAATGGTACCCTCTGCCTTCTACACCCTGAATTAAGGTTTAAGGTCTTCAATGATGAATGTTGAATTCCTCGATCATTCACTGATATTTCTCTGCTGCTCCATTAATGTCTCCATCTGCGCAATCTGTGCTTTGAATGACTCTGGAGGGTTTGACAGATTTTAACCCTGCTTCTTTAATGGAAGTCTTGCCGACATACCTTCCCAGGCCTTTCTCCATAATTACAACCTCTGAAAAATGGTCCTTTGATGTGCTCTCTATTACAGTAATGGAAACTGTAAATCATGGCACTTTTCCGCCGTTGTAGCCCTGCAAAACCCGAAAACGTGTTAAGAAAACTATGCACAGAGAGAATGGATGCATTGATGGCCGTCGGACTGGTGATGGGACTGTGGAGAGATGGTGAAAAATGCAGCAGAAGGCGTTGTGGAATGGTGATGCAGCACGGCGGACACAGTGAGAAATGAACATGAAAATGCGAAAAAACGAAGAAATGAACCGATTATGGACCCGGGGTGGCAGAGAGCACGTGGTGAAAAACTGGAGGACAGTTGGCGCGATACCGCGAAAATAAGAAACGGATGACGTGGAGTGCTGACTATGGGCCGGGGTACGATTTCCTCGGGTTATCTTCCACGCAATTTCATGGAGCGACTACCGTCGTATGGATCGCCCCAAATCGGACGGCACTCGTGGATATCGCGTCACGTCTACGGACGAACGATAACGCGCGATGGAGGGTGGTTTTTGAGCCATACGCGGGGACATGCGGCGAACAATGTATGGAATCGCTCCAAAAAATAAAATATCGCCTTCCGCCCAAAGGCGGTGCGATAGAAACCGGGCTGGTTTTGTGCAGTGCTCGGCGCGGGGACCACCGGGCGGGAGTACTGTGGGCCGTTGATCTGCGGTTTAAACGGACAGCGGGCAAGCGATCTGGGCAATGAATGGAGTGGGCCACGAGCGCGATGATGACTTTCGAATGCTTTCGGATCTGCAAAGATCGACGGTTATAAACGTGCCCGACCTATATATGTGATAAGCGCCTTCATGACTAGCACTCAGTTTTGACTTTCGGTCATGTGGAGAAAAAGGTGCAGGGGCTAGGGCCGAAAGGTGCTAGGCCTTAAATATAATGTAATGTGGGATTTCGGCCCTTTTATGCAGTTTTGAGGCTGGGAGAAGGTAACGATGAGCAGAAAATGAATTTCTCAGGGCAGAAAGAGGGGGTTTGAAAGGTTTAAGCGAGGTTGCTTAGCAAAATTTCAATAGAATGCTGACGTGATCAACAGGCTCCAATGAATAATTTTGATGAGGTATTTTTTGATTATATGCCAGAAGGTCCGATAGAAGCTGATGGAAAATCCATCAGGCCTTGGGGCTTTTTTTGGACAATCTTGTCTTCAACAATTTCCTTGGATAAGGTAGCATTGATTTCTTCGGTGATCATGGTTAGGGTGTGATGCAGAAGGTCTTCATATTCCTCAATCCCCATGTTATCTGTTAGGAGGCTTTTGTAATGATGATGTGCTGCCAAATTGATCTCAACTTTGTCTTTTATTGTGTTACCCTCATCATATTTTATGGCTAAGATGGTATTTTTAGAAGTTCCGACTTTTGATTGTTTGTGGAAGAATGAGGTATTCTTGTCCCCAGACTGGAGCTAGAGGCTCTTGGATTTAATCCTCCATTTTTCTTTCTCCTTTCTATTCGAATTGTACATTTCCCAATATAATTCCTTTTCATGGTCTTTCTGCTCCTTGGTGATACCATGCTCCTCTATGTCGCTTTGGATTTCTTCTAGCCTCCACTTCACATCCTATTTGGCTAGTTACAATTCTCTGTAGTGATCTTTAACCAAGTCTATGAGAGTTGTGCGTACGAGTTTCAGTTTCATCTCCCATTTGTATAGGGGAGATCCAATTATCTGTGTTCTCCATGTGCCTTCTACGATTTCTCTTTCATCATGGGAATCACACCAATGCGGGTTGAAATGGAAAGGGAGGGGCCCGAAGTTATATTGATGTCCAGGGAACAGAGTGACGAAGTAGTGGTCTAAGGCCAAGCATGGCAGGATAGTGGAGGTGGCTATGTTTAAGAGGGATATGAGAGAGACTATCACAATAAAGCGATCCAATCTTTCCATGATGTTACCTGGACCAAACCTGCGGTTTTTCCATGTGAAGTTGTGGTTCCTGGGAGCAATGTCCACCAAATCTCCAAATGATCTCTTGAAGGATTGGGAGAGAAAATGCCCCCTCTTTTCTCCTTTAGATGCATAACCAAATTTAGATCACCTCCAATGATAAAATTGTTGCCGCCTTCGTCTTCCATGTCATTTTGAAGAGATTGTCAGCACACTTCTTTGTCACGATAGTGGTTTGGAACATATATGTTATAAATTGTTATCATGATGTCTCTTTTCACATTTTGCAGCTTGACCTTTATCCAGTGTTGGTTCTTTAAGCTTGATTTTTGATGCCATGTATTTTTATTCCAACTTATAATTATTCCTCCAGATGCACCTCTAGATCCTACCGTTGCACCTGTGTAGTTTTTGTGTCTGCTTATGGTTGATTCCATATCATTTTCTTCTTGTTTGGTTTCTTGAAGGTGAATTATGTTTGGTTGTTCTTGATTGATGAGATATTTTAGGCCATTGATTTTAGAGGGGTTCCCTAATCCCCTACAATTCCATGTGAGAGCTTTCATTAGTTAAGGGTTTAGGGTAAGGGCCCAAACTTCCCTCCTATGGCTTGCTGACTAGGTTCTTTTTTGTTATGCACTCAAATAAAAGTCTCTATTGGTTGTTGCATTCCCAAAGCTATATCCTTCTGAGCTACCTCTTCCTCGGGATGTTTGGTGGTTTTCCTACCCGGTCCACATTTTTTGATATTCCAAGATGGGCCCTAGGTCCTTTGCTGCATTTCTGGTGATGACTCGAGTGAAGGAAGGTTCAGATGAAGATGGGAGGGGGCCAAATTTGGAAGGGGAAGATGGGGGAATGAAATCACAAGGGGATGGGGAGGAGGAATGGAGAGGGGGTTCTTCTACCAAAGAGGAAAATGTAGTGAAGGTGTTAGAGGAAATCAAAGAAGTTTCAGGAGGAGGCTAAGAGGGGATAAATGGAGGATTAGGAGGGGAAGGGTTACTAGGACCAGCTGACAAGGAAGAAGGATGGGATGTCGAAGGGGAAACTATTTTAGAGTTAGAGGATGATTTTTTTATTTTTCTTCTTCTAATAACTTCCCACTGGGGTTCAGAATTGTCAGAGTTCACAATCTCAATCATTTTCATACATCTATTTTCAAAATTACCATATTCGTGGCATACCTTGCATTTTAAGGGCAATTGTTCGTAATCCAGTTATTGGATATGCATCCAGTTGTCCACCTTTAGCTTGATCGCCTCCGGGAGTAATTTTCCAAGATCTACCTCAACACAGATCCTAGCGCATTCTTTCATGTTGTCCTTCAGTTCGATTCTATCTATGAAATTTCCGACTGCATTCCCGATCACTCTTACAGAATCAACCCCTCAACAATGCAGTAGAAGATGGGGGAACCAAACCCATAGAGGGACCGCATTTGGGACATCTAGATCTGGGTCAAAATCCGACATCCATTTGTTTAGAAAAATCCCCTTGGTATCCATAAAGTATGGCCCATTCTTGAAGACCAGAAATTTATCTTCCTTTGTTTCAAAATTGAAGGTAAAGAAACCTCTTTCGCAAAATCTAATGGATATTTTCCCTTGTGTTTTGTCTAACCAGTTGTGTTCAACCCATTTCTGCACAGTCTTGGGCGGCAAACATAGGCCTGTAAATTGTCCTATAAGCCTTTTCTCTACAAGGGAGAGAGAAAAAATTCGAGGAATCATCGGGGGCAGAGAGACTTCCTGATTTCCGTCTAGCTTCTTCACGAATTTTGAGTTCGCAGGCCGTTGTTGAGGGGTTTCAAGGAAGAAATGAGGGCTGAGAAGGTTGAGGCATGATTGGTAGGGGAAGCCTCCTCTGGGATGGACTCTGGAGGGGCCATGAGGCCAGAGGTGGGAGCAACAAGCAGGAGCTAGGGGGATGAAAGTGCGACGCACCAAGCTAGGTCACAGTCACATCATATCAATACCTTTTATAAACTAATAATTATATGAAAAAAAAATTGTTTGAATATTTTAATTCAAATTTTAATGAATAAAAAATTATATATATGTGTATGTGTGTGAGTTAAAATATAAATTCAAATTTTAATAAAATAAAACATATGAATATTTATAAATAAAATAATAAATATTGGTCAATAATTGCCATTGATAAAAATATACTTGAGAGCTATCCTTCATAAATCTACAAAAAAAATAAAAATATATGAGAGATTTAAGAAGAAAGAACCAAAAATTACTATATAAATACTATATTTATATGGTATAATAGATGAAATCAAATCCATAGCATAACTCCACTACCACCATTCAGACTCTCTATTGAATGGTTCATTTCTTTGGCATGCTATTTCTGTGGTCCCCACACTCACCCTTGTCAGCCTACGAATCAACATCAACACACACCGTGGCAGCAAGATACATATGCGGTTTTTTGAAATAGTTAATAAACTCAAATTGTTTTGTCAACCCTCTACGTGACCTTTCAACACAGGTCGGATCCACCAATTCGGATGAGTTTTTTCAAACGTGCAAATGCATATATATATACATGGCACGATCTCATTCCATTCGATCAATTCAACTCGGCTAGAGATTCAAAAAGGGAAGCATGTTACAGTTCACATATCATGAACTTGAAGAGCCAAACGAAGAAGAACGAATATATTTTGGACTTTGAAATCTCTTCAAACCACAATTAAATCTCGGTACCATTGCATAACTACTAGAACTTAGATTCATCTGAAACTGGAATGGCTCGAACATATTTCGAAACACAGTAGTCTTGGACTTGTCAAACTCAGTGTAGCCTCAGAGAAGATAGGTTTGAAGCCCTAGAGGTTGGAGCCTCATCAAAGTCCAAGTTGGTGCTTGGAAACAGGTTGGTGCCCTCACATAATTATTGTACTCAATTATTTGAAAGAGGATTGAATTTCTACTTGATCCTTAATAATATTATTATTATACACCTCTTTATTTAATTGTGAAGAATATAATTGGTAAAAATAACAATTGAACAGAAATATTGATTCACCCTCCTCTCAGTATTTCCAAAAATTGGTACCAGAGCCAGCTTCTTCATTATCAGCCTAACAGCTAGAAGAAGGATTCTTAGACATAGAATAACACAGAAGAAAAAGGGAAGGTGTCTATCTTTGATTGTAAAAATTTTGGTTTCTGGAAGAAGAGGATGTCCTACTATTTAATGTCCCTTGGTCCTGAAGTGTGGCATTTTGTTTTGAATGAGTACAAAGCCCCTTCCACTCTTCCAACTGATCCAGACAAAAGAAAATCCTACATTTCTAATGCCAAAGCCTTAAATTCCATCGCTAGTGGAATCACCGACTCTGAATTCACAAAAGTCATGAATTGTGACTTGGCCAAAAAGTATCGGATAAGTTGATTTCCCTATATGATGGGGACTCCAAAGTTAAGAAGGAAAAGCTTCAAACTTATAGAAGACAATTTGAGAGTCTAAAAATGAATGAAGAAGAATATATTGCATCATACTATCAACACTGTTACCGATGAAATAGGTAACCTGACCTCAAAACGGGAACTCTAGCCCAAAAAGACTCAAAAAGCATGAAAAAACACCCCAAAAACAAAAAAAAAATGTATTCCAGAACGCACTTGGTTTTTTTTGAAGGTCAAATTTCAAAATTTTATAAAATTATGCTAAAAACAAAATTGTTTCTTGAAAAAAGGATTGAAAAAACACCCTCAAAACAAAACCAGTTGATGCTGGAATAACAAAAAAAAAATTGTGTCATATTTTTGATATTTTTAAAAATAGAAATAACATTTTTTAATTTTTAAAATTCAAACATTAAAAAAAACCTAAAATTTATGAAAAAAATAAATTTAAAAAATAAAAACATTTTAAAGCTTCAAATTTAAAAATATATAGGAATAAAAAAATAAAAATAAAAACAAAATAAAATTTTTAATTCAAACATTAAAAAAACCTAAAATTTAAGGAAAAAAAATAAAAAAATAAAAAAAATTTAAAGATTAAAATTTCAAAATATATCGAAATAAAAAAAATAAAAATAAAAACAAAATAAAAATATTAAATTAAAAAAGAAAAAGAAAAAAAAGGGTTAAAAAAGAAAGAAATTATAAAAAATAAAATATAGAAATTAAATTTAAAAAAGAAACAAAAAATGTTTATTAAATTAAAAAAAAAAAATTAAAGAAATATATTAAAAAAAAACATTATTAAATTAAAAGTAAAAAAATGAAAAATTAATTAAAAATAAAAAATGAAAAATAAAATACAATAAAAATATTAAATTTAAAAAATAATATATTAAAAAAACAAATAAATTTTAAAAAATAAAATAAATTTAAATTATAAAAAATTATATATATATATATATAAACTTAAATTAAAAATATATATATTAGATTTTATTAAATCTTAAAAAAAAGTTAATATTAAAATAAAAAATTAAATTTAAAAAAAAATATATATTAAATTTTAATATTTAAATGAATAAACAAATAAATTTTGAAATAAAAAATAAATTTTAAATATAAAGAAAAAAAAATATTGTTAAAATAAAAAGTTAAAAAACTTTAAAAATCAATCAAAAATGAAAAATTGAAAAAAATAAATTAAAAAAAATATATTAAATAAAAAGAAAATAAAAAACAAATTAATTTGAAAATATTAAGTTTAATTAAAAAAAAAGTCTAATTTTAAATGCACAATTTTAATTGAAATAAAAAAAAAATATAAAAATTTTATGCAATTAAAATAATAATAATAATAATAAAATTAAAAAAAATAGTAAATTCAAATAAATTAAGAAAAAAATACAAAATTTATTAAATTTTAAAAAATTAAGTGAAAAACTAAACATAAAATTTAATAATTAAAAAAATATGAAATTAAAAAAAAAAAAATCAGTTAAATAAAAAAAAATTACTAAATTTAATACAAATTATTAACAAAAAAAATGAATAAAATTAAAAAAAAAGAAAAATTAAAAAAAATTAAAAAAAACTAAAAAAATTAAAACAAATTAAATTTCAAATATAAAAATTAAATTAAAAAATAATAATTTTAAATTTTTTGAATTTGAAAAAAAATTAAAAAAAATCAAATTAAAAAAAAAATTAAAAATTAAAAAAAAAAAGACTTTTTTGATCATGGTGGCACAGCCAATCGGCCCCCCGCCCAGGTGGCGGCAGAGGCTGGCTGCTGGGCGGGCAAGGAGGCTGCATGTAGCCTCCCGTCCACCCAGCGGCCAGCCTTCGCCGCCCATGCAGCGCCCCCGCCTGCCCAGTGGCCGGCCTCCGCCGCCACCTGGGCGGGAGGCCGATTCCGGGGATCGGCCTCTGCCGCCACTTGGGCGGGAGGCCGATTCTGGGAATCACCCTCCTGCCGTGGGAGGCCGATTCCGGGAATCGCCCTTCCCCCGCTGGAGGGCGATTCCGGGAATCGCCCTCCCGGCGCGGCGGAGTGCGGGGAGCCCCCGGGGAATCGCCTCCCGCCGTGTGAGGGCGAGCCCCGGGCGATTCTTGCACCGGCCTCCAAACTGCGAAGGCGGAGGGCGACCGGGGCCGGGGCGCGGGGGGGGTCGATGCCGTCCTCGCCCCGCCATGCCTGCCCTCCGCTGCCGTCCGGGCGGGAGGCCGGGTGCGCGCCACCCACGATAAAAAATTCTTTTTTTTTAAAATTTTTTTAATATATATATATATATATATATATATATATATATATATATATATATATATATATATATATATCTATTTTTTTTTTTTTTAATTCAAATTTTTATTTTAAATTTAATTTGTTTTAATTTTTTTTTTTTTTTTTTTTTTTTAATTTATAATTTTGTTTTTAAATTTAATATTTTAGATTAATTATTTTTTAAAATTTAAAATTTATTTATTAAATTTTAATTTAATGTAATTTTTTTTTTAATCTTTTAGTTTATTTAGTTTTTCATTTTTAAAATTTATAAATTGCTTATTAAAAAAAACAGTAAATTTATGGATATTTGTTTTTTAATTATTTGCACGTGGTTTTTTTCATTTTTTTTTGTTTTTTAATGATAGTTTTTTTTTTTTTTAATTCTTTAATTTTAATTTTCTTTTTCAATTTTAAATTTTGTTTTTTTTTTTTTTTAAATTTGTTTTTTGTGTTAATTTTAAAATTTGTATTTTTTTTCTTCTTCTTATTATTTTTTTAATTTAATTTTATTTTTTTCATCTAAATTTTAATTTTGTAATTTAAATTATTTTTTATTTTTTTATTTTTTTATTTTTTTATTTTTTTTTTTTTTTTTTTTTTTAAATTATATGGTTTTTTTTAATAACTTGGAAAAAATGTTTTTGATGTTTTTTTTTTAAGTTTTTTGGTTAATTTTTGTTTTTTTTCTTTAAATTATATGTTTTTTTTTTCAAATTTTGTCATTTTTTTTTATATAATTTTTGAATATTTTTGTTTTTTTTGGTTTATTTATTTATTTTTGTTTAAATTTTTTATTTTTACGAGTTAATTTTGTTTTTTTTTTACATTTTTATTCGTTTTTTTATTATTTATATATATATATATATTTTTATCTAAGTTTTGTGTTTTATTACCAACATGAAAATCACCACTCTAAAAAAAAAGGTGGATGCTGCATCAATACGTTTCAAAATTAGCATGAAAATCACCGCTCTAAAAAAAAAAGTTGATGCTGCATCAATACGTTTCAAAATTAGGATGAAAATCACTAACATTTTAAAACAAATATTCATACTTCATAAATAAAAATATTCGAGTGTCAAAAATGTGCACAAAAAAAAAGGGGTGATTCTACATCACCACTTTTCAAAATCGGGTGCTTTTTATGCTACCAGAAAAAAGTAGGTAACAAGGCGGTTACCTATTTCATCGGTAACAATGTTTATCTCAGAGTAGCTGAAGTGGTTAACACTCTTAAAGGGCTAGGAGAAAATATTGAAGAAGCACTATTGTTCAAAAAATCCTAAGGTCTCTTCTTGACAGATTTGACTCCAAAGTAAGTGCCATAGAAGAAATGAAGGATCTAGATACACTCAATATGGATGAACTTCATGGAATCCTCATTGCTTATGAAATGAGAAAAGGAATTCCAAATTCCAAAGAAGCGGCATTCAAAGACTCAAAATCAACAAAAAGAGGAAAAGGATGGAATGAAAACAATGATGACTCTGATTCTGAAACTGAATTAGCTCAATTTGTACGAAGACTAAAGAAGGGATCTGAGCTAAAAGGTAAGTACCCTCTTATTTGTTTCAAATGTGGAAGAATAGGTCATTATGCTGCAAAATGTCCTCATAAACATGAAAGTGATGATGAAGAGGATTCTAAAAGGATGGCATACAAAAAGAAAGAGATTAATAAGAAAAAAATCTTCTCCAAACAAGATGAGTCCGATGAAGATGAATTTGTAGTCATAAAAAAAGAAATCATCTAGAAATTTCCCTCATCACAATAGAGGAGATGATGAATCAGATGAAGAAAATGACAATGTTGGAAGCAAAGAAGTGTTATTCATGGCATTCACAAATGATGATGATTCATAACTAGAAGGTGAAGGAAATATGGATGAATTACTAATAAGTGGCATTGAATAGAATGAGAATTTACGAAAGAAGATTGATTCTCTCAAAATAGAAAATGAGGAAGAAAAAAGAAGGGAAGACTTCTTGAACAATAAGCTAAAATAACAAGAAGATATCTGTGAAAAACGTGAAGCTAAAATAATATCTCTAAGGAAGGAGTTGGAGCAAGTCAAAAGGAGTTGGCAAAGCTCTCAAACACTTGATAGCATCCTTAATAGTCAAAAACCTCAATATGACAAATCTTGGATTGGTTTCAAAGGAGAATCATCAAGTACTAAGGATAATGCAAGGAGTTATGCTAGTGTGCTTTCTTTCCATCCAAAAGAGGAAAAGATATCTCGCCAAGTACAAAGGCCCATCTCCAACCCAAGAAATGAAGGAAGAGAAAATCCAAGGAAGAATTTTGATTCAAGTTAGGGCTCTTACAATAGGTACCAAAATATATTTCTTGGGTATTGTTACTATTGTAAGAACTTTTCTCATCAAACTAAGCATTTTAAGGCTCATAATAATGAAGCACCTAGATTGAAAGATCAAACAAACAAACTATGTGATCCTAAAGGGCAAGGAAAAATCAAGACTTACAATTCTTTTTATCCTTTGGCTAAATTTGATCCAACTTGTTCATTATGAAATAATCATGGTCATAATGAGAAAAACTGCCCACTCAAAAAGGAGGAAGCTAAAAAGGTGAATCTCAATTCGTGGATAGTGGATGCTCAAGGCATATGACATGTGACCAAAATAAGTTTGTCTCATTAAATAAAAAGAACAAAAATGTATCTTTTGGAAGTAGATCTGCTAAGATAACTAGAAAAGGAACAACTACTGTCATTAATGACAAGGAAAGGCTGAAAGTACCTTGCTGGTTGAAGCGCTCAAACACTTAAGTGATAGCCAAATTTGAGACCATGGACATAATGTTGTCTTTAGTACTAAAAATTGTGAAATAAGAGACTTATCCTCAGGAGAACTTGTGGCAAAAGGAGTAAGAACACCAAATAACGTTTAAATTCTAAGAAAAATCCAAGGAGATAAATGTTACTTGAGTCAAACAGATGAAAGTTGGTTATGGCACAAGCGATTGGGGCATACAAGTTTTGACAACTTGATCAATATTAGCAAGATTAATGCAGTAAGGCACATTCCTAAGATGTTCAAGCCAAATCAAGTTGTATGTGGCCCATGCCAACATGGAAATAAAACTAGAACCAACCACAAAACTAAGGAGTTTTGAACATCAAAACCTCTAGAGATCATTCCTGCATATCTATGTGGGCCAACTAGAACTCTAGCTCTTCAAGGTGAAAGGTACTTTGCTTTATTTGTTGATGACTATACTAGAATGATGTGGTTATAGTTCATAAAATATAAATCCGAATCATTTCAATGTTTTAAGAATCTTAAAGCTCTCGTTGAAAATGAGAAATATTATAAGATTAAATGTATTATAATGGATAAAGGAGGAGAATTCACCTCAAAATAATTTGATGAATTATGTAAAGAACATGGAATCGAAAGAGAACTCTTCGCTGCTAGGACTCCCAAGCAAAATAGAGTAGTTGAAATAAGAAACCAAACCGTTAAAGAAGTGACAAGGACAATGCTACTAGTAGCTAATTTGCAACCAAAGTTTTGGAGAGAAGTAGTGGGGACGGTAGTTTATACCTTAAATCGAACCCAACTAAGACCAAATAATGAAAAGACTCCTTATGAATTATGGGAAGGACGACCTGCTTCAGTAAAATATTTTAGGATTTTTGGAAGAAATGCTTCATAAAAATCAATGATGATTCACCAGGAAAAATTTGATTCTCGGGTTGACGAAGGAATATTCCTTGGGTACTCCACATGGAACAAAGCTTACAAATGTTACAACAATCGTCTATGGAAAATAATGGAAAGCATTGATGTGAATATTGATGAAGGCATTCTAGAAAAGAAAATTGAGGATCATGAAGTTGAGCCCTTCCTTGAAGAAAGTGAAGAAGAACCTGAAAAAGATGAAGAACCACAAAGTGAACCTTCACAAACTCTCTAAGATCAAATTCCTTCAAAAAAATATGTAATATTTCAAAATTAGCATGCAACTAATTCGAATATTGATTTTTGCTGATTTCACTTAGGAGATTAATAAATGGGGAAGGAGGCCCATACATTTTAGAAATAAGAATAAAATCCCTCATAGTGTGAAAAGGGATCATCATAAGAGTTGGATTTCACACCCTCATGTGTGAAAGAGGACATTTTCATGTGGACAAGGTCAAGTTTGACCAAGTCAACAACGCTGGGATAAGAGGTGGAGAGCATCTTTAGAGACATCTCAGAGATAGTGGGAGGAATATTCCTTGGTGGAGGAAACCCTAATGAGTGGGACACAAGGTGAGAGGGCTTCCATTTGTATAAAATTAGGGCAAGGCAACCATATGAGGAGATGAAATGGATTATTGAATTTGTGGTCTGCATGACTATTGTGCATTCTTCATTTATTTAGTTGAGATTGTTGTGCTGCTTAGCACAAGGCATCCCTGTTTAGGAATTCCGTATCCTTTCTTGAGAGGCCTCTTGAGGGAGCTTGTACTTCATTTATCCACATCTAGGCTTGAGGCCAAGCATCCTCCTTCAGCTACAGAATTATTTATGTAGAAGTATAACGTTGTGTTGCAGGGTGTTGCAGTGGGGGTCCACAACACCACTTCCAGAGCTTATCTTTCAGAGGAGGAAGCCTTCTTTCCTATGGGAGATCAGTGAGGAAGCCCTTGGACCATATTTCAGATCTTGGCACTTGGCCAACATAGTTTTCATCTCCTACAACGCAGTCCCTTCTCTTGACTGCATTATTTTCAGTGTACATTTGCAGTAAGGGTTTGTAGGTTGTTTGGAGGGTGAGGTCTTTAGTGTTAGGATCAGCCTTTCACTTGGAAGATCCATCGAAGGAGGTTTATTCAGCTTGTGCATCATATTCAGCCATCTCCATCTAGTTCTTGAGTTGCAGCTGCTATTCAGTATTGGAATGCAACTCCGGCATTTTGTATTCAGGGTTAAACCCCTTGGGTTTTGAGCTAGTTTTCTAAGGAAAGGGTCAATCCTTCTTCCAGAAATCTACCAAAGGGGATTCTAATCTATTTCTTGTATCATTAAGCTATGTGTATGTAAATCTGTAGTAATACTGCGTTATTTTAGAGCTGGATGTATAGATCTGCTCTTTTGTACTTAGGCTTTCAAGAAGCCCTTGCCGAGTTATCTCAATGATGTATTGAAGAGGCTAGATATCTGTTTTCTCATCATATTGCCTAATAAAACTCCATATCTATGGTTTTTTATCATATTTTTGCAGAAACCCTCTTTAGATCATGCAGTCATGTGCTTCATAAATTCTGCATGGTATAATTCATGGGGTTTGGGTCTTTTTAGGCCATATTGGTCCCGAGAGGTTTGTTTAGCTTAGTAAAAGGGATTTTTTTTTAATTCCCTTTTGTATTTAAGGGCCATAAAACATATTATAAGGGATACAAATGTTATTTTCCACTGTTATAGCATAATTTTTTGAAAATAACATTTTTATGGTCAATATTGTTGAAATTCCTAACTGGGAATATTACAGTGGTATCAGAGCATAATCTTGGCTCAGCCTATGGAATCTCAACCAATATGCTATCAAGAAGAAAAGAAGAAGAAAATATGAGCAGAAAAGACAAAAATATGACTCCATCCTTTAGAGGAAGAAAAGAGGAGAGACTTCCAAAGTTTCTTTCTCAAACTTTGCAGAGCATTCATGAAGATCTCAAGAAGATGAGGAAGGACATGAATAGAGAATCACCAAGAGAGTTTGAATCTGAATCAACTCTAGATTTTCATATGATGAGTGTGAGAATTCATCCACACACTGTGATGCACAACGCAGTCATATGCCCATATTGGCCAGGAGAGAAAGGGAAGAAGAAGGAATGACTAGGAGGGAAACTCTTAGTGATTTTCTGCAAGAGTATGAATCTCAAACTCAAAATTTTAGAGATCATATCACTTTTCTAGATTTTTGTAAGATCAAGGTGAAGAGAAGCAAGCATCATAATATGGATAGATTTCTTCTATCTACTTTTGATGGTTCACCCACATATTCAGCTAGAGCTTGGGTGGAGGAGCTAGACACCTACTTGCAGCAGCACCAAATTTCTGAAGATGAAGGCATCAAAGTTGCAGCGCTGCATTTTGGAGGTAAGGCCTATGCATGGTGGATATTTGAGTCCTTTTCTTTGAAAAATGCAAATACTTATTCTTATGCAAGGTTCACTAAGACATTAGTGGAAATATTTGATGGAAATTTTTTTGAAACACATGTGGTGGAGCCAAACAAACTTAAGCAAACAAAAACCTTGCATGTGATGGAGGAAACTATAAACTCAAAACCACTTCAGAAAACCCTTGAGGAGGCTGATATCTTGCATCATACCTTGCTAGAGGCAAGACTTCTATCTTATATTCTTGAACAAGAGGGTATGGAGATCCCTTTTTCAAAAGAGGATCCAATTCTTGGGAGGTTGCCCTTACACACTGATTAGGATGAGGGCAACAACGCTGTCATGTCTAGAGTTTATCTATCACCTCATGTAGAGGAAGAGGGATTTCTTGCTCCAACAGGAGGGATTCTTGCATCATTGCTAGGAATTCCCCAGGATCTCATATGTGGAGATTAATGCACAACTCATGATCAGAATGTACCATTGATGATGGATGGTGGTACCATGCAAACAAAATGAGGAGGTAGGGAGGATGACCAACCTCATTTGATTATGAGAACACACCCCTATCTATTTCATAGGGTTGATGCACAGAAGAGGGAGACTGGATTGCGCAGTGAGGGCAGGGACAAATCTGTCCATTCATTTATGCAGTCTACTCTTGATCTTGATGTCTCATTGTATGGAGGTCTTTCACCGAGGAAACCACCAGATCAGTAGAGGAGGATGGATGCTTCACATTTTGAGGCACCAATCATTTATTTCAGAGGAGTGGAGACCTTGGGAGAGCTTGGTACAATGCCGGGAGTCTTGGGTAAGCTCCAAGAGGAGAGAGGCATTCTCTCAACATTATCTTTGCCCACCCTCATTTTAGATTTTGCGTTGTGGCAAGAGCAACATGGGAAGGATAGCAACCTTCCAACTTGCATATTTGGCATGGGAGATGTCAAAAAAGAGGATGGCCATATGACAAATGTTATTCATGATAGTTCATCAGCACTGTCACTGTGGAGGATAGATCCATATGGGAATTCCCAGCTATTGGTGGAAGATTCCAAGGATATTTTCACGTGTATGATATTCGATGAATAGCTACATGAGGAGGGATATTCAGTTAGAGATGAGGTCATCTATTATCATGGTAGGATATTCTTATCTAGAGCTTCCAAGCTCAAGCAGAAGTTGCTACAAACAGCTCATGAGGATTTCCTTTTCAGCCACACTTATTCTATGAGAGCATACCACACCATCATGGAGGGGTATTTTGGGAAGGCTTTGAGGAGGAGATATATCAGCATGTGAGGAGATGCATGGATCATGTAGAGAAGATACATGAATCTTTGAAAGATTTAACACGACCACCTCTTTTCTCTTTGAATATGAGAGGAGACTCATCTATGAGCCACTCCACTTGCATGAGAAAGACATATGGTAAGGGTATTGTTTGTTGGCATAATGACTTGTATAATGTATATATGCATCCCTTAACCATATATATGTGCAGGACTTTGCTCAAAGAAGGAGCATTCTTCCTTC
Source organism: Pinus albicaulis (assembly GCA_034641835.2). Classification (NCBI taxonomy): domain Eukaryota; kingdom Viridiplantae; phylum Streptophyta; class Pinopsida; order Pinales; family Pinaceae; genus Pinus; species Pinus albicaulis. The sequence continues at coordinate 341,827,512 of CM076573.1, read as the reverse complement.
TAGACTTCACGGTCTACTTGAGGCCATGAGTATTTTTGATGGCTACTCCCTAGGAGGACTTGGGGAGGAGATTTCTTATGGAGAACATGCTTACTTTGCACCATACATCATACACTTTCTCAAAACTTGTGAAGAGATTGGGGCAGCAAGCAAGTGGTTGAGAAGCCACACATTATGTCATTCTCTATTGTAGTTGAGAGTCAAACTGCGTTGGCTACATTTGAGGGACCATTTTCCTTCTCCCTTGCTACATATGGCAGTAAGTATGATTCTCATTGTGGTTCCCTATGTTGTTGTTGTTCTTATTTTTATTGGGAGCATGATTGGGGGAGAGACACATTGGTTAGATGTGTCCTTTGGGGAATTAAAGGATTCCCACATTTTCTGCATTACATGTTCTAAGGGGAGCATGGGAGATGATATGGCCACCACAAAAAAACACTTGTCTCTTTATGAGGTGGGCCATGAGATTGATTGGAGCACTTGGGTTATGACTCTCATAAATCCTTGGGAGGAACTTTTCTATGAGTTGCCATGTCATGTTGTGCAACAACAGTTAGGAAAACTGCATTGTGACCACTTGGGAAAATGTTGGTACCTTTCATCCCTACATGAAACCTTCAATATTATTGTCACTTGGATGCCATATGATAGTGATTTCCTATTCATCATATATGGGATGAATTGGGCTAGCATGATTCACAACGTTGGAGGGAAGATATTTGGAGATCCAATTTTCTTCTTGCCACTTGGAGGCAACACTTTTGCAGCCCAAGAGCAACAGATAATCTACAAAAATCATAAGTGGAGAGGAGGACAGCGTGGGGTAGGCTATTATGTCTACCATGATCATATTTTCAGCCCACCTACAGTGCATGAGCTCAGGGTGGAAGAGGATTTTTAGGAGTTGCCATGTTGGGAGGTAACTCATTTTGTATGGATGATTGCTTGGGGATGCAGGATCCATATGGGAATGAACAACACCTTATTTCAAATTTCAAATCCCATTCCTCAAAGAGACCTCTGAACAACACCTTATTGCCTTCTTGAGTACTCTACTTGTTCATGATGATAGCTATTTAGCTAACTTGCATGCTTGGGAGGGGAAATATGGAGATTCATTAATGAGACAACATCTCTTTCCTTGGAGGAGTTCATCATATGTGGATGATACAGTAGGAGGAGGGGATACCTCTCAGTTCAATCCTTGCAGTTGCTTGAGGACAAGCAACATTTGGGAGGGGAGGACTGTAATATTCCAAAATTAGCATGCAGGTAATTGGAATATTGAATTTTGCTGATTTCACTTAAGAGATGAATAAATGGGTAAGGAGGCCCATACATTTCAGAAATAAGAATAAAATCCCTCATAGTGTGAAAATGGATCGTAATAAGAGCTAGATTTCACACCCTCATGTGTGAAAGAGGACATTTGCATGTGGACAAGGTCAAGTTTGACCAATTCAACAACACTGGGATAAGAGGTGGAGAGCATCTTTAGAGATAGTGCAGAGATAGTGGGAGGAATATTCCTTAGTGGAGGAAACCCTAATGAGTGGGACCCAAGGTGAGAGGGCTTCCATTTTTACAAAAGGAAGGAAAGGCAGCCATATGAGGACATGAAATGGATTATTGAATTTGTGGTCTGCATGACTATTGTGCATTCTTCAGCTGTTTAGTTGAGATTGATGTGCTGCTTAGCACATTCCTATTTAGGAATTCCTTATCCTTTCTTGAGAGGCCTCTTGAGGGAGCTTGTACTTCATTTCTCCACATCCAGGCTTGAGGCCAAGCATCCTCATTCAACTACAACGTTATTTCTGCAGTAGTATAACGTTGTGTTGCAGTGGGGGTCCACAACACCACTTCCAGAGCTTATCTTTCAGAGGAGGAAGCCTTATTTCCTATGGGAGATCAGTGAGGAAGCCCTTGGAGCATATTTCAGATCTTGGCACTTGGCCAACATAGTTTTCATCTCCTACAACGCAATCCCTTCTCTTGATTGTGTTATTTTAAGTGTACATTTGCAGTAAGGGTTTGCAGGTTGTTTGGAGGGTGAGGTCTTCAATGTTAGGATCAGCCTTTCACTTGGAAGATCCATAAAAGGAGGTTTATTAATCTTGTGAATCATATTAAACCATATCCATCTAGTTCTTGAGTTGCATCTACTATTCAGTCTTGGACTACAACTCCGACATTTTGTATTCAGGGTTAAACCCCTTGGGTTTTGAGCTAGTTTTCTAAGGAAAGGGTCAATCCTTCTTCTGGAAAGCTACCAAAGGGGATTATAATCTATTTATTGTATCATTCAGCTATGTGTATGTAAATCTATAGTAATATTGCGTTATTTCAGAGCTGGATGTATATATTTTCTCTTTTGTACTTAGGCTTTCAAGAAGCCCTTGCCGGGTTATCTCAATGATGTATTGAAGAGGCTAGATCTTTGTCTTCTCAGCATATTACCTAATAAAACTATATATCTATGTATTTTTATCATATTTTTGTAGAAACCCTCTTTAGATCACGCAGTGATGTGCTTCAGAAATTCTACATGGTATAAGTCATGGGGTTTGGGTCTTTTTAGGCCATATTGGTCCCGGGAGGTCTGTTTAACTTAGTAAAAGGGATTTTTTTTTTATCCCATTTTGTATTTAAGGGCCATAATACATATTCTAAGGGATACAAGTGTTATTTTCCCCTATTATAGCATAATTTTCTGAAAATAACATTTTTATGGTCAATATTATTGAAATTCCTAATTGGGAATATTACAAAATCATCCGAAAGAATAGATTATTGGGAATATAGATGAAGGAATCCAAAATCGAATAAGGATGACAAAAACTCCAAGAAAAGATGATGTTACTCTCTTATCATTAATAGAACCTGAAATTTTTTCTCAAGCAAGTAAAGATCCTCATTGGATAAAGGCCATGGAAGAAGAAATGTCTGAAATCGAAAAGAATGAGAAATGGGAGCTGGTACCTTGCCCAAAAGATAAAAATATAATTGTAACAAAATGGGTATTCAAAAACAAGATGAATGAGGATGGACGAATTATCAGAAATAAAGACAGACTTGTTTACAAAGGATATTCACAAATTGAAGGAATTTAATTTGAAGAAACCTTTGCACCAGTAGCTCGATTGGAAGCCATAAGAACGTTTTTGGCATTTAATTGCTCAAAAGGATTCAAGGATTATCAAATGGATTTAAAATCAACATTTTCTAATGGAGAACTCAAGGAAGAAGTTTACATGGAGCAACCAAAAGGATTTGATCTTGCCGAAGGGAAAGACTTTGTATGCAAGCTGAAAAAGTCCTTGTATGGGTTAAAACAAGCCCCTAGAGCATGGTATGCAAAGTTGGATCATTATCTGCAATTATAATAAAGCTTCAAAAAGGGAGTAGTAGGTAGCAATCTCTACATGAAGATGGAGAAAGAAAAACTCTTGATCACCCTTGTATACATTGATGATCTAATCTTTGCCATAAATGATGATAAGATGAGCCATGCATTTGCTCTAAATATGTCTAAAAGGTTCGAAATGTCAATTATTGGTGAACTATATTACTTTCTTGGGCTACAAATATCTCAAGCAAAGTATCTTAAAGACATGCTTAAAAGATATGGGATGGAAGACTGTGCACCTATGAGTACACCAATGACCATAGATTGTAATCTAAGTAAATATGATTATTCCCCTCTCATAGACATGACTCTTTACAGGTCAATAATTGGAGCTCTCCTATACTTAACTGCTACAAGACCAAATATTATGCAAGCAGTGGGAATGGTAGCAATATTTCAATCAAGTCCCAAACAATCCCATTTGACAACTGTGAAGAGAATACTTAGATATATGAAAGGAACTGCTGATTTTGGCCTTTGGTAACCTAAGAGCTCAACTCTTATTGTGACAACTTACTCCGATGCTGATTGGGCTGGAAGCATGGATGATAAAAAAAGTACCAGTGGAAATGCATTCTTTATGGGAGATTGTCTTGTATCTTGGCTCAACAAAAAGCAATCATCTATATCTCTTTCTACAACTGAAGCTGAATATATAGTTGCTGCTGATTTTTGTACAAAACTTCTATGGATGAAGGAAGCCTTGAAGGATGTCAACGTAGAAACTAAGAAACCAATTACTATTTTTTGTTATTCTCTCATTTTAGGAAGACCTTGGTTAGCCATTGTTGATGATTATATCATATATCGAGCTAGAAACATGACTATAGAGAATGGGCCCTTGTACAAACAAATAGTATTATATCCTCCTAGCCAAAATTCCATTGAACATGACCTACCTTTGTGGTTGGACGATGAAGAAGAAGAAGATGAAGTATACATCACTAGGCCCTACCCCATTTGTACCATAAATGTTGTACTCAAAGGGGGGAAACTTGATGAGGATGAGCTCATTGGCCACATCATTCAGAGCCAGTACCCCAATGAAAGTCCACTCGATGACCTAGTCAAAGAGTCTGAAAACCACCCTTGGATGGAATTTAACTCAGTTGGTTCAACCTATGAAACCACCAAGGCTATGGAATTTGGCCCATCAAATCTCTGAAAATTATCTCTTCCCTCTCAACCAAAGAAGAAGAGAAGCTATGCCAGCTCTTGAAAGAAAACCTTGATGCATTTGCTTGGGACTATAAATACATGAAAGGGGTGCATCCCTTGGTGTGCACACATCATATCTACATTAAAGAAGGATGCAAGCCTATGCACCAACACTAAAGGAGGATGAACCCAGCTCTAAAGAACATAGTGAAGGAAGAACTACAAAAATTATTGGATGCAGGTTTCATCTATCCCATATATAACAGTAAGTGGCTGTCTCCTCTTGTCCTAGTCCTGAAGAAGAATGGAAAATAGTGAATATGTGTTGACTGTCAGGAACTAAACAAAGCCACTAAGAAGGACCATTTCCCCTTGCCATTTATAGATCAAGTCCTATATGACCTTGCATGGAAGAAGTTATTTTCTTTCCTAGATGAGTTCAATGGGTATAACTAGATCCAAATTAGCCCTGAAGACTAGGAAAATAATCCTTTCACATGTGCCTAGGGTGTCTTCGCTTATAGAGTCCTTCCCTTTGAGTTTTACAATGCCCCAGCTACTTTCCAAAGAGTAGTCTTGAGCATATTCTATGAGCTAGTCCATGACTATGTTGAAATATACATGGATGATTTCACGCCTTATGGGGATGACTTCCAAGAAGCTCTCTCCAATTTGGGAAAAGTGCTCAGAAGGTGCATTGAGATGCATCTCTCCCTGAGTCCAGGAAAGTGTGAATTCTTAAAGAGAGAAGGAGTAGTCCTAGGTCACTCAATATCACAAGCAGGAATATAGGTATACCTGAACAAAATCACTATCATAAAAAGGGTGCTTATTCCTCAAAATAAGAGATATGTAATAATTTTCCTAGGTTTGGCTGGCTACTGTATAAGGTTCACTACAGAATACAGTAAATTGGCTTCGCCATTATCTAGATTATTGGCCAAATATTCTGAGTTTTTCTGGTCCATTCTTTGTCAAGAAGATTTTGAGCTCATAAGGGAAAATTTAACTATTACCCCCATTCTCCGAGGTCTAAATTGGGCTTTGCCTTTCCACATACACACTTATTCATCAGACAAAGTTGTGGGGGAAACTTGGGGCAGTTAAAAGACAAATTACCCTATGCCATCTATTTAATTAGCAATAATTTTTCCAAAGCTAAACTCAACTACACTATCACAAAAAATGAGCTTTTAGCCATTGTACATTCCTTAAACAAATTTAGACATTATATTACTGGTTATTAAACCTCTATACATACTAACCATGCATCCATAAAGTACTTAATGAATAAACCTGATGTTAATGCTAGAATAATTAGATGGTTGTTGTTATTACAACAGTTTGAACTAACAATTTTTGATAAACCAAGAAGGGTGAATGTTGTTACAAATTTCTTATCAAGACTAACTCTACCTGTAGATGAGGAAGGGTTGGTGGATGATCAACTTCTGGATGAACACCTATTTTCTATCTCAACACTCTCTCCTTGGTTTTCTCACATAGCTAACTACTTGGTTGTTGAAAATTTTACTCCAAACCTCTCATCTAGGGAGAAGATGAAGATTATCAGGAAAAGTGCCCCTTTCACCTGGATTGGTGGAAATATCTTCAAGTTGGGTCCTGACCAAATTATCATAAGATGTGTGAGGGAAGAAGAGGTTTTTGAAATCCTCTCGACATGTCATGATAGTCCTTGTGGTCGTCAATTTTCTATAAAAAGGACAACCTTCAATTCTTTTTCGGTAGGCTACTATTGACCTACCCTACACCAAGATGCAAGGAGATACACCAGTAGGTGTGACCAATGCCAAAAAATGGGGATACCTACACCAAAGGATGAAATTAATTTGCACCCTTAGGTCTCTCTAGAGCCATTTGACAAATGGGGCATGGAATTCATTGGACCCATTGATCAACCATATGGACAGAAGAGGTATATCATAGTCTACACTAACTACTTGACCAGGTGGGTTGAAACAATGGATGTAAAGGTAGCACCATAGGATAAAGTAGTTGAGTTCCTAAGAGAAAATGTGTTCTACAAGTTTGGATACCCTAGGGAGGTAGCCACTGATCACGGGGGCTGATTTACATCTCACCTCATTAAAAACCCCCCGAGGCGACACAAGATAAAGCACAAGACTTCCACCGCCTATCATCCTCAAGAAAATGGTCAGGTAGAAGTGACAAACAAAGCCTTGGAGAATTCCATCACCAAGGTTGTGAGAAAAAATAGAAAATATTGGGAAGACAAGTTGGTGGATGCCACTTGGGCTTACAATAACACTTGGAAGACAATCACAGGGTTTACTCCTTATAATTTAGTCTATGGGAAGAAAGCTTTGATTTCCATTGAATTTGAGTACAACACCTTGAGAATGGAAATTGATTTAGAACTAGATATCACAAAGGCCCAATAAGAAAGGTTGTTGTAGTTAAGTGGTTTGGATGAGCTCAGAATGCAGGCACTCCTTCACAAAAATGTATTTCAGTTGCAAAGGAATGTTTGTCATGACAAACACATTAAGGAAAATAAATTTCTAGAAGGAGATTTGGCGCTGCTCTATGACTCAAGCTTCAAGGACTTCAAACTGTAATATTCCCAAATTTTTACATCATATTTGGAATATTAGAGTCCTTAATAAAATTAATTAATTAATTAAATAAAAGGGTGGAGGGACCCACAAACCCCAAAGATGAATAAAATCCACTTTTAATATGTGTATGTGGATATTCTAGATCTAGATCTAAAAACATGGAGTATGGAGTAGTGGAGAAGCTCCATCAATGAAGATCATGTCTTATTTATGAGATAGGTTATGGAGGATGAAACAGTCAAATAATATCATGGATGTTAAATATAAAATCATGAGGATCTTTGACAAGGTCAACTGAGATCATAATGCATTTAAAGAAGATAATAAAGCACTTATGATAAGATAGTGGAGGAAGTGATGCATTAAATGCATGCATTATGGAGAGGGTGATCACCCCATATGAACATGATGGAGGACATGGATCAATAGCGCAATCAAAAATGGGGAATTTTTCCACCTGTACAGCAAAGATTTGGAGTGGGCCTAGGCTATGGAAGGCTCGTGCATATAATGAAGGTGAAGGCAAAATGGAAGGCATGATTTGGATTATTCATTTCTTGATACGTTTAGATCTATATTTGTCTTAGGACATTTCTATGTAGACTTGGGCTCTTTAGCAGAGTTTTTAGTGCTATTTAGCAAAGGGTGTTCCTGAGCGGGAATCCCACCTCTTTCTTTGAGCAGCTCTGGAAAGAGGATTGTTCTTCATTCCTTATCAGGCATTGGTTCCATATTTAGGAGGTTGTTTCTATCATTCAGCTAGGAAACCAGTGGAGGATTCATCCTACCACCTTGTTCTTTAGATCCAGCCTTTCAAGAGCATCAGATCTACATTTGGCATTCAGGCCACTAGGTTTTACTTCCATGCAATAGCAGTCCTTTCAAGGATTGCACAGTCCAATCTTGTAGATATATTGGAGGAAGGAAGTTTCTAGTATTTTATCTGGAAATCTGGTGAGGGATAACCTCCTCACATTGGATCTATTGTTTCCATCGCTCAGGAGTTGATTTGACATATCTAGTAATAGGCTAATGAGCCTCCCTCTATGACAGCGTAGTTTTCTGAATTTGTTGTTCATCCAACAACTATTTTTAGTGGAGGAGATTGGAGGAGCTAGATCTTGAGCTTTTAGCCCAAGGATTTAGTGAAAGGGTTAGCCCTTCTTGCATAGATCTGATTGTGCACCATTGCAGCCATCATATCATCATATCTAGCTTCAGATATGCATTCCCATTAGCATATATGTGAAGCCCTAAGAGGGTGGTTTTCTTAGACTTACATATCTGAGAAATCCTTTCTGGGTTATCTTGGGAATATATCATTGAGCCCAAATCTACAATTTCAACATCATCAGAGCTCCCATTCTGCCTAGATCTGACTTTCAATTTTTCAGGCAGTTGTAGTCCCAACAGTTGCAGTAGGGAAAACGTAGTTTACCTTCCAGCAAAGCAGTAGTTACGTAGTCCGTCTTTGGAAATCATTGCAGGTCATTCTAGGCCACCCTTGTGGATTGAGTGTCTCATATTTTGAGTACTGTTGTACTTGCTTTTTCACCTCCAATATAATAAAATGGCTCAGCTATTTCTGTGCATTCTAATGTGTATATAGATTTATTGTTTACTTTGTTGTAGTTCTTATATTATGTTTTAGTATTACTGCATTCTCCCTTTTGGTATATTATAGTGGTATCAGAGCATGATCTTTGGCTCAGCTTGTGAACACTCCATCTTTTACATCAAAATAAGAAGCAGATAGATGAGATCTGTCATGGAGGATGAAAATTCTGCCACTCCTTTCTTTAGATGCATGAAAGATCTCTCCAAGGAGGTCAATCCAATTAATAAGGAAGGACAGAAAGAAGATCCAAGAAGAAGATGTGATGAGGAAGGTCCAAGCACTTCCTATCAGCAAAGAAGAAAATCGGAAAATCCTAGATCTCCTCATAGATCCACGATGCCCACTTTCTTTGGAGAAGGTGAAAGGTGTGGAAATGAAGAAAGGAATGAACCTTAGACTCATGAGTCTCTCATTCTATATCTTGAAGAGTACAAAGCACAATATAGAGCATTCAAGGAGAAGCTAACTCTCCAAAAATTCTTCAAAATCAAAGAAGAAAGAGGATCCTATAGCAAGAATAGAAGAAAGAGGCATAATAGATTCTATTTGCCCACATTTGATGGATCTTCCTCAAGCACTGTTAGAGCTTGGAGGAGAGAGTTAGATGCATTTTTCAGGCTACATCCTGTAGCTAAAGGAGAGGCTATTCGAATTGCAACACTTCATCTTTTTAGGTGAATCCAATGATTGGTGGTTTGGTCACATGGATCATGCAAAGGTGACTAAATATTCATATTTATTTCACAAGTTGAGGAAGGAATTTGATGTGAGAAAACTAGAGATGTATCACAAAGTGACATTTCCTAAGGAAACAAAGAAGGATGTCAATCTTGTCACTCTGGATAAGAAGTCACTACATTCACCACCAGCTGCAAAGGTACTTGCATATGGAGAAGAGACACTTGCAACCTTACAAGATAGTCTTGATCTCTTGACACATAAAGTCCCATGCATGATTCAGGAGATGCATGAGGAAAATAAGGAAGATTCCAGCACTGGTACACTTGGAGAAGAGCAGCCATCACTCTTACCAGCAGTTGGAGAGACTATTACTCCAGTTGGAGGAACTCTTGTGTTCTGGCAAGAGGTTTCCACACATCAGTTGATCCAAGGTATGCATGAACTTTCATCACATTTTGTTTCAGTAAATCTAATTGAAACTTATGAGGACATGCCATCAGGGCCAATGCATAACCAAGGGTTAGAACAAAATGTTGATTTGAAGCAGCAACATATCATAACGCAGAGGACCCTTGATATAATCAAGGAAGAGAATAAGAACTATTCTAGTTCATCATCATTGAGCTACATTCAACCCCTTGAGTTGAAGTGTAGAGTTTCAGAAAATGGGATGGAAATGATCCTATGTACAATAACTGGTTGTAAGATCGTTATTGTACCTTGTTTTGTGACAACACATGTATTACCATGCAGATCTACAGCACTATCACTTAGTGGCTATGAAAATGAAGAGGCCCCATCATTCTTGGAGCATTCTAAAGGTAGCTTCACTCATGAAGCAATGGAGGTAAAGATGAGAAATGGTAGACATCTTGAGATGAGGAATATTTTCTCCTTTCTAGATGACCCTTTCTCAATGAGAATTTCATAGCTCAAAGAGAGACTTCTACCTGCAGTGGATCCAAAACTTCATTGCTTTTGGAGGGCCTTTGGTAAAAAGAGAGTCTCATTGAGAGATTTCATTGAAGGTGCACTTCAACATTTCATGAAGTGCAAAGTTCTTCATCAGTTTGGGGAGGATGGTATTCTAAGGATACCATGATTATGCAACACATCCTTCACCATCCACATTGGGATGAGTGGATGGGGTTGACAAGTAAGGGGTTGCGTGACCACTTGCAGATTTATGACATCGGCCAACAAGCTTGGTTTCATTGGTTGCCCTTGGGAGATTTTTTTCAGTACCCAAAGGCTCCTATTTCTTTGATCCATGCCTTGAAAAACACTTATGAAATGATAAAGGAGGCATGGTTGCGGTGGTTGCTCTTGGGTGAGTATGGTTACCACTCAATAGCTCATATTTTTCTGATTCATGCCTTGTGTATCAATGATAAAATGCATCAAAAGAAGGCATGTTCATTTTGGTTTCCTTTGAGAGAGATTGGCCACCACATGACATCTCCTATGTTTATGTGTTTTGTATTGGGTAAAGCTTGGCATGCTGCTCTCATGATGTGCATTGATGGTGTTTATTTGTATTGGGCTGATGTGGCATTCCACATGTCAATTAGTATGAATTTGATCCATGATGCACATGAGGAGGAGAGAAAGTAGCAAGATCTCTTGTTGCTTTGGTTTCTTTTGGGGGAGTTTGGCTTGCCCATCTTACCTGGAGGAGATGGAGGATGGCAGCAAAGGGCCTTACTACGGTGGTTACTATTAGGAGAATATGGTTTGACATATTTGTCTACCCATATATTTGCTTTTCTTCTTTTGCATGATGTAGGAATGATGCTTGGATCCAACAAGGCCAACAGGTCTAAAAATGAGGGCATGTTAATGCTCAATTTACTTTATGAAACATGGGATGAAGAAATGCTTTGTGAGATGGAACTTTTCCTTTGTGGGAAGAACCAATTTATTTTATGTATCTCATGTTTTGAAGAGGATGTTGGAAATCATATGGTTGTCACTTGGTACTTCATGGTGAGAGGAGGGCATCTAACTACACAATTGGAGGTCATTCTATGCTCTCTTAAGAGACAACTTTGGAACCAAACATGCATAACACATTGCAGCAAATGGAGGAAGCCTTCCTTATGTGGGTGCCATTTGAAGGGGAATAGATGTCTTTGCATCTACTTTTGGAGTTGCTTGAGGAGAAGAAACATTTTTCCGCGGGATTGTAATGTTCCCAAATTTTCACATCATATTTGGAATATTAGAGTCCTTAATAAACTTAAGTAAGTAAGTAAATAAAAGGGTTGAGGGACCCACAAACCCCAAAGATGAATAAAATCCACTTTTAATATGTGTATGTGGATATTCTAGATATAGATCTAAAAACATGGAGTAGTGGAGCAACCTCATCAATGAATATCATGTCTCATTTATGAGATAGATTATGGAGGATGAAATAGTCAAATAAGATCATGGATCTTAAATATAAAATCATGAGGATCTTTGACAAGGTCTATTAACACTGGAAAATTGTACAACAGAAGATGACATTAATTAATGTTAAGCCTAAGGATTTATAGGGCAGGAACACATTATGGAATCAAGAAGTATTTAAAATATCTAAGGTTTTGAGAAAATTAGATTTGAACTAGTCTTAAATGCTAAAATGCGTGCTTAATCCTTCGAGAATAGCGCCTTCTACGCGCCCTTTTTCCCAATAAGCACGCATCCCTGGAAATGGAAAAATGTTGCTTTCCAGGACCACACAAAGCAAAGGACAGTTACTCCTTATATGAAGCCACCTAAGGATAGCCACCAACGCCTCCTTAGACACTATGTGAGTACACAAAGGAATATTTGGAGCACACAATGGAATCATACCTCTCCCTTGGGTCACCGTTCATCATGTACCAAGGGAGGGAAGGAGGATTTGAAATTCCCCTATATAAAGCCACCAAGAGATGAAGAAGTGGTGATCACATTGTTATGCTGGCCAAAGTTTCCCAAGAAACACCAGCAGTGTGTGACCTAGAGCTGGAGCTGAAGAGGACTCGATCATTGGCCACCCAACAATCCTAGTCCACCACGACAGAGAGAGAGGGACTACATCAGAGGCAGAGCTTGGAAGGCAACATCCTTGCATCGAAACCTAGAACCATTATCTAGGTGCCCTTTGGCAAGTGGCTAAAATTTATTCTCCACATCAAACGTTTAATAAGAAGAGGCCTAGAGTCTTCGTTTGCATTATTATCGTTTGACTCCCTTTGTAGATTCTATATATTTGTGTTTACTTTTAGTTTAATATGAGCATAATTTTGCATACTTTTTCCACTGAATTGTGTGCTTTTGAGCTCCACCACTTTCTTCCTGTTACCAATAGTTTAAAGTGTAGACCACACTCTTTAAACTCGTGCGATTTCGTACACCCGTGTGAAAAATCCACCACAACAAGGTCAACTGAGATCATAATTCATTCAAAGAAGACAATAATGCACTTATGATAAGATAGTGGAGGAAGTGATGCATTAAATGCATGCATGATGGAGAGGCTGATCACCCCATATGAACATGATGGAAGACATGGATCAACAACGTAGTCAAACATGGAGACTTTTTCCACATGTACAACGCATATTTGGAGTGGGCCTAGGCTATGGAAGGCTCATGCATATAATGAAGGTGAAGGCACAATGGAAGGCATGATTTGGATTATTCATTTCTTGCTCTGTTTAGATCTATATTTGTATTAGGACATTCTATGCAGACTTGGGTTTTTTAGCAGATTTTGCAGTGCTGTTTAGCATAGGGTGTTCCCGAGTGGGAATCCCACCTCTTTCTTTGAGTAGCTTTGGAAAGAGGATTGTTCTTCATTCCTTATCAGGAATTGGTGCCATCTTTAGGAGGTTGTTTTTAACATTCAAATAGGAAACCAATGGAGGATTCATCCTACCACCTTGTTCTTTAGATCCAACCTTTAAGGTGCAGCAGATCTACATCCGGCATTCAGGCCATTGGGTTTTAACTCCATGCAATAGTAGTCCCTTCAAGGATTGCGCAGTCCAATCTTGTAGATCTATTGGAGGAAGGAAGTTTCCAGTATTTTAGTTGGAAATCCTATGAGGGATAACCTTCTCACATTGGATCTATTGTTTCCATCACTGAGGAGCTGATTTGACATATCTAGCAGTAGGCTAATGAGCCTCCCTCTCTAACAGCAAAGGTTTTGAAGCTGTTGTTCATCCAGCAGCTATTTTCAGTGGAGGACATTGGAGGAGCTAGATCTTGAGATTTTAGCTGAAGGATCTAGTGAAAGGGTTAGCCCTTCTTGCATAGATCTGATTGTGCATTATTACAGCCATCATATCATCATATCTAGCTCCAGATTTGCATTCCCAGCAGCATATATGTGAAGCCCTAAGAGGGTGGTTTTATCATGCTTACAGATCTGAGAAATCCCTTCTGGGTTATCTTGGGAATCCATCATTGAGCCCAGATCTGCAATTTCAGCATCATCAGAGCTCCCATTCTTCCTAGATATGAATTTCTATTTTTTAGGCAGTTGTAGTCCCAATAGTTGCAGTAGGGACATCATAGTTTACCTTCCAGTAGAGTAGTAGTCACGTAGTCCCTCTTGGGAAATCATTGTAGGGTCATTCTAGGCCACCCTTATGGCTTGAGTGTCTCATATTTTGAGCACTATTGTACTTGATTTTTCACCTTCAATATAATAAAATGGCTCAGCTATTTCTGTGCATTATGATGTGTATATAGATTTATTATTTACTTTTCTGCAGTTCTTATATTGTGTTTCAGTATTACCGCATTCTCCATTTTGGGATATTACACAAAGAAAAAATAATTACAAGATGGTTGGGACCTTACCCAGTGGAAAACATTTATGAAATGGTGTTGTTCAAATCATAACAATAGATGAGGAGGGGATCCCCCTACTTTTCAATGGTTATAAGATCAAAATGTACAAGACGCCCGTGTCTACGGATGAGTTTATTAATTCCATAAATGGTGGTCTGGATGCAGGTGTTAATGATAAACTCTCAAATCTAAAAACTATGTCTTTGAGTTCGGGTGGAATGTCTTCACCTTCCTTATGAGTATCAGTCATCAACCTTTAATTTTATAACACAACTCTTTAATGCATTAAACTCACTTCATAATCTTTCCATAATTGGTGGAATCACAAGTCAAACGCAATAAACATAATATTCACAATACTATGACTTTAGTGATGGAACTAAAGTACATTAAAACCTTTATATTAAACGCAACTTATTCTTACCTTTGGTTTAGTGCCAAACCCAAACCACATTAAACTCTTTTCTATATGGTATCACATCCAATTAAAAATTTAACTCACATATAACTAAATTTGCGATAGTCGTAGATCTCCAAGATCTCATGCGAAATCCGTTAGATCAAATGAATTGTTGGACGATCAGTTTAAATTATAAAATCTAATTTATAAATCATCAGGTCCATTTGAAACTTTAACTTCTGTGCAAATTGAAATGCAATATCCGTTGGATTTCAATCGGATGGTGGTGATTTGCATTGGCTCAATACGCATTACCATATTCCTCAACTTTTTCAGATCTATACTTCCACAATTAAATTGTAGTCTCTTTACATGCTACAACAACTTCATTCTTTCAATTTGCCATATTTGGAATTCCTGTTAAGAAATCATAGCCTCTTGTATCAACCATTGACAGTGCTTTAAACTAATAATACCACTGAACTATTTAAATTACAAAACAAACGTGGAATTATAAAGGGAAGCATATACACAGTAGTTAATCTTCAAAGCTCAAATTGAATCAATTTAAACTCAGAATGAATTCGGAAAGAAAATGAACATCTGGTAATTTGACAATTATGCCCACATTCACACAGTACAGAGGATTTGCAATGTTCTTCTGTTCAATTCATTTTCCATATAATCCTCTCCTCTTCTTTTACATTTCAAGATTAGATTTTAAATATATATTTTTCATACAAACAAAATGATCGAATTCTATGGATCGAATTTGCCCAAATTTATATAAAATCCAATTTCCCGATATTCTCCCTAAAAATTCTTAGCTAAAACTAAATTTAATGAATCAAATACAAGCTATCCAAATTCCTGAATACCAGTCAAATATAATCTACCAAAAACTGTAAATTGCAGGCTAAAGGATCCCACTCCTTTGCTTGTAATTTTTTTTTGTATTTTTGGAATAAAATGAAGTCTTTTTCTCCTCGAGCCTCATGCTCATGCATAAGCCTCCTAAGGAAAAAATTATTCATGGGCTCCTGTCCATGAGCTCCTCTACAGAATTGCCCAATTTCTGTAGCATGGCATCTGCAATCCAAGTAGCTTCTGCAACTGGTTGATCTTTCCACTTGATCAAATACTTAAAGTATTTCCATCCTCTTGTATTCTTAGACAATCTTTTGTCTTAAATCTTCTCTGGCTGCAATGTTTTTGTTGTGGGTAACTGTTTCAACCAGTTAATATCTTCTTTGCCTTCAGCTGTATCACCTGTGTCTCCGTCCTCATACCTGTACAAATCAACAACATTTAAAATTGGGGATATTCCAATGTCACGGGGTAATTCAATTTCATATGCATTTGCAGAAAATTTTCTCAATACTCTGCATGTCCCAATTTTCTTAAATTTCAATTTGTTATATACCCTTTTTGGAATATTTCCTTCCTCAGGTGTGCTAGAACCAAATCTCAAACCTCAAAATTAACTTCGCTCTTCTTCAAATCTGCGCTGCTTTTGTATTTGATGTTGCTATCATGTAACTGTTGTTTTACCTGTTCATTTATTGCTCAAATTTCTGAAGAAAAATCTTCTCCATCAGCACTTCTCATCTCTGCTTTTCCCAAATTCTTTAATTCATACAATCCTCTTTGGTGCATTCCATAAAATATATGGAATGGACTCTGCCCTGTACTCCTGTTAGGAGAGTCATTATAAGCATATTCAGTCTGTGCCAAAATCTGATCCCACTGTTTAGGATGTTCACCTGCAAGATTTCTTAGAAGATTTCCCAAGCTTCTGTTCACCACCTTAGTCTGTCCATCAGTCTAAGGGTGATAAGATGAGTTGAAACTTAATTTAGTACCAAGATTTTTCCCCATTGTCCTCCAAAAATGACCAACAAATCTAGTGTTCCTATCAGAGACATTGCTTTTAGGTAACCCATGTAACCTTACAATCTCTTTGAAAAACAAATTAGCAAAATGAGTAGCATCACTGGTTCGATAACATGGAATAAAATGTTCCATTTTAGAAAATCTGTCAACTACAACATAGATTGCATCATTCCCTCTCTATGTTTTCGGTAAACCCAAAACAAAATCCATACTTACCATATCCCAAGGTCTATCTGTAATAGGTAATGGAACATACATACCTGTGTTTTGAATTCTTCCTTTTGCATACTGACAAAATTTACAATTTCGCACATACTTCTCCACTTCAGATCTCATCTTTGGCCAAAAAATAAAAACGACTCAGTTGTTCATAAGTTTTTTCTACACCAAAATGTCCACCAAGTCCACCACTATGTTTCTCTTTAATTAAATTTCTCTCATAGAACAATTTGGTATGCATAGTTGATTTCTTTTAAACAACAAACCTTCTTGCAATAAAAAATATAGCCACTTACTTCTGTCCAACAAAACAAGATTACTGCATGCTTCAAATGCCTCTTTAAAATCCAAATCTATTTTATACAATTCTTTAAGAAAATAAAAATCCAACACTTGAATTTGATTTTCTTGAACTAAAACATTTTTTCTACTTAAGGCATCTGCTACTTTGTTTGCTTGGCCAGTTATATGTTTCAATACAGAATTGAAACTTTGAAGATACTCTACCCATTTTGCATGTTTCTAATTTAGTTTTGGCTGCTGCATAATGTACTGCAATGCATGATTACCTTAATAAAGCACAAACTCTTTAGACATAAAGTAATGTCTCCACTTCTTTAATGATTGCACAACTGCATAAAATTCTTTGTCATAAGAAGAATGTTTCCTTCTTGTCTCATTCAGTTATTTACCGAAATAAGCTATAGGTCTATCTTCTTGACTTAACACAGCTCCAATAGCTTCTCCACTGGCATCACATTTCACTTGAAAAGGTTTGTGAAAATTAGGCAAACTAAAATAGGTTTCTCTGTTATCTTTAGTTTCAACAATTGGAAATTTTTCTATGCTTCATCGGTCCATCTAAATGGTTGTATGTCCTTATTTATGGTTTCAATAATAGGAGCATTGATCTTACTGAAATTATTTATGAATTTTCTATATAATCTAGCAAGACCATGGAAGCTTCTTACCTCAAAAACACTCTTAGGTGAAGGCCATTCTATGATTGCCTTTATCTTCTTTGGATCCATCTTCAATCCATCAGCAGAAACAACAAAACCTAAGTATACCAATTCTTCCTTGATGAATGAACATTTTTTAAAATTTACTAGCAACTTTTCCTGATGCAACTTCCTTAAGACATATTTCAAATCTCTCATGTGCTCTTCTTTAGATTTGTTGTAAATTAATATATCATCCAGATATAATATTACAAATTTACCAATAAATTCCTTCAACACTTCATTCATAAGCCTCATAAATGTAATAGGAGCATTTGTTAATCCAAACAACATTACCATCCATTCATACAATCCTTCATTTGTTTTAAAAGCTGTTTTCAATTCATCTCCTTCCCTTATCCTAATTTGATGATAGCCACTCTTTAAATCCATCTTTGTAAAATATCTTTCCCCACTTTAACAATCCATAAAATCTTCAATTCTGGGAAAAGGAAATCTATACCTGATTGTTATTTTGTTGATAGCTCTTGAATTAGTGAACATTCTCTAGCCTCCATATTTTTTTAGGCTCAACACTGTTGGCACTGCACAAGGACTCAAAATTTCTCTGATCAGTTATTTATCTAAAAGTTCCTATACCTTCTTCCTGATTTCTTCATTTTCTGTGGGAGTCATCTTGTATGCTGCTTTATTTGGAAAATTTTCTCCAAGAATCAAATCTATATGATGGCTGATCTTTCTAATAGGCAGTAATTCATCCGACAAATCATCTACAATGATATCACATTAATTTTCATTTCTTGAATTTCAATTGGTAAATCAAAAATTTTAGTGGAAGTAATTACTATCTTGGGTTTGAAAATTAATGCAAAGTTTACCTCATCATCTTCAATCTGCTGCAGGTATTCTTTTCCACCCAGTAACAAAGCTTTTGGATCAGATCTTCTTTTTGATGTTTCTTCTTCTTCTATTGGCAACAATGTATGATTGACACCATCTTTACAAAACTTGTCTGTGTTCTTTTTCCCATCATGCATAGCTCCTATGTCATACTGCCAAGGTCTACCCAGAAATATGTGAAATACATCCATAAGCATTACATCACACATAATTTTGTCTTTGTAGTTGCCCAACTAGAATTCTACTTCACACTATTCATTTAATAACAACTGATGTCCTTTCTGAAGCCATGACACCTTGTAGGGTGTTGGATGTTTCTTTGTCTTCAATTTCAATTTCTCCACCACTTTTGTAGAGACCAAATTATCAGTGTTTCCACTATCAATTACCATTTGATAGCATTTTCCTAGAACTTTACATACACTTCTAAACAAAGTCTTTCTCTGTGCTGGTTCAACAACTTACTTTGTTTGTTTTAACAAAAAAATTTTAACTACCAAAGATTCTCCTTTCTCTGGTGTATTTTCAGCTTCTGGCACTTTTGCTTCTTCTGGCATTTTTGCTGCTTCCTCTTCATTTGGAGCAAAAATTACATTTCTCTAATTTGTTCCCACATTCTCTGGACATTCATAAGCTCTATGTCCAAGCTTAGTACATCTATAACATCTGATTTCTCTTCCTCTGCCTCTGCCTCCTCTTCCTCTGTAAAAACTCCTTCTGCCACTTGCATCACCTTCTGTGGGTGTATGTTGACTTGAGCTACTGCTAGCTCTTTCTCTTAGTGTTGTAGATATTCCTCTACCACCTTGACTTCCTTTTCCTCAAAAAGTACCTCTACTTCTGGCAGACTGCTTCCTTATGAGTTTTTCTTCAGCCTTCAAGGCCATCTGATAAGCCTCTTCCACTGTCTTAGGAGACAATAGAATTATATAATCTTGGATCTCCATTCTGAGACCATTAATATATCTTGCAATCTTCTTTGCTGTATCTTGAATTTTTCCTGCTCTTATGCTCACTTTGTAAAATTCTTCTATGTATTCTTTGACTGTCATTGATCTCTGTATAAGATTCTGCATTTGTCTAAATAATGAAAGTTGATAATCACTTGGTAAAAACTTACTCTCAGCTTTGCCACCATCCTGTTCCAATTTTTTATTGGCTGCTTACCAAGTCTCCTTCTTTCTGCCTGCACTCCATCCCACCAAAGCGTTGCATGTCCTTTCAATTTTGTGACATAAAATTTCACTCTTTTTCCTTAATCCATTTCTTCATAATTGAAGAAATTATCCATGTCATTAACCCAATCTATCAACTCTTATGGGTTTAAGCTTCCTGTAAAACCTGAAACTTCAAGTCTAGGTTTAGATGTGGATCCCAATGCTGATTTTTCAGGAGTAACTTCTGCCGGTTCTCCCTCTTCTGCAGACTAAACTTCAAGTTCACTGACATCTTTGGCATCTGAATATCTTTGATTTCCCATTTCCATTGCTTCTAATCTGGCCTGCATCTATTGCATAACTTCCTTCACTTCAGCATTTGCAACTGGTCTTCCTCTTCTTCGACCAACACCACCTCCTCTTCCAACTCTGTAAGCCATGTTGGATTTCTTTTCCTGAAGTTTGAGATCACACTCATTGTCTAAATGTTGCTCTGATACCACTAATGGTGGTCTAGATGCAGGTGTTAATGATAAACTCCCAAATTTGGAAACTATGTCTTCGAGTTTGGGTGGAATGTCTTCACCTTCCTTATGAGTATCAATCATCAACCTTTAATTTTATAACACAAATCTTTAATGCATTAAAATCACTTCATAATCTTTCCATAATTGGCGGAATCACAAGTTAAGCCCAATGAACATAATATTCACAATATTATGTCTTTAGTGACAGAACAAAAGTACATTAAAACCTTTATATTAAACGCAAATTATTCTTACCTTTGGTTTAATGCTGGACCCAACCCACATTAAACTCTTTTCTATATGGTATCGCATCTAATTAAAACTTTAACTCATATACAACTAAATTTGTGATAGTCGTAGATCTCCAAGCTCTCATGCGAAAGCTGTTAGATCAAATGAATTGCTGGGCGACCAGTTAAATTATAAAATCTAATTTATAAATCATCAGGTCCATTTGAAGCTTTAACTTCTATGCAAATTGAAATTCGATATCCGTTGGATTTCAATCGGACGGTGGTGATTTGCATTGGCTCAATACGCATTACCATATTCCTCAACTTTGCCAGATCTATACTTCTGCAATTAAACCATAGTCTCTTTACATGCTACAACAACTTCATTCTTTGAATTTTCCATATTTGGCATTCTTATTAAGAAATCACAACTTCTTGTATCAACCATTGACAATGCTTTAAACTAATAGTACCACTGAACTGTTTCAATTACACAGCAAATGTGGAATTATAAAGGGAAGCATACACACAGTAGTTAATTTATAGAGCTCGAATTGAATCAATTTAAAATTAGAATTAATTCGGAAAGAAAATGAACATCCGGTAATTTGACAATTATGCCCATATTCACACAGTACAGAGGATTTGCAATGTTCTTATGTTCAATTCATTTTCCATATAATACTTTCCTCTTCATCTACATTTCAAGCTTAAATTTTAAATATATATTGTTCATACAAAAAAAATGATCGAATTCTATGGATCGAATTTTCCCAATTTTAGATAAAATCCAATTACCTGATATTCTCCCTAAAAATGCTCAACTAAAACTAAATTTAATGAATCAGATACAAGCTATCCAAATCCCTGAATATGAGTCAAATCTAATCTACTAAAAACTGTAAATTGCAGGCTAAAGGATCCCACTCCTTTGGTTGTAATTTTTTTTTTTTTTTTTGGGAATAAAATGAAGTCTTTTCTCCTCAAGCCTCATGCTCCTGCATCAATAAACAAGGAGGTGTATGTCATTAGAAGCTCCATATTTTCTAGTGCCTCCCCTTCTTAGAAAAAAGAAAAAAGAAAAAGAAAAAATAAAGAGGCATGGGTGAAAGCCTCTCTGAGGCATCCAAGGCCAACACCTGGGTTGAAAACCTCTATGAGGCGATCATGGAGCAAAAAAATAAAATAAAAAATAAAATAAAATATCCTTGGGTGAAACCTTCTCTGAGGTGCCCAAGGCAGGCTTGTGGGTTGAAAACCTATGTTGAGGCAGTCCAACTGCCTTAAAAAAAAATATAAAAAAGAGAAAAGAACAAAAACAAAGAGAAAAATAGAAAAAGAAAAAAATGAAAACAACACCTATGCACTCACTTATTTCTGTTTTGTAGGTTTCTGATCAAGGGCGATTTACACAAAGAGGAGAAATTTTCTTCCTCTATCCTCTCTCTCATCTACCTACCACTCCATAAGCAACCCAAATCATGCATCCATCCACCCATTTCTCCCTCCAGGTTAACAAAAGTCCCATATTTTTCTCCTGTCTATAATTTCTACAGGATATCCTAACTGCTATAAGTTTTCCTATAGTGATACAGGAAACTCTGTACTGCTATAGGAAATTCATATGCGAGAAAGGAACCTCTCTCAAGGGAATATAATATTCAAGAAAATCATGAGAATCATTTTTTCCTATACCTACCACTCCTAACCCTCACTCCAATCCATGCATGATTATTCACTCTCTAAACCCTATTGTTTGCCACTAGTAGCTAGGCCGGCTATATCTTTACATGGGACCTCTTCCCTCATCTCTCTATCACTCCACTCACTCTATAGCTCCATCCCTAACCTACATACACGATTTCCCCTCATTTCTCAACAACCTGGAGCTCCAAAGTAGCAAAAAGGAAACTACTATAGGAAGTTGATCACTACATGTAGCGATCCTGTACATGACACAACAAGCCTAAAATTTGGGAAGAAGTTGATGGAGATGGCTCCAAATGACCACTAGAAGACTCCAGGAGGATGGCCACACTAGCAACAACACCTGAGGGGCTCCATGGAATACCTACAATAAGAACAAGAAAATAAAAGAGTTAAGAAACTCACATAGAAATAAGCTACTCACTAAGAAAAATGCATTAAAAAAAAACACAGCAAAGGGAAAAACAATCATGGCTATCAACAAACTCTAGCTCCTTGCATCAAATAATGTTTGCAATTCCTCATCAACATGTAGGCTCAGGTATGGCCCTTCACTCTCTCGCTATGCATCATGTTGGTCAAAATGATTGAATGCCGAGAGTTAGAGGTTAACAAGGAAAAAAGGTGGCTAGTTAACTTGGCCACTCTCGTGAAGTCAAAGTGAACGAAAAGTGAAGTATGCATGCCACTTGGGTAGTAAAATAAGTTAAGGGTGAGTTCATGAGGACATGGAGGTGATTCTGAGGCAAAAGACAATGATTAAGTGGAGTGGGACCAACGGTCTAAACGACGAAAAGCCGTGATGAAGTCCAAGTCACTACTTTTCTCCAAATTCGTTCAAGTTTCCATAAAGGGAAGTTTTGACTCATTCTCCTCATTCCATTGAGAATTTCAAGAGAAATTAGAGAAGGAGGGTGACATGATCCATTGAAGAACTCCGCAGCAAGGCCGATGTCTACATGCAAACCCCATGATACAGGAAAATTTATAGAAGGCTTAACAATGCCAAAAATTGTAGTGAAAGCCAGTCACCGGTGGTATTCACACTTAAAACCACCATCTCCCACTCAAGAAACACCAGAGGTCAGAGGTAAGTGGATGTCACCTCACCAAAATTGTGATTTTTTTCCATGAAAATTTATACACAATCACAACAATAATTTGGAATTTAAGAGTCTAGTTGATGAAATAGAATCGTGGTAGTCTGATTTTATGTAAAATTATAACCTATATGGCCACACATCACCAATATTATCAGACAAAACCATTCAGCCACCTTCTTAACACAACCATAAAATGGGAGGAGGTTTTAATAGAAGGGAACCCATAGATATCAAGAGAATCAGATTGCACCCTCAGGTGGTGCAAATTTTCAGGAATCATCAGTGGCTAGGATTCTTCAAGCTCCTCAAGGGATTTGATGAGGATGTGGCTCAATAATTTGTAGTGGCCCTCCATGCACAAGCAGATTATAGGGCCACTACTCTGATCAAAGGTCTAGCCATCACCATTACACCTGAATTGATTAGAAGAGTGACCACTTTTCCTCTGGGAATCAAGTGGAATAGAGAAGATAGGGTGTCCAACACT
Source organism: Pinus albicaulis (assembly GCA_034641835.2). Taxonomy (NCBI): domain Eukaryota; kingdom Viridiplantae; phylum Streptophyta; class Pinopsida; order Pinales; family Pinaceae; genus Pinus; species Pinus albicaulis. Next base: position 341,803,622 of record CM076573.1, on the reverse strand, counting down.
ACAAAAAAAATAGATTCTTTTTGCCAAATGAAGAATTAATTGAGGAAAAAAATGGAGTGAGAAGAGAAAGCCTTCGATACCCTTGGGTTGAACTATAATTTCACATAATGAAATACATTTCTTATGAGGGAATACTCAGTATGGTTTATGGATACCACTTTAGACTATTGGATGAGCTTATGTTCCAAGTATATATCTGTCTAAAACAAATAATGAACATTCCCTACTTCCTCCTACATTCAATTAGGGACATGAGCGAAAGGGTGAGGGGAAGAAAGTACCAGCCTTGCAGACAAGTGCCTCAGCACCCAAGCACAAGCCATTGCACATTTTGATGACATTTATATATTGTTGGGAGATAAATGTGTAATGGAAAGTCAAAGAAGATGGAATGGCCTTCCCCTTAGTTTTAGGAACATGGAATATCATACCCTAGATATATTGGGAAATGCCCTAGATAGAAAACCATTGTACAAGAGAGCTATGCAGACAATGAAGTTTCAATGGCTTGGCTTGAAACTCAATCCACCTTTATTGTTGGGACTGGGTGAGAGGAAAGACAAAGCTGAGGATGAAAAATAATGGGAAGAGGCAGAAAAAAATGTTGGATTCTACCCTCTTGAGGGAACTCCTTCACTTCTTCCTTGGGATATTAAAGGGGCCACTAAGGCACTAAAAGAGATGAAGAAGGAAGATTAAAGTTGCTCAGAGGATGAGAAACCATTTGGTATGGGGGTGAATATGAGCACCATCATTAGGTATATTTTGAGGCATTAATTGTCACCTTTTTAGCCTTATTAGTATCTCTTTCTCGCATTTAATTACATTATGCTCATATGTAGGCTTAGTGTAGATTGTGATTAAGGCTTGTCATGCTTAGAATGCCTAATATGGTTTAAATGCAGGATAATCACAAATATATGCCACTTTTATTGAATATTGTTCAATAGAAGCTCAAAGTAGACATAACATAGAGATTATAGGGGGGTTGACCACCTCCTTAACTCCTAAACGCAGCCAAAGGATTCTCTAGATTCCCTCCAACAACTCAAAATCAAAGGCAAGCAAGCAAGTGGAAGAACAAGTGAAAAAAAGATCCACCTCTCTTGTAGTCAAAGGGAAAAAATCACCTAATTTTTAGGGAGCTGTTGGTAGATACCCTTTAGGTTAAATAGGGCAGAGGAATAGCTCATTAGGATTGGAAATTTGGAGACATCTAGGAGACTCTTAGCTCTTGTAATAGAATTTTGTGACTTTCATGGCTATGTAATGAGATTGCTTCTGAAATAAAATGGATATTTAGTTTATCCTTCATTGATTTGGTTTCAGAGAGATGAGCTTGTGGGTTAGGGCCCAATCCATTGGCCTCAGTCTCTCTTATGTATTTCTATTTACTTTCCATGCCATTATAACTAGTTTATTTCATGTGTTGTAGTTAATTTGCTTACATTTCATTTTTTTGTGATTATTTTTCTTCCATTTAATGTTTTTGTAGTTAGGATCTTGTAGATCATGGTTTAATAGCATATAAAACTCCAAAGTTGTGCATCAAAGCCTCCGTCTCTCACCTCTTTCATTGGATCTTCAGGAGGGAATATCTTCACCACATACCTAAAATTTCTTTCAGTTTATGATTTCTTGGAAAGGATAGATAGGTTGTTGTATTTATCATGAACATGTTATGAATTTTGAGTTAGGTTTTTGATTCAATTGCATAGGTAGGTTTTCTTATTAAATTGAACTCATCTTTTCCACCATTTTCATCATATATTTTCCAATGTTAATTGCATGAACATTTATTTTTCTTTTAGGTTTTATTAGAGCAGCACAAGAGGACTCCACTAGCATCCCTAGCTTTGGTTTCCACCCTCAACCAACCTATTTCCAACAAAATCGCATTCAACCTTGTTTTTTGAGATCTTCACCACAATACTGAGAGCTACCCTGGAGGTTGAAGAAGGGCTTTGAAAGAAGTTATGAGCTTGGCCAAGGGGCTGGCCACCTTCCGTCCATCTCATTAGACCTTCATCCCACCTTTCCTACCCCTTTCCTCATCATTTATGGCCTCAAACTAACCTTTTCCTATTTTCTATAGCATTTCAGAACATCTTGTAGCACTATAGGAAACCCTGTAGCAGATCCTGTAGCAGCACCAGTCAGCCACTTCTTCAACCCAGAAACCATCTCTCACCTCACCCAGACTTGAGAAAACCTCCAAGACACGTTCAACTCTGAATCCATGAGTCCAAGACCTTCTTAAGCCACCTCAACGCCTCCTTCTTTTGTTTCAAAACAAAATATTTACAAGCTTAGTTAGCTCATGAATAGATGCATTGTTAAAACATAGTAGTAAATCATGAATTAGTTAGAGGTTAATTATCCATTTTCCCTAGAAATGTGTGCTTAGATCATTTTCCATTTTTGCAATTTTAATTCAGCAGTTTACTTTATGAATGCCACTTAGTTTTACTCTATTTCTTGCTGTAGCCTAATTTTGGATTTCCTTTATTGCAAACTACTTGGTGTATCCTTATGCTTTAGACTAGTTTCTTTCTTGTTGATAGAGTAATGGTATTGAGTTATTTACAACCTTAGGTTTCATTTAGAAGTGTGACAGACTTCATCCCCTAGAATTAGGCCCAGCAGTAGCACCCCTTTGTAGGACTAAGAAGAGGATGGCATGAATGGAATGCATTAGCTGTGTATATAGCACTGTCAACACCATGTTTGTATGAACCCTGGGTTGATAAAGTAAAGTAGAGTAGCCTCTGGGAGTTGCAACACTCTTGGTTCAATACTAGGGCTCACCCCAATGCTCCCTATCACATTATGGGCTAAAGTATGCGTTGACAAGAAAATTTTTAGGTTCAATATCCTCCACCCAAATTAACGTTTGGTTCGAGAAATGTAAATTTATAGCGCTTGGCGCCTAATGGTTCCATATCCCTTCGCATATAGACATTTTAGCAAAGGCCTCGATTATGGCCCTCAAACACATGGTACTTAACCTATAACAAATGTATATAAAGGCCCGTAAAATGTTTGTTTTGCAATTTATTCTAGTGTTAAAAATTTCAGGGACTTCTCCTAATACCCCAATATAAAAGAGTCTAATCACATTGTATGGGAGATATGTTAAGGTAAGTTGTATGAGCACTAATCCTTTGAAAATGTTGGACTAAATGGATCTTTTAGGGGAATATGAATTATACAAGTTACATAAGCACATATATAATATAAAGGTTCTTCAAGGAACTACGCAAGTTTTCATATAATCACAAGTAGTATAAAAGGATTAGGTGAAGGAAATTACAAAATATATATGATTTATCCTATTGAAGTGTAGATCTAATATGTGTGTTGAAGAAAGTTCCTAACTTAGAGCAAAGAGTTGATAATTGAGGGGAATGAGGTGACTACAAAATATTCCAGAAGAGAACAAAGGACTAGAGAAGAAAATATTAAATATTAGATAAGAAGGAGGTGACTACGCAAAATTCAAGAAGAGCAGAGTGGATCACATAAGAATATGGCACAAATTAGATAATAGAGGGGAATGGTGTCTCATGTAGATTTATGCCTACACAGTAACAGAGGGGATTGATGTCTGTTAGGTCCCTATAAGACTAGTGTATCCCCTTATTTTTATTTTTAGTGTAGCCCCCTTATTGTTATTGTTGTACCCATGTAGTCCCCATATTGTTATTATTGTGCCCCATAGAAGACCACTATTGTTATTGTTGTGCCCTTACATTATTATTATTACGTCAGCTCTGATTCTATTGTGACCCCTTCGACTCCTATATATATAAAGTATGTTTTGTCATTTGAATCATATAATATTTTTTCATTTATGTAATGTAAAGGAGGTTTTCCCCTTGAAGAAGATATTATTTAAGTTTTAGATCTATCTTTCCTTCTATTTTGTGAGATGGTTGCATAACATTTGGTAACAAAGCTTTGGATTCTAGGGTTTCATTTCTTCAAATAGGTTATCTTGGAATTTTATCTATAAATTTATTTCTACGAAGCTTCAAAAGTTTAAATTTAAATAAAATGGAGCCAAAATACTGGTGAACCTCGTGTATGAATTTCTGATCTTGGTTCACTATAATTTCAGAGATTTGATCTGGGGAAGTTAGGGTTTTTACACGCTCCAGAATTTCATCTCAAACAAGTGACCAAGGGAAAATCATCATAACTTTCATTTCCGGCATTGGATTGAATTCTGTAAAAAGTGGCTGAAAGTGCACAAATTGTAGTTTATTTTGTATGAATTTCCTCGCTGAAGGTTGAAACAATGACACGAGGCATACGATACAATTCTCTCTACTAAACCAGTGCATAATTAGGTCATTGTGGGAGATTGTATATAACTTTATCTTGAAGAATACAAATTAGGTCTGACCTCTGGAATTGGAAAGAACACGCAGAGGGATACTACAGGACTAAAGTTCAAAAATTTGGGATCCGAAATTATAGAGATATAACAGATTCCATATCGAGCTCCTACAAAGCAAACAAAAATGTGTGTATTTTTTGAATTTCTTTTTTGCATAAGTTTCATTTGAAGAATTAGTTTGAAGTGATTCAAGGGGAATAGTGAAGCAAAAATTTCATTTTTCCATTCCAAAATGACTATAAGCATGAAAACAAAAACACCTAGTATGCAACCATAAAACTCTACTATGATGCATGAAGAAGAGGAAGAAATGCAACATGATATATCAAAATTACGAGACCAAGTGAAAATTTTTATAATTTTGAGGTATAAAATGGGCCTCCTAAGGAAATTATAAAATAATAGTGGAAATAATAAAATAATATTATATTACATTATAATATTCCCAAATGGAAATAACAGCAATATAGTTCAAAAAATGAGAGCAACAACAAGTATTTAACACATGAAATCATGAGACCAATATTAAGCCATTTTATTGATCATAAATGTAGCAAATAAGTACAAAACAATGAGGCATCAATCATAATATGTGATCACATAAGCCTCCCATACATAAGCACTCTAAAAAATGAGATGTTGCTGCAACACAAAATGCTGGAGAGCTGCTACAGTGCAGTTATAAATACACTGCTACAGCAAATGAATGTACAAAATATGTAGGGCTGTTATATGCCACAAAAGATATTCCCAATATAGATCTAGGCTTAACACAAACTCCTACAAAGAACCTGGGAAGGGTTTTCAGAAATACACCCTATAGAAGATGGGATTTAAAGCCCAAGGGTTGAAGATTCACTGCAAACTAAAGCACATGAGTGTAGAAGGCTGAAATATAGCAGATCTGATGTAGATCCGCTAAAAGGCCTCCTCCAATGAAGAGCTGAACCCTTCAATCACAGGAAAACACTCCAACGGAGCCACAAGATCCCTCACTGAAGCTGCCTTAAAAAATAATGCAATTCCCAACTGGAACAACGCTAGAAATGACGGGAAATAGTTGGCCTGGTGCCAAATATCTGAAATATGTCCAAGATCTCTCCAAAATGATCTCCCAAGTGAAGGAATCCTTCCTCCAATGAGAAACTAGCTCAGAAAGTGGGTTTCTAAACCCTCCACTGCTACACCTTGCAACACAACACAATAACCTGCAGAAACTGCGCTGATGAAGAAAGTTGTAGGTTGTCCTCAAAACCAGAATGTGGAAATGAATGAAATGCTCTTCCAAAAGGCCTTTCAAGGAAAGAGGTGGGATTTCCACTTGGGAACACCCGATGTTAAACAACACAACAATCTCAACTAAATAGTTGAGGAATACAAGAAGTCTAAACATACCACATAAAAAATAATAATTGAAAAACATGAGCCCATATGGCTGCCATCCTCTTCCTTAAATAGATAATGAGCTTAATTGCCCTTGTCCCCACTCAATTTGGTCATTTCCTCCATGAGATCAATCTCCCTCCAAAACTGCATTATTCTTCATTTAATCTCCACTCCTCCATAACAACGTTGTTGACTTGGTCAAAGTTGACTGAATCAACATGATCCAACCCTTTTCCACACTTGGAGGTGCTTTATTTAGCTGTTAAAAAGGTCTCCATTCACACTTGAAGTTTTTTAATTGTTGCTAAGGAGACTTATGGGCCTCCCCACCCATTTATTCACCTACCTAGTGATAAAACAAACTATAATATTCCATTTAGCTGAAGGCTAAATTTTTGGAATATTACAGTCCTCCCCTCCAAAATGTTGCTTGTCCTTAAGCAATTATATAGGGAGAGAAAAATTCCTCCCCTCCTCCTCTTGTGGCCTCCTCATCAATAGTCCCCACCACTACTCAATATAATCTGCAATAAATCTTCCCTCCAATGGTTCTTCCCAAGTATGCAAAACCCAATGGTTCACATCATGAAAAAGTGGAAGGTGTAAGAGGAAACCTTCTTGCTGTCCAATGGCCTCCTCAAGGTAGGAGTGATGACAAACATGGGGAACCTCATTCCCAATGAGATACTCGCATACCCATGCTATCATCCAAATGAAATGAACCATCCTAGGTAGCTCATCAAAGAAATCCTCAACCCTCGATTTATGCAATGTATTGGGGCTGCATGGAGAGATTAGATTTTTCCATCCAAGTTGTTTATTTCTCCATTTATGGTAAGTATGGGGTTGTTTCTGATCTTGGGATGAAATTTCATGGCCTCCAAGAATGGCCCAAGTTACCCCAACAAAAAAAACATCCATGAAGTGCCCCCTCTAAGAACTCAAGTTCTCCAAATGGCTCCTCCCACATGAAGACAAGAGATGTAGTGTGGCAATCATGGTTTTCCCATTGTTTCTCCTGAAACATGAAACATATGAAATGGGGAGAATCATACTCCCAATGGGCACCTCCAACCTTTGTTCCATCCTCCCAACAAAGCTTCCCATAAACATAATAACATCGTCACTATATGGAAGCAAAAAAAAATGAAAACAAGTTGCCACATTACAACCGGGAGGTGGATCATAGTTCCACATATGGAACCAGAGCAGTGCATCGCCTGTCTGCCTTAAATCAAAGAATGACAAGTGCCCTTCCAGCCACTTTTTTTCTACCACAATCATCCTACAAGATAGGATCATGAAGGTAAAATGTGGTGTCAATGGTGCACACCAAGAATCATGTGGCTTCCCCCACAAACCACCAATAGAATAGCCAACCTAAATGCTGCAATTGGCCTCAAGTACATCAAAATATAATATATAATAAGGGATAATCCTTCTTGGTAGAACATGCTTCTCATATAAATTAAAGAAGTACAAATCATAATGCAAAAATGTACCTTCTCTGTTATGTACTTTGGTCATTGAGCTGAAATGGTTCAACTGAAAGTTCTCCCTCACTCTCCATGAGTAGGGAAGTGGTTGTGACAACCTATCCATCACCATCTGGGCTATGCATCTCTCCATATTCTGATATATATCCTGCTGGATGCCCTCCCAAGTGAACTCCTTCATCAAAGAATGAAATGCATCAAAGTGCATGGAAAGAAAGTCCACATGTGCTACTTGTAATAGCTTCCTCTTGAGCTCAGAAACTCTAGTCAAGAAGACTCTACCATAAGAATATATGACCTCATCAACCACCATGTCTCTATCATCTCCTTCCGGGTCATCAAGAATCATGCAAGCACCAAGATCCTTGGAGTACTCTACCAAAAGTTGAGACCTCCAATATGGATCAACCCTCCTAAGGGACAACGCTGAAGATCTGAAATGTGAAGCTCCCCACATGGTTCTTTCTTCTCCTTTGACATCCCCCATGCCAAAGTCATCCTCCCAAGTGCTTCCATGCCCATCATGTAGCTACTCATGCTCAAGTAGAAGTGGTGGCCTTTGGAGGTTGGCCTGCCATGAGAAGCTACCATCCAAGAACAACCTCCCGATCTTGGTCAATGTAAGCATGAGTGGCCTCCATCTACTCCAATGTATGGAGGATTCCTTCCTCAAGGGAAGTACCCTCTGTTTCTCCAAACCCATGGAGAAGCTCCCTTGCACCATAGTGGTGCCATCCCCCATCACTGTAGCAAATTTTGTCAGCGCAAAATATGTAGTGAGAGTGGGTAACGCTGAAAATGGGAGAATGTCTCCCTCCTCCTTGAGTCTACCCCAGACTCTCTGTGCTATAATAGACCCCTCCAAAATATCCACCCCTCCGGGATCTAAGAGTGGTGCAACCCCGTGTGAATCATCTCTCATCATCTCCTGATCTGGTGGTCTCCCCGGTGGAATTCCTCCATGTAGTGAGACATCAATGTCAAGAGTAGATTGCACATATGGATGGACAACTTTGTCCCTGCCCTTACTGTGCAAATTAGTCTGCCTCTTCTATGCATCACCCTTCTAAAATAGATAGGGGTGTGTGCTCCTCTTCATGTGATGCTGGTCATCTTCCCTACCTTCTCCTTTCATCTGTAAGGTTTCACAATCATGCTGTTCATTTATTGTACCTTGACCTCCACATATGAGATCCTTGGGAACTTCTTGCAATGATACAAGAATTCCTCTTGTTGGAGCATGTGCTCCATCTTCATCTGCATGAGGTGCTAGATATGCTTTAGATATGACAACGTTGTTGCCCCCAACCTTCTCTCCTTCTTCAATATGAATGGGAATCACCTCCTCAACAAGAGGATCCTCTTTTGAAAAAGGGATCTCCATGCCTTCTTTTCTAGGAATATGAGATAGAGATCTTTCCTCTAGCAAGGTATTATGCAATATGTGAGCTTCTTTAGCAGTTTTCTGAAATGGAGTTGAGTTTATAGGTCCTTTCAACCCATGCAAAAGTTTGGTTTATTTTGGTTTGTTTAACTCCATCAAAGGTGTTTAAGAATGCTTTCCATCAAACCTTTCCACTATTCTCCTAGTGAACTTTGCATAAGTACATGTATGTGCATTTTGTAAAGAAAATGACTCAAATATCCACCAAGCATAGGCCTTACCTCTAAAATGCAGCGCTGCAACTTTGATGGCTTCATTATATGAAACTTGGTGTTGCTGCAAATAGGTGTCTAGCTCCTCCACCCAAGCTCTAGCTGAAAATTTAGGTGAACCATCAAAATTAGATAGAAAAAATATATCCTCATCATGCTGCTAGCTCCTTTCCTCCTTGATCTTGCAAAGCTCTTGGAAGGTGATGTGATATTTGAACCTCTTAGTTTGAGATTCATATTCTTGCAGATAATCCCTAAGAGTCTCCTTCTTAAGAATTTATTTTTCTTCCATATCCCTCATAGTAGATCTGGGCATTTGACTGTCTGAATCATAATGTGTGGCTACATTCTCACACTCATCATGAAAAAGTCTAGGGCTTGTTTCAGATTCAAACCTCTTTGGAGATTCCTTACACATCTCCCTTCTCATATTCTTGGTATCTCCATGAATGCCCTGCATAGCTTGAAAAAGAAGCTTTGAGAGCCTCTCTTCCTTCCTTCCTCCAAATAACGGAGTCTTCTTTTTGACTTTTATATACATCTCTTCTTCTTCTTATTCTCCTGATAGCATAATGGTTGAGATCCACGGGCTGAGCCAAGATTATGCTCTGATACCACTGTAACATTCCCAAATGGAAATAGCAGCAATATAGCTCAAAAAATGAAACCAACAACAAGTATTTAACACATGAAATCATGAGACCAATATTAAGCCATGTTATTGATCATATATGCAGCAAATAAGTACAAAACAATGAGGCATCAATCATAGTATGTGATCAACAAGCCTCCCATACATAAGCACTCTCAAAAGTGAGATGTTGCTGCAACACAAAATGCTGGAGAGCTGCTACAACGAAGTTATAAATACACTACTACAACAAATGAATGTACAAAATATGTAGGGATATTATATGCCATAAAATATATTCCCAATACAGATCTAGGCTTAACACAAACTCCTACAAAGAACACAGGAATGGTTTTCAGAAATACACCCTATACAAGATGCGATCTAAAGCCCAAGGGATGAATATTCACTGCAAAATGAAGCACATGAGTGTAAAATGATGAGATATAGTAGATATTATGTAGATCCCCTCAAAGGCCTCCTCCAACGAAGAGCTAAACCCTTCAATCACAGGAAAAAAATCCAACAGATCCACAAGATCCCTCACTGAAGCTGCCTTCAAAAATAACGCAATTCCTAGATGGAACAACACTAGAAATGATGGGAAATAGTTGGAATGATGCCAAAGATCTGAAATATGTCCAAGATCTCCCCAAACTGATCTCCCATGTGAAGGAATCCTTCCTCCAATGAGAAACTAGCTCAGAAAGTGGGTTTCTAAACCCTCCACTACTGCACCCTACAACATAGCACAATAACGTGTAGAAACTGTGCTGATGAAGAAAGTTGTAGCTTGGCCTCAAAACCATATTGTGGAAATGAATGCAATGCTCTTCCAAAAGGCCTCTCAAGGAAAGAGGTGGGATTCTCGCTCGGGAACACCTGGTGCTAAACAACACAACAATCTCAACTAAATAGTTGAAGAATGCAAGAAGTCTAAACAAACCACATACAAAATAATAATCCAAAAACTTGAGCCCATATGGCTTCCATCCTCTTCCTTAAATAGATTATGAGCTTACTTGACCTTGGCCCCACTCAATTAGGTCATTTCCTCCATGAGATCAATCTCCCTCCAAAACTGCGTTATTATTCATTTAATCTCCACTCCTCCATAATATCGTCATTTACTTGGTCAAAGTTGACTGAATCAACATGATCCAACCCCTATCCACACTTGGAGGTGCTTTATTTAGTTGTTAAAAAGGTCTCCTTTCACACTTGAAGTGTTTTTATTTATGCTAAGGAGACTTATGTGCCTCCCCACCCATTTATTCACCTACCTATTGATAAAAAAAACTATAATATCCCATTTAGCTGAAGGCTATAATTTTGGAATATTACATACATCATCAAATTTTAGAGGGAAAAAGAAAAACATATTTTTTCAACTCGTATTTTCAACTTATCTCCCTATGGGGTTTCTCAAATTTTGAGTGGAAACAATTCTTGGATGCATAATTTTATTCCTCATCTAGGGAGTATCCATGTTCCATACATTTGATGGACCCTGCTACACGAAAAATGATAAATACATGAAAAATGTGATTGCTATCACATTCTTTCATGTATTTCTCATTTTTCGTGTATCAGGGTCCATAAAAAGTATGCAACATGGGTACTCCTTGGACGAGGAATTAATTTTTTCATCCAATGAGTACTTCCTCTCAAAATGTGAGTCAAGCCTTAGGGAGATAAGTTGAAAATATGAGTTAAAAAGTAGTTTTATTATTTTATTATATTTTTAATTTTTTACTCCAAAAATGGTAAATCATCCCCCATGGTTGACGTCATCATATTTGATCCTATTGGTTCTTATAAAGTTGATTTTGGTTGTACAATTTTCTTAGGAGGCCCATTTTGGCCTTCAAAATCCCCTTAATAGTTGCTCTAGCAAAGAGTAACCAAAAATGAAATGGAAACTAAGATGGATGGCTTAAAGAATGGCTTAAAAGCATAAATGGAAGGCTTGAAAAATGGTTTAAAATCAGACATGGAAGGTTTGAAGGATGGCATAGAAGCAAAAATGAAAGGAAAAATGGAATATTTGAAGAATGGTTTAAAAAGCAAACATGGAAGGTTTGAAGGAAGGTTTGACAATGTTGCTACAAGAAATGCTTCGTAATAGCGAAAGGGTATTAGATTAAACTCATTATGAGAACAAAATAAATGTTAATCATGATTTCATAGACTACTGTTGGGTTTAATAACCACTAAATTTCAAATATCGATATGAGAAAGTTTGATGGCAAGGATCTGGTAACATGGATACAACAAATAGAGAAATATTTTGATCTCCATGATGTGCAACACTAAGAAAAGGTATGCATTGCAACTTTATATTCATAACCCAATCAATTTGTATGGTATCGATGGATTTGTTCTCATAAAAAACTTGTCACTTGGTCAATTTTTAGGGAGGAAATGAGAGCACATTATGAGGATACAAAGAGCAACACCTTCTTTAGCCAATTGAAAAATCTCAAACAAAAGGGTTCAATGGTAGAGCACATTGAGGACTTCCAAAAATTGAATATCAGGGTAGCAGATATTCAAAAAGAGCATAGGATTGATGTCTTCATAGGTACTTTAAATGATAACATCCAACATGAGTTTCACCTTTGGGAACTTGAATCATTGGAGAAGGAATTCAAGGTGGAAAGAAAAATTATGGCAACAAGGAAGTCTACCAATCAAAACTATAAAGATGGAAGTGTTGTTTCTCCTAGCCTTCCACAACCTACAAGGTTGACACCACAACAATTGGAAGAAAAAAGAGAAAAAGGGCTTTTTTATAGTTGTGATAAAAAATACACTAAAGGTGATAAGTGCACCGAGAAGAACTTATTTTACGTTGATTGTGAAGAGGAGGAACAAAAGGAACATGAAACATCAAAAGAGGAGTATATACACTAGGAACCAATGCCAGAGAAGGAATAAATGAATCCAACCATATATTGTAATGCATTGGTACAAACTACAACTCCTCAAACACTTAATATAGAAGGATATATCAAGAGAAAAAAGGTAATAGTGCTAATTGATTCAAGTAGTACCCATAATTTAATTCATTGTAAGATAACCAAGGAATTGAATTGCTTCCTTTATCTAGCAACAAAGTGTCAAGAGATGGTTTCAAATGGAGGAAGTATAAATTTCTCTGGAAAGTGCCATAATATCAAGCTAACCATGGGGTAATATGTATTGAATATTCCAATGCTTTCTATTCCAATGGGTGGTGTTGATGTTGTACTAGGAGTCCAATGGTTACAATCTTTGCGGACTATATATTTTAATTTTCAATAACTTTTCTTGAATTTTTTTGGGGAAGGAAAGGAATTTGAATTATGGGGTATCGTAGGGAAACGATGAAATATAATCAACTATAATGTCATGACAAATATTTTGAAGAAAGAACAACGAGGCGTAATTTCACAATTATTGTAGAAATTATATCAATGGATTCAATCTGATCTTGTGATGTACTAAAACAAGACACTAAATCATTTTACAATATTTGTGGAATACAAAACTCAATCTCATAATCGCATGAATGTAAGAGAAATAAGTAAATCAATCGCACAAGACAAGATGTTCTTGGGGAAAGCAACTGCTCAAAACCCCTCTATCTATATTTTGTATTAAGTCAAGGAATCATGAAACAATACAATTCTTAATATCTCATGACATTCTCCAACACTTTTCCTACTATCTCACGCTGATCTAGGAAAAATATGTCTAGTACTTAGCCAATTATCATCCTTCCTTCAACCTTCCTTGTTCACGCAATTCCTAGGGAATTAGCTCCCTATTAATTAGGAAACATAGCCTTCCTTGATTGCATAATGCATCATGGCATCCCAATGACCCTATAATTGCACATGAGCAATTTTCTATAAATACAACTGATATTTATTTTCCCTTTAACCTCTGTTTCAACTGGGCCTTCCTCAGAGCTGACATGCATGTAGCTATTAATAACGAATTATCATTTCTGTGATTGATCACTCATTGTGAATTAAATCCAATTTAATTCGCTAGACCTCTCATTAGCTCATCACTAAGTTAGAACTAGTTAAATTGATTTTAACTCAATTAATTGAGTTAACTAATTCACACCTACACCCCACTAATGCATCAACTGCAACTGGACCCGCAAAATATTAGAATCCCTCTACATGCCTCATCTTAAACCCTCAACTCGAATTTCTTGAGCTAACTTAGTCATCATGACTTTGTTAACTGATACAAGTTGTTATGACATGAAGTTACAATTTATTGTCCAATTTATTTAAGGGAAAAATAAATTAGACACCCCACATTCCTCACTCTTGGTACATCAAAATTCCTCACCAGTGTGGGTGCATTTTTTTGTCCTTTCTAGTTTCCAATTTCACTGTTTCTTGTTGCAAATTTCAACAATTATGCTCACTACAGGTTCAAACAATATTTCCAAAACTTGACGAGGAAGGAAAAATCATATTGGAACTTGAAGCAGTCACAGAAACAATAACTCGACAGCTACCGAATCGATCAATTTTAGAGTATCTCATAAAGTGGAAAAACTTACCCATTGAAGATTCCTTATGGGAGGATGAGAATTTTATATAGAAGCATCCATAGCTACTCAAGCGTTGAGGAAAACACATTTTTAGAGGAGAGGGGCACGTTAGGTCCCTATAAGACTAGTGTATCCCCTTATTGTTATTGTTAATGTAGCCCCCTTATTGTTATTTTTTTACCCATGTAGTCCCCATATTGTTATTATTGTACCCCATAGAAGCCAACTATTGTTATTGTTGTGCCCTTACATTTTTATCGTTATGTTAGCTATGATTATATTGTGACCCTTAGACTCCTATATATAGAAATTAGGTTTTTTCATTTGAATCGTCCAAGAATTGTTCATTTATGTAATGTAAAGGAGGTTCCCCCCTCAAAGTGGATAATTTTTAAGTCGTTGATCTATCTTTTCTTCTATTTTGTGAGCTAGTTGCATAACAATGTCTCCTATAGGTCAGTGTATACAAATCATTTAGGGTATTAGTGTCTCTTGTATGTTGGTGCCTCAAAAGAATTGAGGGGATTGAATTCTCATGTAGGCCGATGCCTATAAAGCATTGAGGGGATTGGTGTCTCATATAGGTTGGTTCCTACAAAGAAAAATTGGTTAGAAGAATTTTTATGGTTTTCTCCCTAAAGGTTTGCCATGTATATCCCATGTTCTATGTTCTACTTATGAGGTCGATGATTTATTGAGATTAAATTTTTTAAATAGGTAAATAATATATTATACTGATTCAACACCCTCCCCTCTCAGTATAAATCTGTATCCAAGAATTTTTACTACAACTAGTTCCTTAAGGAGCTGTCTAACCACTAGAATGTAAATATTAGAGGGAAAATTTTCCAGTCGACATGGTTCTTTCTCAAATAAATTCACACTTTATGCTAAAGAAAATTATGTCTTCTAGAAGATACGGATGAGGACCTATTTGATGTCTCTCAACATTGACACTTGGATATCTATTTGGATGTTCATAAAATTCTAGAAACACCTCCATTTGATAAATATGGTAAAATAGTGTTTATAAGTAATGTCAAAGCAATGAATGCCATTTTATATGTCCCTGTAGAAGCATAGTTTTGCAAGGTAATGTAGTGTATATTTAAAAAATATATTTGGGATAAGCCTCAAAGAAATTATGAAGGAGATGAAAAGGTAAAAAGGGAAAACGTTCAAATTCATAGAATACAATTTGAGAATTTAAAGATTAATGAAGATGAAGATATTATAGGATTATTCCTTCATGTATATGAAGTTGTAAATAATATTAGAGGATTTGATGAAAATTTTGATGAATTAGTGATATGTTAAAAGGTGACGAGATGTCTTCCCTTAATATTTAATGCAAAGGTTTCATCTGTTGAAGAAATGAAAGATATAGAAGATCTGAAGATAGATGAAGTACATGGAATATTCACTACATATGTGTTGTAAAGCAAGGGTCGTTTTATTATCTAGAACAATCCCAAGGCATCTATGGAGGGACAATATCCTCTCCACTTTAAATTCACTAAAAGAGTTCAACGACTTGAGGGGGTTTCCATCTTATTACTGATTATTGAATAAAAATGTATTCCCTGACAGGGATAGTAACAAGTTGTGGGATATGAGAGATTTGAAACTGTTGAAAATTAAAAGGAAGCAAAATTCGATTTTCAAAACTAAAATTAAGGCAAGTTTGTTTATTTTAATTAATGTGGGGAAATTAGAAAGATAAAGAAGCCTTAAACAAGATAGCTGAAATCTAGGAAAGCTTAAGAAAAATAATATATTAAAACAAGCATAACAATGTTCATGAAAACTATCCACAATATTAAATACCAAATACACAACTTATGACCAACCATTACTCCATGCAAATTATTCTCTAAAGCGTCAAGTCAAAGGAAAATAGCTAGCATGCATTCAAACAATACTACTAAAAAAAAGGGGTTTTCCGTAAATTCAAAATTTATATAATATATTTTTTTTTAAAGATTAAAGGAAATTGATTAAAACAATGGAGAATACCAACTAAAGACTAGACATCAAATTCAAATTCCTAGATCGACTTATAGTCATAGAGATACACATTCTCTCGTGTTCTCATTTGAATTCACTCCTTTTACGATAGTTGGATTGTTGGTAAGATACAATTGCTTCAAATTAATTGTTTTTTTTTTTTCTAACAACTAATGTCGTTCCTTTTTTCTTCTTGGCCTTAGTAACCACCTGTCGTTGACTAGGTCTTGAAACCACTAGTCGGAGATAGTATGGTTTTGACTCATTGACAATTGATTGAAACGTGGGTTCCGAATTTGATTTCACAACAAAGGGTCCCTTTATTTATTTATCCGAAAATGGTTTGCCATATACTTTCATCTAGAATCAGATATTCTTGAATCTTCATGTAGTTGATCTCTAGCTCAGTGTAGATATTGTAAGCTGGGAGTGTGAGATTTTTCCAAACCTCATTTATGGAAGCTAAAACAAAAAAAATTAAGAGTATAATTTCTCAAATATAGATATTCCTCTTATCTCGCTAGTGATGTGAGAAATTAGTTTGATCATTTTGTTTCTTTTCCAAGGCACCGTCATAAATAGTTTATGCGTACCTTGACACTCTAGAGTCCACACTAGTGGTAAAGCTAGTTCACATGCCTTGGAGAATTGATCTCAAAATTCATGAGAAAAATCCTTAATCTCCTTACATATTTCATTTGCATTGGAAATCAAATTACTTTTGCCTTTCATTCACATAACCTACGTAAGAAAAGAAGTTCTATATTTAATATTTAACAACTTTAAATTACTTTAAGACTAAGAACTAACAAATTTCATAATATCCTCCAATGCTTCGACCTTATTTCCTAACTATTCTTAGGTATTTTTGATATGGATACTTAGGTTATTTCCATGGTCTATGTATTGGTTAAGCCAACAAAATGTCCTTTAAAGGAGTTCATTACGAATTTGACATGGTCCCGTATACAATGTTTGAAACCCATCAATGTAGTTTGAGCATCCAATTTATGGTTGAGGTTTTTTTCTAAAGTTCCTCATAAGATAACTTTAAATCTAATAACTTCTTGTGTTTTTGGACCAAATATGAATGATTTCATTCAATAAGTTCATTCCTCTGGTTTAATAGGCTTTGCAAGTTAATAAGTTCCAAATACCCTGCTCGTCATTCATGTTGTAGTTGACAAATTTTTCTACTCATCTTAATGAATTTCTCTTGACTGGAATTATTTTTTATTGTCTCTACTTTAGGGTCCACCCTTTTTTTTATACTATTTCAATGAGAACTGTGGTTTCCTCATCTTCAATGCATTTAATGGTTCTCTCCCATCTAACTTTTATTTCATTGAATGTTTCTATTTGATCTTTCAACTGAGCCTTTTATTTTTCAACTTCTTCCATCTCTAGACTTTGACTATGCTTGCTTACTGATATATTAAGTTTTTCCTTTAGTCGTGATATTTATTATCATTTTCCTGTATCAATTCATCTCTAAAGGCCCTATCTTATTTAGGAATGCTAGAGATAACTAGAATTTGTTGTAAAGTATCCAACTTAGTAGCTTTGGCTTTGTTACTAGATTTTTTTGTCCTTATATGTTGTTCTTCCCTGTGCATTTTAAATTTAATTTATGGATATTAGTTGAGGGCTATATCAATTGCTTGGCCACAACATCTAATGTATGTTTATGCTAATATATTTTATCTTGAGGTGGAAGGCTATCTAGATCCACTAAAAAATGGGTAGTCTCATAGTCACTAGGCTTTACCTCTCCAACTGGCTTATCCACTTTGGGTTGCATGACTACCATTTGAAGTTAACTAGTTTTATAATCAACTGAGGAGAGTAGTCTAGATGGAGCAGGGTCTTCCTGTACTGATTGATTGTAAAGAGACAATATAGTTTGATCAAAAGATTCTTTGTTAGGGATTAAGAACAAATATTTTCCCTTGACCATTTGTTTGAATGATTTGTTTTGTGACAACATCAATGAAAGTACATGTAATTCATTAAAAGAGAAATGGATAATTAATGTTTTTTTATCATAAGGTGAATAAGTTTCCAGTTTCTTGTTTTGCAGAAAGGGGCTATCTACCTCCATTGTATACTCTAAAAATTTCCTAACTTTACTAGGACATCGTAGGCTTTGTCCCTCAGAATCTACATTAACCATTTGCCCAAGATCTGTTATAGGGGTTTAAGTCCATATATATTTATCAGCCATATGTTCTTTATCTTTATTGGGAGAATGAAAGTAGAGGGGGAATTTGTTTTATGTCCTCAAATTATAAATTTAGTTATTTAAGGGGAGAACATTATTTATTACCCAATAAATTTCATTTCCACTCATCTTCTTCAAACATGAAATCTTTTGATTTTTTCTCAACAATAGGAAGATTTGTATGGGAATTAATGGAAAAACAAAATAATTTGGTAGAAATGCTAAAAGTGGATTTCTTTCCCTTGGAGGTAAAATGCAAGTCAACATAATGGATCCCCTATCTGATGTATTCTAGGGAAAAGATTCGAGGTGTCATGTAGACAGGTAGCTTGTATGATTTGACTTCATCTCCATAAATCCTAATAACTATATAATTCTTTTTGATATACCAATAAACACATTTTATCTTTTCATTCATATGAAAATTAAACTTACACTCATCAAATATCCTTAGAGGGAGATGATCAAAGATTAGACTATGAACTGTAGACATAAATTTATTGATAAATCTTTGATACCCATAATATTGACTGCTAAGAGCCACCACTCATGCCCATTCAAAAGGTAAATTCTCTTCCCCTAATTGTATTTTACGCTACAACCCTAAATATTCAAATTGAGGGGACCAATGGGCTAATAAAATATAAACCAATTATGATTGGTATCTGAAATTTCTTTCTTTAGTTAACAATATGGGTTGTTGATGAATTTTTTTGGTGAGGAATGAAGGAAACCTGATCCTAGTAAAAGGTATATTTTCTTGTATTAAACCAAGAATAACTACATCAACATTCAAATCATCATCATATCATAAAACTATACCAACCATTGATATCAAGTCCTTTGCATAATCCTTAAATACTTCTATTTTTAAAGGGATTCTGATCTTAGTAGAATTTTTGTGGTCTTTTACCAACTTATTTAAGAAGTCCACTTTCTAGATATCATCCAGGGTATCAAAATGCTACTAGAGGTTTTCTTCTTCTATAGGTTCAGTTCCCACAAGAAACCAATGCATATTGGCTAGATCTTGTTCTTTAAAGGAAAGAACCATTTGGAATCATTGATTATATTTGATAATCATTTAAGTAGAATCATAGAATTTAGATCATAAATGTACTAGATCAGGAAAAGGAAAAGTTTTGGGAAGCATGGTTTGAGAGAGCTCACATTCCTATATGGGAGATAGCTCAAAGTGCTTGGTGAATCGATGAAAGGCTTCAACACACATGATATTGAAGATTTTATCTGTTAAGACAGGTTAAAAAATATCCTTATATTTAACAATGAATAACTTGGAAGCATCAATGTCATCTAAAACATTCTTTGACAACATCCCTCTCCTTTTAGGTTCCATTTGAATAAAAATTTCTTCTGAATAGGGAAGAAGATGAAAGATAAATACCTGTTACTAACTCCCTTCTTTGTACACAAAAAAATGGGAGGTTACTTGATCTTCTGCATTCCCTCCTAGCAATAACGACCCACATCAAATTGTTAATCCACGTTTTTACAATATTAAATTACCTTATTAAAGATTGAATGCATGCGTAGCACAAAAATAAATTATGTAGCATCTGGTATAACATGTGACATTAATTATTAACCATATTGTTTCATGCGAGAGTGTTTTCTCCTGTAGCCTTAGAAGATTTTCAATCCCAGTGATTTGGGGAAAAAAAATGTGATAGTTTCATTGTGATAAAGGGTGGGATTGAGATTTTGCCTCAACACATGACATTGAATGTCGAAAAAATAGGATGGGTGAAACAATTATGTGTAATTATATGTGAAATGAGTGTGGTGGGTTGGATTGCGACAAGTTTAAAAACTATAGAACCCACTGAAGCTTAACTAATTCTAGATTGAGGACGCATGAGCAGAGGATTGCGCTTAGGGTTCCTAGGAGCTGAGCCAATATGGAGGAAATGGTGGTTCCTAGGTGTACGCATGTATTTTTTTGATAGGTCGTGAGCTACACCTGGGACATTCACAGATGTGGACTGTGAAGGTTAGGAGTTGGTGAAAACAGGGAGGCAGTTTGGGCACTTATGGTGAATGGAGTTGGGTTTCTACTGTGGAGGGCATCAGATCCTTTTAGCATTCTCGTTGGAAGCACACACCATCAACATGGGGGAGAATATGCACTTTGGTTTCCTTGTCACTTATAACTACATGAAGAAGTCATGGTCAATCTAAGGGATTGTGTTGATTTTGGAACCTGAGGTAGAGGATAATATTTTAGTGTGGGGTTTAGAGCCCACCTAGCTAAATTTGGACAAGGTAAAACGTCTAGCTAGGCATCGAGGTGGAATATCGGGTGAATAAGGGTTTGACTCAAAGCCTAGAGGTGGGTTATGGTTCTAAGAGTTAGGGAAGCCTAACATTGTTGATGAGGGAGTTTGGGCATCACTTATTAGTGGGCTAGACGGTTCGAGAAATTTTGCAGCACCAACAGAGCAGGTGGATGGGACGTCAATGGGAAAATGGGTAAGTTAGAAACCTCCTGCCCTTATTGAACCTATCATTTACACAAGAGGGCTTGAAGATATTTTTTGTAGAGTAGGAACATGAGGAAATGAAGGTCTCAAGTCGTCTTTGGAACAAGAACCCTTGTCTCTTAAGGCGGGAGTAGTTCAAAGGGTTAATAGAGCCCATGCATGTAAATTCACTATGTTAGTGCTGGAATCGACACTTGGACTTCTTCAAGTGCTTGACCAGTCACATCCTAACCTATAGGGAAATTTAATTATTTGGATTATATTATTGGTAGGTGGTTTAAGTTCTCAATCACTGAAAAGAGATTTAAGTCAAGTCCACTATCACACTAATGAGGGTATTGAGTCCTCATATTGTAGAAAATGGTAAGTTTGTAGCCTATGGAAATAATACAATGTGAAATAGTGGAAGGGATAGTGGGTCTGCAAGGCAGAAATCCACTTTTTTCATAAAAAACAACACAAAAGATAGTTTGATAATATGTCAACAAGAGAAATCTATATCAAGACTTATAATAACCTCATTGAATATCATGAAAGGTTACTGTCATAAGGAATTCTCTTTAAACTGTTATTATATATATCCCATCAAGAAAGCTCACTGAGTAAGACTAATACAAGTTGATAAGATTCATAAACACATCAAAAGACTCATAAAAACATACAACATAATTTGAAATGAAAAACTGCAACTAAAGACAATGAGATGTGGAAACACATAGAAATATTAACAATACACATATCAAGTAGGTAATAAGTCCTCAAAAGTCTTCTTCAATATCATTCACTGGAAAAGTACACTGATCATATGAGAAAAAGATTCACAAACGATGAACCTTTTATCCATTGAGTTTCGTCATATATATACAAGAGATATTATGCTAACATCTTCCACAAAAAGTGTGAATCTGTTCTAGAAAAGTTATTACACATCCATACAAAAGGTGAGGCTTATCCTATACTTTAATACAAAGTGGTGGAACATAAGTGCAACATAAATAAAATAAAAAATATGATGGCTTGTGATTCGAAGTGGCTGGAATGATGTGGCAATATGCTGGAAGACTGCTCCTCCTTTTTGGTACCACCGCTTCCACAAAAACTGCAAAACAACAACTAAAGATGACATGTGGTTGTTTTCCTCAAAAAGTGCAAAAAATAATTATACAATTTAGAAGGGATCTTGATCAAATGACACCTGGAAATAGATTCTCCTGTTGATAATGCATGCATGTAACTACTCCTTAGTAGAACCCCTCGAGACTTAAACAAAAACTGCCTCCACTTCCTTCATTCAAAAACTTGGGAAATAATAGCTACCCTTTTCAAAATTAGGTAAGCTATAATCGGAAATTCTGCAAATAGATATGTTTTTTATTAGGCCAAAAAATTGTGAGCCTCTCCTGAAAGGTTTAGATAAAATCAAGTATTGAATAAAATATTTTGAGAAAACTCTTCTTTAGTTAGCCTTCTAGTTCTTTTTCCTGTATGCTTTTGTTTCGAGCTCTAGCCTTCTTATTTTCATGTTCTGGATTTTCATCAACATTGATGATTTCATCTCTCAGTCTTGGATTAGCAATAAATTTTCTATTCAGTCTAAGTTTGTTTTTTGGCCTAGTGTCTGGCCTCTTAAGGTATGAGTTACGAATACAGGAAACCCTTCTTCTCTTATGCACCATACTACTAGACTGACCTTCTTCATATTCTATCTCTGAGAAATATTCATTAGTGCTATCTTCTTCAAAGGATGAATAAGAGTGAATGAAATTCTTATCCTTTCTCCTTGTAGGTGTCTTGGGTGTCTTGAGGGAGGAAAACAACTGAGCTATTGTTGGTTCCCTATCTTCTCCTTTCTCTTCTACAACTGCTGGGATAGATACTTCAACTAGCAACTGGACTAGTATTTCAAGGCTGGCTTCCTCTGAAATTTTCTCTCCTAGGATCAACCTTCTTGTGCCTCTATATCTTGAGGAAGAAAATATGTTTTCCTCACACGTAGACTTAACAGTTTTTCCTTTCTTAAATATCATGAAACATTCTCTGATGAATGATGCTAAAGTATGAGGTTCCTTTGGATATTTCCTCTCATAAAATTTATCTACAGGTTGCACCATGGGTATAGGAGTGAGAGGTACAGTTCTAGCCCTCCTAGCTGAACTTCTAGTTTTCATATTGATTGATGGGATAGACCAATCTAGATGTGAATTTTTGGCACAAGAGTTGTGCTAGTCTACTCATGACCATTTTCCTTCTTGGGCCTCCCTATCCTCCTCCTAGAGTTGATACTACCAAACCCCTCCTTTTTCAGGAATTTATCCCAGGTAGTTTTTTTCCTTTTAAGGTGGCAGACAATCAAAATTTTAATTAAACCCCTATGATATAGGTTGTGCAAGGAATAGATACAGATTTTTTGCAACTTCAAGGACATTTTGAGCAAGGATCTGTATAGGAAGTAGGGTAGATTCATAGGTTTTTCCCTTGAAATATGAGCAAGGAATCTCATTTGGTATCGATGGAGAGAGAAGAATCTACCTTCACAAGTAATGTAGCATTTCACAGTGGTGATTACATGTTGCCATTCTGCTTTAAAACATGAAATATGCACATTTAGAGTCCATTTGGCATTCACATGCTCAAGTTTTAGGAAGGGACTTACTTCTGTTTGCATCATTTTATTCTTGAACCAGCGTTCTCCAGTGGCCAAGGTTTGAATAGCTCTGGCTACAATGGCTTTATATATTTTGAAAGTCTTGCTCCCAAGATTGACTTTCTCCCCATCAAAGCTCTTGGAAAATTCCTGTGCTAAAGCCACATTTTCTCCATAATTTTTTTGCGAAAAAATTATACCAGCATGCCATCTTAAATTGTGGTTTTTCTCTAGCATCAACAAACTTGGTGTTTCCTAGCTTAGAATGGTTGACATTTCCACATTTTCCCATTCTTCTCAACAGCTAAGATCTCTATAAATGCACAGTTGTTCAATCTTGGAGGTAAAACCCTACATGCAGCCCTGATTTTCTACCTTGGAATGATAAACTAGTTGTTGGAAGATGTGACTCTGTTAGTTGTAAGCTCCACATAGAACCTCGGTGAAGTGAACATTGAAATTAACTGTCTGATTCTGCGCCTCTAATCATGGTATGGTGTAATGGCATGATTTGAAATAATTTGAATAGAGCACTAAGTCACCCCATAATGCATAACACTCCCCTGCATCATTTAATAATTAATACCTTTTACCTTAACTTCCGCTTCAATTTTAGTAGGGTAGCTATAGGTTAGTTGCATTAATAATATTCCCATTCACCTATAATAATTATCCTAAGTTAAAAATAACGACTTTGTTTGAAAAGAATAATCATGTTATAACATAGGAGATCTTCAATAAGCTTCAAAAATGAATGATCTTTTCCCTGAAAATATTCCTTGCAACTCCTTATGCTGGAGAAATAGCTTCCTTTATCCCTGTATTGCAATATAACCAAAATTCAGAGAAATAACTGCTCTTTTTATTGTGTTACCAATGAAAACAGGTTCCTGAAGAAATAGCTTCTCTTTTATCTTTGTCACTAATGTAACCTTCAATTTGGATAAATAGTTGCCCTTTTTTATCACTATGTTACCAATGAAACTTAAACGGGGGTAGCTATTATCTCGGAAAGAGCAACTATAATTTTATTAAAAAAATGACCAACAAACTATGACACTAACCTTTAAAACAATGGTTTTAACTTCTTTTATGAACCTAAGACACAATACCACCTATAAAACATAAAAATATTTTCGATTTTGAGACTCTTTTTAACTTTGATTGAAAATGACATGAACTTTGACATAGACTAGGGAATAAGAAAAATTTGAAAATAGTGATATAGTGGCGATCAGACTATTAATATTTATGGTGCTAACAATGGCTCATATTGGGGATGAAGTCCTCCCTATGAGGCTTCAAGGATTGTAGACTTAGTGCCTTAAAAATTTCAATACTTAGAAGATTTCTGAAAATTATGACTTGGATTGACTGGACTCAAGACTGACCATATTTACTAACACAAATACCATTGGGAATGGAGTTTTATTGACACATCCCTCCAGATATTTACAATGGAATGACTAACTAACCTATCAGACATAGAACTTTTTAAGAAAATGACCATTAACTGGACCTCCAGTCAGATGATCATCATCTAAATGCTTGAGCAGAAAAATATTGTTTTCCAAAACTTGAGCAATTATAAATGGCCCAAACCATAAATTTTTTAACTTACCATGATCTCCATGGTCGTCCCTCCTGACATCCCAGTGCAACACCAAATCATTCTCTTGAAATAATTGTTGATTTTCTCTTTTGTCAAAAACATATTTGATGTTAGTCTAATATTTTTGTACTTTGTACATCAGTGATTCTTTGATTTGATGAGATTCTATCAGCTGCAACATTCTCATTTGAATTGGATTTTCATCATCAATTTCATCTTGCAAAAACTTCATAACAAGAAGAACTAATGCAAAGGCATTACAACATTAGTACCATAGACAAGTTGAAAAGGAGACATCCCAATTGATATTTTTCCACTTACCCTATCCGCCCAAAGAGAATTAACTAGCTGAGCATCCCAATTTCTCTTATTTTCAGGCAACATCTTCTTAATAATTCTCACCAATATTTTATTGGATGCCTCAACTAACCCATTACCTTGAGGGTAATAAGGTGTAGAATGAGTCAATTCAATACCATATTTCTGACAGAATCTATTCATCTTAGTAGACTTAAAAGCCATTGTATTATCAGTCACTAATTTTTGAGGACAACCAAATCTAGACATAATGTTTTCCAACAGAAATTTGATTATTACCATATCAGTGGTATTCCTGGTTGGAACAACTTCAATCCACTTAGTAAAATAGTCTGTAGTTTTAAGAATCCATCTATGCTATCCTGATGAAGGCACATGAATTTCACTGGTGAAGTCTAACCCCCACTGCTGGAAAGGAACATCTGCTGAAATAGGAATAAGAGGCAATGGAAGTAGCTTCTATTTACCAGAAAACTTTTGACATTCAACACAAGTATTGACTTTGGAAAAATCATCAGAGAAAAGAGTTGGCCAATAATAGCCATCTCTTAAGATTTTGTTTGCAGTGACTTTCTAATACAAATGTCTGCCACACACCCCTGCTTGTATCTCTGACATAATCTCCTAGGACTCAACTTCATCTACACATATTAATAAAACTCCCACAAGGTATTTCCAGTAAAGATGTTCTTTTAAAATGAAATACTTAACATCTTTCAATTTAAAAGCTCTCCTTTTTGACTTCTCCATTTCAAGAGGACAAATGAGATTTAATAAAAAGTATACTATGTATTTATACCAATTTGAATGAAATATTTCAAGATAATTAGATATACCTTCTCCATATTTTTCATCAGCTACCTCCATATTCAGATCTAGAGCCTTGCAATTAGATTCAGCCATCAAGCGAGCTAAGCCATGTCCTTTTATCAATTTAGTAGGTCTAATCTCAATATCAAATTCTAGAATCTTGGTCAAACATCTTCCCCTCCTACCATCTATGTCTGGCTGCATCAATACATATTTGACAGTGATATTTGGCACAAAAGCAACAATTTTTGAATGTAATACATAAACTCAAAAAGTATTTAGAGCCTTAACTAATGCATATGCTTATTTTTCAGTCAAGTTGTACTTTAATTCAACATCTCTTAAAGCATGACCAAAAAATGAAATAGGCTGTTCTAAACTTTCTTTATTATTTTGTAACAAAATAGCCGCAATTGTCTCTTCTGAAGCATATGAAAAAATCAGAATTTTTTTTCAAAATCTGGACTAATTAAAATAGGTTTTTCAGTCAAGGCAGATTTGATTGCTGAAAAATTATTTTTTTTCTTCATCTCGCCACTTGAATTCTGCATCTTTCTTCAACAAGACATTTATGTGTTTGATCAGTTCTACAAAATTTGGGATAAAGTGCCTCATAAAATTAATTTTTCCCAAAATTGACAGCAATTATTTTTTATTCCTTGGAAAACCAATCTTCTGAATAGCTTCAACTCTTCCTGGATCAATACAGATGCCACTTTCTATCACAATATGTCCCAATAATTTTCCTTGTTGAAAAACAAAGGATGACTTCTTTGGGTTCAAGGACAAACCAAATTTCCTACATTTGTCAAAAACTTGTTTCAAAAGTTTCAAATGATCTTCATCTAATTTTGAATAGACTGTAATGTCATCCAAGTAAATGACTTAAAATATTCCTTTTTCTCCTTCAAAGGCAACATCTATTTCCCGTTGAAATGTTGTGCCTACATTCATTAAAACAAATGGCATTTTGTTGTACATGAATGTTCCCCGGGGTGTAGTAAATGTTGTCTTTTCTCTGTCTTGTCTATCAACTGAGATCTGATTATACCCAGAAAATCCATCTATCATTGACAATGTTTTCGAGCCTACAATTTTCTGCAAAATATAATCCATCTTGGGTAATGCATAGTTATCCTTCAATGAATATTGGTTCAAATTACGAAAGTCAACACAGTCTTATTTTGCCATTATTCTTTCGAACTAGGACTATATTAGCTACCCAATTAGAAAATCTTAAAGGAAGAATTATTTTTGCTTCCCATAATTTTCTAATTTCTTTTTCAATGATAGGGAGCAACATGGGATTCATATGCCTTATATTTTGTGCTATAGGATTTGCATCTGCTTTCAAAGGAATTTTGTGCTCCATTATACCTATATCATAGGTCTTCAACTCACTTTAGGGCCATGCAAAAGTATCTACATATTGCCTCAGCAGCTTGATATATTTTGTTCTAGTTTCTAGAGAGAGAAATTTAGAATCTTTAACTAATTCAGGTTGATCTTTTGTCCCAATATTGAAGTCAATTGTATTCTCTCCATCAATTTTATTTTCAGGCTTTAAAAAAACATAATTATTGTCAAACAATATCTCTAAAGGAACTAGGCCTTTAGGAATATAGTTAGTTTTCAGATCAATAATGTCTTTCCCAGCCATGGTTATCTTGAAAGACTTACTGTTTTAATTTTCAACAATACCCTGCTCATTATCAATTTAAATGTCTGCAAACTCTACAACAGACTCCAAAAATTTCTGAATTTCCTTGTAATCTTCAAATACTTGTCATTATTTGATATTATCAGGAATTGAAGGTATTTTTTTTATTTGAACATCATATGTTGCCTTGACATCAAGAGGAACTTTAAAATTACTAGCAACAATAGCTAGTGAATCAACCATTTGATTTTCCTCTCTAGTGACAAAATTTACATTAAATGCTGAAAAATAATGCTCAATCAAGTCCCACACTTCATTCCTATAATTCTTCAATTTGGAATTTTTCACTTGATAGTTGTTTCTCACCTGCTTTATCACCAGTTCTAAATCACGAAAAGAACCTAGCTGCTCATCTCCCAAATCTTTCACTATCTTCATACCCAAAACAAGCGATTCATATTCAAGACTATTATTAGTGGTAGAAAATTGCATTTTATATGATATAGTTACCCTTTTCTGAGTGGGAGAAATGAGGAATACAATAGCTCCCAATCATTCTCTTGATGAGGCTCCATCAAAGTACAATTTCCAGATCTGTCCTCCATCTAAATGCTACTCATTTGTACCCTGGAAATGTTTTTTTTCACTGATTTCAGGCTGGAAATCGTTATCATAAGTAACAAGGTGTAATATGGATGACCCAAATTCCTTCTTTTCAGCATATATAGGATGATTTGAGGGATTATGCTGATCACTGATGATATAGGTCATTTGGGTTTCTCTATACAACATCCTGAATTCTCCTCCAAACACTGGGATTGTGGCATATGACATATCCATCTGAAGGGTGCCTCCCAATTTTTTAGACCAACATCTGGAAAGAAACATCCCAAATCTAGAAGGTATGTTTGCAACTACTATGTCCATCACTAAGATTTTCATAGGAAGCTAGGTAAGAGAAACAACCAAGTCTTTAGCCACTCCTAAACACTTGAATTTTTAGGAATCAAAGGTGTATAGGTCATGGCATTGCTTGGTGATTTCTAATCCTAATTCATCCATCACTTTCTTTGGCATTAGATTGTGAGAAGCCCCAGAATCTAATAGAAAATTATGCAACAATTTGTCATGTATATTGAGTGAAGGATAGAAAGGTGGTGAATTATCATCATTTTGGTCTTGGACATGGTAGCCTAAGTAAATAGTAGGATGTTCATCCTCAAGATTGACTGAATTAGGAGCGAGAGGTGGTTGTAACAGACTTTTAAAAGACTCTTTGTATGTTGGGTTTTTCAACAATTTGAGAAGTGGGTCAGGGATCTTAATTTTATTCAGTTTTTATTTGAAAATGAAATAAATAGGAGCTAATTCTTTATTTTTTGCAGAAATTTTGATAACTGGGGCAGAATTTTGAGGTGGAGGGACATCACTGACTTTAACCTTTTGTTTAGCATCTTGTTTGTCAAAATCTTATTTTTGTTGAGGTTGCTGAAAAGGACATTTTGACCTCAAAGGATAATTTTTGTTTTGTGTTTCTTGCTATTTTTATCATTTTGTGCATGAATTTGAGCATTCTCATCATCTGAAAATAGATATATCCTTGACTGGTCTTCATATTCTTGCAAATTCAAACAAGTTGACTATGATGTTTCTCCTACAAGGTTTATGTCTTCATTTTATTCCTCATGTTCTTGTTGCTCTTCTTTAGTAAAATTATTTAGAGGCTGAACAATTTGATCATCAAAATTCCTCCTTGAGCGCTATAATATTTGTTGAGGATGAAAAGGTCTTCTGAAGGGAGCCTGATTTCTATTGGCTTTATTTTAATTGGCTCTAGCAATTGGTTTGTTCTCTAACTCCAATTTTTTCATTTTAGAGGAAATTTCTTTGATCAAATTGGACATTTAATCAATATTATCTTCTGTTGTAAGAGTTTTGGAGGAAGGAAGTTTTTCTTCTTTCACTTTATTTTTGTCCTTTGCTTCTTTCTCCTCTTCCATTTTCAATTTATTTGAAGCCATAAGATTAGACTGCATTCCAATTGTAGCCTCCTGCATATCCATCAATTTTTGTGCTTTCTCAGCCCTTAACCATAAAGCAAACTCAGAATCTAAAGCATTGGAAAAAGTTATCATAACTGTGGTTTCAGGAGGCTTAATTTCTTCGGGAACTTTTTGATAAATTATTAAACCTCTTTGTAAAATCATCCAATGACTCATCTGTTTTCTTCTTCAAAGTTCCAAACTTTGTAAGGTAACACACATAGTCTTTCCTATCACCCCATTGTTTCACAAATACTTCCTCCTATTCATCTATTCCTGTTATTGAATTTGGTGGCAGACTTGTAAACCATTTACGAGATTCTCCATCCAAGCTCTGAACAAAGAGTCTTGACCAGACATCTTCATGCTCATTGTTCTAATTATCAACATAAATATAGAAAGAAACCAAATGTTCCTCAACAGAAACTCCTTCTCCCTCTCCTGTGTATTTTGGAATATATTTCAAATAATCCCCTTGAGTAAGAGGATGCAAAGGTTGAGGAAGAGCATGTTGTGCATATCTTGCAGCCACTATATGCTTCATCCTTATAAGAGAAGTTTGAGCCATGGCTTGCTGATGTACAAATGATGGATGACTAGTTGATGTAGTTGTTTGGGAACTAGAAATTACAATATGTGGAATTTGAATCTGATTAGGGACAACAGAAAATTGGAATTCTTGGGTTGATTCTTCAAGTTTTAAGACTGAAAAGAGTGAATTTTCAAAGAGATGAATAGAGGAGGTCCTGGTTTCACCTTCTACAGAAGAATCATATTCAAATGATTTCTCTTGAGGGGATGAAGTAACTTCAACTATATTTTGATGAGCTAAAAAGTCAGATAAGTTGAAAGTCAAGCCTTGAGGAACATTCCCTTCTAGTCGATGATAAGAGGATGACCCAACAGCTGGATTTTGAGACAAAGGAAAATAATCTTGCTGAGCGGTAATAAAATACTGATATTTAGGATGTGTTTGAAGGAAATTTAGAATGGTTTTAAAATATTCTTCAGTCAAAAAATCCCTATCCAGAAAAGGTGCAATTGCCAATACTTGTTCTAACTCCCCTTTTGTCACCACAAAGTCTTCTGATTCCTTATTAACACTTAAAGCCTATGTTTTTCCTTCTTTGATTGGAATAGCACTTATCTTAGATTTACTAAATGACGAGTGAGAAAAAATTTCAGCTAAGCCTAGGTTAACATCATCTACTTTATTTTCTAGGGAAGCAGTTTCAACTTGAGATTTTTCAACATAATCTTTTGAAACTAAAACTTCTTTTGACTCTAATGTATATGAGGGTACCTTTTACTTTTGAATGTAATTTTTATGTACCTTCTTCACTGACTAAGATGTGGCTTCAACTGATCTCTGTTTTCCTTTTGCATCTTTAATGATCTTCTCTGGGTCAACAATTGGAGTCACAGTAGGTGATATATGATTTCTCCTTGTAGTAGGAGGTATTGAAACCAATCTTCCTCTTTGTGGAGTCGCCAGGTGAACCAATTTGCATTCTTCTTCAAGTCACCAATTCTTTTTCACCATAAAGAATTGATCTTCAACAATTTAAAACAAGAGACTCAGGAGAATACTTCGTTTCAAGGCCTTCGTCTCATGGCAGACACACCAAAATATTTTAGCGCTGGAATCAACACTTGGACTGCTTCAAGTGCTTGACCAATCACATTCTAAGTTCCAGGGAAATTTAATGATTTGAATTATATGATTGGTAGGATTTTTAAGCTCCCAATCACTAAAAAGGGATTTCAGTGAAGTTCACTGTCACACTAATGAGGGTATTGAGTATTGATATGGTAGCAAAAGGTAAGTTTGTAGCATATGGAAAGAAGAAAGTGTGAAATAATGGAAGGGATAGTGGGTTTGCAAGGCAGAAATCCACTTTTTTGATAAAATACAACACAAAAGACAGTTTGATAATATGTCAACAATAGAAATCTATATCAAGACTTACAATAATCTCATTGAATATCATGAAAGGTTACGCCATAAGGAATTCTCTTTAAATTGTCATTATATATATCCCATCAAGAAATCCCACTAAGTAAGACTGATAAAAGTTGATAAGATACATAAACACATCAAGGGACTCATAAAGATATACAATAAAATCTTAAATTACAAACTGCAACTGAAGAGAATGGGATGTGGAAATGCATAGAAAGATTAACAATACAGATATCAAGTAGGTAATAAGTCCTCAAAAGTCTTCTTCAATATCATTCACTAGAAAAGTACACTGATCATATGAGAAAAAGATTCAAAAACCATGAACCTTTTCTCCATTGAGTTTCATCATATATATACAAGAGATATAATGCTAACATCTTCCACAAAAAGTGTGAATTTTTTCTAGAAAATTTACTACATATCCATACAAAATATGAGGCTTATCCTAAACTTTAATACAAAGTGGTGCAACATAAGTGCAACATAAATAAAATAAATAGTATGATGGCTTGTGATTGAAAGTGGCGGGAATGATGTGGAAATATGTTGGAAGACTGCTCCTCCTTTATGGTACCACCACTTCCACAAAAAAGTGAAAAACAACAGCTGAAGATGACATGTGGTTGTTTTCCCCAAAAATTGAAAACATAATTCTACAATTTAGAAGGGAGCTTGATCAAATGACACCTGGTAGCATATTCTCCTGTTAATAATTCATGCATGTAAATACTCCTCTGTAGCACCCCTCGAGACTTAAACAAAAACTGCCTCCACTTCCTTCACACAAAAACTCAGGAAATAATAGCAGCCCTTTTCAAAACTAGGTAGCTATAACCAGAAATCCTATAAATAGATGTGTTTTTTATTAGCCCAAAAATGTTTGAGCCTCTCCTGAAAGGTTTAGATAAAATCAAGTATTGAAGCAAAGATTTTTAGCGACTCTACATTAATGAGCCTTTTGGTTATTTTTCCTATATGTTTTTGTTTCTAAGATCTGACCTTCTTGTTTTCTTGTTCTGGACTTTCATCAACATTGATGATTTCATCTCTGAGTCTTGGATTAGCAGTCAATTTGCTTTTTAGTCTAAGTTTTTTTTTTGGCCTAGTGTGTGGCCTCTTAAGGTATGGGTTAGGAATATAGGAAACCCTTCTTCTCTTCTCCACCATACTACTAGAATGACCTTCTTCATATTCTGTCTCTGAGAAATCTTCATCAGTGTTATCTTCTTCCAATGATGAATAAGAGTGAATGACATTCTTATCCTTTATCCTTGTAGGTGTCTTGGGTCTCTTCGTTGTCTTGAGGGAAGAAAAAAACTGAGCTAGTGTTGGTTCCATGTCTTCTTCTTGCTCTTATGCAACTTCTAGGATAGACACTTGAACTATCACTTGAACTGGAAAATGGACTCGTATTTCAAGGCTGGCTTCCTCTGAAATTTTCTCTCCTAATATAAACCTTCTTGTGCCTCTATATCTTGAGGAACAAGCTATGCTTTCCTCATATGTAGAGTTAACAATTTTCCCTTGCTTAAATCTCATGGAATGTTCTCTAATGAATGTTGCTAAAGTCTGAGGTTCCTTTGGATATTTCTTGTCATAAAATTTCTCTTCAGGCTGCACCATGGGTATAGGAGTGACAGGTTCAGTTCTAGCCCTCCTAGTTGAACTTCTAGTTTTCCTATTGGTTGATGGGATAGACCAAGATGGCTATGACCTGTTTGGAACATGAGTTGTGCTAGTCTGTTCATGAGCATTTTGCTTATTGTGCCTCCCTACCTCCTCCTAGAGTTGATACTACCAAACCCGTCCTTTGTCAGGAATTTATCCCAAGTAGCATTTTTCTTTTTAAGGTGGTAGAAAATCAAAATTTCAATTAAACCCCTATGATATACATTGTGCAAGGAATAGATATGGATTTTCTGCGACTTCAAGGACATTTTAAGCAAGGATATGTATAGGAAGTAGGGAAGATTCATAGGTTTGTCCCCTAAAATATGAGCAAGAAATCTGATTTGGTATCGATGGACAGAGGAAAATCTACCTTCACAAGTAATGTCTCATTGCACAATGGTGATTACATGTTGCCATTCTACTTTAAAACATGAAATATGCACAGTTGGAGTCCATTTGGCATTCACGTGCTCAGGATTGATGATGGGACTTACTTCTGTTTGCAACATTTTCTTCTTGAACCAGCGTTCTCCAGTGGCTAAGGTTTGAGTAGCTCTGGCTATGATGGCTTCAGAGATTTTGAAAGTCTTGCTCCCAAGCTTGAATTTCTCCCCATCAAAGCTCTCAGCAAAGGCATGTGCTAAAGCCATATTTTCTCCAGATTTTTTTTGCAAAAACTTATACCAGCCTGCTATCTTAAATTGGGGTTTTTCTCTAGAATCAACAAATTTGGTGTTTGCTAGCTCAAATTGGTTGACATTTACACCTTTTCCCATTCTTCTCAATAGCTAAGCTACCTCTAAATGCATAATTGTTCAATCTTGGAGGTAAAACCCTACATGCAGCCCTGATTTTCTACCTTGGAATGATAAATTGGTTGCTGGAAGATGTGGCTCTGTTAGCTGTAAGCTTCACATAGAACCTCGGTCAAGAGAACATTGAAATTAACCCTCTGATTCTATGCCTCTAATCATGGTATGGTGTAATGGCACAATTTGAAATAATTTGAATATGAGCACCAAGTCACCCCATAATGCATAACATTCCCCTGCATCATTTAATAATTGATACCTTGTACCTTAACTTCCACTTCCGTTTTAGTAGGGTAGCTATAGGTTAGCTGCATTAATAATATAACCATTCACCTATAATAATTCTCCTAAGTTAAAAATAACTACTCTGTTTGAAAAGAATAATCGTGTTATAAAATAGGAGATCTTCAATAAGCTTAAAAAATGAATGGTATTTTCCCTGAAAATATTCCTTGTAGCACCTTACGCTGGAGAAATAACTTCCTTTATCCCTGTATTGCAATATAACCAAACTTCAGAAAAATAGCTGCTCTTTTTATTGTGTTACCAATGAAAACAGGTTCCTGAAGAAATAGCTGCTCTTTTATCTATATTGTTACTGATGTAACCTTCAATTTGGAGAAATAGCTGCCCTTTTTTATCACTGTGTTACCAATGAAAATTAAATAGGGGTAGGTATTATCTAGAAAGAGAAGCTATAATTTTATTACAAAAATGACCAATAACCTACGATACTAACCTAAGTTAAAAAAATGGTTTTAACTTCTTTTATGAACCTAAGACACAATGCCACTTATAAAACTTAAAATATTTTTTATTTTGAGACACTTTTTGACTTTTATTGAAAACGACATGAACTTTGACATAGACTAGGGAAGAAGAAAAATTTGAAAACAAAGATACAATGGCAGTCAAACTATTAACATTTATGGTGCTAACACCGTCTAAGGAAGAATGAGGAGGTATCCCTTGACCCTCAGAATACTTCCTCATATTTGAAAGGGGAGGAAGAATATCCAGTCTCTTGGATACAGGGGATAGAAGAAGCATTGATCGTACCTGGGACTGCAAAAGACAGTGGTCAAGCAACATTTCAAGGTTTTTAGGTTAGAAAGGATGGGGGTATTTTGGGTTTTAAGGATTTGGAAGCATTGAATGGGGGACAAACTCAAGGGATGAGGGGGAGTGAAACCTAATATATTTCTAAGATTTTCTCTATCAGTAAGAGTTGATGGATGAGTGATTAGGAAGGATCTTTGAGGATCTTGACCATGCCTTGGAAGTGCAGGCTATTTCAGTCCCAAGGGTGGGAAGGAATGGTAAAAAAAATGGCTTGAACCGTAAGGAAGGGAAAGTCATTAAAAGGAAGGCATAATGTCCCAATAGTTTTTTAGGGGTTGATATTAAACTAGACAAATAAATGGAGGCGTCATAGTTAATTTTGGTTGGCAGAGCCAAAGATAGATGTTATTCGGAAAAATTGATTTTAGAATGGATTGAAAAATCATGGAAAGGGGCTCCAAAAAATTAGGTGGAGGTAATTATCCTGGCAAGAGGTTGGTTTATGATAAAGTTTAGAAAATGGGAGACCTTAGATTGGGTCCTTGATAGTAATTGGTGCTTCAATATATGCCCTATTTAATTAAAAAAATGGACTCCTATTTTTGATGTACAAAAGAAGAAATTGGAGGAGATCTTGGTTTGGGTTAGGCTATCATCTCTTCCTCGGCATATGTGGATGGAAGATGTTTTTAGGGCTATAGGTAATCATCTGGGTACATTTTTTAAACCCAATTTGTCATTCCTGGAATCAAAATGCATAATTGTGGCTCACATATTATTCCAGCTTGACCCAAGGGAGGGCTTGGTGGAAAAATAAAATTGAAGATATAGGGCTATACACATTCATAGATGATTAATTACGAGGATTTTCCTTTCCGTTTCCACCAATGGCATAAACATGGACATTTGGCGAGGGATTGTCCGCTGGGTTTTAGGAGGAGAAGGAGATAGAGGGGAGAGCCCAAGAATGAAGAGAGGGGTTTTGATGTAGAGTCAATGTGGGATCAGGAAGTGGAGAATGGGAACCAGTGGGATGCAGAGCCAGTTTTGATGGAGGTTGAAGAAGATCAAACCCAACTGAAAGGAGTACAAGGAAATACGAATCAAGGAAAAGCTTCAAAGATACAAGATGAAATGGAAGTCATCGACCCAACATCCCAATCTGTGGTTACTATTTTTACCCCCCTATCCTCTTTATGTTATTCTCTCATTACATGTTTTGATGATTTTCAGGCTCCTAGTCCTTCCAGGTCTCAGGGATCTGTTGTATCTCCTAATTATAGCCTTTCAACAACATTGGAAAATATCATTACCTCAACCTTAGTAATCAGTCTGGCTTTGTCATCCCTTCTTGGGCCTTGCTGCTCTCGTGCCTCCCCCCCTTCCTATCTGAATCCATATTACAATATTTGGCTGAGAGATAAATTGTCCCTTCCCTTTTTCCCTATCAGTGGTTTTGGGTTCTTTCAAGACCCCCCTATGCCTCGCAAAACTAGAGGAAGTAAGACAAATATTTTAAAAGCCCAGCTAAAAGCTGGGCTAGACATTGAAGATGGGAGGAAACTATCCTTAAAAGGGGCGCTTAGATATGTGAAAATCCTTGGTGAGGTTTCCAAATGTTAGAAATCTCCTTCAATTGCAGAGGGTTTTCTAGCACCCGTAAGACGCTATCTCTAAAAGACTTGATCAAAAAATATAGCCCTGATGTAATTATGTTACAAGAAGCCTTGGGAAACAAAGATATAATGTTGGAGGCTTTGTGTAAGTTGTTTCTAGGCTATTCGTTTGTGTCTTATGATGCTAGGGGTAGATCTGGTGGACTAGCTCTAGGTTTCAATAACCGCAACATAAATATTCTCAACTCCCGAGGCTCGGATCTGGAGTTGGGGGCTAAGATCTACTCCTCTGAAATTTGAAATAATTTGTCTATTATTAACATTTCTGGTCCTTTCCCTGACAGGGTTTTGTTCTGGAAATATTTATTTGAAAAATCTTTTATGAAGGCTCCCAATGTGGTGGTGGGAGGGGATTTGTATTTTTCTTTGGGAATATCAGAGATCTGGGGGATGATGGCTCAAGTTGACCCCCCTGACTGAATTTTTCTTGAACAAAGTGGTGTTGGGGATTCTGACTGATGTAAATTTCATAAAATCCAACCCTACCTAGAGGAATACGAGATCGGGTGTCGCTAGGGTAGTGAAGGGATTGGAACGATTCTTGATGATGGAAGACCTTGTAAACTATATTTTCTCCTTCAAGCAATGGGTCAGTTCGGGAGGGGATTCTAAC
This sequence comes from Pinus albicaulis, assembly GCA_034641835.2. Lineage (NCBI taxonomy): Eukaryota > Viridiplantae > Streptophyta > Pinopsida > Pinales > Pinaceae > Pinus > Pinus albicaulis. Next base: position 341,765,875 of record CM076573.1, on the reverse strand, counting down.
CATCTTTCAATTATACTTGAATTGAAAGGGATGAGTAGGAAGCCTGACTCTCCCTTCAACTTCATTCATGGGTGGCTCAAAGATCAAATTTACAATGATTTGGTTAAATCCAATTGGAGGCCCTTGAGCCCTGAAAAAGATCCGTCCCTTGCAAAGGCTTTTATGGAAAATATCGAAAGGATGAAACGTATAACAATCTCATGGGAAATGGAAAAAAGATAAAGGGAGGACATAGAGGTAAAACAAATCTAGGAATCCCTAGTTTTCTTGGAGAGTCTGAAGGGGGATGGTTATGAGATGAGGAGAAAAAGGATATGATAAAACATTTTGAATTTTCAAAAAGAAAGATATTAAATGATTTAGAAGAGCAGTGGAGACTCAAAAGTAGAGTTAGAAGTTGGAGACAATTTTTTTTTCCAGAATTATGCTAAAGAAAGGAAAAATGTCAACACCATTTGGGAAATGCAAAAAGCGGATGGGGGAACCGAAAAATCCTTTGAGGAGATCACATACTTGGGGAGAGAACACTTTTGCAGATCTTTTCAAGGATCCTAAGGAAACAATAATATTTAAAGTTATTCAGGTGACCCAACTATTTTCCAGATATGTAGAAGAGGAGGAAAACGAAATTTTAATGAGCCTAGTTTCCAAAGGAGAGGTTGAGGGAGTTTTTAAAAAAATGCAGAAGGATAAGAGCCCAGGACTGGATGGGTGGACGGTTGACTTCTTTAAACATTGTTTTGAGCTTAAAGGGGATGAGATGACTAGGGTGGTGGAGGAATCCAGATTCTTGGGTCATGTTTATGATCCTTTCAACTCGACCTTCTTAGCTCTTATTCCCAAAATCGATTACCCAAAATATTTTGAGAACTTTAGACCCATCTCGCTATGCAATTGCCTCTATAATATCATTGCTAATATCATTACCACCCACTTGAAGCCAATCCTATATGTGAACATATCGAGATAAAAATTTGACTTTCTTGATGGTAGGAAGATTCACAAGGCTATAGGGGTTGATCAAGAGGCTATGTAGAACATCAAAAGAAGCAAGAAAAAGGGGATCATTGTTAAAATTGATCTATCAAAATCCTATGACATGATAAGCTGGGTATACCTCCAATTATTGATAGCTCATCTGGGTTTTGGTATTGATTTCATTTGATGGGTCATGGGATGTATCTCTAATGTCAGTTTTTTTGTCCTTATCAATGGTGCAACTTACCATTTTTTCCATAGTTAGAGAGGTCACAGACAGGGATGTCATCTTTATCCACTCCTGTTTTTACTTGCGGCCGAAGGGATCAATCAGTTGATGTTAGTGGAAAATTAGAGAGGAGAGCTAAAAGGAATTGAAGTGGCCACCAAACTTTTCATTTCCCACCTTCTGTTCATTTACAACGTTCTCCTATTTAGTAATGGTTCTAGAGAGGATATACAAAAATTGAAATAATCTTTGGACCTTTTCCTTAAATCAACAAGGATGCATATTAATGGGTGGAAATCCTCTATTTCACATGGGGGATTCTCAGAGGCCAAAATCAACAGGTTGTTGGCAGTTTTTCCCTTTGAAGCTAAAAGTATGTCGGATAGTATAAACTATATGGGTTTTCATATCAAACTTGAAAACTATAGAAAGCATGATTGGGACTGGTTGTTGGCCAATACCAAAAATCATATTAAACATTGGGACTTCAAGTTTCTCTTAAGGGACGACAGATTAGTGTTGATAAAGTTGGTCTTAATTGCCACCTCTATCTATTGGATCACACTCACATGGGTGTCAAAAGGAATACTTTCGCAAATCAGGAAGTTGTGTGGTAATTTTATTTTGGATGGATTAAAGGAGGAAGTAATTATATCATAGGTATCTTGGTCCAAAATTTCATTTCCAAACTACTGGGGGGGATGGGGCATCAAGGATTTTTTCCTCCTCTCTGGAAAAAAAATCAAGATGGTGATTTCTTACTAGGGAAAATATATGGACAACAGTGATTAAAAGGAAATTTATAGACCCTAAACCAATAGATGATTGGATTCACAAGCCCAATAAAAATCACTCTAATGCATCCATAATATTGAAGGCCATGGTGGAATCTCTCTGCACAATTTAAGATGGATTAGCTTGGAGTATAGGGAATGGTTAAAATATCAGGGTTGGTGTGGAAACATGGGTGAGGTGAAGTGAAGGGTGTTCATTGCCTAAGGAGCTGACCAAATTCCATAAAAGCCAAGGCATCATTTATCTCAACCATATTGCAGATGAAGCCTCCTCATCTTTATGGCACTAGGGCTGGTCATCGATTGACGACCTCCAACTCCTGCCTCAATGGGACGGGACTTGGTAGAACTACATCAGAGATTTGAAAATATCCAATTTTAGATTAAGGGATCGAATCGATGTCCTTTGTTGGGTTCATGCACCATCTGACCTATATACCCCTAAATTTGGGTACAAATTTATGATTAAACAACATATTAAGGGGAGGCAGGAGTGCTGGTGGAAACCACTTTGGAAGCTGGAATTATCAACAAAGGCGAGAATATTCTTTTGGTGCTTGCTCAAAAACAAAATGCCTACTTGGGACAATATTCAGAAAATAAATAAGAGCAGTCCAGTTTGGTGTATCTTATGCAAAAATGCTAAATAATCAGTGTGCCATGTTTTCTTATCCAGTCCCTTCATAAATTTTTTTTGGATGACTACTTTGAAATCTATGGGGATAAGACAAGAATGACATGGTCTATCTATAAGGGAAGCTTGGAAAATTTGGTGGAACGTTGGTCCAGGTGAATTCCTATGAAATATTCCTCCTATAATCATATAGGGGATCTGGTTGGCTAGGAACAAGAGTATTTTCTGGGATATGTCCTTGAATCCCTCAGTTATAGCGGTTGAGTGTGCTTCTATTTACTCTTTAATTCCTATCCCCTCGTCATCAAATCCTCCGCGGATCATCAGAGAGGAACATATTAATTATCTCATCCCCTGGGCATATTTTGATGGTGCATCTGATGCATAGAACAAATGTGGGGCGGATTTGGTTATCCATCTAAATGGTCTTTCTTCTTGGAAAGCTTCAGTAGGCCTGGGTGCAGGATCAAAAAACTATGCAGGACTTCAATCTTTACAACTTTTACTTTGTTGGATTCGAGAAATTGGGATTTTTTCAGTTCAAATTTTTGGTGATTCATTAAATGTTGTTAAGTGGCTTAATGAAGTTCAGATATTTCAACATCACATTCTGCTTCCACTTACTAAAGAAATTATGCATATAATTTTTTTTTTGATATCATATATTTTTGCCACATATAGGGGGAACAAAATTTTGAAGCATATCACCTTTCTAAAGAGGGTCTGCAACATGATATGGGCTTGTGACGAATAGATAAGACTGAAGAGAGGAGGATTTTGTGTCGGATCAACCACCATTTTTCAGATGATCTATGTTTTTTCTTTCACATTTTGAGCAAGGTTCTGGAGGCTTGACTCTATTTTCATATTAACTTTTCAGATCTTCCTCCTGGCCGTTTTTTCTTACATGATACCACTGCAATTTTCTTATGTGGTGTTTTTTCGACACTATGGGTTTAATTATGTAAACAATTTATTTATCTTGGGCTATTTTCTCCGCTCTATGGGGAGGCCCAGCTATGGTTACCTTTGGTTATGTGGCTCCTCTTTTGGACTTGTTTTTTCTGAGAAAGCCAAAATTGCATCATCACAGGGGAACCCTTCATACACATATGTTGGTTTTACATAGGTTTTAAACTGTGCCTATTTTTGGAAATCATAGTTTATATAGGAATGCTATAAGCATCTTCATATGTAACTTTTCATTATATTAATAAAAGGTTCGATTTTTTCTCTAGAAAAAAAATAAGACCCATTAATAAATGATAATACATTTCAACTCGAGGTGGGCTAGAGAATTTTAAGAAGGATCCGGTTACAACAACTAGCTCCATTTAGGGATATCACTCCCGTAAGGAGTGATAAGAACCATTAGATCAATGGCCTTCCAATGGGCTATGCATTCAGGTTCAAATATATCAAATTTGATGTCAAATGTTCGATGATATGGTTGGGTAATTACGGAGTTTAATTATTTTATTATTATTATATAAATTATATAGATTATATGTTCTTTCTATATATATGTTTATAAATTATTCATTTATTTATGTTGATAAAATATCAAATTTAAAGACGAATAGCTACTTGTTAAATAATAAATACCCAACTTAATGTGGAGAGAATAAAATAAGCTAATGATAAAATTTGATAGTCTCATATGGGTTGTTAATAAGTCATAAACTACATCAGTTTTTAGCAACAATGCCATTTTTAATTCATATTGTTAGGAGCTATACTAATAGATCAATTGCCAAAACTTTCATTAGATACTCAAAGCATTCACAAATCCCATTTTGAAGTTAAAATTTTAGGAGTTGGTATAAATGTTAAAGGAGTCCCTCTAGATGTTTCTGAATATTTGTGAGCGTTCATAGCTCTTTTGGAGTCATCCTGACCTCAATGGTTTCACATAATTAGAGAGGGGTAACTTTATTGTCACATTTTTTTTCTAGTATTATCTCTAATAGTGACATGATAGAATTACAAACAAATACACAGGCAGAATCACACAGCAAACGTGAGACAAGCTCACTCAACTCAATGAAATCAATTGCTCAATTACATCACACTTATATAGGAAACTGCACTCACCTAATCTTCCTGAAAACGAGGAAACAAACCTGAATATGTGCAACCAATTCCTAATTACACCCTCTCGTTCAACCACTCACAACTAATTCTATTTCTGCATTATTCTCACATCCTCCCTTAATGGAGAAATGGATTTTCTACAATACCTAACTGACTTCTAAAAACTTCAAATTTGATTTTATCAAGAGGCTTAGTAAATATATCAGCCATATTATCCTTGGTATTACAAAATATTAATTCAATTTCATTTGACTCAATTTTCTCACGTACAAAGTGGTACTGTAACTCAACGTGTTTTGTTCTAGCATGGTAAACTGGATTATGTGCTAATTTGATAGCACTCTGATTATCACAATTGATACATGTTGAACCACTTTGCGCTTCTTCAAGATCTGCAAGAATTCTCCGCAACCAAATAGCTTCACAGGTGGCATTGTTCAAAGCTTTGTACTCAGATTCTGTTGATGATAAAGAAACAGTTGGCTGTTTCTTACTACTCCAAGATACGACCCCCGATCCAATATGAAATGCATAGCCAGAGGTAGATCGTCTGTCATCTGGGTTTCCTGCCCAATCTGAATCAGAAAAACCTGTCAGTGCAACATCAGATTCATCAGTATACATAATACCTAAATTCACTGTTCCCTTTAAGTATCGGAGAACTTTCTTTGCAGCATTCCAGTGATTTCCTGAAGGCTTAGCCATGAATTGACTAAGGATACTGACTGATTATGCAATGTCTGGTCTGGTAGTGGTGAGATAGTTCAAACTTCCCACTAACTGACGATATAATGTTCCATCTGCCTCTTTTGTTCCATCTTCTTTGTACAACTTTGCATTCTGTTCTAAGGGAGTTGACATAGCTTTGCAATCTGTCATATTGAACTTTTTAAGAATCTCCTTTGTATATTTGCTTTGAGTGATCAAAGTTTTACCAGGCTCTCTCCATACCTCAATTCCTAAACAGTAATGCAATTCACCCAAATCTTTCATTTCAAATTCTTGTGACAATTGAACTTTAATTTCTTCAATTAACTTGTGAGCACTGCCTGTGATAATGAGATCATCCACATACAAAGATATTAAAGCAACATTTCCTTTTTCATCTTTCTTAACATACAAGTTAGGATCATTTTTGCTTTTCACAAATCCATTCTGAAGAAAGAAGGTATCAATATTTACATACCATGATCTCGGCACCTGTTTCAAACCATATAATGCCTTTCTTAACCTGCAAACTAGATGCTCCTGTCCCTGTTTGACAAACCCTTCAGGTTGAACCAAATAAACTTCTTCCTTTAAATCACCATTTAGAAAAGCAGATTTGACATCCAACTGATGTATATTCCAATTATGTTTTGTGGCTAAGGCAATCAGTAATCTAATTGTATTCAACTTCGCTACTGGTGCAAAAGTGTCTTCATAATCAATTCCCTCCTTTTGAGCATATCCTTTTGCTACTAATCTTGCCTTAAATTTATCAATTGTACCATCTGCTTTAAATTTTGATTTGTACAACCATTTTCTTCCAATTGGAACTTTATTTTCAGGAAGTTCCACTAATTCCCATGTTTGATTTTTCATAAGAGAAGCATACTCATCATTCATAGCATTAATCCATGGTTCATGTTGTTTAGCCTGCTCATAATCAATTGGCTCTTCAACATTCATTATATTAGACATTAAGGCATAGTCTCTATACCTTGCAGGAAGCTGAGTCTGTCGGGACGACCTTCTTGGTGCTTCAATGCCTGTGGGTGTTCCATCCATGATTCATCGGCTTTGAGGTGAATCACCCCCTTGTGATGACTCACTGCTGCTAGATGTGCTCATACTGCTGCTTTCATCCTGATCCTGTACCTGTACCTGTACCTGTTCCTGTTCCTGCTTAATCAAAGTATCAAGTTTGACATGAGCATCATTAGATATATGCCATGCATCATTCTTTGTATTACTTTTATCAGCCTGCTCATGAAACAACACATCACGACTTGCAAATAGTTTATGGGAACTTGGATCAAACAAATGTCAATATGCAAACTATATTATTAATTAAATAGATTACACACATTTATACATGAATTAGTCTCAAGATAGGAAATCTATCTTGAACGTACAATAAGTTGGTTGAGGGAATATCTCAACCTCACACCAAACAAGGAAACTAGTTTTAGCTAATTCCTATTGAATAGGAACAGAATCTATACATAGAGAGTCACAACTGGACAAGTAGGAATTACACATTCTAACACACCCCCTTAATGACTACTTGTCTCGATATCACTTCAGAAAATCTAGTTGTGGTCAAACATAACAAAAAAGGATATGTCGACGTCCATATAAAGGAGCAACCATCCACCGGAATGCATGGGTACCAACCGCTGCAACCGCTGGTCTTGTAGGATGTCCTTCGTATACATGGTTTTGTCAACCATTATCACTACAGACATGTACCTGTATCTACAGATCCCCCTCCAATGTGGGTTTTATCGGATGACCCGTAACCATGCTCTTCCTTCATCGGGGTTTTATCGGATGACCCGTAACCATGCTCTTCATCAGTGGCAAACACTGACACGGACCTGTTTCCAGTCTGCTTCACTATTATACGTGGTTTTTAGCTGACCACAAACTGACACTGCAAAATGGTTTCTGGCTGACCATGAACCTGTAGTTACAAAGTGGTTTTGAGATTACCACGAACTTTTACGGGGATACACATGCCTTTATAAGGCTTACATACTCCATATCTTGGAATTAACAGGTACATAAAATGACCGCTACAAAACCATCCTAGACTTGCTTACCATGCAACTGAGTGACTCATTATACAACATGCTATTGAGTCTATTCCAGGAAACTCATAAAAAAATTCACACAAACTAGATTGATCTCCATCATAGTAATTGTCGCTGCTTCATTACCTCATTTATTTTTGGCATCTTTAGTGTCATTGTCCATCAATTATAATTTATATTGGATTTTCATATTCATACAAGTGTGATTTGCTAGAGTAGCCAATTCTAACAACATGACCACCCATTGAGTCGGCTAAACTCAATAATTTTGTTTATGAATAATCCAAAAAATACTTACCATACATACGAGCGATTTTCACACATTTGTAATATAGAAATGGTGATGAGGAAAACAACGCACAATCTTCAATGCAACATGGGGGACGCATTCTCAGATTCCGGATTCAAGAGATGAAACACGCGGTCTCTTTGGACCTCCTTGTTCTCAAACTTCCTTCCAATCAAACGTTTCACATCAAAAACTGTCCTATCGGGGTTCATAGCCGCTTCTTTTGCAGCAAGAACAGAGCTAGCAAGAAAACATGCAATAATAAACACCATAATTGTACCCCAGTCCGCGCAAATAATTCATCACAGACCGCCTCAACCAGCTTTTCTGGTCAATAACCTGATGTTTATTTACATTGGAATTTTCAACTTCGTTTTGATTTATCTCAAGAGCCGTAACAGCCTCCTTGTGCAGGAGAAACTCAACTAGGTTGTTAATGCTGGACAAGAACAGGCCTTCTAATATCTCCTTAAGCTCCGCATTGGGAAATTCATTGATATCATCCTCAGCAAGTCCAGAATTAGAATCACCATCCACCTCTGCAATATTAGCAGAGCAGGGCTCTCCAGTGCCATTCAAGCAATTGCACCTAGATCTCCCGCAATTACCAACTTCCTTATTTTTTATTCGTCCTTCTTCTTCGTCTTCTTCCATGAAACCATAGACCATATCAGCAAGGCACACAGTATCAGGATCATGCTCGCTACCACTGCTGCCATATTTAGTATTCTCATGATAATTATCACCGCAAAGTCTGGCTCTCACCATTTCATTCAGAGGATCTGTCACCTGCTTCGGCCTTGGAACCATTGTCATCTCAAACCGATGATCATGATGATAATTCCGATGAATTGCAGGCTGAGGAACCACTGCAGCAAGATTTGAAGTTGCAGCAGCATTAACAATCTGCATGAAGGATGATGACCTTATGTAATTGCTTGTAACAAACTGATTAGGCTTCTCCTCCATCTTTTGCTTTGAGCTATGGCCGCTGCCATTGTTGCTCGACCCAGATGGGGCCACATGCCTCGCTGCATATAGGATTCCAGGAGCCATTCTTCCCGCAAATTCAGAAACTTAATCCGATCCTTCGGAACAAACCCATATTGCCCAAAGCGCTCACAGACAGCAAGTTCGAGCAGCAATCTTTACATACTCCACCCGCCGGAAATTCTGGTCACTGCTTTGACGCGCTGGTGGTAACAATGCTGTCTGTCTCACGAATTGCAAAAAATGTGAAAGCACTATGGTCAATTCAATACCAATGGTCAATCCGCTCAGCAGTCAAGGGAATCGTTGCAACAATCTGCTCACACAACAGTCGACATTCACAGCTCTCTTCTATTTCCCTCAGCCCAGGAGGGGCCGAGGTCCAGGCCTCTACCGCTCCGATACCAAATTACAAACAAATACACAGGCAGAATCACACAGCAAACGTGAGACAAGCTCACTCAACTCAATGAAATCAATTGCTCAATTACATCACACTTATATAGGAAACTGCACTCACCTAATCTTCCTGAAAACGAGGAAACAAACCTGAATATGTGCAACCAATTCCTAATTACACCCTCTCGTTCAACCACTCACAACTAATTCTATTTCTGCATTATTCTCACAGATAGTGCATTAGGTTTCCCTAATACCATAGGCATCGCTTTCTTGTCAATGATCATTCATAGCCTCGAAGAAGGAACTTGCATCCCCCATTCCAACAATAAATTTAGAACAAAAAATTATATCATAATGTATATATATTTCAAATCCCTCTATCAATATACATAAAATAGGATGTCTCTTTTTAATTAACTTTCCCCTGGCATGCTCTAGTGTATCTTATGCACCTAAGGGTAATTTTTAATGTTCATACGGTAAAAGAAAGTAATTATATATCTCATATTGTTAAAAATTAGTACTTTGAACATGAGTTTTTGTAAGAACGTTTATCTACGTTACTCATGTTTTATATTCATTGGTTCTCATCATGATGTTAGTGACCATTTCAAATTTATCAATAGTTAAGTGTAATGAATTTATATCTCCATTTTTTTTTATGTTATACGCTAATGCCATTAGAAAATTAAAAAAATATTTACAATGTCTTGGTTGGTTTGATTTTAAATTAATGTTAGATGATCCAAAAATAAATATTATCATAGGTTATAAAGTTTGAATAACATAATTATTAAATTAAGATATTAAATTAATAATTATTATTCTAGAATATTTAATTAGTTTATGGAGACATTTAGAATTAGCTTATTGTTGTAACAAGATATGGCTCTCCAAATGTGTCATATCTTAGGCCTTTTTGTTAGCTAGTTATTTGGAATAGTATTTAATGTAAGTGGACAATTGTTATTTAATAAGTGATCCATAATTAGAGTGACCTGATTAATTAACTTCGACATTGGAGTATATGATGATGGAAATCCAACAATTAAAATTGTAGTTAAGAAGCTTTCATCAACAGCTTGAAAACCAACATTGATGATTTCTTGCACAATGTTTTTAAGTCGTGAAATGTACTCAAGGACATCACCACCTTTAGTTAATTTCTATTGAAGAAATTTTAATTGAAGATAAACCTTCTTTGATTCAGGTTGTGTATCAAAGAGATTTTTAAATGTATGTAAAGCAGCCCATGCATCAGAGGAATTCTCAATGTGTATGTACATTTCATTACTAATTGAAGCTTTTATAAGAGCTAATTCCTTGGCATCTTTTATTTCCCATTTTGAAAGTGTAGCTGGATCTGTTGGTTTATTTGTCTTAATGTTGCCATCACAAATGCCATGCCATAATTCATTAAAAATAAGAGTGCTTTCAATTAGACGTCTCTATGTCTTATAAGATTTCACTCCTCCTAGCTTATCAGTTTCAGAGAACAGATTAATTAATTTCGACATTGGAGTGTTGAAGCAGTGCACCAAAAGAATCAAGCAAAAAAAAAAAAATTGAGCAACTCGTCACACGAAACAAGCCACACAAAAAATGATCTATCGGGGCTTGGCTTTGACCCTCATATAGTCATTGAAACAGGAGAAAAATGACTGAGCTTTGCACTTGGCTCTAGTCAATTTCTCAAATATTTACAAGGTAACTTTCAAAATTTGACTTTTACAATGATGCTCTTGCAAAATTTGGTAAAAAAAAAAAAATGTTACCCCCCCTCAAAGTAAAATTACTTTGAGTCATACTTAGCTCTCCATAAACAAATTACAAAGCAAAAATCTTCTTATTACTCCAAAAAAATTTACAAATAACCTTATTACTCATAAATATTACAATATCCTTATTACTCCATTAAAAAAACATTACACACACACATAGATATATATATATATATATATATATATATATATACTTTATCTCTCCAAAAATAAAATATGCCTTAACTCTCTAAAAATTTACGAAAAAAAAAAAAAAAAATATATTCCTTATCTCTCCAACAAAGACTTTTTAGATTCACCTTAAAAAAAAATACTATCAAACGCTGGATTTTTTTACTTGTTCTTCAGGCTAGTTCTTGACTGGCTGCCACTGGCTAGTAGACGTTGGCTGGCTGGCTCTCATGCTGGCTGACTGGCATGCATGAACACACATCAACCATAATGAAGACCACGTGCTACCTCCACATTACATTGTTCAGTAGTTCAGTCTATACCCTAGTATTAATCCTGATCATATAATAATACTGCATAAACAAATCATGGAAAATGGTGATATCCCTAGAAGACCATTTCGCCACCAAGTGCAATAAGACTTAAAAAAACAGGTTATACAACGCTGCTGATGAAACAAGTTAACAAAGATCCAGAACCCTTATTTTTCAAGAGAAAGTCCCACAGATTTTGCAGAAAAGTCACATAAATTTTGCATTTTTTCTTTGATAATAAAAATAATTTTAGAATTTACAAATCTAAAATCAATAATAAAATTTTGTTCCTTTTAAACAAAAAAACTTGAAAAATTCCATACCAATCATTTGCTGATCAATTCAATGGAGTTTTCCAAGAACTTGTAGAGATGGAATCTCTTCCTCACATCTACTGCAGCATTATTGTAGCTCTGATACCACAATAATGGCCGAAGTGTCCTCAGACACGTAATTTTATTAATCACAAAAAATAATTAAACTGAAGAAATGTTTAAGCAAGCATCCACTAATGAGATTCCCTAAACATTCTTCTTGTAACGTTTCTAAAGTGAAAGTGTGTTCAACCTCTCTGGAATGGATCATGAAAAGGCATTCAATAAATTATTAAACATACCTTGTTTCCTCGGTTACGTTCTTCTCTTATCCCATTCCAAGACTAGGTCACTTATGCCAAAAAATTTCTTTTAACCTTTTATCAAATATCTCCATTTTATTTTGGTATTTTTTAGACTGAGCATCAACTTGTCTTTGATCATGTACATGTACGAGCTAGTAAATATTACATTGCAATGAGATTGGTTCTTATTGTATTTCCTGTAAGATTTTCATTATAGGTATAGGTACATGGATATGTATAGGAAAAAAATGTCAGTTCCATTAACTATCTGGAAAGGAGAATTATTGATGGATTTTTTAGTTGATATTATGTTTGACCACATAGAAAATTTAAGTTTAGCATCCCAATTTCTTTTGTTTTCCACCAAGATTATTTAAATTTGTAATAAAAATTTTAGTTGAGGATTCAACAAGTCCATTTCCTTATTGGTAATAGGCAATGCAATGTATGGGTATGATATTATAAACTTGGAAAAATAATTCTAGCCATAGAAGATAATTCTTTAGCATTATCTGCCATAATTTTTAGAGGGTAAATGAATCTACAAAGAATGTTACCTTCTAAGAATTTAATTAGGACAAGTTTAATTGTCTTCCTGAGATAATCTCAACCCACTTTATGAAATAATTAGTGGAGGTAAGGATCCATATATGATGACCACTAGACGGAAGGTTTATTTCTCCTTTGAAGTCTAGTCCCCCACTACTAAAAAGGCCCATTGCTTTTAATGGGTTTGAGAGGTAGGGTTAGAAATGTTTGCTTTCTAGTGAACATTTAATATGGAATACAAGATCTAACCTTCACATTGACTTGTGTGAATAGTGAAGACCAATAAAAACATCTTCTAAATATCATATGAGCAACAGCTTTCCATTTGAAATGACTCCAACACAATGCACTATGAACTTGTACTATGATTTCGTCTGTTTCTATTTCCACCAAACAATTAAGTGGCTCATTGAGAGGATCTTTCCAATATAATTTTCTATCTAAAATTCATTACTTAAGGGTTTTTAGCTTTAAATTCCTAGCATGATCATTATTTTTTTTTGGGGGGGGGGGGAGGGATGTAAATTCTAAAATAAATAGATAATACTAGAATACTAGGGTGAAATAGAGAACTTAAAAAGTATAGGAAGTTCACCTTCAATTTGATTTAAAAGAAATTTATCATAGGGTGTCAAAATTGTATGGCATGCCTTAAAGGTATCAACTTGAAGTACATTGATTCTGAGGAACTTAGTATTTGACTCAACCACGATTTTAACTAAGCCTTTCCCTTTTACTAGTTTAATAGCCTTAATTTGCTAATTGAACTCTTGAATCTTTGCAATCGACCTACTCCTGCTGCCATTACAATCCTACTGAACTAATATCTCCTTGATAGATGAGTGGGGTATATAGGAAATACTTTTAAAGTGGAATATGTGAGTCTCGAAGGATTTTAGGGGCTTTAACTAAGGCGAAGGCTTGTTTATCCATGATTTAATACTCAACGTTTTTCTAAAAGTGCTATGGGTTGTTCAAAACCTTGGCCATTCTTTTGCAGAAGGACAACCACAATTATTTTCTCAGAGGAAAAGCAGAATATTATAAACTTTTTTATTAAAATTCAGAATTCAAAGACTGAGGCTTCTCCTAATGCTATTTTGATATGATTAAAAGACCAATTGGATCTATCATATCACTTGATCTCAACCCTCGTTTTTAGCCTATTGGTAATATCCTTTACCAATATTACCAATTCAATGACATTAGGTATTAACCTTCTTAAAAAATTAACCTTTCCCAAAAAGGATTAAATTTCCTTCTTATGCTTGGGTAGAGTTATATTTTATATATCCTAGATCCTAATAGGACCAATTTTTATCCCTTATTTTGAAATAAAGAACCAAGTAGGTTTCCATTGATCATGGAAAAATAAGATTTATTTATTTATTTATTTTTTTTTTTTTTTTTTTGGGGATTTAGGGAACCATAATTTGTACATTTTTCAAGTCCCTGTTGCAAGTGTTTCAAATGGTCCTCTTCATCTTTAGAAAAAACAGTGAAATCATTTAGATAGATAACAATAAGATTGTGTTTTTAATAAATGAATGAAATATCCATCACTCACTGAAATGTTGCTCTAATGCTCATTATTCCACAATGAATTTTTTTTACATGAAGGTACCTAATGGGATAGTGAACGTTGTTTTATATCTATCCTTTGGGTAAACTAAAATCTGGTTATAACTAGAGAATTTGTCGATCATGGAGGTTCTACTTGAGCCTACTACTCTTTGCAAAAGATGGTTCATTTTTAATAATAATTAATTATCCTTCAATGAAGCTTTGTTTAGGTTTCTAAAGTCTACACATATAAAATTTCTTGAGTATTTTTCCTAACATGAACTAAATTCGCTGCCCATTCTGAATAGCGAAGTGGGACATTTATTTTAACGTCTAATAATTTTTTGATATCTTTCTCTATTTCAGACAATAATATAAGATTAATTTTCCTAAATTTTGTTGAAATGATTTTACTCCTTCCTTTAATGGGATTTTGGATTGGATAACTTGGGCGTTATATGTTTTAATATCCTCATGGTTCTAAGTGAACCCACCTTTATAGTATCTAAATAGATCCAATTATTTTTCTTTACGTTTGAGGACATAAAATTTTGGACAATTTAATAATTTTGGATCTCTATTAGAATTCACATTTATCGCTTCGATCTCATCCTTGACATTTGTAATAAATGGTTTCTTGGATGCATCCTCATGATTAAATAAATTTTCGAAACGGACTAACCCTCATGGTGTATAATTTTTTTAAATTGAATTTTGTCATGTTTTCTCATCTTATTTACAAAATCTAAGTCGGTCATCAGGTTATTTAGACTTTAGAATAGTTTTGAGAGTTTACATATACATTTTTTTATAGATTGACCTAATCATTAGGATCCTCGTCAAAAAAGGAATTAGAAAACTCATTTATAGATTCCATAAAACTTTTAATTTCCAAATTATCTTTGAAAACTTTATAGTGCCAGATGTTATCTGTAATAGTTGTCCTATACCAAATTTTCATAATTTAGAGAGAAGGAACTAGGGGTACAAATAATGAGGCAGAAATAACTAAAAATCATCTTGTTGATTCCACTTCTTGGGAATGTGAGTGAAATTTTCTATTAGGAATAAATTATCAATGAGGTCCCAAACTTAATTTCTATAAGCCGTCATTTTTACTTGGTTAATTACTAATTCAAAGTCACCATAAATTGAAATGTTTTGTATTTTGAACCTCTTCACTACTTCCAAACCTAACACCAGTGGTTCATATTATGAAATATTATTAATGGTTTCAAATTCTAACTTATATGATAAAACATGCTTCTCATTGTTAAGGGATAAAAACACTATACCAACATCATAATATTTCTTTAAAACAAGATTCATCCAAAAAAAAATTCACCAAATCTATGAGGTGTTATGCTTGTATTTAATATAGAAGCTACTCATTTCTTCACCATCATTATAAATTGGAAAAATTGTTGAGTTTTGAGAATCACTATGGTGTATGCATAGGCATAGGCATATTTAAATTCTTGATATAAACTTCTAGCTCATCCTCTAAAAAAAGGAATAGTCACACATGACATGTCCAACTATAGTGTCCCACCACTCTTGGATCCCCAATATCTTGAAAAAAACATGCCATATGTTGATGGAACATCTCCTACTATCACATCCATCACTATATTTTTTATAGGAATTCAAGCTAGAGATACTGCCAAATATTTAATCATTCCCATCAACTTCAATATTTTCGAATGAAAAGAGTACACATCTTTATATGGCCTACTAATCTCCAAACCCAAATTTTCCATAACTTCATTTGGCATGTGTAATATTCCTAAATTAGCATGCAGCTAATTGGAATATTAAAATCTAATTTTGCTTCATAGTTAGATGAATAAGAGGGTAGGGAGACCCATAAATCTCCTTAGTAGGAATAAAACCACTCCAAATGTGAATGGAGGGCATCAAAAGAGCTGGGTAAAGCTCCCCTATGTGCAAACAAGTAAGGAAGTATGTGGATTGGGTCAACTTTGACCAAATCAACAGCGTTGGTATGGAAGTAGTGGACATTCAATGAGGGGAAACGTAATTTTGGAGGGAGATCCTTTGCATGGAAGTAGTTCCTTTAATGAGTGGGGCGAAGGGTGAGGAAGCTCACCAAGAATATAAGGAAGAGGATGGTAGCCATTGTTATCATGTTTTTGATTATTATTGGATTGTGTTATGTTAATAATTTTAACTCTCTTCAGTTGTTTAGCTAAGGTTGCAGTGCTGTTCAACACAAGGGTGTTCCTCAGCGGGAATCCCACCTTCATCCTCGGGGGACTTGGAGTGCCTACTCAGGAGAAGTTCTTGAGCATTATTTCCAAATTATGGCATTTGGCCAAGCTACAAGTTTCTTCTACAGTGCAATTTCTGTTTAGAGATGTGCTGCGTTGCAGGGTGCAACAGTGGAGTGTTTCTTTGGATCATTTCTGAGCTTGTCTTTAGTGGAGGAAGGTTTCTTTCCATTGAGAGATAAGTACGGAAGGTCCTTGAGCTTCATAGCATATTTTGGCATTAGGCCAAGTCATCATCTTCCCGTACAGCGCAGTTCCAGTCCATGATTGCGTTATTTTAGAGATCTATTGCAGGGGTGATTTCAGTGCTCCATTTGGAGTGTTTTCTTTTCAGTAGTGGGATTAGCCCTACACTTAAAGAGTCCTTTGGAGGATTTATTTCCAGATCTATATTAGATTCAACCACCTCCTTTCAAGTGCCCAGTTGCAGAGTTTATTCAGCCCTAGGGCTGCATTCTAGCATTTTGATATTTTGTGTATTTCTGGAAAGCCTCACTGGGTTAGCTAGGAAATGTTTATGGGAGCATAGATCTCCATTTTTGGCCTTGTATGAGCATTGTATTATTAGATCCATTCATTTACATTTTCTAGCTACAATATTAGCCATTAAAACAACGTTGTACTTTCTTTAGATATTTTGTGTAGCAGCTGCATCTCATGTATTGGTGATTTTGATTGATGGAGGCTTCTCTTGCCTAGCTTGAGGGGTTTTTTCTCCATTATATTGTATACATTTGTTGTTTTTATACTTAATAACATGGATATATCATTTGGCTCATATGTAATGTGTTAATACTTGTTGCTATTTCCATTATTGTGAGCTATATTGTTGCTTTTCCCATTTTAGAATATTACAATGGTATCAGAGCATAAACTTGACTCAGCTTGTGAAGACACGGCATCTATGTTATCAGAAGAAGAAGAAGCTTCTCATAGAAGGGAGAAGACTCACAAAAGAGACAAAGGCAATTCTCCATTATTTGGAGAAATGGAGGGAAAGAAGTTTTCATAACTTATTCTCCAAACTATGCATGATATTAACAGAGAAATCAAGGAAATGAGGAGGGAAAGACATGAAGATCCCTCAAGAATATTTGCACATGAAGAAAGCTCTATTTCTTCATATTATGGGTGTGAGAATTCAACCACACAATTAGATCTACAATGCTCTACCATACCTATGTTCATAGCAGGAGAGATGGAGGAAGGAGGTACCAAAGGAGGAGACTGTTGGTGACTATCTTCAAGAGTATGAATCTCAATCACAGAGGTTCAGAGATCATCTAAACTTCCAAGAGTTTTGCAAGATAAAGGAGAATAGAATACCTAGCATTCATAATAGAAGAAGGAGGTGCAAGCAGCATGATTTGGGTAGATTCTTTCTATCTACTTTTGATGGGTCACCTAAATGTATAGCTAGGGCTTGGGTGAAGGAGCTAGACACCTATTTGTAGTAGCACCAAGTTTCAGAAGATGAAACCATTAGAGTAGCAGCCCTGCATCTTGAAGTTAAGGCTTATGCCTAGTGGTTTTATGAAATTTCTTCCTTGAATCATGTAAATGAATCTACTTATGCAAATTTGACTAGGAGGTCAGTGAAAATACTTGATGCAAAACTTTTTGAAACATCCTTGGTTGAGCTAGCCAAGCCTAAACAAATAAAAGCTTTGCATGAGTTGGAAGGATCTATAAACCCAACTCCATTCCAGAATGCTATTGAGGGGCTTAAAAACTTGTGTAATACCTTGCTAGAGGCAAGATCCCCACTTCAGAAATAGCTCTCTTCTCAAAATGAAGACATGGAGATCTATTTTTCAAAAGAGGATCTAAACAAAGAGCCTCTTAATGATTATGAGGAAATATCAATTCATGATGAAGGGGAAGAGAAGGTAAGAGGTGACAACGCTGTCACATCAGGAGAAAATCTAGTACCTCATGGAGAGGGAGGTTGTTAACTACCTATATTAATAGTGTAGTCCCTTATTATGTTAGTGTAGCCCCCCTTGTTGTTATTGTTGTACCCCTGTAACCCCCATATTGTTATTATTTTTCCCTTATATTATTATTTTTAGGTCGGCTAAGATACATTGTGGCCCCATGGACTCCTATATATAGAAAGGAGGTTTTGTCATTTGTATCATACAAGAATTTTTCATTCATGTAATGTATTGGAGGTTTCCCCCTCTAAGTGGCTTATTTATAAGGCGTTGATATCTCTTTTCTTCTCTTTTTGGAGCTGGTTTCACAACATTTGGTATCATAGCTTTGAGATTCTAGGGTTTCGCTGCTCCAAACAGGTCAACGTGGTATTTTCGCTATAAAGTTTTTTCTATGAAGGTTCTGAATATGAAATTTTTAGAGTGCGAAGTCAACATCCTGAGGAACATCGTCAAAAAATTTCAGAGCTTGGTTCACAACATTTTCGGAGATATGATCTGTGAAAGTTAGGTCATTTTGCAGGCTCCTGAATTTAACCTAAACAGGTCATCGTGGTATTTTCGTAATACATTTTTTTCTATGAAGGTTTAGAAGCTAAAATGTTTAGAGTGCAAAGCTACAATCCTAAGGATATTGTCAAAAGATTTCAGATGTTGGTTCACAATATTTTCGAAGATATGATCTGTGGAAGTTAGGGATTTTTGAGGCTTCTGAATTTCATCTTAAAGAGGTGATCGTGGGAAAATATTCATAGCTCTCTCTCTGAGCATCAGAATGGAATGATGTAAAAAGTGGCTGCAAGTACATGGACTATAGTTTTTTTTCTATCAATTTCAGAGCCAAAGGAGGAAACAGTGACACGTGGCAAGTCGTACAAGTTTGCTCTACTAAACTAGTCCAAAATTGGGTCATTGTGGGAGATTGGATATAACTTTGCCTTGAAGAATCCAAATCAGATCAGACCTGTGGCATTTGAAAGAAGCTTCAGAGGGATACTATGCGACTGAATTTCAAATATTTAGGATCTACAATTATAGAGATAATTCAATTTCAATATCGATCTCCTCAAAAGCAGGTAAAAGGTGTGTATTTGTTTCAGAATTGCATAAGTTTTGTGTAAAACAAAAATCAGTTTGAAGTGATTCCAAGGGCCTATTGAGCATATATTTCAGTATTGGGTTCTGAAATGCCTCCTAAAAATAATTCAACACCCAATAAGCCCTCATAAAGCTATACTATGACACATGAAGAGGAAGAATTGCAATATGAGATATCAAAATTACATTACCAAGTGCAACAAATTTCAATGTTACGAAGAGCAACCGAAGATGACATAGATGGTTTAAAAGTAGAAATGGAGGCTAAGTTGGATGGTTTGAAGGATAAAATAATAGCTAATATGAATGATAAATTAGTGGAAGATCACATCGAGCATCAACAACAAGTTCTCCAACTCTCAAAGGATAACCCAACTTTGGTGCAGAATCTAATGAAACAATAGGAGGATCAACATCACATTGAAATAAGTTCTGAATCAATCACAGAAACAAGAACTCAACAAGTACGATCAATTTCAAAGTATCTCATCAAGTGGAAGAACTTTCTTGTAGAAGATTCCACATGGGAGGATGATAATTTTATACAGAAGCATCAAGAAATAATCAAGCGTTGAGGACAACACTTGTTTGAAGGAGAGGGGCATGTTAAGTCCCTATATTAATAGTGTAGTCCCTTATTATGTTAGTGTAGCCCCACTTATTGTTATTTTTGTACCCCTGTAACCCCCATATTGTTATTATTTTTCCCTTACATTATTATTGTTAGGTTGGCTAGGATACATTGTGGCCCCACTAGGATTACAATGTGGCCCCATGGACTCCTATATATAGAAAGGAGGTTTTTTCATTTGTATCATCCAAGAATTGTTCATTCATGTAATTTATTGGAGGTTTCCCCCTCGAAGTGGCTTATTTCTAAGACATTGATATCTCTTTTATTCTCTTTTTGGAGCTGGTTTCACAACAGAGGTGGAGTAATTGCTCCAATGAGAGGAATTCTTGTACCCTTGCAAGAAGTTCCAAAGAATCTCACATATGGATATCAGGGCACAATCCATGAGCAACATGTGCCATCATTGATAGACTGTGAGATCTTGCAGATGAAAGGAAAATATAGGGAGGATGCGCAACATCAGGTGATTAGGAGCACACACCCTTATTTATTTCAAAACATTGATGCACAAAAGAGGCAGACTGATTTGCATAGTGAGAGCAAGGAAAAATTAGTCCACTCATTGATGCAATCTATTCTTGACATTGATGTCTCTTGACATGGAGGCATTACGTTGAGTATGTGTTATATTATTTCCATGACTAGTCACGTACGGGGGGGTCAGAGGGGGGGCGACAGCCCCGCCCTGTCGCGGTCCGGGGCAGCGCCCCAGGAAAAACATTTTGGGCCTTATTTTTCGATAGGCGGACCTACCCATGGTTTTGTGCATGGGTTTGCACATGGTTTTGGGGCATGATGGTTTTTAGCCCCTGGTATTTTGTAGATCTGTTCAAGGGAATACGGTTATGTTCTAATCCAGGGTTAATGGATTGGGGTATATGTATGCTTCGGCATGTATATATATCTGTTGTAACACTAAAAAGAATATAATGAAAAATCAAGCTGGTCATCCCGATTTGGGATCCAGGGGAAAATCTCTGTGTTTATCTGTTTTATGTTTTATGCTCTCGCTATTATTTATTTTCTGTTTTAAGATTCATTTGTAGATAATTTCTGTACAGGGTTAAAACCTACATTTGGTATCAGAGTTGTTTCGGCTTCAAGGGGATGCCTTTGTTGCTGAGGGGTTTTTTTCTTGGGCCTGTGGTAGACCATGTTCAGTGGGAGATCCGCGGGATCAATTCTTGCAGTGAAGGAAGATGGAAAGCAGTGGAAATATAGAGATCGAGAAATTTAATGGTCAGACTTTTAAGTTGTGGAAGCTCAATATGGAGGATCTACTGGTGGATAAAGACCAGTGGATCGCGGTAGATCCACGTAATAAACCAACGACAATGTCAGATGAGGACTGGAAAAGGTTGGATTGGAGGGTGAAGAGCACAATACGGTTGTTTGTCTCAGATTCGGTATTGTTGAATGTATCTGGGGAAGCTACGGCAAATAATTTGTGGAAAAAACTTGGGAATTTGTATCAATCTAAGTCTTTGGTGAATAAATTATTCCTATGGAAAAAACTACATAACCTGAGGATGAAGGATGGAGACTCGTTGACAGAGCATCTGAACGCTTCAATACTGTGGTAAGTCAGCTGTCATCTGTTGATATTAAAATCTCGGATGAAGATAAGTGCATCAATTTGTTGTGTTCTCTACCAGACTCATGGGACAGTTTGGTTATTGTAATGGGTAGCAATACAACTACCTTGAATTTTGATGACATTATCTCAGCCTTATTGTCGGAGGAAATGAGATGGAGAAATATGGAGGGTCAGAATGGAGATGCCTTATATGTACGAAGAAGGTCCCAAAACAGAAACAAGAATAAAGTTTCGGGTGGGGGATCTAAATCTAAAGGGAGATCTAAATCTCCTGGAAAGTTTGTAAAGGTGTGCTGGAAATGCAGAAAGGAAGAGCACTACAAAAAGGATTGCAGATCTAAAGCTCCTGAGAAAGGATAGGGATCTGATAATGCTCCTTCTACAGAGGCAAAAACCACCTCGGATGAAGGTGGGGATGTGTATTTGGCTTCTTCTTCAAATACACATGTAGATCATGAGTCATGGTTGATTGACTCGGGTGCATCCTTTCACTTCACTCCCCATAGGGAGTGGTTCTACGAGTATGGGAAATATGATGGCGGTGATGTCTTCCTAGGGGATGATAGGAAGGCCAAAATCGTTGGACGTGGAAAATTCAAGCTGAAGCTGCAAGGTGGAAGGATTAGAACACTTCTTGGTGTTCTGTACATTCCTGCATTGGCTATAAGTTTAATATCTGTAAGAAAGATGGATGATGCAGGTGTAAAAACAGTGTTTGAGAAAGATACCTATAATATGGTTCGGGGAGCACTGGTATTAATGTAGGGAGTTGGGATTGGAACTCTGTACAAGCTTCAGGGCAAAACTGTTATTGATGGGTGCAACAGTTCTATGGTTCCTGAAAGTGGAGCGGAAAGCCTAGCGGTCTCTGAAGAAAAGACCATGCTATGGCATCAAAGGCTTGGACACATTAGA
This sequence comes from Pinus albicaulis, assembly GCA_034641835.2. Classification (NCBI taxonomy): domain Eukaryota; kingdom Viridiplantae; phylum Streptophyta; class Pinopsida; order Pinales; family Pinaceae; genus Pinus; species Pinus albicaulis. Next base: position 341,743,198 of record CM076573.1, on the reverse strand, counting down.
AATAAGGGCCTTCAGATACTGCATGGAAATGGTATGGTAGTAGGTATGTCTAATTTCTCTCTAGATCTCGATTCTTGTGAACATTGTGTATATGGGAAGGAGAATTGGGTGAATTTTCCTTCCAGTACTAAGAGGGAAAACAAGATATTAGAGCTTGTGCACAGTGATGTGTTTGGACCTATGTCGGTTCCATCAATGGGTAAGTCTGTGTACTATGTTTCATTCATAGATGACTTCTCAAGGAATACATGGATATATTTCTTGAGGAAGAAATCTGAAATCTTTGATAGATTTAAAGAATTTAAGGCTCTGGTGGAAAACCAGACAGAGAAGAAGATAAAGGTGATGAGGACAAATAATGGTGGGGAGTTCTGCAAGAAGGAATTTCAAGAGTTCTATAAGAAGTGTGGTATAGCATGGCAGAAGACTACTCCATACACACCTTAGCAAAATGGAGTTGCAGAAAGAATGAACAAAATGTTGATGGAAAAGGCAAGAAGTATGCTCAGTGGTACTGGGTTAGGACAAGAATTCTAGGAAGAGGCAGTGGAGACTGCATGTTACTTGGTTAATAGATCACCTTCATCAGCGTTGGAGGATAAGACTCCACATGAGGTATGGAATGGTAAGAAAACCTCTCTTTCACATCTAAGGGTATTTGGATGTGATGCATAGGTACATATTCCAAAGGAGAAAATGACCAAGTTGGATAACAAATCTGAAAGGTGCATCTTTATTGGGTATAAGGATGGTTTAAAGGGTTACAAGATTTGGAACCCAGAAACAAGGAAGGTTTTTTACAGCCGAGATGTGGTGTTTAGAGAGGTGAAAGATGTTGTTAAACATGAATCCCTACCAAAGTAACCTGATAAGATAGAGTTTGAGCTAAAGGAGGATGAATCAGACTCTACAACAAAAGAAGACTCAGAAGAGGAAGAGCCACAAACTCCAGCTGTGAGAAGATCAGCTCGGGAAAGAAGACAACCAAAAAGGTATATTCCATCTGATTTCTGTTCAAATTTTTCTTTAACTATAACTGATGATGATCCCAGAACTGCCAGGGAGGTAGTAGATTCAGAGGATGGAAAACTCTAGAAGGAGGCCATGGTTGATGAAATGACATCCTTGCACAAAAATGTGGCATGGGATCTAGTGGAATTTCTAGCTGGAAGGAAGCGCATTCGCAGAAAATGGGTGTTTAAGAAGAAGATGAATGTAGTAGGAAAGGTGGAGAAATACAAATCTCGGTTGGTAGCAAAAGGTTATTCCCAGATGCCGAGAATTGATTTTGGTGATATTTTTTCTCCTGTTTCCAAAGTTACTTCTATTAGATTACTTTTATCTGTTTCTACTGCATTTGATTTTGAGGTAGAACAGATGGATGTGAAGACAACATTTCTTCATGGGGATTTGGAAGAGGAGATCTACATGAAACAACCTGAAGGATTTATGGTGAAGGGAAAGAAAGAACTAGTATGCAGGTTGAAGAAGTCTCTGTATGGGTTAAAACGGTCACCAAGGATGTGGTATCAGAAATTTGATAACTATATACGGGGACTTGGCTTCATCAGAAGCAAGGAGAATCACTATGTTTATTTTAAATTAATTGGTGACCGTGTTATTTATTTGGTCTTATATGTGGATGATATGTTGTTGATTGGAAATGACAAAGAAATTATCCAAGATTTGAAGACCCAACTAGTCTCCAAATTTGACATGAAGGATCTTGGTGCTGCAAACTATAATTTGGGCATGGAAATTAAGAGATACTGGGGAAAAAGGAAGCTCTGGTTTAACCAGAGGAATTATGTCAAGAATATATTTTATAGGTTCAATATGCAGGATAGTAATTCAGTGAATGTTCCAATTCCTGTAGGTGTAAAACTGTCTATTGAACAGTGTCCCAAGACACAAGAAGAAGAGGAGGATATGTCCCGTGTTCCATATGCAAGTGTAGTGGGTAGCCTGATGTATGCAATGGTCTGTAATAGACCAGAAATTTCACATGTAGTGGGATTATTGAGCAGGTTTATGTCAAACCTAGGGAAGGAGCATTGGACAACAGTGAAGCAGGTTTTAGGATATTTGCGTGGCACTAGTGATTATGGCTTGTGCTACGAGGGAAGACCAGGATTGGAAAGAGTGTTGGACATTCGTTGTTTTATTGATGCAGATTGGGCTGGATATATGGACCAAAGAAGATCTACAAGTGGGTATGTGTTTAGCCTATTTGGAGGTGCAGTCAGTTGGATGAGTAAAAGACAGTCTGTAGTGACTCTTTCAACTACAGAGGCAGAATACATAGCAACCACTCATGCAAGCAAGGCAACGGTTTGGTTGTAGAGATTGTGTTCAAGTATGGGGTTGGTGCAGCAAGATATAAGGATAGACTGTGATAGCCAAAGTGCAATTTTCTTGGCTAAGAACGCTACTTATCATTCAAAGACAAAGCACATTGATGTTCAATATCACTTCATGAGAGATATGTTTGAGGCTAAAAGGGTGTTGCTGGTAAAGGTGGAGACCTTGAAGAATGTTCCAAATGCATTGACAAAGTCTGTGAGCACTCAGAAGTTCTCTTGGTGTAGAGAAACAATGGGTGTTGTAGAACTGGGCTAATGACTAAGCTGTCCTGTGGTCCGCTATGGAAAGAAAAAAAAAGTGGGAGAATGTTGGGTATGTGTTATATTCTTTCCACGACTAGTCATGCCTTATTTTTTAGTGGGCGGACCCGCCCATGGTTTTGTGCATGGGTTTGCACATGGTTTTGGGGCATGATGGTTTTTGTCCCCTGGTATTTTGTACATCCGGTCAAGGCAACTATGATTATGTTCTAATCCAGGGTTAATGGATTGGGGTTTATGTATGCTTTGATATGTGTATATATTTGTTGTAACACTAAAATGAATATAATGAAAAATCAAGCTGGTCATCCCAATTTGGGATCCAGCGGAAAATCTCTGTGTTTATCTGTTTTATGTTTTATTCTCTTGCTATTGTTTATTTTTTGTTTTAAGATTCATTTTTAGATAATTTGTATACAGGGTTAAAACCTACACATTCCACTTGGGAGACCACCATATCAAGAGATGATGAGAGATGATTTATATCTGGTTGCACCACTCATAGATTTCAGAGGGGTGAAAAAACTGCGAGGACTTGACACAACGCAGAGAGTCTGGGGTAGGGTCAAGGAGGAGAGAGAAATTATACCAATATCAATACTACCCACTCTCACCAAACATCTTGTGCTGAGAAAGATGGCACCATCTTGGTGCAAGGAGATCACTCCATGGCTTTGGAGAATCAGAAGATAATTCCACATTGGGAGGAATCTTCCATATTTGTTAGAGGTTGGTCGCCACTCATGCTTGCATTGGCCAAAATCAGAAATTTTTTGATGGGTGATAGCTTCTCATGGAAGGCTAGCCTCCAAAAACTTTCACCTTCACTAGAGCATGAGCAGTTGCAGGAGGAGCAGAAGAGGCAAGATTGCAAAATCCTGATGTATGAATTTGGCATGGGAGATGTCAAAGAAGAGAGAAACAAAGTAACAAGTGCTTCACATGTAAATCAATAACGCTTTCATTATTGAATATTTACCCTTATTGGAGATCCCAGCTGTTATTGGAATACTCTAAGGATCTATTTTCATGAAGAGTGCTTGATGACTAGTTATTAGATTGGAGATATGCAATGAGAGATGGGGTCATCTATTTTCAGATTAGGATCTTCTTGACTAGATCCTCTAAACTCAAGGAGAAACTACTAGATGCAACATATGAGGGGTTGCTCTCCAAACCCACTGGTTTTATAAGAGCATACCGTACTATCATGGAGGGATTCATTTGGGAAGGCTTCAAAGCGGAGATGCACAATCATATGAGGAGATGCATGGATTGTTTGGAGGATGAGGAGAGACATAAATATTTGTAAGAGTTATCACAACCACTTCCTTTCTCATTGCGAGTGAGAGGAGGCCCATCTATGAGCCACCTTACGAGCTTGAACCAAGTACATGGTCAAGGCTGTATTTTCGTACAACATGATTCATTTACTATGTATTTGTATTTCCTTACCATTCATGTGTAGGGCATTGCTCCAAGAGGGGGCACTCTTTATTCTAGACTTAATGATTTAATTGAGGCCATAAGAAGTATTGATGATGGCCACTTCCTAGGAGATCTTGGGGAGATGATATCTGTTAGACTCCTATACCAATAGGTGTCATTTTTCATGATTGTCTTGATTGAACTATGGAATATGTTCAAACCTTTTTCTTGAGCAAAGGTGTTCCATATTCTTGAAAAACCAAAAAATCAAATAATTTAAAAAATGTAAAGAGGGTATACCCTAAAAGAAAAATCAAAGGGTAAGAAAATAAATTGGTCAAGAAAATGAAAGAAATGAACCCCAAGCAAAAAATAGACCAAGGAAAGTGTGCAAATCCAAATGCCACTACTATTTCATTTTTTGTAATAAAGCAATTGTGTGCAGCTTGTCAAAATTTTGCCACAATTTATGAAGAGTCAAACTGTTTAAACTTGACTCATTCATGTTTCAATTTCATGTTGTAGAATAGAGAATAAATATCTGACTAAACAGTTTAATCTTGGCAGATAAGTAGAATAGGTAGAGTTAATAAAAGGTGCTCAACAGTTTAATCTAAGCCCTTGGATGTAATAAGGGTAGAATTAGATAGATTTGCCTTGTAAAAGAAAAGAAGATTGATAAGGGTTTGCAAGTCCAAATGCACCCTAATAAAGAAGAGAAAATGGTAGTGTCAAGTAGATAGGGTAGGTAGATGGTGTTGCAAAACTTTCATGTGATGAATGATGCTGTTAAATATGTTTAATCCTTTACCTTCATCACAAGTACTCAAGCAGAAAATGCACTGAAGAATTCACAGAAGGCAAAATCAAAATCATTAACTTCCCACACCACTTTTTCCCTAAGTTTTTACTAATTTCCCCAAAGTGCTAAGGTATTTGGAGATCAAAAGGGCTCAAGGCATTTCCTTGACTTTTGGAGGGACCGGACCCTCGGCCTGATGATCAAAAAGACCTAAGTACTTGAAGTTATCCATTATCATTCACTTTCAATCTTTTCCTAAGTAAAATCCCATTTTGCTTAGGAAAATCATGCAAAATTCCATAAAAAATCCCTCAAAATAACTTACTATTCTAAGTTTAAGTGTTGAAGATGAGATATTGCAATTTACTTCAGAAATTGTCACTTTCTTAGATGTACAAAGTTTTTGAGTTCCCTTGTCCCTTTGTCATATTAATGTTTAACTCTAGTTACTAAATCCCTAGTGAAAATGCCTTATCCTAAGTATATAATTCCTTTTAAATTAATATCCCAAAAACCCCTCTATTATGTTTTAACCAAAGTATTTACTTCCCAAATATTCATTAAAAACTCGCTTCATACGCCCTTTGGTTAAATATATCTCTATATCATAGTCCCGCCCCTATGGTAATTAAATAATGTTTATCTATTACCATATAAATAGAAATATCGAAATAAACGTTTAAACATATAATTCTATATGTTTAACACCAAAAGAATAAACCCGAAGTTTTATTTTTAAAACCAAAACTTTGGAAAAGCCCCTATGCCACCGTGGCCCATCCACCTGGCATTCCACCCGACGTTTCAACCACAATTGAAACCCCGCCGCGACCCCTCTTTCCATTATACCATGGGATTAATTAATTATTAGAATTAATTAATAACCAACTACTTCCACCAATCAACTCCCGCCCGGGGTGATTAATTAACGATAAATATATTGGGCCCGCACCATTTAACTTCCCACAATCTCCCCGTCATTGCAACCGTCGGATCGCCCCTTCAAAGATCAACGCTCCTCGGCAATTCCGCTACCCATCCTTTGTCAGAGCTTTAACGCGCGGGGGCTTGGTGGTATTTGACCAGTCTCCCGTCCACGTGTCGATACTCTAATGGAATCGTTGCCCGCTCATCTAATACCACCTTTGTCCATAAGCGGTGCGGGGACTAACCGCTTACCGCTCAGCCCCCCTGCCCCACGTCAGCTCGTACCAAAGTGACGTCACTCCTCGAAAAACTAAAAACCCCTTTTTGACTTTGGAAATAAAACAAATTCGCGTGTTTTTATGTCATTTTCATCATTTGAAAGCGACTGCGCTTTCTGCTACGAAATTCAAATTTCCACTGAAATCCACTGTTCAATTCGATTTCGCTCCAGATTTTCGCCAGACCTGTGTTCAAACGTCCTCCTGCTACCACTTGATACCTGTTAAAAGCCAGCTTTCCTCCAAGAACAGGTATTTATCCTATAGCGCTTCGAACTTCAAAAGAAAGTCTGTTTTCCTTGTTTTCCACTGGATTAGTGTTTAAATCATATTCCTAAGATCATTCCCTGAGTTTTTAAACTGTCAATTGTTCCCCCGAACCTGCAATTGTGCCAATTTCCCTCATTAAAACTGAAATCACGAAATTTCTGTGAAGAAAACCCAGAAACTGCCATTTTGAACACACAAGAACCAAAATGGGAGTTCCTGTAGCCTTGAATGATGCTCCATTTTGAACCTGGTTAAAACCTCACTCCCTTGTCCATTGGGGAATTGCTTGAAAAATCTACTTAGTTGTCCCCTGAAGAGGTGACCAGAAGATCACATCCTTGGATAAACAGTCTTAATACTAGTCATAAGACTTGTTTACTCCAATATTTTTATCAAATCTATTCAAACAGAGGTTAGAAAGCATAACAGCTAAAGAGTATCAGTGGTTAAAGTGTATCAGGTAAAAGTTAGGGTGAAAGTTAAAATGAAGTTACAGAGCAGTCAAAGGTAAACAGTAAAAGTAAATACAAAAGGCAGTAAAATTGGAAAAAGAGATGAGAATACTTTCACCAATATGGAGGTTTGTCTAAAGTGAAAGTAAAACAGTCAAAAGAGCAAGAAAGTAAAAAGATGAAAAAACATAATAAGAAGGAACATTTTTGCAGAAATTGCATATTTTAGTCATAGTTTTGCAGAAACTATTGTGATCAATAAAAGATGAATTTTACAAAACTGAAGGAGGTTTATGTGATTGAGAGGGCCATCTACAAAAACCTCTCTCACTTTTCTAACAGCCATTATGGTTTTGGAAATATTAAACAATGTTGGAAAGCACGTTTTGCAGAAAATTCCAGTTTAAGTCATCAATTTGCAGAGACGATTGTGGCCAATCCAAAATACTTCATACAAAAATGAAGGAGGTTTTTGTTCCTAAAAGACCCATCTACAACAACCTATCTCAGTTTTTTCACAGTGGTTTTATAATGAGAGATACATGTGCATCTTTACAGGCCATTTTTCAGACTCTGTAAAACTCTGTTTTACACATATTTTTTACAGAGACTATTATGCATAGCTGGAGAGGAATTTTGGGAAAATGAAAGAGGTTTATCTCACCAACATATTTATCTACAATAACCTCTTTCAATTTTTACATATCTATTACGGATTGAGAAATACAAAGATATCATTGGACCCCAATTTTGCAGAATTGTTGGAGCAGATTGCACAAAGAAAGGAAGCAGTTAGTGACTTGGATGCCTCATCATCAACTAAGAGTTGGATCAAATTCGAATTCTTCTCTTTGTCATCACCTATCCATACAAAATAGTTCAAATAGATGCATTAGTTTGAGTGTCCTTTAATTAAGTTCTATTTATGTAAATAGTTGGAGAGATTTGTGAACCAATTTTGATATTTGTTTCAAGATATTTTTGTTTAGAATTTGTATAAATACTCCACTCTTGGAAGCATTTGGGGTGGATTCTATTACTTTGCTGTAAAATTGAGATTTTCGGAATAAAAGCGTTTTGGAGAAGTTTATTTGTGGCTTACTGGATGACGCTTTGAAGCTCAGGACTTTTTGCAGGATTCATGTGTTGGACTGCAGTTCAATAAGTCTTTCTACTCTTTGTCTTAAATTTTATATCAGTTTATGATATCATTATGTCCATTTCTGAATAATTTACATAAATGATTGAATCAGAATTTACTTAATTGTACTCTGATTTCAGATGTGATTGTTCTTAATGTTTTCCTTTAAATTGGTTATAAGCATGAATTCTTAAATGCTCTTGCTTTGCTAATTTAAACATTGTTGATTACTGTAATAAAGAATTCTTCATTGCTCTTTGTTTGTAGTCATCTCACTTCTTTCTTTTGAACATGGTGAAAGATTCTTAGCTGCCTTTCATCACTTCAAAATCATCCCATCCACCTTAAATTTTAAGGATTGTTCTCTGTCTAGCTATCTTGCCCTGTAAAGCCATCCTGTGCGTAAAATAGAAATCCAGTAAAGCCATCCTTTGACTCCATAGCCCAATGGACTGAAAACCCTCAACCTTGCCCTTAGTTTGTGGATTCCACCATTTTCCCAAATAAACTCTTGGATCTATAACTCTAGCCTAAAACCTTCTAAGAACAAAGATAAATTATAAAGAGAGAGCCCTCTCTGGATGCAGATTGGCTAGATTCTGCATCTGAAGGTTGGTTTGTGGTTACCTCGGGTATACTTTCCTCTTACACAACTTCTAGGAAAACCTGAGTGATAACAATATCTTATGCAGGGTGTGCTCAATTTGCACCATACATCATACACCTTCTCCAAGCGTGTGAGAAGTCCGGGGAATAAAACAAGTAGTTGGGAAACCACTCATCATGCCATATTTTGATGCAATTAGGGGTAAAAATGTGTTGGTTGCACTTGAGGGACCATTGTCCTTATCCATTAGTACACATGGAAACTAGCATGATTTTGATTGTGATCCCATATGTTGATGATGTTCTTATTATTGTTAGGGACATGATTGGAGGGATGACACATTGGTTGGATTTGTAGATTGGGAATGAATATTCCCACCCCGCTTCATGCTTTAGGAGGAGCATGGGAAATTATATGGCTGCTACATTATATAACTTGTTTCCTTATGAGGTGAGCCATATGATTGAATTGAGTCCTTGGGCAGAGCCTCTCATGAGCATGTGGGAGTATTTTTTCTATGAATTACCATTCTGGAGGGTGATTCATTTTATATGGATGATATCTTAGAGGTTGGAGCTTCACATGGGAATGAAGGTTCCCTAAATTTTTTAGATCTATCTTGCAGTTTCTAGAGGACAAGCAACCTTTGGGAGGGGAGGATTGTAATATTCCTAAATTAGCATGCAGCTAATTGGAATATTAAAATCTAATTTTGCTTCTTAGTTAGAAGAATAAGAGGGTAGGGAGACCCATAAATCTCCTTAGTAGGAATAAAACCACTCCAAATGTGAATGGAGGGCATCAAAAGAGCTGGATAAAGCTCCCCTATGTGTAAACAAGGGAGGAAGAATGTGGACTGGGTCAACTTTGACCAAATCAAAAACACTGGAATGGAAGTAGTGGACATTCAATGAGGGACAACATAGTTTTTGAGGGAGATCCTTTGCATGAAAGTAGTGCCTTTAATGAGTGGGGATATGGGTGAGGAAGCTCACCAAGAATATAAAGAAGAGGATGGCAGCTATTGTGATCATGTTTTTTATTATTATTGGATTGTGGTCTATTAAGACTTTTGGCTTTCTTCAGCTGTTTAGCTAAGATTGCAGTGATGTTTAGCACAAGGGTGTTCCCGAGCAGGAATCCCACCTTCACCCTCGGGGGACTTAGAGTGCCTATTCAAGAGAAGTTCTTGAGCATTATTTCCACATTCCGGCATTTTTCCACGCTACAACTTTTTTCTACAACGTAGTTTCTATTTAAAGATGTGCTGAGCTGCAGGGTGCAATAGTGGAGGGTTTATTTGGATCATTTCTGAGCTTGTCTTCAGTGGAGGAGGGATTATTTCCATTGAGAGATCAGTAAGGAAGGTCCCTGAGCTTTTGAGAGACTATGTTCTTTTAGAGATATTTTGCAAGGGTGAGTGCAATGCTCCATTTGGAGTGTTTGATTTTCAGTAGTGGGATCAACCCTACACTTAAAGAGTCCTTTGAAGGATTTCCTTTTAGATATACATCAAATTCAACCACCTCCTTTCAGGTGCCCAGTTGCATAGTTTATTCAGCCCTAGGGCTGCATTCTGGCTATTAGGTTCCCGTGATTTGATAGATTGGTAAGATCAAATGCACATGGTAACATCAGACCAGTATTTGGAGTCCTAGGACCTAGGCTTCCTAGAATCATAGAGGGATCTCTCTATTGTATGCAAAAGATGTGAACTTTTTTTCTTTTAGGGTTTGATTTTAGGCTAATTTTTAAGTGTAGGGTTTGTTTGTTTTTTTTAGTTGGGTAAGATGGTCAAGTAGAATAGATAGAGTGAGGAAAAATTCAAGTCATTGGGCTATGGAATCTATAAAATTCATGGGAAGTTCAACAATGAATGAGGGTGCATAATAGGGAAAATAATGCATGGTCAGTGGATTTTTAAGGTTTGTGTGAAATGAGGTGAACATCAAGTTTGTGAATAAAGTAGGGTAAAGGGAAATCAAGAATCCTTTGTCAAATACTTAAAGAAAGAAGGGAATTCAACACTATTTAGCATAAATAAGTAATCAATAGACAGGGCACACCAATAAATATTTGATTCCACTTAAGAAAATAAGCATTTTAGACAAGCATTCCAATGAAATATAGAAGGAAAGAAACTCATTTAACTTCTAGTGGTTTCACCTTCAAGGTTAGAAAACATTTAAGATAACATATAACTTTAATCAAGGAAGAGGGAACTCCTAAACTTCATTGAGCATAGCTATAAATATATTCAAAACAAATTTTCAAGCATGGAAAAAGGGTATGATCGAAACATAGCCTCTTCGACAAACCTAACCAAGTGGTACTTTGAAGAATAGCCTCAAGAACAGTGTTTTTGTGATATCAAACGAGCAGGGCTTACCATAAAACATCTATGATATCTACTGTATTAAACCATTCATGAGATAAATAACCTTAGGAGGGTTTAGAGAGAAATTAAGGATTCTCTAAAATCACCTAGAAGAGGAAAACATAAAGGCAATGAAGGACAAACAGAGCTAAGGTGACTTTGAAGAACATTTCTTAGTCTAAATCCTTTGTCCAGCTGCAACATAGAAGGATGAAACACCATATACATAAGAAAACATGAACTGAATAGAATCACATCACCATTAACCAAGTTCAGGGATCTTGCAAGCAAGCCTTCTCCATCAACAAGCAAGACAAGCCATTCACAAGCTCCACAACACCAATTTCCTCTTCAAGCTCCAAAAAACTATATATTTCTCTCAAGAGTCATCAAATCCCAACCTTTTACAATGAAGCCCTCATGCTCTATTTATTTAGAAAAGGAGGGAAAAAACCCTAGATAGGGTTGGAAAATGTCAAAATCACCCATAAATGTCATTAATGCCCAAGAGACCATGTAAGGCCCAAGGCACAAAATATCCCATGAAATAAATGCTAAAATAACTACTAGCACCTGATTTTAGAGTGATTTGCCTCAAAAAACATTAAAATATCATTTTTCATTAAATGAATGTTTTTTGTTGACTTTTGGCCAAAAACACACAATGAAGTCTAAACGCGCAACACCTTCGTGGGCAGACAATAGGTCCACTTGCAGCCAATTTTTGGTGACATTCCCGATGTTGAAATTTGTCCCGTGATGGCCCGTTGGAAAGCTTGATGAGTCTAATTTCTAAATATACCTTTGGTTTTCTGATTGAGCTCCTATAAACTGTTCAAAAAGACAATTTTCCAAAACTGCTCTAGGTGCAACGCCAAGCCTGAAAATGAGTCAAAAAGGTGAAAAATGAGGTGTTTTTTGACCTTTTGAGGAGTAAAAAATGCTCCAAATGCTCTGAAATTTGGTGAGAAGAATGTAATAGGCATGAGGATTCCAAAAATGTAAAGTTATCCCTCTGAATATGTCTGAGATGAATTCAGAGGGCTCCAAATTCACAAAAAACCAAAAATTGTCAAAATCTTTTAAAATTTGGTGGATGTCTCCTTTATGGGGTTTGCGAGACCTGTATTGAAGATTGTGCCAAGATTCCAATATTAGCTTGGCCTTTTCCCTCTTTGAGTGCTTGTAGCTTGGCATGGGCCTTCTTGAGTTTAGCCCTTGCAACATGATTTCTCCGGGCATAATGTTTGGTCATCTTTCTTTGTAAATAAAGGTCCTTATTTGCCCTATCCAACTTGGCCTCCAAGTGTATGTTAGCTCTTTCAAGCCATGGCTCCCAATCATGCTCTATCTCCATAGCAAGAAGCTCATTTAGAAGAAATTGTTCTTCCAAGGCTGATTCTTGTTCTCTATGTTTTTCCAAAGCCTTCTTCAATCCCATGGTTCTTGGTCTTCTCCTAGTCTGCTCTTCTTCATATTCACTTCCCTCATAGGTGCCCATGAATTCTTATAGCTTTACCTGTGCTCTTTGAGCTTCTTTCGGGGCCTTCATTTCTCTAGCCTCATAAATTGCAATTTGTGCCCCTAGCTGCCTATTTTCCAGCTCAAGGGAATCATTCACACTCTTGGCCCTATTTAGATTTGCTTGGAGGTCTTCAATTAGGGAATTTTTGTTTTGGATGAGAAAGTTTGATATCCTTGCTTCATTATCCTCATCACTGTCTACCTGAATGATTTAAAACTCCCTCTCAACTTCATGATCTTCCTCTTCTTCCTTTACCTTTTGTTTTCCCTTGTCAAGCTTTTGAGCTGAGGTGGATGGCATGGTCCCTTGCCTTTTTGAGGCAAAAAATACAAGTCTTGATCCTCTTTGATATTTCAATGGAAGAGGTGTAATTGTGGCCATTTTAGTGTATTGATCATGGCTGTCTTCATTTGTTTCCATGTTTTCCTCTTCACTAACCTTACTATTGCTTACCTCTTTTCCTTCAATATCAACATCATTTTCTATCTCCTCACTAATATCTGCACTTTCATTTTGTTCATCATCGAAGCTGCTTGCTTCTTCACTGTTGTGATCCTCATTTTGATTATCATCCTCCTTACTTTCTTCACTGTCATTATGACTGTCATGAATATTGTCATGGCAGTCATGACTATCTTCAGCCTCTTCTTCATTTTCTGCACTGTCAACATCCTCTTTGTCTTTTTCATTTGCCTCATCTCTGATTTCTTGTTCATATTTTCTTAACCCATTCTCACTGTCAAATCCTTCATTTCCTTCACTGTCATTACCCTGTTTTGTTTCCATGTCCCCTGCCTCTTGTTGGCTCAGCTCATCATCACCCTCATCCTCATTTTGGCTTGACTCATTGTCACTCTCACCCTCTTCATTTTCTTCATCATCATCACCCTCCTTTGTTTCCATGTCTTCTACCTCTTGTGGGATCAACTCATCATCTCCTTCTGCTTCATTTTGGTTTGATTCATTATCATCCTCAACCTTATTTCGGCTTGACTGTTCACTGCCACTTCCTTCTACATCTGATGCATCAGGAGAAGATGGGGAAGGGATGTTTTCTTGAGGTGAGGATACTTGTGTAGATGATGAAGCATGGTCAGTAGGAGGTGATGGAGGAGTGGAGGGAGGAGGATGAGATGATGAGGATAAACTAGGCTAATGATGAGGCTGTGGGTTGGTGAAGATTTCATGAGCAATGAAAACCTCCCAAGGTATGCCTTTTTTCTCCAACTGATGTAGTACCACCATCTTGATCAAGGAGTGGTGGAGAAAACTATGCATTTAATGGGAATAGCTCCTCCTTCGGACAACAAAAGACATATTTTCAATACTCCTATAGAGGTAGTATGGAAAATGAAGCATCTTGACTCTAGTGAAATGCATGAGTAATCTGATATGGTAGGAGTAGAGCCTAGAGTACCTTCCCTCATAGGTAAAGTACTTCATGATGACCCTCATCAAGGGTTCATACCTGTCTAGCAAGTGTGAGAAAGGGAAAATGGTTTTGCAGCCCTCTTTGTACCTAGGTTTGATATAGGGCTCAAAATAGCTCATGTCCAACTTGGCCCTCTTGAAACACTTTTCACCAACATCAGGAAGTCTAGTAGCATGGGCAATGGTATCTGATTATAGCTCAAATTATACCCTTGCAAGATTTACCTGTTTATTGTGTAGGTTGAGGACAAACAACCTAGTGAGCTCAGGGTGATTGTGCACTTGTTTGACCTTTTCACAAAACTGATAACACCCCACATTTTGAAAGCATGTGAGGATCATGGGGGAGGAAGTAATCTCCACTATTTCTAAGGGTTCAAATCTATTAACTTTACCACCCTTGTGCTTATGCCTCATAAGCACTTGGCCTCCTTCACTGCTGACACTTCCTTCTTCTCCTGATATGGTGATTAGGGTTACTTTTGGACAAACTTGGGCCTGCTTGTGTAACTTGGTGGGAGGAAAAAGATGGTGAGGGTAGCTTTTGTGAATGAGTGAGATGGAGGTGGGTTTATGAATGATTTGTTTTGATCTTGGAGGAGGGTTTAACTTGAACTGATTTGTAATTACCCTAACTCATACTCCCTTAACTGATAATCTTGCTTGGAGGTCAAAACAAAAATTTTTCCATGAGGATATAGGGTTTGTAGGCACTAGGATTTGATTATTCCTCTTTAACCATTAAAGCACAAAAGCCACTTGAGGAGGAGGAAAAATGTCCACTTACCATATTTAACTTCTTTGCATTATCTTGAAGGCAGTTTGGAGGATGTTTCTATGTGCTCGGGAATTTTTTTTGCAATTTGGAGGTTTTCAGGTCTAAATAAAGCACCTGCCCACGTGTAGGCCTACTGGTCTTCTGGGTGCAGCACTGCACACCTCGTGTAGGATTGCCAGTCCCTGGGCACACAACCTTGCAGAAATGGACCTATCGAGTTCCTCTGGGTGTAGAACTTCTCGAGCTTTGGGCAAGTTGAGCCCTCCTGGGCACAATCGGGTCTTTTTTAAGCATAGCGTTGGGTGAGCTGGGTCCTCCTGGCCGTAGTGCTGCCCGCGTGCAGGCTTGTCGGGCCTCCCCTATGCCTGTCAGGTCCTCCTGCTAGGTGAACAGACAACACTTAGCTGTAAGTGCAGCGCACCCCGCTCTAGGCGCAACGCAGTGTATTTTTACACTGCTTTTTCTCCTCTACGCATAGCGTTGGGTGACTTAGCCCATAAATTGACCAAAACTCAGGAATTTTCTCCTTGAGGATTTTAACTCCTTTGCATATGCATAATGAGATGGGAGGAGAGTAAAAATGGTCTTTATATACCTTTAGGGAAAATAAATTAAAATCAAAACCCACTTTATAATGTTTTTTAGTCCCTTTATCACTTCATTGATATTCTTTTTAACTTTTGCAGTGGGTGACTTGAAAACATAAAACTAGTCCCTTTTCCTCTTAACCATTTCTATTTGCTACTCCTCAGGTAGCTGATATGATGGACTTTGACTCTTTTTGGCCTTTTGATGCCTTTAAAACTTGTTTTGTAGATGCCTATTTGAGTTATATGATTCATTGTGTTTGGGTCATGCTCATGTCTTTCAACCACTTTCAGTCAATAAGTGTCATGAAAACTTTGAAGTGAATTTCTTACTTTTGATCTCTTGGGCATGATAAATCCATTTTTTACAACTACTACAGCTCTCATAATCATGTATTCTATCTCCTTGTTAGGCCACTTCTGATTTTTTCAGGTGCCATGACATAATGATTTAGCCCTCTCTGATGCTTCTTGTTGTTGGACATAGTTAGCTTGGCAGACCCTAGAATTCACCTACAACAATCTCTTGAAATATACTTTTGTTGTTGATGATGGAAACCTATCATATTTATTTTACCTTTCTCGTTGACCATATTCATCAGGAAAAACTCCTTGGAATGAGCTTGGAATATTTGCAGGTAAAGATATCCTCAGGAAACCTTTGTTGCTCTTATGGAGTCTAAACTTACCTTTTTACCTTATTTAATCATCTTACCAAAATTTTAGTTGTATGGGCTATCTAAGAAGATTCATTAGTGTTGTCTTATAATTTCTCTATAGCCCTTTCAAGTTCTCTCATTTATGTTTAGTTCATCTCACCTTTTTCCCTTATTCATTTATAACTTCCAAAAATCTTCAATTCATGCTTGGTTGTGCTGGAGTGCCTCTATCCTCGTGATTTTCTGCATTGGCTTTGCTTGGCCTAATGTTGGTATAATTAGTCCTAGAAACCATGATTTTCCTTAAACATAGGCTACTTCTTCTTCCATTTTCTTGTGCATATCTTTGATGAGGAGTAAGCCTCTTCCCTTACCAATTTTCCTACTGATAGTTACCTTGACACTCTTGTAGAAATGTCAAATATGGACAGTTGCCCTCTACAGAATTTGTATTTTATTTAAGGAGGTCTTCTTTGAAGGTTTTCTTGATTTGTCTTGGAACAAAATATGTTGACCTTCTTTTCAATTTGATTCAACTTCTTAGCACATAAAAAAGCAGTGATTTAGAACACCAAAGATAACCCTATAACCTATGAAACCCTAGTGACCTATTGGGAGGCTCTTTTGACTTGGTCTTTGACTGAAAGCTTGGCTTGGGGTCCTTAAGTTATGAAAAATAGATTTTTTGACAATTTGATGTATTGAAGATCCAAATTCCAATGTGCTTGATTTATCTAAAGAGCCTACAGAAATAGTTTTGAGACCATCAATGCTTGAGGCATCTAGGAAACATAAGAAGGAGTAAGCTGGTTAGTGATCCTAGGTGGTAAGTGGAGGGGTGAGGCAAGGGAAAAACATAGTGCTGTGGTCATCGGTGAAAAAAGGGATGAAGCTGAGTGATATGAGCCCATGGTGGGTCTTCTGGGAGTGGTAGGCTAACTAGGGAAAAATAGAGTAGTGAGCTAGTGAAAAATTTATCGTAAGGATAATGAAGGCAATGAGATTTCTAAAACTCACAATAATCATGAATTTTGGTTTTATAAATCTAAGATAAGCATTTATTCATCTACAAAATAGAAAAAATTACTGATGACTAACTTCGACATTTTGATATTTTGTGTATATTTTTAGAAACCCTCCCTGGGTTATCTAGGAAATCTGTATGGGAGTATAAATCTCCATTTTTCGCCTTGTATGAGCATTATGTTATTAGATCTATTCATTTACATTTTCCAACTGCAGTATTAGCCATTAAAATTGCATTGTACTTGCTTTATACATTTTGTGCAGCAGTTGCATCTAATGTATTGGGGCTTTTGGTTGATGGAGGCTTCTCTTGCCTAGCTTGAGGGGTTTGTTCTCCAATATATTGTATAAATTTGTTGCTGTTATAATTAATAAAATGGATCTATCATTTGGCTCATATGTAATGTGTTAATACTTTCTGTTATTTCCATTATTGTGAGCTATATTGCTGCTTTTCCCATTTTGGAATATTACAACATGAGGCTATATGAGGTCCCTAAGTATAAGAAACAATTATGGAGGAGTGGATCATGAATATTTAGACTCACACAAAATAGAGGGACTAAAATTTTCCTATCATCCATAGCTAGTCCTACAAACACCTAAGGTCACTCATATTGAAGATTTATATTAGTTGTGTTATTCATAGCGGTTGGTGTATTGATAAATTTTTGAATTTTGGTTTGAAAATAAGTACTTTGACTAGGTATATTAGAGGGATTAGCACTTTGATTTTGTTTAACTCATGGAAAATACTAAAAATATTATAAGTTTGTACTTCCTTTCCTGGTGATCCTTTAGACGATGTTGTAATTTTACTGGGTTTAGGGAGATGTTTTCTTCTTACTTCTTTATCTAAAGTTTTTTCAAATTTTTTTTGTTTATTAGCCCAAGGTCTCATATTGTATTTATGTTGTTTATTCAGTATGCAGTTGATCTGAAAGGATTGTATTAGTTTTTCTGTGCTAAGTTTATTTTCAATTTATAAACATGTGCATATTTGTCTCTTTAGTTTTCTTAAGGATTGAGGATTTTAGCCATGAATTGTAGATGATTTTAGTGAGTTAGAAGCATGAAATAAGCACAAATAACAATGAAAAATAGTGTAAAAAAGAGAAATAATTCAACACATAACATTTACACAATAGGTATGATGAATCAGTTCACCCCTCCCAGGCTACATCTGTTGGTCCAGCTCCCAATGGCATGTCCATCTTTCATTATGCTCAAAATTTTGTAAATACATGTAGTTACAGGCCTCTAATGGTTGTTTTCTCTGTACCAATGGCTCCAGAATGCTCCAATTAGTCTAGAAGGACTCTTCATTCCCTATGAAAGTGAAAAAATTGAGTCTCCTACTCATTTTCCTAGTTACAGCTAGAAAAGTTCCACGAAATGTGGAGGAATCCACTTAATTGGAGTCAAAATAATGAAATCCGCACAAATTTTAGGTGCTGGCTAAAAGTCCGCCAGAACTAACCATCACATTTAACATTAGTGGATGGGTGGCCACATGCCAACCTAAGCCATGGATTAAAAACTACGCTATCGGCAAAACTCCAGGCAGTAACCATGAGATAAGGTTTGGAACTGGGGTTGAAGACAAAGTTTATGGAGACAATTTATTTTAACCACAGGGAAACAACAATTTCATGTGCCAACTTGCAAACTGCTGGCGAAGTGTTTCAATGCCGGAGGTTATAGTTTATGGTTGTAGTTTTATGTTACATTTATATGTCATGTGACCACGCCACATGGGACCACTAGTGAGTTGGGACAGCGGGCGGTCCCCAACCCCCATACTGCATTGTATTAAACTTTAAATACAAACCGCAATCGTATAATGTAAGAACTACTCGTGCAGCTAAGGTGGTGTGTCATGTGGTTTCTCTGCCAGAGGTCACGGGGTCGAGCCTTGTGGACCTCAACCCAAAGTTTTAATATGCTATTTGGGGGACATGTATAGGCCTCAGGGCTAGCCACGTGTCACCCCCTGATTGACCCATAAATAACAATGTACAACCAACTATCCAATAATATTATGCCACTTGTCAACCTATGGTTGGCTCTTAGGAAGGAATATTCCTCAAAATATTCCTTTTGTTGACTATGCAATCCACCTTGCTGACTGGGCACCCTAGTCAACCTTGCTGTAAATTTTACATGTTTGGGATTTTAATCAGAACATGATATCTCCCTCATAGGACATCAATTTGTCGAACCATTTATGGCATCAGAATCAAGAATATGATATCTACACAACCATAATAGTTTCAACCTAATCCTATAACTTTGAATTTTGAGCAAAATTTATGAAATCCTGATCACTCCTCCCCATTGGGAAGCTTTTGGACCCCAAAATTCTTGATTACCTATTCAGTAGATGAGGGTACAACTCCCTCACCTTTCCAACCTCCATCCACTTTTCCTTTCTTGTTTTAGTGCCTTTGAGCCCAATTCGAAGGTAGTCAACACTTCCCCTCTTGGATGCTCTTGTCATCCTGTCAAGAATGGTATCTTCCTTGAGTTCATCCAGAAATTCTGGTGAGAAATATTTAATAGAAGGTAGATGAACATCACTTCCTTGATCATCGATCAAAGGTGGCTCATAAAAACGTAAGTTTTCAACATTAACAATTGAATGCATTTGCATATATGAAGGCAAGTCAAGTTGAAATGCATTATTACCAACTTTCTTGATGATCTTGAATGGACCATAGTGAATGGGTTTGAGATTTTTACCTTCCCCTAGCATCCTTTCTTTGCTAATGTGCAACCATACCTCATCTCGCTCTTGAAACTTGTGATCAACTCTATGTTTGTCATGCCTCTCTTTGTATTTGCTTTGACTTTTATCAAGCTGTTATTGAACTTGTTGATGTATAATCTAAATTTTCTCAATGAAATTTCAAGCATTTTCAATATCACTATGACCATCAATTGCAACATCATTCCCAAAGATGAAGTCTAATGGCGATTTTGGAAAATACCCAAAGCATACTTCAAAAGGTGATGTTTGGGTTGAAGAGTGCTTTGCCCAGTTGTAAGCGTGCTGAATGTAATGCAGTTGCTCATCCCACAACTTAGGATGTTTGCCGCGATATCCTCTCAATAGATGCACAATGGTTTTGTTCACCACTTTGGTTTGTCCATTAGTTTGCGGATGAAAAGAAATACTCTTTTTCAACTTTGTGTCCATCATACTCCATAGATTGGACCAAAAATTCCCAATGAACCTAGAATCCCTGTCACTAACAGTAGAAGCTGGAAATCCAAAATGAACCCAAACATGTTGAAAATAAATTTCAATAGTTTTTTTAGCAGTAATGGTTTTCTTACATGGCATAAGTATACACATTTTACTAAATCTATCCACAAATACATAAAGATAATCATGTTGTTTTCTTGACATAGGTAGACCTCCAAAAAAGTCCATGGAGACACTCTCCCATGACCTTGATGGTACCGGTAGTGGCGTGTACAACCCAAGCTTCCTATGACTAGGCTTGCTTGTTGCACACATATAACAACCTCTTATAAAATGCGACACACTATCTATCATGCAAGGCCAATAACAATACCTTTGTAGATGCGCCAATGTTTTTCTTACCCCAAAATGTCCAAAAATAAGAGATGGATGAGCTTCTCTCATGACACTTAGCCTCTCTCCTTGTGGTATACACAACTTGCCCAAATGAAACAACAAATTGTTATGCATGTGATAATATGTTTCTTCAACTTGATTCCCTTCACTCGAACTAGCATACACATCTTGAAAATCAACATCATGTGCATATTTTTCTATGTAAATCTCATGTACAATAGAATCAATTTTGAGTAAATTTGAGGCACTAATGAATGGTCTTGAAAGAATATCAACAACTTTATTGAAAATACCTTTCTTGTACCTTATAACTAAGTGAAACTATTGAATATATCCCATCCACCTGAAATGTATTGATTGCTGCAATTTTATTTGTGACTGTAAGTACTGTAATGGTTGGTGATCGGTATGTACAATAGCCTCTTTACCCATCAAGTAGTGTTTCCATTTCGTGACACTTTGTAAAAATGCATATAGCTTTTTGTCATATGTAGGATAATTTGTCACAACACCATTAAAATTTTCAGAATGAAAAGCGATAGGCTTACCATGCTGCAAAAGGATTGCGCCCTTGTCATAATCACTAGCATTAGTTTGTATCTCGAATGGTTGTCTCAAATTTGGTAATGCAAGGAATAGAGATGAACTGATATTGTATTTTAAAGCTTCGAAAGATTGCTGTTTTTGCCTCCCCATTGGAAGTCTTTCATCACACTTGTCACTGCATGCAGTGGAGCTGTGATGGTAGAAAAGTTAGCAATAAAATTTCTCCAATATTGAGTTGCACCTAAGAAACTTCTAACCTCGTTTACTACTTTGGGTGTGGGAGAATTGAGAATGGATTCCACTTTAGAAGGATCAATTTCCAACTCTCCTCCTCCTACAATATGTCCCAAATAAACCAAATAAGTCTCTGAACTCACACTTTGACATCTTAAGAAACAATTTCTCTTTATTCAAAACATCAAGTACTCTATTCACATGTAAGACACGTTCTTCTCTTGTTTTTCTGAAAATCAATATGTCATCTAAGTACACAATCACAAAATCATCAAGGAATGGATGAAAAACACTATCCATAACACACATGAAAGTTTCTGGTGCATTACACAAACCAAATGGCATAACTAACCACTCAAAGAGTCATTGTTTGGTTTTGAATGGAGTTTTCCATATATCACTTTCTACAATTCTTACTTGATGATATCCACTTCGTAAATATAACATAGTGAAAAAATTTGCTTCTTTCAGTTAATCAATTCAATCATCTATCCTTGGAAGTGGGTAATGATTCTTTACTGTAATCTTGTTCAAAGCTATGAAGTCTACACACATGCACCAAGTCCCATCATTCTTTGGTATCAATACTATGGGTGACTGCAAGGCGAGGTACTTGGCCTTATGATTCCTTTGTCCAACATCTCTTTGTTTTGCCTCTTTATTTCAACATTCTCCATTATAGACATGTGATACGTGCCGATGTTTGGAAGAGGACAATCTTGTTGCAACTAAATCTCATGTTGAATCTCTCTTTTTGGAGGCAATCCTGTTGGCTCCTGAAACATCTCATGATGTGAATCAACTACATCATATAAACCTGATTTCAACTTAGGATCATATCCCTCAATTGGTTCATGATTAATATCAGCTTTAGGCTTAATCATTAGAAGAACAAAATTCTAACTTGAATTCACTAGCCTCTTTACCTGTGCAACATTTACCATAGAAATGTTTGTCTTCTTGCGATGTGCTCTAACAATTTACTCCTTGCCATATTTGAATAAATGGTATTTATTCTCATGGCGATGGAATATCGATTTCCTACCATACAAGTAAGGACTCCCCAACACAATACCTGTTATGTCAAGCGGAACCACATCTAATTCAACTATGTCAAACAAATGTGTAGTGATTGAACCGCAATATACACTTCTTTGAAACCTGTAAATTTTCATGCTTACAAATCCAACCCACTGGATATGGTTTTGGATGTGGTATGGTCTCAAGGTTAAGTTTCTTGACCAATTATTCAGATATTAGGTTTTCTTGTGACCCACTGTCAAATAATGTGTCAATCTTGGTATGTTTGGATATGACTCTCACGTGAAATAGTTCAATTCTTCTTCTTCATTTGGAGCATGTATGTGACAGTTTTATGTACTAGTACTGGTTTTAGTTTCAATTTATTTTCCCTTCATGTTCTTCAATCCCATGGTTGTAATCTTAGATTCATCACTTGAATAATCTCCTACATCATATTGAGTTGTAGTTGTAGTTTTATGTTTCCCTTTGTTATTATATTTCTTTGGCCTCATTCATGGATGTAATTTCCAACAATGAGTTTCATGATGGCCTTCTTTTGACCAATATTTACAAAACACATTTTCTCCCTCTTTCTTAACAGATGCATTTTTTTTTTTTTTACCTTTTGAGGTCTTCTATTTGTTTATACCCTTAAAAGGTTTCTTTATACCCTCTTTAGAAATGTTAAACATGGTGGGTTAAACATGAGAATAGTATGTTTTAGGTAGATATGTAAGCCTCCTATGTACTTGAGCAAAGTATCTTGGCTCTGCAAATCTACCCCTAATAAGAGAGCTCTTCTCCTAAATTCTTGGGGGTATTCTTGCACATTATGTCCCTTCAATTGCCTAAATTTTTTCCAGTTCATTATGGCTTTTTTCATATGAGATAATGGATAAAATTATTGTTTTATTGTAGTAATAAAATCATTCCATGACAGAATAATCTTACCATGCTTCTTGATCTCCTCCTTTGTCTTGGCTTCCCACCTAACAAGTGTCACACCTTCCATTCTCAATGAAACTAATTTGATTTTGGTATCATCATTTTGAAGGTTCTGGATTCTCAAATAGACCTCCAATTTCCTTATCCAATTATCAAGCTTTTCTTCATTGACTTCACCATTAAACATTGTCAATTCAAACTTAACATCAAGTTCTAAAAAAGGACTTTTATTAGATTTCTTTGACTTGTGTGGCTGATGTACTAAAGAAGATTAAGAGGATGATGATGGTGAGGGTGAGGATGATGGTTATCCATTGCCTCCATTTCCTCCATTTCCCTTCTTTGACTTATCTTCATCATTGTGACCTCTTGAAGATCCCTGCCCTTCCTTATGAAGTTTGGATCCTTCTCCTTCTAGTCTCTCATTCCTTTCTTGATAAAGGATTCTAACCATCTCAGTAATGTCAAGGAATGCTTTCCTGAACACTCTTTCTTCCTCTTTGGGATCAACTTAGTCATGGATTTCTCCTTCTCTATGAGACATACTTAAAGTAGATTATGATTCCTTAGGAGGTGAACTAGGTGGTGGATATTGTGGCAATCTTTCTCTCCTTTGCTTTGGCTCTTCTTGAGACCCTTTTCTCCCACCAATTTTCCTTCTCCATTTTTAATCTTGAGCCTAGTAAGCATCTAAAAACTTGCAAACAGTTAAACAATTCTTTGCACAAAACAACACTAGAGAATAAACTCTAGCTCTGATACCAATATGATCTAAAAGGATTGTATTAGTTTTTCTCTGCTAATTTTCTTTTTAGTTTATAAACATGTGCATATTTGTCTCTTTAGTTTTCTTAAGGATTGAGGATTTTAACCATGAATTGTAGATGATTTTAGTTAATTTGAAGCATGAAATAAGCACAAATAACACTGAACAATAGTGTAAAACAGCGAAATAAGTCACCACATAACATTTACACAGAAGGCATGATGAAGCAGTTCACCCCTCCTGGGCTACATCTTCTGGTCCAGCTCCTAATGGCATGTCCATCTTTCATTAAGCTCAAAATTTTGCAAATACGTGTAGTTAGAGGCCTCCAATGGCTATTTTCTCTACACCAATGGCTCCATAATGCTCCAATTAGTCTAGAATGACTCTTCATTACCTATGAATGGGAGAAAATTGGGTCTCCTACTCATTTTCCCAGTTACACCTAGAAAAGCTCCACTAAATGTGGAGGACTCCACTTAACTGGAGTCAAAATAGTGAAATTCGCACAAATTTTAGGCGCTAGCTAAAAGTCCACCAAAACTAACTGTCACATTTAACATTAGTGGTTGGGTGGCCACATGCTAACCAAAACCACAACTTACAAACTGCACAGTCGGAAAAACTCCAGGTGGTAACCATGGGATAAGGTTTGGAATAAGGGTTGAAGATGGAGTTTATGGAGACTGTTTGTTTTGACCGCAAGGAAACAAAAATTGCATGTGACAACTCGTGGACTGCTATTGGAGTGTTTAAATGTTGGAGGTTACAGCTTATGGTTGGAGTTTTATGTTATGTTGATATGTTATGTGACCACACCACACGGGACAGCTGGCCGGTTGGGACTGCTGTCGGTCCCCAACCCCCATACTGAATTGTATTGAACTTTAAATACAAACCACAATCGTATAGTGTAAGAAATACTTGTGTAGATCGGGTGGTGTGTCATGTGGTTGCTCTGTCAGAGGTCACAAGGTTGAGCCCTGCGGACCTGAACCCAAAAAGTTTAATATTCTATTTGGGGGACACATGGCGGCCTCAGGGCTGGCCACATGTCACCCTCTGATTGGACCATAAATAACAATGTACAACCAACTTTCCAATAAGATTCTGCCACTTATCAACCTATGGTTGGCTCTGAGGAAGGAATATTCCTTAGAATTATTCCTTTTTCTAACTATGCAATCCACCTTGCTGAATGGGCATCCCAGTCAACCCTATCGCAAATTTTACTTGTTTGGGATTTTGATCAGAATGCGATATCTCCATCGTACGACATCGGTGTTTTGAATATTTTGCGGCACCTGAATCAGGAAGACGAGATCTACGCAACCATCCTAGTTTCAACCCAATCCTATAACTTCAAATTTTGAGAAAAATTTATGAACTCCTGATTAGCAATGTATTGGAAAACTACCTATGTTGCAATATATAGGGATTTTTTTCATGTTATGTTGAAAATATTTGTCAACTCTGTTTTGATAATCATTTAGAGCTAGGTGTGCAGAAGTAAGGTTTTCTTCTAGCAAATTTACCTCATTATTAGTTTTTGAATCTTCCTCATTAGTTTTATTTATTAGTTTTAGGTTCTTGTTCCTCCACCAAATTGGCCCTAATTGGGGCTTGAAGGGAAGCTCTTAATTTTTTATATTTGTGTTGAAAGGTCTCCTAGTTTTACTAGAGTTTCTATTAAATTGATTTCTTTATCTGCTATTTTGGGTATTTAGTTAATTGCCAGTGAATTCCAACCTAGTAAAATTGTTAGATTGTTGGAAACAATATTAACATTGAGAGGGGGGGTGAATCAGTATTAAGGCTAATTTTAACTTTTATGCCAATTTATTTTTCATTCAGACTTGGAAACCATCCATATAATCATCAACAACATTTCATGTGGAAGCAATATTAAATCAACACATCAACACACATTATGAGCAGCATGCACATTAGACACAAAGGTTTTACGTGGAAACCCTTTCGGAAAAAAACCACAAAAGCTTGTTGTTTTTATTGATGTAAATATAAGAGCACCCACTATATTACATCAATATGTTTGTGAGCCACCACTCACAAAAAGCACCGAATCCCTTTGATTGTTTACTAGCACCCACTAACAGGGAGCACCAACTGCCTCCTTTTGTAGCACTACAAGGAAAAGACCCTCTAGTAGATGTTTTTGAGGAACCCCTTCTAAAAATACCCCATACATTTTTTTTTAGCAGAGGTTACTAGAGGAGGTTGGCGGGCAGAGGGTTTTGCGGATGTTTTCCTCTCGGTGCGCTTATCATAAAATCGCATCAGTGCTCTCTACAAGAGAAAGCATGGGTGCACACAAAACATTGGCACACCGAACACTATGCACTTTGTACACACCCTCCTGGTGCATCGTATTACTATAGAGCACCAGTGCTTCACAACGCTTTTGCGTCAGTACATCATAAAACACAACACCAAAACAGAAACCTCCCGGTGCAATATTAAGAAACCGCACTGGTGCATCATAAAACACCGCGCCAAAACAGAAACCAACTGGTGCATTTGTAAGAAACAACACAGGTGCACCTCTAAACCCCGCGCAACTGAACATGGTTAGATAAAAAAAAATTACGGCCAAAAAAACCACTTTTTTCACTTTTCTCAGTGCTCCAGAGCTCTCAAGCACCGGTGCGCTCGACAAGAGAAAGCACTGGTGCATATAAAACATTGGCACACCATACACCGTGCACTCCATACACACCTGCCCGGTGCATCGTATTATTGTAGAGCACCGGTGCTTCATAAGTCATCTGCGTTGGTGCATCATAAAACATCGCGCCAAAATAGAAACCGCTCAGTGTGGTATAAAGAAACCGCACCAGTGCATCATAAAACTTTGTGCCAAAACAAAAACCAACAATTGCATTCGTAAGAAACAACACTGGTGCACCTATAAAACTCCGCGCACCAGAACAAGGTTAAATAAAAATAAAATTATGGCTAAAAAACTGCATTTTTCACTTTTCTCAGTGCTCCAGAGCTCTAAAGAACCGGTGCAATTTATCCTTTTCTAAGCCGCCCTGAAATTGGTGCTCCCATTGCACCCATTGCATGCACTACTGTTGTGCATTGCCCACCAATCTCCAACTTGGATTTTGCAAAATGGTGGGCAAATTTTCTTTTTCAAATTCTACAGCCAATATGCCTCCTCGATGGTGAAATGTATAGGTATTTTTCTTGTTTTTCCATAATTAAGCTTTTTAGCGGATTATAATTTCAAATAACCTTAAAATTAACCATTTAAAAGAAAAAAGAAAAAAAATTTTGCGCGGTGGGCACGAGCCGTTTGGCTCGCACCGGTAAGCGGTGCTGCCTGTAAAATTT
The DNA here is from genome assembly GCA_034641835.2 of Pinus albicaulis. NCBI lineage: Eukaryota > Viridiplantae > Streptophyta > Pinopsida > Pinales > Pinaceae > Pinus > Pinus albicaulis. The sequence goes on along the minus strand of CM076573.1, from coordinate 341,715,808 downwards.
ACAGGCCACACCGTAACCGGTGCTAACGGTATCTGCACCATTTCCAGGGCAGTATCAAAAGGTGCACCATGTTATTTTAAAATTAAAAAGAAGGTGCGGTGCAATAATTTAGTTTGTTGCACCATTGACCATGTGGAATAGCAACGTGGTGCGTTGGCAGAAATATCGACCCTGGTGTCTATCAGCGCACTGCATTCGACATTCCGAAAAGGTAAATGATGTGGCCTGGTAAAAGACCGCACCATTGACTATGTAATTAGTCAGGAAGTCAGTGCACTGAAAAAACTATACACGTCGAGGCATATATTTTAGTCAGTGCACTGCTCTTCTGACCCCATACATAGTCAATGGTGCTTTAAATTTTTTCAGGTGCGCCGCATACGGTGCGTTGAATGTCATCTGGGGCACCGCCCCTAGTGCTCAACAAACAAACAATGCACTGGAATCGGTGCATGACTATTTTTGTGGCACACCGACTGGTCTATATTTTTTTTTCCAAAAAAAATTATATATGTATATTCCTAAATACATGTCTCATTTAATAAAAAAAAAATATTTAATATGTAATTGATTCAGAGAGAAGAGGGGGAACAATAGCACCAACAGACAGAGCAGTATGACATGGTTCACCTGTGGGAGACACGCGAGAGGGAGAGAGATGCGTACCCTCAGCCTATTATAGTAGCTACCGAGGGGTTCCTACGGCAGGTAGGCCTCCTTAAGCTCTATGAGGAGGCTAATTCCCTAAAGGCCCATAGTGTGTTTTTGAGACTTTTTATCCACAGGTGGAATGCCCACTGACATGCTTTCCAGGTTGTTCCTAACCAGTGGTAAAAACACACTGAGGTGGATATATATTTCTTTACAGGGCTACTGAGGAGAGGGGTGGATTTTCCCTCATTCCCAGAGGTTCCAATTGGTTGTGTAGCAGGGAGTCAATTAGTTTACTCCCAGAGATACATTGAAGCATCAGTACTATCTCCTGCAGATTTTTAGGTCGCTGGAGGTCAGTTACTTACTGGTGCATTTGGTAGTGAGGAGGTGCAGTGCCTCTCACTTCTCATTTTGACCATTTCAAACAACACTAGTGATGGGAAATGCATTAGTTGCATGCTTCTATATTATGTTGATTCTTTGGTACATGAGCCATGACTTGTCAGCTGGTCTTCCATTTTTTTGTAGCAGTTCTGTACAACCTTAGATAGATGTCATGCTCATGCACATGGGAGGGTCAACTTCCCTTTTTCTTCAGAGATTTTTTGTTTATTTTTTGAGAGGTTTCCAGAGATGATGCCTACTTTTGTTCGACAGCCTCGTAGGTTGATGTTGGAGGCACAGATGCACATGTGGGGGGAGATGATGCCCAAGAGGGGCGAGACTATGTTTCCAGCTAGGATATCACATGATGCACTAGACTTGCTAGCCAGTGTTGATGAGCTGCATCCCTTCATTATGGTACCCTTTCCTTATGCTGGATTAGATTGGTGAGGGTGTGCCAACATCCTCTTCATAGATGATGAGCTGCCAGATGATAGAGGTAATAGTATTGTTTTATTTAAATTTATTCTAACATGTTCTTTAACTTGTTTTTATTAAATTGTGTATTAAATTGTCTAATTATTGTTGTGTACTTGTATATATTTTGTAGACATTGGCCCTTTTGATGGCGAGGAGATGTTGGCACCACCACATGATCCAAGTGTGGATCTTGATGACAATCAGGGCATGCTAGATGCCGAGGATCACTAGGAGGCTAGTGTAGAGAGACATGCTCCTGCTGGTGCACTGGTACCACCTTTTTCTAGGCGCGGTCGACTTGATACTAGATACAGGATGGAGTTGGGTAACCAACTCAGTGCATTGATTGTTGAGGCGGGCATCAAGCCCGCTCATTACAGAGACATACAATCCTATGATAGGCTATTATAGATGTAGAGAGGCATGCCATGTGACATGTACAACCTGATGCAGCATGTCGTAGGAGCTACGACAACGATTACACATATGAGGAGGAATGTTGCATGTTATAGGCGTGGTTGATGAGATGTAGCACGTGATGGACAATACACGAGCAATGATTCATCATCTCATGATCGTTCACCTCGTGTCACGTTAGATGAGCATGCGCCTCCACTAGCATCTAGCAGTAGTCATCATGGAGATGAGGCTGGACCATCATCCACATCCAGTCAGCAACCTCTAGCATCCATCAGTACTCATGATCATGAGCAGGCTGGACCATCGACCATCGAAGCTGCACCATTGACTGAGCAGGCCTCGACAAGTACTGCTATTGATGTTGTACCACCAGCTGATCCATGACATTTATATTACAATTGTATATTTTTAACATCATTCAGTTATATATATATATAGTCCATGTATTTTATGTTCATGTTGCAGTTGTACTTAATTTACATGTTGGTGATCATCATGATGTGTATATTGTTAGGTCATGTTAGATATGTTCATTTAATATGCAGCTTTCAGTTGATAGATGTGTATGTGATAGCATGAGTTATTTGACATGAGATGTATATTTGATGTTTGTGTTGTGATGATGTTATACAATGCTAATTGTGTTTTGTTAGATGATCATGATCACGATGATGTTAACGAATTTGAATGTGTTTTTTAGTCGAATATGATGTTTGTACAATGGTTATCATGATTGTGATGTTAATTATTAATTAATTTAATATTAAATGACCATGATATTTATTAAATATTATGTCGTGATTGTAATTTGAATTTAAATTTTAATTGTACGTAAATTGTAAAATTGTATTTGTATTTGTATTTGTAATTTTAACTGTAATCGTATGTAAAATATTTATTGTAAAATTTTAATTGTAATCACAATATTTAATTTATTGTGAAATGATTGTGATTGTAATTTTAATTGTAATTTTATATATGAAAAATTGTAAAATTCTAATTTTAATTCTAATTGTAATTTTAATTGTAATTGTATGTGAAATATTTGTAAAATTTTAATTGTATTAATGTGAAATTATTTTATTAAAATATTTAAATTTGTAAATTTGTAAATAATTGTAAAATAATAAATCTAGAATAATATGAATTTTTGTAACATAATAAAGTTTAGAAAATAATGCAAATAAATTCATGTACTTTAGAATTATCATTATTTTATTATGATCTTACATACCAAAAAAACAGAAATTTATATAGTCCAATGCGCTTATCATCATAACACGCACTGTTGCGTCTTAGTACTAAGATGCACCAGTGCTTCACAACTCTTCCGCACTGGTGTGTCATAAAACACCGTGCCAAAACATAAACCTCGATCTTATGAAACCGCACTGGTGTGCCTATAAAACCCCGCACACCGGAATAGGGTTATTCTGTAAAGTGCAGTATTGGAGCAACAAAGGGTTCGAATTGCGGGCAAGAATTTTTCTGAGGAGATGAGGGTTTGAAAAGACGAGAGTTGAAATTTTGGCTGAGAAGTTTATAGCAGAGAAAATGAGTGATTCAAATAGAAATATGGACAGAGATGCTTACAGGGATGTAGATGGCTACAAATCTCGACATAGTACAAAATGGGAAAAGGAGTACAGGTTGAGAGCGGCAGAGAGTATTCGGTTGAGGCTAATGATAGGGCTAAGAGGTCCCATAATGGAGAAAGAGAGAGTAGAGTTGATGGCAGAGAAATATTAGACTGTAGAGAAAGATCAATCCAGGTAGTCGATACAGAAAAGAGGCACCATGAAGGGAAGGATTCTCATTCCCTTAAGGACAACAAAGAAAGATCAATTGACGTTGTTGATCGGGCTGGTAGGTCCCATGAAGGGAAATATTCTCCAGAATGCATTTAAAAGCAACTGTGAGTATTTTTCGAGCTTTGGTTGGCTTACATAAAATTTTATCGGCAAAGCTAACGTCGCATAAAATCACATCTTCAGCTTTCAATTGAACTTGAATGGTATCTCTAACTTGTCTGAGCTATGATCCTGTGGATGAAACCAATAAAAAATCTTCTTGTATTATAAATGGAAATCCAGTGACCATTTCTATGGGAAGAAAAGCATAGATACCTGCAGCTACCATATTTCCACCTGCAAATCGATTTCACATTGGAAAACCTAATTTAATAGCCCATTTTGCAATGTCTTTCCTCTGCTCAACCCTATACTCATTTTCTACAGGAAACCATTGCCTCCACATATAATAACTGCATCGTCTAGTCAAAAATCGGTCTTCTTCTGCTAACAAATGAAAAATGAAGGGCTTGTTGTCATTGCTCATAGAACATTCAAGGTCAGTTTCTCATAAAACAAAGATTGTATAAATTTTGTTAAGATCAAGATAGAAAACACAAAGGAGAAAAGAGGAAATTGGATGCCAAGATGGAGGAGGAACTTAAAAATGAGCAAGCAGATCATGGGACACCTTTTCTTGTTGTAAGTTATGAAAAGGTTCAAGTTTCTTTTTCTGAAAGAAGAAGAGGTGTAGTTTTGAAAAGAAATGGACAAAATATTTTCACAGCAAAATGTACATTTCCAACATGTCTAAAGAGTAAAATATCTCCAACTTCAATAAACTGCTTAGAAACAAAACTTTCCCAACGATTTGTGAAAACTGCCCATGTTTTAGCATAAAACACGTTCATATGCCACAATTTCCCACTTGGGTCATGTAGTATTACATCTTCACACACCCCACATTGTATTCTCTCCACATAATCAGTGGGGACCTCCTGCAATAAACAAAATGCACTGGAAGAATAGTTATTTCCATCAAGAATTTATCCAATTCCAATTCTCAATTCTAATTCTAATTCTCAAGAATAAACAAAATTTTAATTCTCAATTTCTATGGTTGGAGTTCACTAAATTTTGGTGAACACACCTAAAAGTAATTTCGGTGCCTTAACTGCAAATCGGTGCTACTCTACATATAACCACACTGGTGCACTTTAGTTATTGCACACTGGTGCCGGTGTTACAAATGGACGCACCATTGCGGTTCTTTAAAGTGATGCATTGGTGATGAATAAACACAAATAAAAAAAGAACAAATCCATTTTCTTTAAGTGAAAAAAAGCGGCAAATTGAAAAATAGACGGAAAAATATTTTCGAAAATCTAATTTCATAAAATAATTCTTTAAATACTAAACACTTTTCATTATTTCACTTTTTTTGCTCAAATTTTCAGCCAGAGATTTGCAGGAAACATACCTGGAGCAAGAGAGCACAAGAGCACTATGGAACAATGAAATACGTTTCGAACAGAAGTATTCAGACAATCAGAAACCAAACCTTTGGTGATTCAAACCCTGTATCATAGAATTTCAAACCATCTCATGATTAAATTTGATTATTTTTTTTACTTTTTCTGCAGTTTTATCCATTTTTACCCTAAACCATTCATTTTTTTCCCCCCTTTCTTATCCCTGTCATGTGATTTCAAAATTAGGGTTTTTCATTTTAGATTAATATCCAACCCACGGGACGACTTGCATAGTCCGATCCTAATCCATTCGGCCCTTGTTTGAATTTTTGGAAAAAATGGATTTTCTTTTAACGGTGCGTCCTGTGTAACCTAGTGCACCGGTGCGTTGTATTATACAGTGCATTGCGCAACTACTGTGTAATAAAAAATTAAAACATTTTTTTTAAATCAGTGCACCATATCTAAAATAGGGCACCGGTGCTCTATGTTATGAGGATAGCACCGTACAGTCTATTACACTGTTTGTGCGGTGCGTTGATAATACCCCCCCACACTGTATGGTGTATTATACTTTTTTTGCAGTGCATTTCTAATACCCCCACACACCGACATCGATGAGTACATCATGAAAGGCGCACCGATTTCTTGAGGTTTATTTTTTACCTGAAAAGTTGATAATATATTTATAAATATATTAATCAATGATATGGTATAGGTTTCATATTAATAAAGGAATGTCTAGCAAGAGATCAAGTAACAAAAATACTGATAACACATCAAGAAAAGAAAAAAAGGAAATTTCTTTGTAAATTCTTTATAAAAAATATTATTTTTGAACTATATGTAAGTTTAACTAATATGTATTTTTTACTGTGTATCATGCAGAGCCACAAAATGACGAAACTTGATAAGATTATTTTTTATCTAGGACCATAAGAGCGTAAAAGCTTGATGGAAAATTTGCAAAAGGATGAATCAGGTGAATTAAAAAATACTATCGATCCAATATGAGTTTCTTTTTTAAATTTTCATTAATAATATACTTAAAATTATTAGATAACATGTGTCAAACAGTCTATTAATTCATATATGTTTAATGTACTACAGGTACCAACAACTCAGAAAAGGAATGCTTTTCTAAGAAAAGAAAAAATAACATGCAAATGAAAATGAATTGCTCCTTAGCTCATCTGGAGTGGTGCTAGAGGTTAATGAAAGGGGGAAAAACTTTTACAAAATTTTGAGGGATCTAGTGGAATGAATGTATAGACGTTCTTTCCACATACAATACAAAAACCAATCCAATGATTCCAAGAACCAAATTTTATCTAAACTACAGGAAGAGTTTCTAGAGAATTGGTCAATGAGACATGTCAGACTTTTAATAGAAAAACGTTACAACAACATAAAAGAAGGAGTGAAAAAGTAATATTCCTTTAAATGTTTGTCTAGAATTATTTATAAATATCAATTTTTTTATATTTACTTTTCATATATCAATATAAAAATTAAATAGTTTATTGTCATGTTACATTTTCAGGAAGATTATGAAAATCTCAAAAGATGAACGAGCTGTTATCAGAAATATGCCAGTAGGAATGTCCAAAAAGGTGTACAAGGAGATGGTTAAAGAAATGGACAAAATTTCATCGCAGGAGGAGCCATATCAACAATAACGTGCTTCAATTGTAATATGTAATCACTGAATTTTTCGATCATTAGGTACAATAAATAAAAAAATTTAGCATTAAATATTAATTTTCAAGAATTTTCTTGCAGAAAAGAAAAGAAAAGAAAATGGAACCCATTCAGCACATAAAATAGGACGACAATGAAGAAAAGGGTTGATATCTAAGTTTGTGAGTAATTGTTATTTCCTTATAACAACTTAACTAGATTTCATTTTTGTATTTTTTAAGTTGTTTTACAAAAATAATCATTGAATGTCTTCAAACATGTGCTAACATACAAAGAAGAATCATCCGAAAAATTGATTGAACTTGGGTTAAATATGGGTTGTGAGTATATGTTGGCATATCATAAATTAATTGTGGAATTTATAAGCATCTATCAATATAGTTTTACTTAGCTCCGTCTATAATTAATAAACAAAAAAATATTTTATATTAGATATATGATTTGTTATGGGGCATAAAATTTGCAGGAAACGAAGTATGGAACTGTGCCAACAGATGAAATTTTGAAAGATGGCATGGTACATGGTTTTGAAAGAATGTGTGTAGTTTATGAGTCAATTGTTGCTATGGTATGCCATTTTTCTTTTCGATTTACATTGATGTATATTATTTAATATTGCAATTTTCATTATTCTCACCAATGTATATATACTCATTTTAGTTTATTTTTATGTTTGTAGATGGAAGGTGAAGAAGAAGAAAACAATAAATGCCGTGAACACAACATTCCTGAAAATAACCCAAGTCATGGAAGTAGATCTAGCAGTGACAACAGTTCAAGCAAAGAATGATGATCACTATGTTTGGATATCAAAGCAAGGCGTTGCATTTTTTGAAATATGTCTGTGAAATCAGACATTTTGTTTAATGTAATGGACATAGTGTCCCAATTGAAAGACAAAGCGATACCAATAACTGTCCCATTTTTTATGACAAAGGATGGAGAATGCAATAGAATAGATTAAAACACACACACACACACATATATATATATATATATATATGTTTTAATCTATTCTATTGCATTCTCCATTGTCGCTATTATGTTCTCCATTGTCATTCTCAAATGCACTAATAAAAATTTAATTCATATGAATATTGTTATAAGATATATATGTGTTGACTTTTGATGAATAATGAATTTAAAAAAACCACAATAATTATGATATGAGGTAAAAAATTAATCAAAACATCACATTCAAATGCATTAATAAAAATTTAATTAATATGAATATTTTTATAAGATGTGCCGACTTTTGATGAATAATGAATTGTAAAAAGTCACAATAATTGCACTCTCACAGGTTGATGTTTCTAAAAAATACAAAATAAACACCGGTGCGTGTTAGGTACTGTACACCGGTGCTTTTGTATGCTGAAGCACACCTGTGCATTTCTACAACCTATAGGCACCGCACAAATACCAAAACCAATTAAAAATCTTAGTGCGGTTGTGCGATACTACGCACTGATGATTTTATGTGAGGCTATGCACTAGTGAATTAGTACGACGTATAGGCACCACATAAATACCAATACAAATTATAAATATTGGTGTGTTTGTCTGATATGGTGCCCCGATGCGTTTCTATAAGTCTACGTACCGGTGCGTTGAGACGACCTATGGGCACCGCACAAATCCCAAGACCAATTGGTACGACCCCATGCATTGTATCACCAACACTGTGCCCGATGCTGTTTTATACCTTGACGACAGTGTATTTTTATACCTTGACAACCCGATGCAGGAACCTTCAACCACCCTGGGGCCACCATATAGATGACATGTACTGGCGCATTGAAACCTTAGTAGCGCACTGATGAAAAAAACATCCGTAATAACTTCCAGCTGCCCAGTTTTTTTAGTTATGTTGAATTTCCGTTAAAAGCTTCGCCAAAACGGATGTTCTAGCAAATGCTTTTTTGACAATTTTGACCAATTTTATTACACTAAAAACCTCCTTTATAACCTCCACTAGAGGGTGTTTTCCTTGTAGTGTAGACACTTGATTAGCTTACCAGAAGCACCATGTGAAGCACCAACTTCACGGATTTGTTGCAAGCACCAACTTGTAGCTTCTTGGATTTATGTAAGCACCAAATTGCAGGAGGCACCAACCCCCAAGCCTTATTTAGACATCCACTATAGATGGAAGCACCAACTTCTTATATGAACGCTCCAACCCAAACATAATAAGGAACTAATGTTCATTGTACATGACAACCATTACGGTTGATATCAACCCTATTCTCCTCAATCGTTAGCCCACATAGCATGCTTTGTCCTTTGATTTTCAACAACACACACTCAGCTCTTGGACCCTTCTATTCCACATACACCCTCGAGCTCTTACACCGCAACACAGGCTCACTCAACCTTCTCCCTCTACATAGGCACTTTTTTTTAAACATCATTTTTTCATCATGACATTTAATGGTTAAAATGGATCCCTCGCCATCCATGTACATGTTTCAATGAGCTCCCTTGCAATTTAAAAATCTATATTTCTTGAAAATTTCATGAATTTTGGGTAAAATGTCATTTTGAACTGTTAAGCATGACTTGCGCACTTTTCCTAGTCAGTTTCGGCGCATGCACAATTTATTCCATTGAAACCTATGCAAAATTGCACTCTGTCTTCCATTGAATACTGTGCACATGACTCAATGAAAATTAAAAATAAAAATTAAGTTCCAGAAGCTTTGTTGGGTGAATATATCCCAACTAGAAGCTTCTTGGTCATATCTATTCAAGCCAAACCCCTCTGAACATTTATCTAATTCCATTAGATCAAGGAACCCTAATCCCACTATTAATGGATCTCATCCCTCTTTTGTGGATCTTGAACCTCCTCTATTTATCCTATAAATTGAGTAAAGTGTAATGTTCCAAATTTTTCAATAAGGTAATTGGAACATTAGTTTTTCTTTTATTTTAATAAAAGGAATAAACTAGGTAAGGGAGCCCATGTAGCAGCAAAATAGAACTCCTAAGGTGCATGAGTCACTTAAGTGGCTAAATTTGGCAGTCCCTAGTGTGAAAAGGGCCAAAAGCAAGTAAACTAGGCCATGGTTGACCAAGTCAACAACGTGGCTAAGAGGAGAAGCTTGCTCAAGAAGACTGTGCAGTTTTGAATGGAGGGAAAATAGAGGATTAGAGAAACCCTAATGGGTGGGGTCCATGTCAAGGAAGCCTTCCTTGCATAAAAAGGTGAAGGAGAGCCATTGTTCATTATGCTTGAGAATTTCGAATTGCAGCTCTCTTCAGTTGTTCAACTGAGATAGCTTGTGCTGCTTAGCACAAGAGGAATTCCTGTTTAGGAGTTCCCTTCTCTTCCTTGTGAGGCCTTGGAGGAGATGTTCTTCATCTTCCTCACATCCAGGCTTGAGGCCAAAGCCATATCTTTCAGCTACAACGTTTCTGTTGGGAAGATTCATTGGAGTTGCTGGAGGTAGCAGTGAGGATCCACCATCACCCATTTATGGAGCTAGTTTTGTAGAGGAGGAGCTCATTCCTTCCCTAGGAGATCAGCAAAGGATGTTCCCAGAGCTTTGCTACAGATTTTTGCATTGGGCCAAGTGTTTCATCTCAGCCCCAGCGCAACCACTCCCTCTTACAGCGTTATTTTCAAAGGGCAATTGCAGGAGGATTCACCTTGGGGATTAGAGAGTGTCATCTTCAGTGAAAGGGGTAGCCTTTCACTTAGAAGATCATTGGAGGATATTTCTATATTTTTTGAAGAATTCTTCCTCTTCTCCATTCATGTATTATTATTGAGTTGCAGCAGCTACACTGCAACTCCTGCATTTTTGTATTTTATCATTTTGTACATGTATTGCAACCAATCCTTTTAAGGATTGTTAGTTGATTATTTTCAGGGGTTGAGAGCTTGATCCCCCTCATTTCTTGAGCTGATAATGATATATCATCACCTTTTCATATTATATGTTGTAGTCTCCTCATGTAACTGCGCAGTCATGGCTAGGGCAGCAATGTGTAGCAGTGTAGTCTAGAGTTTTCATGCACATTCTTGATTGAGGCTATCTTGAGAGGTTTCTTCCTCAAGATTTGTATATTATTTTCTATTTCTACTTTATATATCAGCCATGCACTCTTCTTATATACTATGACGTATTATTTCACTGTTGTTCATTATTGAAGTTCAGAAGTTGCTATAGCTCATCCCTTTTTGAGCAAGATCTTCTGAGGAAGAAGTATTTACATAGCTATAGGCAGAGCCTGAGAAAGGGCTAGATAGCCTCCGATTCTCATCCTCTCTTTAGAGGTGAAATAACCAGTAAAAGCCCTCTTAGTCCATCTCTGACATAGCCTTGTTCATATTTCCGACAAAGGAGCTCTTCAGTGGTGTAAAAGCTACTGATTTCCATTTCAGAACATTACAGTGGTATCAGAGCTATGAACTTGGCTCAGCCTGTGAAGTTTGAATTTCAGAGAAGAAGAGGTCAAGATGATGCAGAGGATGAAATTGATCTCATCAGTGTTCAGACCCAGCAAGAACCTCTCCAAGGAGGTTGAGGAGACAGAAAAAGGAGGAGAGGAAGGACCATGCACTTCCTATTCTCACAGAGAAGCAAAGCAGAAGCATGAAGAGCACTTGGAATTCGAAATTCTAAGTGAATATCTTGCTGAATATAGAGAAAACCCTAGAGTATTCCAAGAGACTCTATATTTTTCACACTTTTTTCAGTAGAGAGAGGAAAGAAGACCCCACAGTCATGGGAGGATGAAGGGCAATAGATTTCTATTGTCTACTTTTGATGGGTCATCCACATGTGCAACAGAGGCTTGGGTGAAGAAGCTAGAGGCTTTCTTCCTGCTACATCCGGTAGTAGACAGAGAGACTGTAGCAATTGCAGTGCTGCATCTTGAGGGAGAAGCAAAGATTTGGAGGGTCGGCCATGGGAGGCATGCAAGGGTTTCTACTCTTGCTGATTTTTCTCAGATCTTGATCATAAGATTTGGCCAAAGGAGGGAGGAGCCCTCACCACCAGCTGAAGAGGCACATGCCAGTGCTATCCCATTCATGGAGGAGCAGCCTCCATCTTCAGCTATTGAGGCAGCCAACACACTTGAGGAAGAAACTCTTGCAAGAACACAAGATTCTTCCAAATCCCTCCAAGGTATGCCTAATATTTTATCTATCATGGAGGATTGTACATTATTGCATGATGATTGTCTTGAGAAGGGGAATCTCACTGTGTTGTGCCATGATTCTCATACACTCTTGATGAGTCATGCACCACACATGAGGTTGGGTTTTGAAATATGGGTCATGAAGGAAATTTCATTTCAATCTCCCATGAAATGCAAAAATAAAAATCTGTTTTGGGAGGATGGTAGCTCTTATTGGAGAGATACCAAGTTGCAGAGTGATGAGGAGCATCCACAAGGAGCTGAGTGGATGTGGATGGGAGGCAAGAGGATGGTGATCCTCTTGCATATCTATGATACAGGGTAGCAAGAAGCCATGCTGCATTGGTTTCTCTTGAGGGAGTTTGGCTAACATGTGACCTATTCCTTTTCATGGGGTTTGAAAGGGAAGAGGAGATGGTAGGATACTTACACCATGGAGAAAAAAGGAGCATGGGTGCATTATGATGGGATGGAATTCTTCTTACCATTCATCATGTTCCCATCTCACATTTGGTATGGTGGGAGTATCTAGAAGCAGCAAACATTCTTGTTGCTCAGATTTTGTTTGGGTGTTACGGGAGCAAGAGGAGGCACTAGCATGGTGCAAGGGGATTTCTCCTTGATCTTGGATGCCCAAGCAACACCTTCTTCATGGGCGGGGCTCTACAACTGTAGAAACATGATGGGAGGAGTCTTTGGCAAGATTAATGTCAAAGAGGGGAGCTTTGAGATGACAGTGGCCCTAATCCAAAGGCCAGCAATGCTGTCACTTGAGAGCTTGAATTACTTGTTGGAGTGTTCTCAAAACTACTTCACAATTAATGTGTCTTGGAGGAATGTAGGAGATCAGGATGAGGAAGTAATGTATGGAAGCATCCCTTGCTATGTTTTGATCTTTTTGGCTAGGGCTCACAAGCACAAGAAGAGACACCTACATGCAGTAACTTTGGATTCTTCTTCCATGCATTCTCATGCATACTATCTACTGTTGGAGGAGTCCACTTGGGAGGGAATCTTAATGGATGCATATCAGCATATGGAAAGATACATAGCCAAAAATATGAAGAGAGAGTTGGCACAACTACTTCCCTACTATGTTGCAGTAAGGGAGAACTTCCACATGAGCCATTTCAGCTCAAAGACCAAAGTGCATGACGAGGGAGGTAACTATTTGTTTCATGTTTTGCACTCTCTTATCTATATGAGCAGCATATTATACCAAGGACAATATTTCCTTCTTGCACACTATGTTTTGTTATGCTCATGGTCTATTGTAGAAAATATGATGGTTATTTTAGCAGTGGATTGTGGGGAAAAGCCACATGGGTTTTGGTGTGCACCTCTGGCACCAAAGTATGTTTTCATGATCACATCTTGTAGGATGAATGTGGCAGAAAAAAAGTGGCTGCAAAGACACTTGTTTCATCATATGTGGAGGTAGGCCAATGATGCCCTGCACTAGTTCCATGCATGGAACTATATTTCTTTTCCTTGCTCTCACATGTTTATGCTTCCATATTTTGCTAATGGAATGCTATTCAGAGGAAGAACTGCTTTGAAGGGGGGAAATAAATTGAAGAGGCCCATTGGGAGTGTGATTCTCCCTACTTTGCATGTTGTATGTTTAAGGATAAACAATGGGTAGTCCATGATTGCCAAGCTTCACCTCTTTCCTTCATGTGGGAGGAGCTATTTGGAGAATTTGAATTTTTGGAGGAGGCACTTCATGGTTTGTATGATTGATGAGGTGGCTTGAGTCTCTTTTGAAGACCATTTCATTTCAGCCATATATTAGCAGCAGCCCCATATGCATAATGAGGAGGGAGGAACTCATTGGGTGGATGTGCCCTTTGGGAGGAGGGACCTCCATTGTTTTTACAGCACATGCTGCATGGGGAGTATGGGAGATGATATGGTCACCATGTTTAGCCATTTGTTTTTCCATGAGGTGAAACATATGATTGTTTGGATGCCATATGATGATGAATTCCAACTCATCATATATGAGATGATTTGGGCTAGCTTGATTTGCAATGTTGGAGGAGAGATCCTTGGGGATCTAGACTTCATCTTGCCTCTTGAAGGCAACACTATTGTAGCCCGAGTTTAGCTTTCACTCCACACTTACCATAAGTGGAGAAGAGGATAATGTGGGGTAGGCTATGAAGCTTACCATGTTCAACATTTCAGCCCACCGTTTCTACATGAGCACAAGGTGGAGGAGTATTTTCAGGAGTTGCCTAGTTGGAGGGTGACTCATTTTTCTTGGTTGATTACTTAGGGATGGAGGATCTACATGAGGAGATTTCAGACTCAATGCCTTGAGTGGAGGTTCCTTTTTAGTTCTACCCTTGCACTTGCTTGAGGACAAGAAATATTTGGGAGGGGAGGACTGTAATGTTCCAAATTTTTCAATAAGGTAATTGGAACATTAATTTTTCTTTTATTTTAATAAAAGGAATAAAATGGGTAAGGGAGCCCATGTAGCAAAAAAATAAAACTCTCCTAAGGTGCATGAGTCACTTAAGTGGCTAAATTTGGCAGTCCCTAGTGTGAAAAGGGCCAAAAGCAAGTAAACTAGGCCATGGTTGACCAAGTCAACAACGTGGCTAAGAGGAGAAGCTTGCTCAAGAAGACTGCGCAGTTTTGAATGGAGGGAAAATAGAGGATGAGAGAAACCCTAATGGGTGGGGTCCATGGCAAGGAAGCCTTCCTTGCATAAAAAGGTGAAGGAGAGCCATTGTTCATTATGCTTGAGAATTTCAAATTGCAGCTCTCTTCAGTTGTTCAACTGAGATAGCTTGTGCTGCTTAGCACAAGAGGAATTCCCCTTTAGGAGTTCCATTCTATTCCTTGGGAGGCCTTGGAGGAGTTGTTCTTCATATTCCTCACATCTAGGCTTGAGGCCAAAGCCATCTCTTTCAGCTACAATGTTTCTGTTGGGCAGATTCATTGGAGTTGTTGGAGGTAGCAGTGAGGATCCACCATCACCCATTTCCAGAGCTAGTTTTGTAGAGGAGGAGCTCATTCCTTCTCTAGGAGATCAACAAAGGACATTCTTGGAGCTTTTTTGCAGATTTTGGCATTGGGCCAAATGTTTCATCTCAGCCCCAGTGCAGTCACTCCCTCTTACAGCATTATTTTTAGAGGGCAATTGCAGGAGGATTCACCTTGGGGATTAGAGAGTGTCATATTCAGTGAAAGGGGCAGCCTTTCACTTAGAAGATCATTGAAGGAGGTTTCTATATTGTTTGCAGCATTCTTTCCCTTCTCCATTCATGTATTATTATTGAGTTGCAACAGCTACACTGCAACTCCGACATTTTTGTATTTTATAATTTTGTACATGTATTGCAGCCAATCCTTCTAAGGTTGAGAGCTTGCTCCCCCTCATTTATTGGGCTGATAATGATATATCATCACCTTTTCAGATTATATGTTGCAGTCTCCTCATGTAATTGCATAGTCATGGCTAGGGCAGCAATGTGTAGCAGTGTAGTCTTGATTTTTCATGCACATTCTTGATTGAGGCTATCTTGAGAGGTTTCTTCCTCAAGATTTGTATATTATTTGTTGTTGCTACTTTATATATCAGCCATGCACTCTTCTTATACACTATGATGTATTATTTCACTGCTGTTCATTATTGAAGTTCAGATGTTGCTGTAGCTCATCCCTTTTTGAGTAAGATCTTCTGAGGAAGAAGTATTTACATAGCTATAGGCAGAGCCTGAGAAAGGGCCAGATAGCCTCCGGTTCTCATGCTCTCTTTAGAGGTGACATAACCAGTAAAAGCCCTCTTAGTCCATCTCTGACATAGCCTTGTTCATATTTCCGACAAAGGAGCTCTTCAGTGGTGTAAAAGCTGCTGATTTCCATTTCGGAACATTACATAAAGTCTGTAGGGTTATGGGAGTTCACAAAAGGTACTATTATCCTAGTAATTTTGGATTGGGAATCTTATCATCCAAGGAGAGGATTTGAGGAATTTGGGAGGAACCTCATGACATAAAGGCATGGTTGTAAGGATCTTCTTTTATCTTTGAATTGATACATTTGAATATTTTTTTCTCATTGAGTTATCTTATTGAAATTATGAATGGTTTATGATATTTATGTATTCATTAAGGTAATTTCAATTTCTAATCTCCTTGATCATTAGATTAAGCTTGTTTTGAGTCATTATATTGCATATGCATTTTATCCCTATTATGTTTATGTTTGCAGGTCTCATCAACACATTGAGGAGGTACATTGGGATGGATTAGCGATATTCATCAAGCATTTCTCAAATAGGTAAGAGCACCACTCTCCTTCTCTAGTTTTAATGATTTAAACGAAGTTAGTTTAGGGAAAGAACTATTAATTTGTCTATTTTTTTATAGTTTTACTTTAGGAATCTAGGGAAATCACTTCTATGTGTAGAAGGGATTTGTCTGCATAACAAATTCGTGACTTCATTAGGGAACACATTAGTTCTCTTCCTTTTCCTTGGTTTTTATTTCCAATATTTCTTGTTTGACTGCATCTGAATGTCGGAAAAAATATGACATTTTAGATCCTCTGGGTTGATAAGCCTTGATTTTTTTTTTTTTGAATTTCCCTTGATCTGTGTAGTTCTGTTTCAGTAACAAAACACATATTTGAGTATTTTTCTCTTAGCAACAGTGTGAACATGCATTAGAATTAACTGTATATTTGTGCAACCCTTTGGATTGTTTGAAAAAATAACCTCTCTTCTGAGAAGAGTCTAGTTTTTAATTTATGAATGGTCATTTTTCTTGTTGTTATCTTCATAACCTTTTTGTGAATTTGTTTGAGTTCCATAGTGAAGCCTTTTTAGGAATTCATCATGTTCACATTTTTTAGTAGGGTTTGATCTGGTTTGGTTGTTGATTCATCAAAAGAGGATAGGTCGTTGTTTGATATCACCGTTTCCCTACCTTTTTATGTCAAATACACCATATTTGTTATTAATCTTACTTGTTTGAGAAAAATCATTTTCTTATTTGTGAAGGATCTTCTAGATTAGTGAAGTTAGGGTTTTCTCAAAAAATTAGTGTTTTTATGAAAAGTGCTTATGTTTGCTGAATATCAAATGAGAATTATTCCTTCTTCTTATTTTTTTCAGTTTGAGTTTTTCATAATTTCACTCGTATGCATCATTAATTAGGATCATTCGTTACAAAATTTTCTTTCTAGAGTTTTATTGGATTTTCCATCAAATTTGAAGAATTGTAAGTGATTGTTTACGAAAGAGATTTTTATTTTTTATTTGACTTAAGAAAATTGAATTTTTCATTAAGTTTTTGCAACTAAATAGTTTTCAAAGTCAAGTTGGCATTTCATGAAAAAGAACGCTTTGTGATTTTGAGTTTTTCATTTCTTTTTGCAAATTAAAGAACCTCTCATTTTCCCTTAACTAGGAATTCATCAAAAGAAAAAGATCGGAATTTCACTTTTTAATGCATTAGATTATTTTGAGTCGGTCGAAATATCATCAGTTTCACCTCCATATCCCTCTGAGTAAGTAATAATCAAATAACATAGCATTAATTAAAATCAGTATATAATTTTTTTCATTTTTAGGGCTCATTCCACAAACATAGATTAGGTTAGTTCTTTGGAATAAAAATGTGAGTAAAATTTTCAAAGTCATAAACAGACAGTAGAATCTTGTTGTAGGGAGTAAATCCAGTTATTACAGTTTTTCTCTGGGAAGCTCTTCTTACACAAGAGTAAAGCATGAGGTCATACCAGACTCGGTGAAGTAATCACATCTACTTCATTGTTTACAGTAGAATATTTACACGCATTATAAACAATGTCGAAAGGTACTTGGGGTCACTTGTTAGTAAACCTAAGATTTACCATGTCGATGAGATTTCGAGGGGATTGAGCTTAGTTACTCTACCATTCCATGTATGTCGGACCTACGACTGTCACCCTAGGCTGAATTGTGATAGTTGGTAACCTTAGTGACCATAATATTAGGGATTTTCTCAAGGTGACGGTAGAGGGAAGGTATCTATTGTACCTGGAACAAACATTGACTAGACTCACAGACTTTTTGGAGGGTAACCTTTAATCAAGATGGCATAAGTGGAGTTACTTGCACTTGAATGTTTCATTAAGGAGGTTGTCAAGGTATCTGATTCCATTTGCTATATTTTCACATTGATTTCTGCAACATTGGATTTCATCACCAACTAATGATTTCGCTGAGAAAAAACATTTTTTGTGTTGTTTGACTCGTAGATTTTCTAGCACATGTTAATTTGTTTGTTTTTAATTTTTAGAGGCTTTAAGTGTGACTTATTGAAATTTTGTGATTTCTAAATTAAAATTTAATCGTGGTTGAAATACCAAGACACCCACGGAGAATGCAGGGTAAACCCCCTAAGTATACACTGATTCAGTTAGAGAAAATTAAGGCTAGAAGGGAAAAATCAATAGGATCTAGGTCTTTAGATCAACCTAAAATGTCTATTGTAGTAAAATATGAATTTTAAGTGAATCAACCTGAGGGATTTGAAACATGCTTAGAAAAAATTGAACTAGTAATTCCTGAGACTATTGTGGTAGAATTTGTCACTGGTGAAGTATCAGACACACATTTAACTGAGCCAAAAATTTCCAAACCTGAGTCTGATATTTCAAAACTTGAGTCTTCTTCAAACATTATAGCCCCTATTCCTACTTCACGTTCACCCAAAGTAAAAATTATTATTATCGAGAACCTTCCTCCTAGTCTCATTAGTATAGAATATATTACTGATGAAAACAAAGAAGAAACTCCAAGTCGTCCATTTTTTGTCTGTGAACATACCTTTCCTATAAACCTTCCTATTTCTCCTTTTCAACCAGACGCTTGGTAACTTACACATTTTGACTTTGAAAATTCATCTGGTCACAGTCATCCACGTCACCATATCCCTTTGTACTATCTGCCCATAAATAAAATGTCCAAAATTTCTTCTGGAGGTATGTCTACTGATACATCGATGTTTTTGACTTCTCCAGAAAAATTGTTATATCGTGGTCCTTCAGTTCCTCCTGGATATCAATCGCTTACTGGGACTTTTTCAGGATCGTCTCCTTCTCCTCAAATTTCTACTATTTCAACTGGTTTACCAACTTCTATTGCTCAAAAATTGACCTCAGAAAAATACATTCATATGATTTCTGACAGTATAGGTAATCCTCAAATTAACCCAACAGGTGGTTATAATCCACCCTCGGGGAAAAAAACTCCACCTGGAGGGAAACCTTTTATTGGTTCATATCCTACGGTTGCAGGACAACCTCTACTCGAAAAATATCAAAGTTATGGTCCGATGCCTCAAGCTAGTTTAGGTCAATCCTTTTGTCATAAACCTTAGTAGGCACTCCTTATCTAGGGATGAAAACTATCTGGAATCCTTCATTCACTTAATAGTCCTTGAAAGCTACTCCAAAAATTTCCATTTACCAGCACGCTCAGCCAACTCGACAACTTGTACTTACTCAAGTCCAACAAGCTGTTCATGGAATTAATCAAGTTAACTTGCAGGTATCTATTCAAAAACAAAGTGAGCAACCTGGTCTGAGTAGTCCACATACTCCTATCCAATCTACTACACAACCATCTATTCAACAACTTAGTACACCTCGAACACCCATCTTGGGAGTATCTCAAGTTTCTGTTACAATTACCCCTCAAGTATCAGTGCAACCTATTACAAAGACTATCCCTCAGAATTTAGTTTATCAAGCTGAACCTATAATCCAGTCTATACCTCAAATTCCTTTGGGATAACCTGGCATAGGGAATTTGCAAACAAATTTTCAAATTCAGCCTTATCAAATTTTGTTCTTTCAAGGCCAACCGTTGTAAGGCCAACCCTTTCAGGGACAATATCAATTGGGACAAATGGGACCAAATATGCCTTTCTAGAGTCAACTATACCCTGGTAATACGTTTCATATACCGTCTCCACCTCATTTTGGTAAGGCTAGACCTGGATATACTAGAGGAATGCAAATCCCAACTGCTTAGGTTATTCTAGGATATCCTGGATATCCTCCTCTAGGTACCATACTCATCCTATAAGTTATCGGTTTCTACTGAAATATCCTAACAAGTAGTTACCATATCTTGCAACCTTGTATTTACTGGATTAGTCTCAGCTAACAAATGATCTGATTTATTATTTTCCTTTTTGGCTGGAAATTCCCACCAAGTATCCCAGTAATATTATGAAATTTGAAGGTAAATAAGGAGAGAACCCTTCAAAAAATGTCATGACATATCATATTTAGTGTGCATCCAATTCATTAATTGATGATTCCATTTGATTATATGTTTTTCAATGAAACTTAACTCGTTCAGCCGCAAAATGATTCATTAAGTTACCACAAATTTGTTTTCACAATTTCAATGCCTTAGCTACTGCTTTCTTGACCCATTTTCAGTTACCCATCCGTTACGATACTAGTACTAAAATTTTAACCTCATTAAAACAAATTCGTTCAACCTATATTTCCAATCATATCCATGAATGGAGAGTAGATGTAGTTTGGTTAAATTTTTCATTCCAAATTACATTGTGGCTGAATGGTTTGCTAAGTATTTACTTCCAGTAATTACTGAAGATGTTTCTAAGGGAGGTGTTGTAACAGAAGAACAAGTTATCACTCATGCCTAATATCTGGACCTAGTTTACATGCAGTCTAGCACTTTGTATGACAAAAATTTGGATTTTCCTTGCCCTGGTCAAACAAAAACAATTCCTTCCAACTCTCATGTCGCAGATGGTGGAGTCGGTTATGTTAGTACATGTAATATTAAAAACAAAAATTCCAAATATAACACTCCGATTATGACTTTACCAGATTCACCTAAAGGAAATTCTTCTCCCAAAAATAATTATGAAATTAACATTGTGGATTCATCTACCAGTAAAAAGAAATCGGCTGGAGGTAAAATAAGGAGAATGTTAAAGCGAAACAGAAAAAATTCTTGAAAGATAAAACCGATAAAACTAAATCGTATTGCAAGAAAAAGAAACCTCATTATCCTTTTTTAATCTACGATGAAGATGATTACACCAAGGAGTGCCCTCATCATGTTGAAGTAAATAAATTCATCAAATGTTCACCCACCCTTGATATTTTGAAGGATCCATTTCCTTCTGAAGACAATAAGATGGTATCTCACAATGATTCTTATTCCATCTCATCAGCAGATATCATGATGATGTATTATCAAGTTATGGTTGCTATAAGGTCTCAAGATTATGGATCTAAGGGTTCTGCAAATGGAAATGACGTTGGTTCACATAGTCAAGCTTCCATGTCAATTCCTCCTCCTTTTGAGCCATTATACATTAAGAAACCTAGTTCTAACATGGTGATTCGACTGCCTCCTAAAGGTGTTCTCCAAAATTCAGCTTTCAATCCACATGCACATGTTTCTCAAAATTACAACGTTGTTGAACATATGACTATGTTACCTTCAGAAATGTCAGCCCTTGAAGTGATGCAGACTTCTCCAACACAAAGGAAATTACTATTTTTGACTATAGGAGCTATTGAACCTTAGGATTCTAATATAATTATATTTTATCTAAACAATCATGTACCTAGACTTTTGCATCAACTGGCATTCTAAATACCTATTTTCGTTAAAACTAAATGAGTTTTTCACACAGTAATTGATGAAGGAGAATCTACGTGTATTATTTCTATTACTTGTTGGAAATACCTTGCTTATCCAACCATAAATCAATCCCCCATGACTTTGAAAGCCTTCGATGGAAGAGATTTTTCCCATATGGGATTCTTAATGACCTACCTACAGAGATAGATGGTAAAATGGTTGCAGTTGAAGTTAAGGTTGTTGATGCTCAAATTGAATATAACATTTAACTAGGACGAAGTTGATCTTATGCTATGTTAGTTGCAGTCTCATAATATTTTTGAATGATAATGTTTCCCCACAAAGGGGGAATTGTAAAAGTAGACTAGTTATCTTACTATACTTCAGACCCTGCCTCTACAAGTAGTATACCTTTTGTTGGAAAATCGATTACTCCATATGAAGATGTTGGGGTAGGTTTGATTAAGGATTAATCTATGATGGGAACCTTTTCCATAACTCCATAGAATTTTCCTCATAATATTACCCATGTCAACATGATTCCATCAAGCATAGTTCCATCGCCTGATCCTTGTATTGTGCCTTTAGAGTTTGAGTTGGCTATGTATGGCAGTGAGGTGCCTCTAAGTCTGTTTGAATTGGCTTACCAGGCAGTTCAATCACTTTCCAACCCATCATCAAATGAAACTGATCAAGTGGATGTGATCAGTGATTACTATTCTCATTTATCACTTTTAACACCAATATCATTTCCCTATCCTTTTGATAAAATGTTTCCAACTGACGAGAGTATTATGGAGGAATTTCCATGGAATGATCATCATCATTGTTAATCATTTATACCTGAACTTGATAAAATTGAGAATGGTTTTTCATCCATGTTTTCAGTTGATATTGTCGATAGTCCTCAATATCTTATGTCAATCCTTCATTCAGATTCAGAAACGATTTTAGGAAACATATCTTCAATGGTACCAATTGAAATTTTAGTAAAACATGGAATTATTGAAAAAATTCATATAGGAGCTTCATTCTCCCCTGATGAAATCAACACATATAAGGCCCTATTTTATGAATTATGTGACATGTTTTCCTGATGCTATGAGGAAATTCCAGGAATTGATCCCAGTATTTTGATTCATGAAATCAAGACATACTCGGATGCTAAACCTTCCAGAAAAATATTATGTCCAATTTATTGGTGGAACACTGCTACTATTAAGTCTGAAGTTGAAAAAGTACTCAGAGCAAGTTTCATTTACCATGTTCTCTTAACTGATTGGGTATCCAAAATTTTTCCTATTGTAACATCATTTTATTTTTGCATGTGTTTGTTGAAAAAATAAAATATATATATATATATATATATATATATAAGAAAAAGAAAAAGAAAAGAATAAAAAAAAGGGATATAAAAATATGTTAAAAAAAATGATGATAAAAAAGGAAAATTTTGAAAAAATAAGAAATAAAATCCCTAAGAAAAAATAAAAAATATGTGCGCGAGCCTAAATGTCGCATTAGATATTTTATTAATAGTTTTTAATTAAGTTTAATCACAATTAAATGCAATTAGTAGTTGCAATATGTTTTTTGAATTGAATTGACGTTTTTTTTGTTTGTGGTATCAATCACGCAACAACATATCTTCATGATCCTCACTGCTCGATCAAAAAAGGGAAAGGTCATTCGCCCCCCCTCCCCCCCACCTCTCTTACCTTTAACCAAGGCGGGGGGGCGCGGGCGCGGGTTGGGGGGGGGGGTTGTCCAAAAAGTAGTCTCATATGAAACTGCCTGTGCAACATGTCAGATGCCCGGGAAATTTAGAGCCCCCCCATCCAAAATCCACCAATGACCATTGCCAAAACCGCCCATGCCCTTATTTGACCATTCTCGCTCTTGCCACATTCACTCCGCTTCTACCACCTATACACAACCCGTTATATAATTTGATCTGTTACACAATCACAACCATTGCTGCCATAAATTCCTTGTGCCATATAAAACGTCCAAAACGCTTAATTCACCCTTTGTATAAAATAAACCCGTCATTGCCTATTAGTTCTATACGTATTCTATTTGAAGAAATTGAGCACCCAGGCTCTAACATAATGAGAGAGACCCAGACCAAAAAATTGTGCAAGATGACTTATCAGCTTGTAAACCATAATTTCCTATCTTTATTTCTTTCCTAATGTATATCTCGAAAGGAAAACCCAAAGTGACCTAATTCTTGAAAACAGAGGAAAACCCAATTCTTCCGCTTGTGATAGACCTGGAGCATTTTCTCCGAGTCGACCAAGTGTATAAGATTTTAGAAACACAATGCGAATTCGATTTGTATGAGTTATATAAATAGATTAAACAAAAATTCATTGACCTTAGTGATGAATTGAACCCATGGGATTCTTTCCTACCTCAATTCATATTCCCATAGACTCACCCTTTTCTTGAGTTTGTGTTGATGCAGGAGCATCCTTCTAAAAAAAACATTTTATATTTGGTTGACTTAGGGGGTCTGATATTTGATAAGGAATTTTATTTCTTAATAGGAAATTTTGCATGTTTTGAATGATTTGAGTAAGAAATATGTGTGGGAGGTTATTAAATGTAAATATTCTCAAATATGTGAGAATATGAGAGATGTAAGACTTGTGAAGATCTCATGAAGATCTTAGGGATTAGGAGATCCTAGAATAGCGATTTAGTTGAGTTAAAAGTGGATCTAAAGTATCTTTAGGATATGGTTGAGTAGATTGTGGATTTGAACCAGAAATGGTTGTAGAATACCCTTTGTATATTATTGTAAGCCTTGAAGGTATTTAGGGGAGGCCATTTTAACGAAGAAAACCAAGTTAGAGAGAGGGTAAGATTATTGAATGTAATTAAGGTCAAGAAGGCATAGATTACCTTATGTAAATCTATGTAGTTTATGTGTGCATTTTATTAATATAGAAAAGAGGAACACTCTGTTTTGAGTGTTATATGAATAGACTATGTGAAATCATGTTCATTATGTGATAGTGTATATCTCTGCATACTTGGTGAATTGCGTGAGAACAGGAATACGTAAGTCCTATGAAGAGGATTAGAACCTCTTGAGAAAAAAATTAAATGGTGATTTTGATGTCAAAAGGAAGTGTTGATGGTATTGATGTCAAACTAGTTCTCTACACTGTGTTATATTAAACACAGTTGAAGGGTGGAATCAATGTGACGATCAAGCTCCTCGTATTATTGAAATGGCTAAATTTTCTTTGCGATGAGAAATATTTCAAATTCAACGTAAATTGAACTTCTAGGTAAGTATCATGAATGCATAAGAACGATCTATAGGTACTGTCATATTGGAGGAAAGGTGATAACAACCATCGATTGAATGGATAGATGTCCGACGGAGTCAAAGGATGGGGAATTGAAAAAGGGTTTGTGTTAACAATCAATCATAGATAGTGTGTTATACTAACCTAGCCAATCAAATGTCTTTACTAAATAGGGTGTTCAGTTCCTGTTCCTGAAGTTCGGTTCATGTTCCATCAGTTGGGTTCTTGTTCTCACCTTCATGATTCTCATACATCACGCTGTCCTGAAGGAAAACAAGCATATGGGCTTTGAGGAACAAAGGGTCGATTTGCTGATGTGTTCCCTTAATCGTGCTCAAGTCTTCCAGATAGCGCAAAAATTATAAAATTTAATCCTTCCATATTTATATAAATGATATGAGGGCAGTTTAATGAAATTGATAGAGATCTAAAGGGTTAAAGTCTCTTTCTTGAGACTTATAGCATAGCCTCTAGTGGATTAAAGCTACCTATTGTGGATTCATAGACCTGGTAGGTCATCATGTGTCATGGTGTTAGTTTAGATATATTCTTATAAAAAGGGTTTCTTTTGCACAAAATAATGATGTCATTTTCACAGTTACATCCCAATCCATTTGTCAAATGTTGTAGATTGAACACTCAGTCTACCTACATAATTTTTCTGTAGAATCCCTCATGGATCTCTAGAGAAACATTAATTTCCCTCATGGAGCCAAGGTCTTTGAGATATGTATGCCAGAAAATGCTGAATTACCTAGAACCAATCCACCTTACGCAACTTCAATGTTTCCAAAGATGACCAAACAAATCATTTCAACAATTTCTTGTTTGCCAGGTTATCAATATGACCATTGGGTTGATGATATTATCCTAGGATTTTTTTCAGTATTTTCTAAAGTTGAGAAATCTTCTATTATTTTCAATTACAGTGAGTTCTTAGCAGAAACTATCCAGGATTAGTTCATGGAGTTTTCAATAGAAGGAGCTTTCAAACATGCATAAATCCTTATGTATTTATTTTTATTCTATTAGTTAGATAGGCTTTCAATTCCACTGCAAAATTTAGATGAATCAGGGAACCCTCAATTTGTGATCCATTAGACCTCTCTGGTTAGAAAAAATACAAGTGAATTCTCTTTCAATGACTACACAAATCAATTTTTATATACAATTTCCTGTTTACTTAACAATGATTTAATCCCAAGAATTTCTCCTAAAAGTAACATGATTCTTCATCTAAGTGAACAAACAAAGACAAGATATTTGTATCTATACCAAAATTATACAGAGATCAGAGTGTATGGTTGTGATCTTCCTCCATACAGGCTGCTTAAGTTTATTCCTATCATAATTTTTGCACTGGAGTATATTAGACAGATGCTAAATATGTATAAGATGCACTTTGTGTCAGCTAAGAGAAAGTCCCATTTTAAAATTAAAACTCAATTTAGACCTTTCATTTGTAATTCTAGAACAACAACAAAGGGGGCATATCTCCTCTTAAAATAAATGAAATTTAAACTGAGTTTTTCCTGGTCTTATGATCCCTTGGGGATCATTTCCAAGCTAAGGGTAGAACAAAAAACTACCCTTATGTTCATACTCCTTGACTAGATATTGAGAAAAATATGAATCAAGAGGAATGGCAAGAAAAAACTTTACAGTAAGAAGGCGATCATAGTTTTCTCCTACATCATCTCATACTCCATTTCCCTAAGAAAAAAATGCAAAGGGAGTGAGGGAAATTGTTTCTCCTTCAGTCACAGATATCCAACAAATAGAGTTTGTGATGTACAAGAAGAATAAAATGAATCCCCTTGAGGACTGCTTTCTAGAAGAAACCACACATATTACACTAGTCTTGACAAACCCACAAGCTAATGCATTTCCTTGAATTGAAGAAATTTTTACAGGGTCACCATCATCTTCAACTTCTCAAGATCCATTGGAATGATCCCAAACAGGGGAATTAGCCCATGGTCAGAATGAACCAAGAATTTTAACTAGGTACAAGGAAATCAAAAGAAAAAAATGAATAATTGAAGGTTACTACATACACAAAATTATGGAAATAAATATCAACTTCTCAACACAAATTACTTTCTGCCTTTGACATTGAAAAGGGGCTGATGCAAATGGAATTCCTTGAGCCCAAAGTCCCATTTCCCAAGACTGCTGAAGATTACAAGGAATCAATATTTTCCTTTGAATAAAATGAAATTCATCCTATTGACCATATTGATTTGCGTAAAGAGGCTGGGGAAATGATCTATTCAACTTTAACCGGTTCAACCATGGATAAATCTAAGTTACAGGTCTCATTGAGTAATATTCAGTCCCACGTAAAGATGGAAAATATTTCCTCTTTAGAAAAATATACTAAAATAAAATCCTTGGAGAATATAGTGATTAAATTTTGATATGATCCCAACAATATTAAAGTTGTTGAGGAGATGATTAAGAGGAAAAATGCTGACATAAAAGAATTCAAAAAAAAAATTAAAATTACTACTATTGAAGATCCTTAGGCTAAAGCGATTGGTGAGCTAGAGAAGGAAAAATAGAACATGTTTCAAAATCATAATTGAACATAATTAATAGATATAGAATATGGAGACAGAAATAGAAATTTTGTTAAAGGAGAAAGAACATCAAACACAATAGCACAACTTGTTCCCCTTGTAGCAATTCCCATTATAAGTATTTCAATAGCAGGGAATTCCACTTCATCAATTACTACAGTAGGAGAGACACAATCCACTGATCCAACAACTAATCTAGCCAAGGCCATGGGAGATCTATAATTGAGGGGACAAGAAATTGAGAAATTGAAAGCACAACTTCACAACCTCCAAGAACAGAAAATTAAGATTAATAATGCATATGTGGTAGAAATAAAAAAGAGTCACAGGTTGAATCAAAGAATATACTCTTGAAGAATATCAACGAAAGTTGTATTCAATAGCACAGATAAAGTAAAATTTTCCAAGATCAAGGGATGATTACAGGGAAGGCTTTCATTGAAGGTTTGACCTTTGACTTGCTAATTTAGGATGAGATAAAGCATTTATTTGTAGTTAAGCCCACTTTTCATAAGTAAACTGATGTGGATGAAACTTATATAAATTTAATCAAAGCTACCATACCAGATGAGGAAATATGGGACACATTATGTCTACTCATTGATTGAGTCAACAAACAGGTTTACAGTAGTAAATTCCGAGTTTCAACAATAGGAAGTAGAATTACATGAAGAAGTGGACAAATAGTTAGGGAAAGAAACTGAACAAGAAACTTTTTAGGCCCAGTCATCAATAACAACCTCAAATTAAGTGTCAGACAACTTCAACCATTTTATTTTCTATCTTATAGATCTATTTTTGTAAAGTAGTTTTTTGAAATATCATTGTAGATATATCTTGATATTTAATCAAGATATTTTAGACCAAATTGTATAAATACTTTGTAGATCTAAGTATGATGGGTTGAACCCTTCTGATAGACTTTTGAGTAGAAATGTACCTTTCTAAGTTATCTTTGAAGTAATAAAAGGATTATGGATTCATTTCAAAACGACTTGTGTCCTTTGTAAGTTCTTCTTTCTCAATTATTATCACTCTGTTTTTCTGTATGTGTTTTAAGTTTATAGGAGTTTGGGTAAGAACAAAATGAGTATCAATATTTCTGAAATCCCCTATGAAGTTATTATTCTTTAAATATATTAGTTTATTGGATTGTTTGTGTGAGATAACTCCTCTACATTATTAAATTGTCATCTTCCCTTAAAGTTTTAAACACATATTGTTTGGCTATAAAAGTATTTTACATGCATCTACTGCATATGAAAAATTAAATAATCATCTTGATTTTTATAAAATCATATAAATTCTAAAGTTCAAACCTTACCCATATCATCAAAGCTAAATTATTGTTAGAGGTTAAGAATCAACCATTTGAAATATATCATTAGTAATTAATAATTGCACCTGTTTTAAAACAATTTAGAGGTTTGGTCATCCAAAAAAATAAAAAATAATAACATTATAGATGCTATGGCATAATTCCTGGCCTAGAATTATCTACACAGGTACAACATCAGATTGGCGCCATGCTCGGGAACAAAAATTTTGAAGTATTTTTCCCTGGGATAGTGATTAAACTATCCTTTTAATGGTGAATAAAAGGTAAATAGGTTAAAATATTTCACCTGGACACTCCACATAATAAATCTGGCTTCACCAAAGCACACCATATCTCATTGACATCCTCACCTCTATTCGCCATTGTCATATCCAGAGAGTCTGGTGAGAATTTTCTCTTTGAGGAGAAATTTAGAAGCTTCATCTTCAAATTCTGCATCATTCCCACCTGAAATTGTTTTAAATGTTGATCCATTTAGCCCTACATTAATTCCTCCTAAACTGTAAAATCTACCACCAAAACAGTTAGAATGTTTTTCCAAAGGAGTTGATGTGCAATAAGCTCTTCTTGTTTACCAATTAGAGTCTTACCAAATTCCTGAAACTATTTTAGAATCTCCTAATTTAGAAACATAACTAGGGATAGAATTATCTAAATTAAAACCAATTTATCACTTCTTTCATTCACACATTTCCAACAACTTCTGAAAAACCTGAAGATAGTTTTTCTTTCTATACTAATCCTTTATTTGAGGGTGAAGGAAAATTTGATCTAAAAATATAGAAGTTAGCGATCCAGTCACCTTTTCCTAAAGCTTCTACAAGTTCTACTCATCACACTAAAGGAAGGTTATCCACACCTTTGTTGATCAGCAGTTGTCATGGATGTCAACCCAAGCGGCACCACAGGCTACCCCAATATTGCATGGGAATCTTGACCTACCAAATTACTATATTTTGGGTCAAGAATGCTTTTTATGGTTTCTACTTGTCAAGATGTTTCCATTGATATATGGCACGCCACGTAACGTTGGGTTTGGAGCCTAATTATCTTGTTTATTTTGTATCACAGCGTTGGACCCTTGTACCTTAATGGGGCGGCAACGCCGCCCGAAATTAAACATTTCTTGGGGGTCTAGCGGGGGGGATGTGACTTTATGGAGCCCCTCCCTGGTGGGGGTTTCAGGGGTAGTGTCCCCGAAGCTAAAAACATATGTAAAATTGCCTTGTAAAATTATAGTAATTTCTAGTCAATCTTGGCCGTTCATTAGGCAGATGACCTGACAGTAGAAGTTATGTTTAGTTTAGGGTTTTTTGCCCTTGAAGGCAACCCCTCACTTGTATGAGGGTATTGTATTGCGGCTGTGGATTGTATGCGTATTCTCAAAGTGAGAAATAGATAGGGAGACTATGAGAGAGAACAAAGGATATTACAATGGATCTACTGTAGGTTGTGTCTCTTCATTTTTCTAGATAATAGAAAGGAAGGACTGGTTGTTCAGGGCGAACGTAGCCCAAACTGGGTGAACCACATATATCTGTCTCTCTGGTTTAATGTGTTTTGTGTGCTTGTGTTTTTCACATATTTTATGTGTTGCATTGCTTTGTAATATTTAATTTTCTAACAACTGGTATTAGAGCCGAAGATCTATTTGGCTGATAAACTCACATGAAATAAGGGTTCCTAGTTCGAGTGGGAGAAATGGTGGAAGATGGTAAATTTAGGGTCAAGAAATTTAACGGTAAAAACTTCCCGTTGTGGAAGATGCAGATGGAAGATTATCTGTATCAAAAAGATCTGTAGCTACCATTTAGCAGAAAAACAAAGAAGCCGATAACTATGACAGACACAGAATGGGGTATTCTTGATAGAAAGCCACTCGGAACAATATAGTTGTGCCTCATGGCATCAGTAACATTCAATATTTTGAAGGAAACAACAACAGAGGGTTTGATTAAGGCATTGGGGAAACTATATGAAAAACTCTCAGCCTCAAACAAGGTATTTCTTATGAAACGTTTATTTAATATGAATATGTCAGAAGGTGGATCTATTGCAGACCATTTAAATGATTTTAATACAGTTACTAGTCAGTTAAGTTCTGTAGGGGTAAAATTTGATGATGAAGTTAGAGAATTGTTATATTTGTGCTCATTGCCAGAAGGCTGGAATGGTTTATTTATGGCCATTAGTAACTCTGTTTATGGATCTAGTACTTTAAAGTTTGATGATGTTGTCGGTGCTATCCTTAGCGAGGAAATTTGACGGAAAAGCTCCGGT
Organism: Pinus albicaulis; assembly: GCA_034641835.2. Lineage (NCBI taxonomy): Eukaryota > Viridiplantae > Streptophyta > Pinopsida > Pinales > Pinaceae > Pinus > Pinus albicaulis. The sequence continues at coordinate 341,684,589 of CM076573.1, read as the reverse complement.
GAGACATCGGGTAATGCTTTGAGTGCAGAGTCTAGGGGAAGAAGAATGGAAAGAGGAAAGAGCTCGGGATATCGCAGTAAAACAAGGAAAGGAAGATCCAAGTCTAGATCGAGGATAGTGTGCTGGAAATGCAGAAAGAAGGACACCTAAAGAAAGATTGTAGATCTGGGAAGGGAAAATAAGGAGACACACAGTAAGAAAACAATCATGAAGCAACTATGATAGGTGATGTGTTACAAGATGCTTTGATTCTTTCTTTCAAAAATGTTACTGATTCTTGGGTTGTAGATTTGGGGGCCTCATTCCATGCCACACCTGATAAGAAATATTTTCATGGCTATGTTCAAGGAGATGTTGGACAAGTTCGTTTGGGTGATGATAAGCCCTGTAATATTGTTGGAATGGGTAAGGTTATTGTAAAACAATAGAATGGAAACCAATGGCTATTAAAGGAGGTAAGGCATGTTCTAGACCTGAAGAAAAATCTTATTTCAACAGGGAAGTTAGGCAGTGAAGCTTGTGTGACAACTTTCACAGATAAAACTTGGAAGGTCACCAAAGGAGAGCTGGTAATAGCAAAAGGTGAAAAAGTTGGTACATTGTATTCATGCAATTGTATTTCTAACTCTCTTAATGCTTTAACTTCCAAAGGAGCAGATGTAGCATTATGGCATCATAGGCTATGAAACATGAGTGAGAAGGGGATGAATATTCTTCACTCAAGAAATTTGTTGCCGGGTTTGAAGAATGCTGATTTGGATTTCTGTGAGAATTGCATTTATGGAAAAAAGAAGAGAGTTAGATTTCTTAGAGTTGGAAAAGAAAAGAAGAGCGAAAAATTAGAGCTTGCGCATACAGATGTATGGGGACCTACTCAGGTATCATCTCTTGGTGGATCTCATTATTATGTTACTTTTATTGATGATGCAACTAGAAAAACTTGGATTTATTGTACTCAGAATAAATATGATTTATTTGATACTTTCAAGGAATAGAAAGCTTTGGTGGAGATTGAGACAGGAAAGAATTTGAAGTGTCTCAGATCAGAAAATGGAGGTGAAAATTGCAGCAAAGAGTTTGATAGGTACTGTTCAAAGCATGGAATTCGTAGAGAGAAGACAGTTCCAAGAACACCACAAGAAAATGGTGTGTCAGAAAGGATGAACAGAACAATCATGGAGTGTGCAAGGTGCATGAGATTGCATGCAAGATTGCCTTTACAATTTTGGGTAGATGCTGTAGATATTGTTTTTTATCTAATAAACATAGGGCCTTCAAGTTCCTTGGATGGTGGTATTCCAGAGGAAGCATGGACAGGTAAAATGGTAAACTACTCTTTTTTAAAGCCTTTTGATTGTGAGGCCTTTGTCCATATTAATAAAGAAAATAGAACAAAGCTTGAGGAAAAATCAAAGAAATGTACCTTTATTGGATATGGTGTTAATGATTTTGGTTATCGCTTATATGATTATGAAAATAAAAAAATCATTAGGAGAAGAGATGTAATATTCAATGAAAAGGTCTTGTATAAGAATCAGTTGTAGGAAAAGAAACAGGAAAAAGAAAACAAAGAATACACAATTCTTGATGAGATCACAGAAAAGGTAAAGGTGCCTGAAAATAATAATAATCAAGAGCCACAACAACAACAACCACCACAACAGCAACAGGCACCTCAAACACCTGAAAGTGGTGTTAGAAGATCTACCAGGATAAGTAGACCCCCTGAACGATACTCTCCTTCATTATATTATTTATTGTTGATTGATTCTGGTGAACCTGAATGTTATGAAGAAACAATGCAGGTTGAAAGTAGGAAGAAGTGGGAGCTAGCCATGGAAGAAGAGATGGACTCCTTAATGCATAACCAGACTTGGGACTTAGTCAGGTTGCCTGCAGGTAAAACTACATTGCAGAATAAATGGGTTTACAGGCTAAAGGAAGAATATGGAGGAAAACAGAGGTACAAAGCTAGACTTGTGGTGAAGGGGTTTGCACAAAAGAAAGGTATTGATTTTGATGAAATATTTTCTCCTGTTGTTAAGATGACTTCAATCATAACTATTTTAAGTCTTGTAGCAGTGGAAGATTTACATCTTGAACAATTAGATGTAAAGACAACATTTCTCCATGGAGATTTGGAGGAAGAGATCTATATGGAGCAACCAGAAGGATATGAGGTCAAAGGGAAAGAAAAATTAGTGTGCAGGTTAAATAAGAGCTTGTATGGCTTAAAATAGGCTCCAAGGCAGTGGTATCTAAAATTTGACAAGTTTATGTCTGAACAAGGTTATACTAGATGTCACTATGATCATTGTGTTTATCTGAAAAAGAAAAATGATGGCAGCTATATTATATTATTATTGTATGTAGATGACATGCTTGTTGCAGGGTCTAACATGCAGGAAATAAATGTGCTCAAAAGAAAATTGGCAAATTCATTTGCAATGAAGGATTTGGGAGCTGCAAAACAAATCCTTGGTATGAGGATAACTAGAGACAGGGAAAATCACAAATTAACACTGTTTCAGAATGAGTACATATAAAAGGTGTTGAAAAGATTTAATATGCAGAATGCAAAACCAGTTAGTACACCTTTTGCTAGCCATTTCAAACTTAGTAAGGAGATGTGCCCAAAGACCCAAGAAGACATGGATTATATGTTTAAAGTTCCATATGCATCAGCAGTTGGAAGCTTAATGTATGCAATGGTCTGCACAAGGCCTGATATTGCACATGCAGTGGGAGTTGTAAGCAAGTACATGAACAATCCAGGAAAAGAACATTGGATGGCAGTAAAATGGATTCTCAGATATTTGAGAGGTACCACAAATCAAGCATTATTCTTTGGTGGTTCAAACATTGCTCTACAGGGATATGTTGATGCAGATATGGCAGGTGACAGAGATAACAGGAGGAGCACTACAGAATATGTATTTACTGTAGGTGGAACAACTGTCAGTTGGGTTTCAAAAATCCAAAGTGTTGTTGCACTTTCAACAACAGAAGCAGAGTATGTTGCTGCTACAGAGGCTAGTAAAGAAATGATTTGGTTACAAAGGTTTATGGATGAATTGGGTAAGAAGAATGATATGGGCACACTATACAGTGATAGCCAAAGTGCTATTCATCTTGCAAAGAACTCAACATTTCATTCTAGGACTAAACACATACATCTCAAGTACCATTTCATACGGTCAATATTGGAAGATGGAGAGTTGAAGCTGGAAAAGATACACACTAGCCAGAATCCTGCAGATATGCTAACAAAAGTTGTAACCAGGGAGAAACTGAGAATGTGCTCAGTTTCAATTGGTCTTCAAGGATGACGATGAAGATGAGAAACAACCAAGTCCAAAGAGGAGTCATTGTCCAGCAAATGAAGTATCGATGGAGTTTCTACAATCAGTCTCCAAGTGGGAGATTATTGGGTGTGGAGCTTGATTATCTTGTTTATTTTGTATCACAGTGTTGGACCCCTGTACCTTAATGGGGTGGCAACGCTGCTCAAAATTAAATGCTGCCTTGGGGTTCCAGGGGGCGGTTGCGACTTTATGGAGCCCCCCCCTGGTGGGGGGTTTTGGGGGCAGCACCCCCAAAGATAAAAAGAGATGTAAAATTGCCTTGCAAAAGTATAGTAATTTCTAGTCAATGTGGGTCGTTCATTAGGCGGATGATCTGACGATAGAATTTATGTTTAGTTTATGGTTTTTTTCCCTAAAAGGAAACCCCTCGCTTGTATGAGGGTATTGTATTATGGCTGTGGATTGTATGTGTATTCTCAGAGTGAGAAACAGATAGGGAGATTATGAGAGAGAACAAAGGATATTACAGTGGATCTGTTGTAGGTTGTGTCTCTTCATTTTTCTGGATAATAGAAAGGAAGGACTGGTTGTTCGAGGTGGATGTAGCCCAAACTCAGTGAACCACGTACAGTGTCTCTCAGGTTTTATGTGTTTTATGTGCTTTTTTTTTCCGCATATTTTGTGTGTTGCATTGCTCTGTAATATTTAGTTTTCTAACACATAATTCTTCACGGTTTGAGAGATATACATGTTTGAAGTTTGTAACCACTGTTAGTGGGCTAAAACCCCATGGGGTTGTGGCATCGGTCATTGAAAAGTCAATAGTTAATAACTTTTAAGCTCCTAAAATCCCTCCCATGTTCACTTGTTCAAGCCCCTCTCAACCTAAGCATTTATATAAATTATGATAGTCATATCCTCCTTATGTAGGGATTTCGCTATCTGAAACAGGTCATCGTGGCATTTTCGCTCTAAATGTTTTATACGAAGGTTCAGAAGCTGAATTTTTTATGAGGTGAAGCTGAAATCCTGAGGAAGCTCCTATAAAAATTTTAGATCAGGGTGCACAATATTTTCAAAGATATGATCTGTGGAAGTCAGTGTTCTTGCAGGCTCCTGAAATTCATCTCAAAGAAGTGACCTTGGGAAAATCGTCATAACTCTCTCTATGAGTATTGGATTGGAATTATGTAAAAAGAAGAAAATATTGCATGAAATTTGGTTTTCGCTGTTTCAATTTCAGGTCCGAATGAAGAAAAAGTGACACGTGGCACGCCTTACAAGTGCGCTCTACGGAAACAATCCATAATTAGGGCATTGTGAGAGATTCGACATAACTCTTTCTTGAAGAATCCAAATTCGGTCAGACCTGTGGCATTGGAAATAATACTCAGAGGACCACTACAAGGTCGAAAATCACATATTGGGGATCTTAAATAATAGAGATACACCAGATTCAATATCGAGCTCGTAGAAGGAAAGAAATGCTAGATCTTGTGTGGTCAAGGGCTGCAAAGGACCAGAATTTCTAGGGCAGCAAAGCAAAGCAAGGTGTAGTAGAGGGTAGCATGACAAGAGAAGCAACCAAGGTGCAGAACAACAGCAAGAAGTTCACCACATGAGGTCTTCAAGTGGGCAGCACTGCATACAGTCATTGTAAAGGTATCATTGTACTAAGTCATTGTAAATGCATCATTGTAAAAATTGTACAAGTGTCTATCTGCCAAGAGTTGAAGAGGCAGTGTCGGGAGGTCTAAGATCTTCATTAGGTGGTTGTGTCATAGTTGGGGTTATGGTATAGGTATGTCTTATTCTTCTACATCATTCTATACCATTGTAAAGTGGACCATTTCCCTGGTACGGGAGTCCATTCTTCTTTTATTCTTCTATAGGGTGGTAGGGTGGTGTTAGGTTGGTGCATGAAGTCACCAATAGGTTAAAGCCTGTGAAAACTTCAGGGTCGTAGGGTGGTGCTAGGGTGAGTTGTAGCTCATTGGGTGTTGGGAAATCCGTTCAGTTGACTACTGAAGAATCTCAGGCATTGGAGCATCCATCCAGTGGGAGCTGGAGAAGAATACTTTTCTAGATTCTAGGAAGTTGGAGCTTTATTTTCAATTGGAGTTGAATATTGAAGAATTATTAGAAAATAATTAGGTGGCTTTTGTCCTGGAGTGGGTTTCCACCTTAAAAACTATGTGCATTTGTGTTCCTTTTGTTTGCTGCTAGCGTTGTACAAACACTGATAATAATTGAAGATTTACTAATGCTTTAATTGAAAGGAATATTGATTCACCCCCCCCCCCCTCAGTATTTCCAACAATTGGTATCAGATCTTGGTTCTTTCAATAGAATTTTAACAGCTAGAAGGAGGTCATGGAGCATACAACGCATATTTCACTAAATTTGGAATTTTTTTTTTTACAAGGACATCACTAAAATTGAGTTTTTTGGTTATTTTGAATTCTACATCAAATATTTAATTCCAAATTTAATGAAATATGTGTTATACCAAGAATGGTGTACCTCTATTAAATGAAAATAATTATGCACTCTGGAAAGGAAGAATGGAGGTCTATCTTTTGGCGCAAGGTTATGAAGTATGGGACATTGTTCAAAATGGATTTACATCAACTCTAGATGTACAAGGTAAGAATAATTTGGTAAATGATGCAAAAGCAAAGAATATTATTATCAGTGGACTTATTGAATTTTCTTATCATAAGGTGTTGGGTTGTAAAACCAAAAAAATGTATGGGACAAGCTTGAGAATATATATGCAGGTGACTCAAATGTCAAAGAAGCAAAGCTTAAATCTATAGAGAAAAATTTGAGCAACTCAAAATGAAATAATATTGCAACATTACTGCATACTTCGAATAAGTTGATGAAATAACTAATACTCTGGAAGGATTTGGAGAGCTAGTTGACGAGAAGACTATTATACGAAATATTCTTAGAACGTTACCAGGGAGATTCAACCCAAAGGTATCTGTCTTAGAATGTAGTGCAAATCTGGAGAAACTTAGCAAAGAGGAATTACATGGAGTTCTCATAGCATATGAAATGAGACTTGATGAAGAAGAGGGTACTTTGCATCTAGAAAATGCGTTCGTTGCATCTAAGAAAACCAATAAGGACAAACAAAATTCAATTAAAAAGACATGCACCTACAAGCGTGAAGAAAATGGATATGCTTACTTTATGAGAAAACTAAAAATTGGTAAGGGAAAATTCAAAGGTAAGATTCCATTGATATGTTTTGGCTGTGGTGAGGTTGGGAATTTCACATCAAAATGTCCGAACAGAAGTGACAGAAACTCAAAAGGAAAGAAAGGCTTTAACAAATTCAACAAGAAAGGATCCAAAAGGAAATTTATCTCTAAAGAAGATAGCTCATCATCTGATGAAGACAATGACAACGAAGAACAATCCAATGAGAGAGTATTTTTTATGGCCAAGCACAATAAATGAGAGGTATCAAACAACAAAGAAGAAGGGTTGACCATAGAAGAATTTTCTAAGGAAGCAATCAAGCTTATAAAAGAGCTCAAGGCTGAGAAGATCCATTCCAATACTCTTGAAGAGCAAGTTCAAGGCCTCAAAATTGAAGTTGAAGAACACAAATGCATTGAAGAGTCACTTCAAAATAAGTTGGAAGAAAGCAACCAATAAAGGGAAGAATTAGAAGCTGAAGTAGTCTCACTGCATAAGGAAGTGAAGAAAGGAAAAACTATCCAAAACTATGCCAATAGCTCAAGGGCACTGGAAGAACTCATCAACAATAAACGATCTTATAATGGTAGAACTGGCCTCGGTTACAAAGAAGAAGAAGCAGGATCTTCTACAAAAAAATACAATGAACCTGTTATATCTAACATGCATGTAGACTTTATTGGACAAGATTTTCAAGAATAGCTTGGAAGACAATTCCTCGACGAATATTTCCATCCAGGTACCAACATGTTTTTTATGGCTATTGTTATTCATGTGGAAAATTTGGTCATAAATTTGTAGAATGTCGCATGTACCCTAGGAACCAATACAATGCCAGGAGATCTGTCAAATATGAACCTCCTAGGGCTCAACGAAACATCAATAGATTTGAACATTTAAGAAATAATATTGAATGTTACAAATGTCAAAACTTTGGACACATAGCTAGAGATTGCAGACTTGAAAATCCTCCAAAACAATCTTCGAAGCCACTGAACAAATGAACATGGAAGCAGAAGAAGACTGATAATTGTGCTCTCGCTCTCAAGGCTCAAAACAACAAAGATGTGTGGTATGTTGATAGTGGTTGCTCAATGTATATGACTGGATATAGAAATAAATTTTTATCTTTGAAAGAGAAGAAGGATGGAACCGTGTACTTTGGAAATGATGGAACTTCAAATGTTATAGGATTAGGTACCATCACTCTCGGAAGAAAAGATGCTCTAGCTAAGAACGTTCTATTGGTTGAAAACATGAATCACAATCTGCTCAGTGTTGGAAAAATGTGTGATTAAGGACACACAATACTTTTCAACTCCAAAAAATGTGAAATCAGGAAAGGCAGGTATGGTGAAATTGTGGCTACAACAAGTCGAGCTCCAAACGACATATATGTTCTGGATGAAGCAACTAAAGCATGGCTAAGAGCTAAAGAGGATGATATAATATTTGGTAGCAATGATGATCGACTAAGTAAGAAGTTTGCTACAAAGATGCAAAGTGATTTCAAGATGTCTTTACTTGGTGAGCTGCAAGGAAAATTTTAGGGGCTAATATTCGCAGGTGGGCTATTTTTCTATGTTTTTTCAAAAAAAGATATTTGCCAATTTCCATTTTTTTCTAAGAATGATTCGCCTAAATTTCATAGTATAAAATTATTTTACCATAATAATCACAAAAATTTTCTCGAGACTATATGAGATTATTAGAAATTTGAATATTTTTACAAACATATCGCCAAACATTCGATATTTTGAATATTAGGGACTACTAATATTCGCCAAGTCTTCTAAACCTTAAAATAATTTTCCACCCTTAAAATTTTTCCTAGTGAGCTGACATACTTCTTAGGGCTTCAAATATCTCAGCAAGAGAAAGGAATATTTATATGTCAAGCCAAGTACATCAAGGAAATGCTCAAGAAATTCAAAATGGAAGATTGAAAACCCATGCTTACTCCGATGGTAACAGGTTGCAAATTGAGCATATATGACTCATCTAAGGATGTGGATCAAAGGTTGTATAGATTTATGATTGGTAGTCTTATATATGAAACAACCTCCTGACTAGATGTTATGCAAGCAGTTGGAAAAGTAGCAAGATTCCAGGCAGCACCAAAAGAATCACATATTATTTCCATCAAAATAATTCTTCGATATCTAAAGCGAACATCAAAATATGCTTGTGGTATCCCAAGGGTAACAATCTCATTATTCATGTCTTTACAGATGCAGATTGGGCAGGAAGCATTGATGATCATGAGAGTACTCATGAAGCATTGGAATATCTTTGCCAGAAGCTTGGGATTCTCCCAAGTTATCATTAGATTTTCCTTATTCAAAATATAAATGGGGAGTGGAAGTGTGTATAGGTCCACAAGATGGTTGTGTGTCAGGGGGAGTTACCCTTTGCCATTGATGTCAAAGGGGGAGAGAATGTTGTATAAAGAGGTGTCATGATCGTAGGGGGAGTACTTGTGTTGCCATAAATGCCAAAGGGGGAGATTGTTGATTAGTATTTGTCATTGATGTCAACCCAAGCAACACTAGGGGCTAACCCAATATTGCATGGGAATTTTGACCTACCAAATTACTATATTCTGGATCAAGAATGCTTTTTATGGTTTCTACTTCTTGAGATGTTTTCGTTGATATATGGCATGCCACGTAATTCTTCACGGTTTGAGATATATTCATGTTTGAAGTTTGTAACCCTTGTTATTGGGCTAAAACCCATGGGGTAGTGGCATGGGTCATTGAAAAGTAAATAATTAATAATTTATAAGCTCCTAAAATCCCTCCCATGTTCACTTGTTGAAGGCCCTCCCAACCTAAGAATTTATATAAACTGTGATCCTCATATCCTCCTTATGTAGGGATTTCGCTATCTGAAACAGGTCATCATGGCATTTTCGCTCTAACTTTTTTCCACGAAGATTCTATTAGAGTCATATAATAATAGGGTTTTGAATTGACTTTGATAGTTTTGTAAATATGTACATACCTTTGTTTCTGCAATTTGTTTTCCCATATTTAAAATAATAAAAAATGAAAAGAGGGTAAAAGTCCTAAAAGAAAGATCAAAGGACTTAGAAAAGAAATGATCAAAAAAGCATAAAAATGGACCACAAAAGAAAAAAGAGATGAAATAAGACATGAAAGTGAGCAAGTCAAAATGCCACTACTATTTACTTTTACTACAAGAATAATGATTATGCACAGATTTTCAATAATGCCATAATCCGTGATGATCCAGATGGATATCGGTGGCCACCCACCTATTCCATTTGGACCAGCACCATCAATTCTTGCAGCTTTTCACATTCAACACAACTTACTATTTTTAGCAGGTTTTCGGGTCCTCCACTCCTGGAGCCGTTTTGGGGCCTTAATGATCCAGATGGATATTGGTGGCCACCCACCTATTCCATTTGAATCCCCACCATCAGTTCTTTTATTTTTCAAGTTGCAACAAAACTTACTATTTTTAGCAGTTTTTCGGGTCTTGAACTTCCGGAGCCGTTTTGAGGCCCTAAACGATGTTTTTTGGGAAAACCAAGAGCAACATGGGTCCATGAATTGATGTTGCTCGTTCAAAAGTTGTACTCCTCAAACATATATTTATAAAGAGCTATTGATCACATCAAACGGAGATCGGATGCAAAAGTTACATCCCCGGGAAGTTGAACCACCAATTTACCCAAACGGGGCCCATAGTTTTGGCGCTTCATCCCCTAGGGTTAGGTTTTTGGAAGTTTAGAGCTCTCCATTGTTTCTCAATAATAAATAGGCCCTTGAACCTCATTGTAACACAGTTTAGAGGTCTGTAGCCATCACATCTCTTCTCATAGATTCACTACCAACACCCTAGCTATTTTATTTCCATTATGCCTGTAAGTTTATTTTAGTCATTCTTTTATTAATGAAATGAAGCATTATTTCTGTTGCATCTCAATGTTCATGGTTATTTCTGTATTCTTTTGAGTTCCTACATAAAATCCGGATCAGTGGTTTCAGAGCTGGTCTGCTCTTTCTTTGTTTTTCTTTGCATGTCCCCAACGCGGTTAGGGTATAAGGATTTAGGGCTCGATCTGGTTGAACCCTTGCAAGATCAACCTCGCAAACCCTGACGACCTCCCATGGTGCAAGAAAAGAAAGATGAGGGAGCAGGAGATCCTATCAAAATACTGCTCGAGGAGGCCCTCGAGAAATAAAGGAACGCGATGATGGATAAATTTGCTCAAATCCTTCAACAACTTCCCACATATGGCGCATTTGCATCCAACAGCCACTCTGGAGGTACGACTCCCTTCAAGGTACAGGTAAAATTTGACATTCCTATATTTGAAGGAAAAATAGATGCAGACATCGTAGACAGATGGTTAAATTTGCTAGAAGGGTATTTCTTAGTCCATGACTTCTCTGACCAAGAAAGATTATTTTTGTACTCCTCAAAGCCGCCCCCCATGTCAAAGACTGGTTGGAAACCTACCGTGAGCAAGAGGGCGAAGGGGAACCCTCTCTGTTCTTAGCCACACCCACTTGGAATTCATTCCGAGATGACATCAAGGAACAATATTACCTTGTGGGGAGCTATGAGGACAAATACATCCAATGGACCCAACTGCGGCAACAAAAGGATCAAGATGTACATGAACTGACGAATCTGTTCCATACCCTGTGCACAAAGTTGGGTATTAAAGATTCAGAGAGACATTTGGTGCTCAAGTACCGCGGCTATCTGCACAAAAAAATTCAAGAGGAAATGGAGTTCCTCGACATTACATCGCTTGGCACGACATATCGCTATGCTGCCAAGATCGAGCAGAAATTTAACCAGAAGAAGTGAGACTTTGGATCTGCGAATCTGTAATGTGCCCCCAAACCGAAGAACAAGGGGCAAGGAAAAAGCAATGCGATTTAGAAAAACACCACAAATCCAAAGAAGGACACAGGGAAGTGGTGTGAATTTCATAACAACCCCACTCACAGAACAAACAAGTGTCGGGCCAAACAGTCTTTGGTGGCCGAACTAAAGGCACCTGAATCAGATGCATTTTCTGATCCTGAGTTAGAACCAGACAAAGGCAATGACAAAGGGAAGCAGATCATTGATGCGGATCCTAGTGCCATTGTTGCCACCACCAAGATCCATAGGGAGGTTCCAGAGGATCCAGAGGAGGGGGAGCGCCTCTTCCAGTCATAGATGTGGGTGAAGGGTTCTCTATTGCCATTTCTGGTCGATAGCGGAAGCCAAAAGAACCTCATTTCAGCAGAGGTCGTGAAGCGGCTTGGCCTACCGACCATATCACACCCGCAACCGTATACCATCGGGTGGCTCCACCCAAGGAGAGATCTCCACATCCGCCATCAATGCCGCCTTCCATACAGTATCAAGCCATTCATGGATGAGGTATTGTGTGATGTTGCTCCTCCTGATGTAGCTGATGTATTATTGGGCCAACCATACTTGTGGAGGCAACATGCTGTGTATGAGTCTAGGCCTCATGTTGTTATTATTACTTTGGGAAATAACTTGTACAGGATACCGAAGGTAGTACCTCCTCCTGTCGTTTCTTTAACTACTACAAAACAACACAGTAAGATTGTTTCCCAAACCAGGAAATTCATTTTCCTTGCAACTCACTCACAGGGAAAGAAGAATATTGTGGCCACAACCTTGAAACAGGGCTCCCTTGCACGACTGCAGCAGATGGACAAAGTCATGGAGGAATACGAGGACATTTTCTCCTCACTCATAGAGGTTCCTTTCACATCACAGACAAGACCCAGCTGATCCGACTCCTACCACCACCGATGTTTGCATACATCCCGTAACTACACAGGTGCTTAATCCAAACATGTACCGTTCCTCGAGACCGATAAAGAAACCAAATTTACTAAACATCCGCATGTCCACCCGGGCAGTCTGTGACATTTTACATCGACACTTACCAACAAAATTTGCTTCATCATGTGGAGGATCTCAGGAACTTCACCCAATGGGACCATTGCTTCCTAAGGAGGGAGGAATGATCCAGGTGGATATTGGTGGCCACCCACCTATTCCATTTGGACTAGCACCATCAATTCTTGCAGCTTTTCACATTCAGCACAACTTACTATTTTTAGCAGGTTTTCGGGTCCTCCACTCCTGGAGTCGTTTTGGGGCCTTAATGATCTAGATGGATATTGGTGTCCACCCACCTATTCCATTTGAACCCCCACCATCAGTTCTTTTAGTTTTCAAGTTGCAACAAAACTTACTATTTTTAGTAGTTTTTCGTGTCCTGAACTTTCGGAGCCGTTTTGAGGCCCTAAATGAAGTTTTTTTGGAAAACGGAGAGCAACATGGGTCCACGAACTGATTTTTCTCATTCAAAAGTTGTACTCCTCAGATAGATCTTTATAACGAGCTATTGAGCGCGTCCAACGGAGATCGGATGCCAAAGTTACGTCCTCGGGAAGTTGAACCACCAATTTACCCAAACAGGGCCCATAGTTTTGGCACTTCATCTCCTAGGGTTAGGTTTTCGGAAGTTTAGAGTTATCCATTGTTTCTCAATAATAAATAGGCCCTTGAGCCTCATTGTAACACAATTCAGAGGTCTGTAGCCATCACATCTCTTCTAAGAGATTCGCTACCAGCACCCTAGCTATTTTATTTCCATTATCCCTGTAAGTTTATTTCAGTCATTCTTTTATTAATGAAATGAAGCATTATTTCCACTGCATCTCTATTTTCATGGTTATTTCTGTATTTTGTTGCGTTCCTGCATAAAATCCGGATCACGTGATCAATTAAATAGTTTAATCTTAACTTTTCATGCTTTGAATTTCATGTTTTAGATAGATAATAAAGATATGTCAAACAATTTAAAGTTGACAAATCAATAGATAATTAGAGAATAAATGAGCAGCTCAACAGTTTAATCTGAGCCCTCAGATGAAATAAGGTTAGACTTAGATAGTTCTTATGCTTTGAAAGAAAAATGGATTTAGGGTTGCAAGCTTAAATGCACCCATGCAAATGAAGTAAAAAAATGTTAGAATAATGATGGGTAGGTAGAAAGCAGTTGTGAAAGGCATGTAATAAAGCATCATCGGGAAAAAAATACTAATTTCCCCTCCCTCACAATGATCTAGTACTCTAAATCTTCAGTTAAAGAGGCTAGGAGCATTTCTCTGACTTCTGTTGGGACCAGACCCAAGGCTTAATAACTGATTGGTTAAAAATATTGGATTCCCTACATAAAACCCATTTCATCAACATATTCACCATTTTCCAAAAAAAATACAAACCCTTTTCCTAAGTAAAACACCTCTTTTCTTAGAAAAAGTAAAATCCCCCTTAATTAATTTCATTTTCATTCAAAAAACACTAAAAAACCCACAAAATACATTTTATCCTAAGTTTATGTGTAAAAATAAAAATGAGATAATTTTATGCTCAAATGCCTATTTTCACCTTACTTAGTTTAAATTCTATGTATTTTCATTTATTATATCTCATTTCATATTAATTTCTAACCTAAAGTATTAAATCCCTTATAATACCCCTCTTGTATATATTTTATTAATTCATTTTATATAAATATCCCAAAACCCACTTATTTAAACTTTAACCTATGGTTTATATATGCCATGTGCAAAAAATAAAACCCTCCCTTTTCCCCATAGGTTAAAAAACAAAAACATATCATATAAATATATCCAGCGCCATTAGTTATAAAACACTTGTTAATGTTTTATACGCTATGTTATTATATACCCGGCCAATCAAATAAAACATTAGTTTTTACATTCTAAACTATGTTTTAAATACATTTTATTAATCCCCCCACATAATACGAACCCTGGGCCCCATGCCCCATCTCCGAGCAGCTTTCCCATTTAATCTCCATCGTTCGCATGAAAGCTCCCAGATCTGACGATCACCATGCAATATTGCATTTTAAAATGCACTATCATAACCCATTTAAAACTATGGGAAATGGGTGGTTTTCAAATTTTCTCCCTCCTCCACGCGACAGCAGCTTACTGGATTGCATTCGATCCAGCAATACCATATACTGCCCAAACCTACGTGATAACCACCTCCAATTTTTCACCTTTGAAGACCAAAACCACCCTCTGTTTCAACATGACCACCATTAAATGCCTACTTTTTTTGACCTAAAACCATTAAACCTCCATATTGCGCTATCAAAGCCTTTTCTACCTTATTTGCAAGCATTCATCCTGACTAAAAAAGAAGACTTGTACACTGTTTTACGCCTAGAAAATCAGAGAAAGCCCTGCATTTGCTGTCAAAGTCTACAGAAAGCTTGCAGATTATTTCCAGAGACCTTCAAAAGCTACAAAAAACTTGTTCAAACACCTCGAAAACTAGTTAAAGACCAAAATACCTGCAAAAACAGGTATTTTCCGAAGAAAACAAACATGTTTATCATTCTAAAAGGAATTTTTGAAAGAATGAAGCCTAGTAATTGCCTATTTATCTAAAGAAAGCTTGTAATTTCCCAAAAAGAATGAATTAACTATGAAGTCTTTGATAAACCCCTATTTCAATACTGCAAGCTAGTTTTTAAGGAAAAATTGAATTTATTTTAGCCTTTGCAGACCTTATAAGACTTTGAATTTTCCCATAAATCCTTTATAGGTAACCTGAACCCTTCTGCGTCTAATTTGAATAAATTTTATCCAAATATTTACTGAAAGAAGCATAAGAAACCCTTGTTTCTTATTTCTAAATTTGTAAAGAGGCTAAAATCAAGTTGAAAGCCAAAATTGAAGGTTGAAATCCAAGAAAAAACCCATTTTGTGCCTGCTTTTATCCAAAGAACCTCTGTCAAAGTCAAAAACACTTTTGTAAACACTTTAAACTTACAGAAGAGTCTAAAAATTCAAAATACAGAGTTTCAGTTATCTAGAAAGCCTAAAAAATGTCAAAATCAAATCCAACTATGTACTCCAAGACTGCAATTATTGTAAATCCTCTACAACCTCCTATTGTAGAAATTGAACATACACCTTTAGCAGACGTGGATTGTAAAATAGCAGATCCAATATTAGAATTCAATCTATTACACCTCCTCTGCTGGAGTTATGAAAAGTCATTGGATCAGGTTGAAAAAGTCCAAATTTGGGAGTCAAACCTACCCAAATATGTTGTCCCACTCACTCATCAATTCCAGAGGTTACTGGGTTGTTTTTGACCTATTATTCACCTGAACAAAGAGCAATGGTGAATGAAAACAAAGAAGTATTGTTTATAATTACTGCCGAGTCAATAAACCAGATGCTACAACTCAAACCAGATCCCAAAGTTGTTCCTTTGTTAATAGAAGCACTTACAAAGTTGTACATTGGTCTTGATTTTCCCAAAAGGTTTCAGATTTTCCAAGTGCTTATGCCTTTACATGTTGAAATTTCACAAATCAACCCTCCTTATTCTACTTCAAAATTTCTAGAAGGGTCTAGGCATGTCATTTCTATGTTATCATTTATCCTAGGATACTTTACGAATGAACATACAAATGAGTCAATCCTAGATTTCCTATCTACCTTAACCTCCTGCTGTCATCTTCAATTATGCTAAATACATAGTTGATAATATCCATGATCAGCTTGCCAAATTGGGAACTGAAGGAGTATTTAGATATACATCCTTTCTCTTTCATATGTTCTTTTCAAGCAGACAAGTTTCCAATAACCCTCCAGAAGCTTGATATAGAAGAAAATCCACTTTCAGTCATCTTTTGGACATCTTTAATCAGAAAAGAGTCCACAGAGTTCACTTATGCAGAATTTATAGACTACTTTTTCCACCCATTGATAAATATGTTGACAAATACAGAACAACCAAGAATCAGTGATGAAATGAAGAAGGTTCTACAACTATCAGATCAGACTAGAACTGGAGATTGATACTTATATGAAAAACATACAGAAATCAGATTTTTTGGGTCTATATTTTACCCTACAAGCTACCTAAATATGTGCCAATGAGAGTTTTTTCCTTGGAGTACATCAGGGAAATCTTAAATTCACATTATATCAACTTCCTAGCAGCTAAAAAGAAAACCCAATTTAATTTGAAAAATCGGGTGGGACCTTTTATTTGTAATCATAGAGATGTAGGAACAGGAGCAACCAAAAAGTTACTTGAGTACAGATTTGAAGAGAGCTTCTCATGGAACTATGAGCCACAAGGAATATTAAGAAAAATGAAGGTTAAGTGTAAGCTAACACCTTATATTCATGAGAAAAAAATTAGAGATTGAACAATATGTCAATTAAACTGAGTGGCTAGAAAAAACTTTGGTAGATGCAGTTAAACAGGGTGATAGTAGTCACACCTTGAAAACTTCAAATCAAGGAGAGAAATATACTAAAAGAATTAGAGAAGAAGGTAGTTACAATGCTGAGACAACAACTAAAACTAGGTTTAAACTAAGATACAATAAAAAGCCTAAGATTAATCGAACTGATAAAGAGAAAGTGACTATAGAGGTAGAAGACATAGATGTTCCAGTGACAAATACAGATGCTGCTACAGTCATTACAAATGAGCCAACTCAAGAGAATCTAAATGAGGAAAATCCTGATAATTCAAATACACAGGTAGTAGAGAAGCAACAAAATATGGAGGCATCCTCCTCATAGACAACAAAAGAAAAATATCTTGATATCAGAGAAAAATATAAGCAGATTAAGACAAAGAATGAAGAAATAAAAAATGAGATTTATTCTCAATATTTGAAATAAACACCAAGTGTCCAGAATAGATTTTTATCATCTTTTGAATATTCAAATAAAAATTTGATTATGTTAGTGCTCTAACCAACAATTAAGATTCCCAAGACAGTTGCAGATTACAAGAAAGTTGATCTTGGATTGCCCACAGAAAGTATTCATGCACTAGATCAAATTGAGTTTCATAGGCAAAGTTTTGAGATGTTATATTCTACTATAACTACCAAGGCTATGAGTGTCCAAAAACTTCAGAATAGAATCATAAACATGAGAGATATGTTAGTGTCCCATGATTTAGCATATTGGTATACCAAATGCACATGGTGACATCAAACGAGTCTTTGGAGTCCTAGGACCTAGCCTTCCTGGACTCAGATAGGGCTCTCTCTACTTTTTGCGAAGGATGTAAACTTGTTCGCTTTGGATGGTTGATTTTAGGCTAGTTGTTAAGTGTAGGGTTTGTTGTTTGTTTGGTTGGGTAAGATGATCAAGTAGGATAGGTGGAGTGAGAGGTCATCAAATAAATTGGGCCATGGAGTCTATGAAGTCATTTATATCTCAATAATTAATCGGGGTATATCACAGGGAAATCTAGTGTAGTCAATGGATCTTTAAAGTTTATGTGTGAGATGAAATGGAAATTAAGTTGGGGAAACAAGGTAGGGCAAAGGGCAGTGAAGTATCATTTGTCAAATACGTATGAACAAAAAGGTATTAAATACTGATAAGAAAAATATACTAATCATGAGATAGGGCACACCATTTACTCAATGAAAATACTTTAAACAAATAAACATTCAATATGAACAATCTAGTGGAACAAAGAAAGCATGAAAACTTGTCTAAGAAGACAAAAAACTTTGATAAATGAATAAGGAACTCCTAAACATCATCTATCAAACTATAAATAACTTTGAGGAAAATTGATAGGCATGGACAAAGGGAAAGATCGAAACAAGACCTCTTTGACTTAATCTAATAATCAATACGTCAAAGAGAAGTTCCAAGACAGATTTTAGATAACATCAAATAAGCAGGGCTTACCATAAAACATATTTGGAAACTAGCATATTAATCCATTAATGAAACAAGCAAGCTTAGGTGGGCCTATGGAGAAACTAAGAATTCCTTAAACTAACCCAGCAAAGAAAAACATAAAGACAATAGCAAACAAGAGGACTGAGGTGCCTCAAACAACATTTCTCAACCTATAATTTTCCGAGCTATTGCAACATAGAAGGATGGACACAATGTTAAACAAGAAAAAAATAAAAAATTAGAGACACATCAACATTAAATAAACTCAGGGATCTTGCAAGCAAGTCTTCATCATCATCAATCAAGGAAAATCATCCACAAGCTCCACAACACCAAATTGCTCTTCAACCTCGAAGAACCATGTATTACTCTCAAAACTCATCAAATGCCAACATTTACAATGAATCCTCATGCTCTATATAACAGACAAGGAGGAGAAAAACCTAATAGAGTATCTAGAAGTCTATTGGCTAATCAGAAGTGTATTTATTGTCCTTGAGGCCTTGCAAGGTCCAAGGCACAAAATATCTAAAATAAATATCTTTTCGGCCATTTTTAGCAAAGAAATTGACCATTAGGCTCTGACAAGCCTCCTAAAACTTTCCAAGAATAAATTTTTTACTTTTCAACCTCAGGAGTGCAACACTTTGTTTTAAGATGAATTTTCATGCCAAGGGCATAGCATAGGAGCAGGAAAAATAGGTCAACTTGCAGTGGTAGTTTTAAGGCCTTCCCGATGACGGAATAGACTTTGGGATGGCTCTTTGGAAAGCCCTTGAAGTCTACTTTCTATAAATACTTTTTTTTTCTCTGATTGGACCTTTGTAGCCTATTCAAAAAGTGAAAATTCCAAGGCTGGTAAGGGCGCAACACATGTCCTAAAAAGCAGGCATAATGGTGAAAATTAGGGTCTTTTTGACCCTTTTAGAGGACCAAAACAACTCCAATTGATCTAAAACTTTGTGAGAATGCTATAATAGTGATGGGGATTCCAAAAATTTAATCATTTCCTCCTGAAGATGAACTGAAAAATAGCGTAGCACCATGTGTGCTACCCCCTCAGCCCTCAAAATAACAAAAAACAAAAACTTATCAAAATTCTACCAAATTTGGTGGAAGTGTGCTTCATGGGTCTTGAGAGACCTGTAGAGAATCTTGTGCCAAAATACCAAGGTTATTTTGGTCCTTTTCCTCCTTTTGTGCTTGGATCTTGGTTTGGGCCTTTTTTAGTTTAGCCCTTGGAAATTGGTTTCTTCGGGCATAATGCTTGGTCATACTTCTTTGGAGCCCAAGATCTAGATTTTCTTTCTTCAATTTACCCTCCAAGTGTATGTTGGATCTTTCCAACCAAGGCTCTCAATCATGTGCTATCTCCATGGCAAAAATCTCATCAAGAGAGAGTTGTTATGCTAGGGCTGATTCTTTCTCTCTTTCTCTTGCTAAGGCCTTTTTTAGACCCATAGTTCTAGGTCTCCTTCTAGTTTGACCTTCCTCATCCTCACTCTCTTCATAAGTGCCTATGAACTCTTCCAACTTCACCTATGCCCTTTGAGCTTCTTTCCGGTACTTGAGTGCTCTTGTTTCGTAGATGGCCTGTTGGGCACTCATTTTCTTGTTTTGCATATGATAGAAGTGAATGACATATTTTTCCGTTTCTAATTCAGATTCTAAGTCTTTGATTTGTGCATTCTTGTCTTGGAGGAGGGAGTTTGAAATTCTTTCTTCATTTTCCTCATCACTGTCTAATTATCTTCCTCTTCTTCTTTCACTTTTTGCTTACCTTTGTCAATCTTCTGAGTTGAGGAGGATGGCATGGCCCTTTTCCCTTTGGAGGTAGAAAACACATGCCTCTCTCCTATTTGATAGGTAAGAGGGAAAGGTGTAATAAGTTTCATTTGTATATCTTCATCATTGGTGACCTTAAGACTTCTTTTCTTCTCATTAATGATCCTTGCATGTGTGTCTTCTTCATTTTTCTCTTGAGTGCCTTCTTGAGAGGCACTTTCATTGTCCTCCATGATAGCATCACTGTCCTAATCTTCATTACTATCATCAAACTCTTGACTGCCCTTTGGGTTCATGGGGTCACTGCTGTCACTATTATTAGGGCTATCAGTCATCATGTTTTCTTCATTACCTTCATGATTGTCATTAGCCCCTTCTTGACTTTTTGCACGATTATTATCTTCATTTTATTCCTCTGTGTTATCTTCTTTATCACTGCTTTGGTATTCATCACTGTTCTTGTCTTCATGACTGCCTCTGTCTTTAAGCTCTTCCTTTTCACTATCTGTTTCTTCTTCATTATTCTCTGTCTCCTCTTCACTGTTTTCATTTTTATCACTGCCATCTTCTTCCTTATCGTCCTCTGTTTCTTGATTTTCATCATTATCATCCTCATTATCTGTCTTTGTTTGTTCTTCTATCTCTTCATCATTGCTATGCTCACTATCTTTGTCTTCATAATTTGTCTCTTCATTATCACTTCTTTGACATGCCTTTTCTTCATTGTTTTCATGTTCCTCACTGCCATGTCCACTTCCCTCCTCTTCTAATTCTTCCTCTGTCTCTTGAATGTCATCTGTTTATTCATTGTGATTGTCATTTTCTTTCTCATGACTGTCTCTTTCCTCCTCATCACTTGTTTCTTCTTCATCATTATCACTTTCTTCATGTTTATTTTCATCTCCCTCATCACTTGTTTGTTCATCTTGACTGTCATTTTCTTCTTGACTGCCATGTTCCTCTTTGTCACTATTTTCTTCATGTTCTTCAACACTTTCTTTTTGTTCTGAGGCTTTAGGAGAAGGTGAAAGAGGGAGGTTTGTTTGGGGAGAGGATTCATGTGGAGAGGATGAATCATGGTCAGTGGGGGTGATGGAGGAGTGGAGGAAGGTGGATGAGATGATGAGGGTAAAATTTGCAGAGGAAGAGGGTGTGGATTTGTGAAAACATCATGGGTAATGAAAACTTCCCATGGGATACCCTGCTGCTCTAATTGATGCAACATAATCATCTTGATAAGAGAATGGTGGAAAAGACTTTGCATTTACTGTGAAAGATGTCTCTTTTACACAATATATGACATCTTATCAATATTTCTATAAAGATAGTAGGGAAAATGTAGCAGCTTGGCCTTAGTGAAGTGCATGAGTAGTCTTATATGGTAGGAATAGAGCCTAGAAAACCTACCCTCACAGGTGAAGTACTTCATGATGACTTTCATTAAGGGCGCATACCTCTCCAATAGATGTGAAAATTGAAAAATGGTTTTGCAATCAGCTTGGTATCTTGGTTTCAAGAAGGGATGATAATGTCTTAGGTCCAAATTCACCTGTTTGAACCATTTTTCTCCCATGCAAGGTATTCCAATGGACATAGCAATTGTATTGGTGGATAACTCAAAATTCACTCTAGCTAGATGCACTTAATGGTCATGGAGATTGAGGATGAAAAGTATCTTCAAATTAGGGTGACTTTTGACTCTTTTTACTTTTTCACAGAAATAAAGATATCCTACCTCTTGGAAATATGCAACTATGGTAGGGGAGGTTTTCAATTCCTTAGTGTTTATAGGCTCAAACCTATTCACTCTCCCACCCTTTCTCTGTTGTTCTCTAGGCCTTTGGCCTCCTTCACCACTGTTAACACTGCCTTATCTAAGCATTTTTTCCTTTACCCTTGCCTTAAAATCAAAAAATTGAAAATGCTTATGTAATGATATGAAGAGGGTGAGTGGGATGGTGAGGAGACAGTGGTGTCAAGTCTTGGCAGTGTGGAGGCTAGTTGTGCAAATCGAGAGGTTATTTGGCAGAAGAGCTACTTCTTAGCATGGGACCAAACATTTTATTCCTCTAGGGTTTTAGATTTCTTTCTAAATTCACTCTTTAAAAAATAGCATGAGAGGGGGCAAAGTGTCTAAATACCATTTATAAAAGCTCTTGGGGTTCCTAGCAGAGAATTTGAAAAGCTTTGAGAAATTTGGAGGCTTGGAACAACTTGAAAAGCTCCCTGGATGAACGCGCAAAATAGGAGCGCAACGCTTGGGCTATTCAGGTCGACCCTGCATGAGTTGTTAGGTTTTTACTTGAATGCATCATATGAATGGAGCACCGACAGAGTCTAAATGCAGTTGGGTCAGGCCTAAAAGGCCCAACGCGCAGCACTCGGGTGGAGAGGTGTCGGGCGGTCGGGTGGCTTCGGCATGACCTATCGGGCTATAACCAAATCGTGTAACACTGAACGAATGGGTGCGTAGCATAGTGGAGCTGTCTGGTGGATTTTGCATGCCCCTATGTGTAGCACCCGGGAGGATCATAGGAGTGTAGCAGTTGGAAAAGTTTTCAGGCCTGTGGGCTGAATGGCCTAGCATGTAGTAGCTTGAGCAGAGTTGGTCAGGCTGTCGTGCATGCGATAAACGCGTAGCGCAATGATAAAGGAGTGGAGTGCTCTGTGGAAAATTATAAATGAGGCATAGAAATGCGTGTAGCATGCATTTTTAGGAGCGCAGCACTGGGCTTCTCCTGCCTGAAACTTTGCCAGAAAACCCTGATTTTCTTTGAAGGATTTCTGACTTCTTTTTGCATATGAAAAATGAATTGAGGGATGAATGTGGTGCCTTTATACCCTTGGCATCAATAAATTAAAACTAAAAACCCACTTTTCTAATTTCGTGAGTTTCACTTTGTCACTTTGTTACTGACATCTTCTTTTCTTTTGTAGCAGGTGACCTAAGCATAAAAATGATTCTTTGGTGGGTGATTTTGAACATATAATTTTTTTCTCCCTCTTACTTATTTTGAAAATCCTTTGACTGTACTTGAAAACATAGGTTTCCTCACACTGATACTCTTTATAATTTCTCCCTTTGGTGCAGTGGAAAAATGTTACCTTGACAAACCATGTAAGTCACCTTGAACATCCTTTTTGAAAACCTCTTGCTGTCATGGTGGAAGTCCATCATTCTCATTTTTAATAAACCTTCAATTTATGTTCAGTGATGCTAATGTATCTCTATCTTTGTGATCCTTTGCATGGAATCCTTACTGGGCAACACTTGTTTTGCCAATCAGTAGTAAAACCCTGATTTTCTTTGTTCATAAATCTACTACCTCTCCTTTGTTGTGGCTGCCCTTAGGGATGATTTTACCTCTTAACTTACTTCTTGTTCTGCTAATGTCCATCTCATTTATTCCTGCAAAAATTTCTAAGATGGGAAGCTGTATTTTGCAAAAACTGTGCTTTGATCAAGAAGGTCCTTTGTTGAAGGCTTTTTGATACCGTTTGGACAATCATGAGCTCACCCTCCTTTTTATTTGATTTCATCTTTGGGCATATGTAAAACAACGAGTTTAGAAAACCAAAACAAGGAATAACCTAGAAGACTATACATGACCTATTGAGAGACCTTTTTGACTTGGCCTTTGGCTGAAAACATGACTTAGGCTTTTTAGGTGTAAAACAGAGTTTTGACCAACCTTTATGCATTGTGGACCTAAAAAATGATGACTTTGAGTTATCTAAAGAGTCTAGAAAGGCAGCTTAAAACCACCACTACTTGAGGCACTTGGTGAAAAGGGGAAAAGGTTAGGCTACTTGGAAATCCAAGGTGTAAGTAGAAAGGTTATGCAAGTCAAAATAGAGTAGTAAGGTCAGGGGTGGCAAACATAATGAAAATGAGTGGAAAAAGCCTCATGATTTGTCTTCTGGGAGTGATAGGCTAGCCATGCCTTGATAGAGTAGTAGAATAGTGAAAAATTTATCCTAAGGATAATGAAGGCAGTGAGATTTCTAGAACTCACAAGATTCATGAATTTTGTTTCTAGAAATTTAGGATAAGAATTTAGTCATCTATAAAGGAAAAAAATTACTGATGACTAATAAGATCAGATTAAAGTTGACAAAGATTCGTCATATGCTAAAGACCTTAGGATTAATTCTTTAGAAGAGTTGGTTATTCAAGTTGGATATGATCTTGCAAATGTCAATGTTGTAGAGGAGTTAGTGAAGAAAAATAATGCTGATATTGCAACATTAAGGAAACAGCTCAAGCTTCCCCCAATTAAACATTCACAAGCCAAAGAAATTGTACAAGAGAAGAATCAGAAAGATGACATGATGAACTTAATTTTTCAATTAATAGAATAGATCAAAGAGATGGAAATCCAAATGGACAAGCTTGTCCATGAAATGGAGACTACAAAAGCATAGGAAGCTCCTACAGTAATTCCCATGGTTACTACAACTGTGCCTTCAACTCTAGAAAAAGAGTTGGCACCAAATGTACCACTGGCTACTGTAGTGCCAGTGATATCATCCCAACTTCAGTAACATAATCATCTACTACAACAACTCAACATTATGATGAGGCTAATAAATTAGTTAAAACCATGGAGGAAATAACACTACAAACTAATGAGATTAACAGATTGAAAAAAGTGATTGAAAATCTTGAAGATACAAAGAAGCTAGCCTAAATCAATGACAAACTCATTAACAAAGGGCTAGCAGGTTAAATGTTGAACTAGAGAATCTACAAAAGGATTTAACCTTGAAGGAGCCAATGTCTTATGTGAAGAATCAGTTATGGAACAAGATCATTGAAGCCGTTAATGATGTTTGGCCATCAATCCATGTAATATATGAGCAAAATGATTTTCTAAAAGCAACACAAGTAGAGATTCATAAAACAAAAGATGAGCTAGGTGCCAAACCTGAGCAGGCCCTAGAACTAATAAAATTTATTAACAGTAAGAACAAACAAGAGTTGGAAGAAATTGAAATCACTGATAGGACATAGACAATCCTTGAATTAAGGAAATTCATTTCAACGAAGAATCCGATGAAGCAACTTGAAGAAAAGTGTTCCAACATGAACATAGCCATAACCAAGTTTATGGTTAAATTTGAGATTTTGAGGCAAAGAGGTTTTCCTAACATTCTGGTTATAAATGATAAACTCATGCCACAAGAGGACTACAAAAAGAAAATTAGAGATTATGCAAAAGAGCAGGTGAATAAGAAAAAAGGACAAGGAATTCCCACAGGGAAGGTTTTACACAGAAGTTTTGAAGATTTATTTTATCTACAACATGAGATAAAACACTTACTTTTCATAAAAGCAACATTTGCCAGATACACTGAGGCAGATGAGAATTTTAGGAAGCTAAAAAAAGATAAAAATTCCCGATGATGAATCTTGGGAATCACCTACTGACTTGCTGTAAAAGTCAAATGGTAGAGAGAAATATTAAAACAGTTTGTTGATTTTTTCACAGTCAAAATAGAAAATTACAGTAGTAAGGCAGTTTTGAGAGAGTTTTAAATGTATCAAAGGTGAAGAGTATTAGATGAAAGAGTATAATATAAGAAGATAATATTTCAAAAATAGATTTGAAATATATTTTCCAGCAAAGAGGACAACAAGGGAGTCACCTGCACCCAATCCACAAATTGTTTTCTATTTATTTGGATAAATAGGACAACTTGCTAAGTTCTTAAGCAACTGTCCCTATTTTGTTGTAATAGATATTTTATTTTCCTTAGAAAAATCATATGATTATTATAGGATATTTTGCAAACACTTTTGTATATATACTTCATCTTTTGAAGTATGATTGTGGAGTAAATTTTTGAAGATTTCTATAGTCAATTTTTCTATACTTGAAGGATTTTGTGTTGCAAGTTCTAGTAGCAGACTAGATCAAATCATCTAGCATCATACTTCAGGATTCATGTGATGAGCCATTGAAGTGAAACTTTATACTTTTCATTGTTTATCTTCTTATGTTTTACATGCATCCATATATGTGTTCCAAATTTGAATGATAAATCAGGAGTTTTATTTCAGGATTTGTTAAAAGCACTCTGTCTTTACCGTTTATCATTTCTATGTTTTCTGCTGATTTCCAGAGTAGGGAACCCTTAATTTCTCCCTCTTTTGAATGACCTTTGTCTACTCCTTCCTGATGGATCAAATAATCCTTCATCGCTCTTTATCTCGATTCAAACCACTTCACAAATCAGCCTTCCAAGATCTTCAAAGACTTATCTATCTTGCCCTGAAAATATTTGACTTTTTGACCTTGATCCTAGTTTTGTCTGCTTGAATTTTGACTCCTTAGCCCAATGGAAAAACAAATCTATCACTATCCATCTCACTAAGTGATTTTTCTCACCAAAACAAACCAAACCAAACCAAACCAACCAAATCAAAACCAATTTGCACAATCATAACTAGCCTAATATCTTATAATCAAAACAAAGTTAAATATTAAAGAGAGAGCCCTCTCTGAACCCTAGGAAGGCTATATCCTAGAGTTTAAAAGTTGGTCTATGGTTACTTCTAATGTTCTTAGACTTTAAACTAAAATCTCACAACTTTAGAATTATTAGAGTGATAACATACTGGTGACTCCACTGGGGAATTAACCAATCCTCAGTCTTAAATAGGTTTTAAAGGAAATCATTTACATCATCCTTTCACCTTAAGACTATTTTATAAGTTGTGAGTATCAAAAAATGTAATTATGGCTTCTAGAAAAACTTACTATACTAGGTCTACCCCGGATCCTAAACCTATTGATATAGTAGACAATCTAGACAGAATTGGGAAAAAGAATGAACAAGTAGAATATTTAGATACTAAAGTTTCCTTAATTAGAGCCAATTCATTACCAAAAGAGTTAGTAAGTTTACAAGACATAGGGTTTGACTTGAACTTTTAACATTATTTATTCAGAAGTAAATCAAAAAATAATTGAAGTAGTGTTGTTATAGACCTTGTTTTTATTTAAGTTCTTGAAACAAAGGAGGAAAATATTTCAGGAGATTCTGAATTAAAAAAATTTGAAGCTCAACATAAAAGTGAAGAAATAAATGCTACTATTCTTAAGGAAATATATGAAGCTATTGAATTAGCTCAATTATTAGCATATACATCTAAACCTTCTATTCCTAATTTAGATACCACTACATCATCTATAATTTCCACCACCCTACAACCTATAGATCCATTTATCCCTAGACAACCCTTACAACCTAGAATATTATTTCCATATTCTCCCATATAAACATCATCCATTAGTTTATCTTCTGTAAATTTAGATACATCATTCTAATTTCCAAGTAGTTCTTTATATATCCCAGTTTCATTTTCTAACACCCAAACTTAATCCTTTAGTTCATCTACCACCTTGTCTTGTACACCATATTATAATCCAGTTTCATCAGTTACTTCTTTGACTGCATCAACTACTACTTCCAGTTCAGCCCCTAAAACTTCCAATCTACCTCCTAGCCAAGCTAGAATTCAAGATATGGCTGCTAGGTATGCCCCCCTAGTTCTTCCAGCACAAATACATGATATGCCTCAGGATTACCAACTTAAAATACCCCAATTTGATGCTACTACTCATTACACAACTCAACAACATATTAATAAAATGACAAATTACTTTGAACTCCATGAAATAGATGATTCTGATGTACAAATGAGACTCTTTGCACAAACATTAACAAGGGAAGTTAAAAATGGTTTAAAGGTCTTAATGTTGGTAGCATAGCTGATTTAGCAACTTTTCATAAATTATTTTTAAATAAATGGGAAAAGAAGAAAAATCCACTCAAAATATTGTCTGAATTTGATGCTATGAAAATATATCCTAATGAATCAGTCCAAGACTACTACACTAGATATAACAGTGTTTACAATTCAATTCCTGCAAATCTCAAACCCACTCCTGACTCTGTCTTACTTAAATTCCCAGATGGATTTGACACAGACATGGCCTGTTAGCTGAGGGAGAGAAATGCAGAAACATTAGAAATAATGCAAACAGATGTTGTAGGCGTAGAAGTCAACATTTTAACTAAAAAATCTAGATTAAGGAATGAGAGGAGAGTGACCATGAAAGAAGAAGCTTCTAGTTTAGACACAAAAATAGAGCAACTAGCTAAGAATTTAGAGAGAATGATGGATAGATTAGACAACATAGAAAGGAGACCTCAATGGGATAATCAACAACAAATTAGAAATCCCAACTTCAAGAAAAATACAAATTCAGGAAAATCCAAAGAATTAGCCCCTAATCAGACAATAAGACCTCCATTTCAAAAGAACTATGCTGAAAGTTCTCAAAACAATGATGATGATGAGGATACCATAAATATAATGGGAATATATGATAATAACACTATCTTTTTCACACAGGAAGAGCAAGAGTTATTTGAACTCCAACAACTTCAATTAGATTCCAGTGAATCATTTGATTACAAACAAGGTTATGATTTTTCCATCAACGAAGTACACAATCAATATAACCTTATAAGCAAGAAAAACGCATAGTATTCTACTAAGAAAAATACTCAAACACAGAATAAGAAAATAGTAGATGCTCCCACTACAAAATTTCTGCAAATTCTCCCTAGGGAAAATAAGAAAAACTCTATTTCTTCCCAAAAAGTTTCCATCCCCAACATAACAGATGAAGTTTCTCAAGAATCAAAAGATTCAGAAAAATATGTGACTGCAAAAGTACTTGATTCTGCTAAAACAACAAACTTGGATCCTAAAACATCCATTGCTAATCCAAAATCAGCAGATCCAAAAGCTGCGACTGCAAAAACAACTTTTGATAATTCAAAATCTGAAAAAACATCTATTGCTTCTCAAAACATTTCTGAAAAGAAAATTAAGAGCAATAAAACACAAGAAACTCAAATATAAAATGAAAATATAACTGTACAAAAACAAGATAAACCTACTCAAACTACAATTACTAAAGAAGAGTTAATTCAAATTAGTAAATCACAAACTTCATTCAATATATAAGTTGAAATTGCAAAGTTAAAAACACCAATTCCTTTGATTGAATCGGTAAAACATGATTTGTATAAATCAACTATTACTAAAACATTAAACATGAATGATGGAGAAGACTCTGTAAACTTGAATGATGATCAACCAGAGTTGATTTTTGGCCCAGATGTCAATGGAAAGCATCAAGATGGAGCAGTTCCTCCATTTTACATTAGTTTAACTATTCATGACCAAATTTTACACAATGAAATGTTAGATTCAGGAGCTTCACATAATCTAATGCCCAAAGCTATAATGGAAACCCTAAACTTAGACATCACAAGGCCCTACAAAGATTTATTTTCATTTGATTCAAGAAAAATTAAATGCCTAGGTTTAGTTAAATATTTGTGTGTCGCATTAGTTCAATATCCCGGTAAAAGTATACTTATGGACATTGTAGTAGTTGATATCCCACCCAAGTATGGAATGTTATTATCTCACTCATGGGGAGAAAAATTACAGGGATCTATACAATTGGACATGTCATATGCTACTATATCAGTTTTTGGTCAACCAACGAAACTCTATAGGAAAACATTGATGAAATATATGGTGAGTAGTGCAAAAAGATCAATAAATTACCTAATTTACACTACACCTATTGATCTAGATTCATTCATCTTATGTAACTTTGAAACTGATAATGAAATCAAGACTGAACTAAAGGAGAAAAAGAAAACAAAAAACAGTGACAATGTCTTTCATGAATCTTTATGGCATTTATATTTTGATGGATCAGTTAATAACATAGGAGTAGGAGCAGAAGTTTGGATAAATAATATAGAGAATAATCATGCAGAAGGCCATGCTTTCAGACTGAATTTTAAATGCACCAGCAATATGGCTAAGTATGAAGCCCTCATTTTAGGACTCCATATTAATAGAAACTTACGAGGAAAAAGAATAACAATAATGGGAGATTCAGAGTTGATTGTAAAACAGATTCATGGAGAGTATTCTGTTTATAATCCTAGATTAGGACGATATAGAGGAACTGTATTAGATTTGATAGATGATTTGTTGGAATGTAATTTCTCTGCAATACCAAGAAAGAAAAACTTACAAGCACACTCCTTAGCAACTTTTGCTAGTACCTGTAATTTACCCTTTCAGCCTAATCATAAGAATACTACAAAAGTAAAACACAGATCAATAATTCCAAACAACTTCAAATATTGGAAAATTTTCTCACAAGATCAATAGATTTACCATTTTATGAATAATGAAGGTGAGTTTCAGAATTGTAAAATAGACACAGACTGTACATTAGATCAAGATTTAGATACTGGAATTGATTTGAATGATGTAGATGTAAATAAAGTAAAGTTTTCTAGAACTACTAAATTTATTAAATCAAATATAGATAACTTAGAGAGAGTAGAAATTGATGAGATAATTGATGATGAATCTGATATATTAAATCTCAACAATAATTTCTTACCAAAAGGTTTAACTCCTTTAGAAGATTTATTTGACTCAAATGATGTTGCTAGAAAACCCAAAATGGAGCCACTTAGAACTGATATTGAGGAATGTAACATTGGCACAGAGTTAAAGCCCAAAATGATCAAACTTTCCAAAGCCTTACCTCAACAAGAAAAAGAAAAATGTATTGCTCTTTTCAAGGAATTTCAAGATGTTTTTGCTTGGAGTTATGAGGACCTAAAATCCTATGACACCAACACAATTCAACATAAAATCCCTATAAAGGAAGACCAAAAGCATTTTAAAAAAAAGTTAAGAAGGATCAACCATGTTTTGATGCCTTTTATTGAAAAAGAGGTAAAAAGAATGTACGATGCATAGATAATTGAACCAATCAGATATTTTGATTGGGTTTCTATCCTAGTTCCAACTAGAAAAAAGATAGGAGAGATTAGATTATGCGTTGATTTTAGGAATCTAAAAAAGTATCCTTAAAACATAATTATCCTTTACCAAAGATGGATCACATTTTAAAAAGGGTAGTTGGTTCTTCTAGGATTTCACTTTTAGATGGATTTTTAGGATACAACCAAATTTTAGTCTAGGCAGATGATCAAACCAAAACAACTTTTACTGCTCCTCGGGGCACTTTTATGTATGTAAAAATTCCTTTTGGTTTAATGCATGCAGTGGCTACCTTTCAAAGAGCTATGAATATAGCCTTTGCAAAAGAAATTCATGAATTCTTAGTGATTTACTTTGATGACATTACTGTATTTTCTAAGACTGATTATGAACACTTGGATCATCTTAGACAAGTCATTATTAAATGCAGAAAGTTTGGCATCTCTTTAAACCCTATGAAAACCTTATTTGGATTAGAAGAAGGCCCAAGTTACTAGGACACATAATATCTAAGGAAGGAATTATAATAGACCATGCTAGAATAGAAGCAATTCTTAACATCAGTCCTCCAAGAAACATAAAAGAGTTACAAGCTTTTCTAGGAAAAATTAACTTCTTAAGAAGATTCATATGCTGAAATAATTAGAGAACTCAATAATATGGTAAAAAAATATTCAGTTCTTAAATGGACTATTGAGGCCAAACAATCATTTGAATCCATAAAACAAGCCTTAACCAAAACCCTAGTCCTTATAAGTCCTGACTTTAAAAAGGATTTCTCCTTTGCTTCAGAGCACACCATTGTTGCAGTTTTATTGCAGAAAAATGACCAGGGCTATGAGCAGCCCATAGATTTATTTAGTAGAGCACTTAGAGATGTCACTTTGAAGTAAAATATCATGGAGAAACAAGCCCTAGATTTGGTAAAGGCTATTAAATATTTCAGAGTGTACATTATCTATTCTCACATCATTGCCTATGTCCCAAATGTAGTAGTAAAAGAAATTCTGATTCAGGATGGTCCTGAAGGAAGAAGAGGCAAGTGGATTGCCATAATTTTGAAATATGAAATAGAGATAAAACCCACTAAACTTATAAAAGGTAAAGGTTTAGCCAAACTCATGGCTGAATCAAATTGTCATGCCCTAGACATAAATTTTATTTCCCAAGTAGATAATCAGGAAGAGATGGCAACTCCAGAGATCAGTGAAGCCTTTTTAGACTCACCATGGTATGCATATATCATATTTGTATTACTAAACTTACAAGCTCCTCCTGTATTATCAAGAAAAAAAGCTAGATTCTTAAAGCTAAAGGCAACAAGATTTTGTATTTTAGACAATGTACTTTTTTGGAAGGATCATAGTGGGATTTTATTAAATTGTTTGTTAAAAGAAGAAGCTGAGAAAATTTTAGAATAATTTCATGCAGGTGACTCTGGAGGACATCTCTATTGGATGATCAATGCAGACAAAATCTTGAGAGCTAGATTTTACTGGCCTACTTTTTTTGCAGATGTAAAAAAGTATGAAACCTCCTGTCACAAGTGTCAAATATTTGAGGGTAAGAAAAATTTGTTACCCCTACTCTTAACACCCATCTCAATAGAAATGCCATTTCAACAATGGGGTCTTGAATTCATTGGTGAAATCCACCCTCCATCATCAGCCCAACACAAATGGATTCTGACAACCAATGACTATTTTACCAAGTGGATTAAATCCATACCCTCTAGGCAAGCCATAGATACTGACATTATCTCCTTTTTAGAAAGCAACATAATTTCAAGATTTGAATGTCCCCAAAATATTATTACTGACAATGCAACTACATTCAAATCCAAAAAGATGATTGAATTTTTCCATAAATACCACATTACCCTAGGCCATTCTACTACATATTACCCTCTTGGTAATGGCCTTGCTGAATCTTCAAATAAGAGCCTTGTAAACATCATCAAAAAGTTATGAGAAGATAAGAAAAAGACTTGGAACAAGAATTTAGTCAATGCCCTATGGGCAGATAGACTTACCACCAAAAGCTCTATTGGTACATCCCCTTACCAGCTTGTATATGGAATGGATGTTGTTTTTCCATCTTCCTTAGGAGTACCAGTAATGAAGATTATTCAAGGATTACAAGTTGAAACAAATGACATTAAAAGAATGATTAATCAAACCATTCACTTGCATACAAAGTGTTAAATTGGGATTTAAGAAGAGAAGAGAAAGGTAAACATGGAAAATTTGATTTTCTATGGAAAGGACCTTATGTATTTATAGTTATAGAGGTAAAAATTCCTTCTTTCTGAAAGAAATGGATGGATCAAATATGCTAGATGGACTAGTCAATGGAGAATGTTGAAGCACTACTACTCATCAGAGATAAAAAATAGTTATTTTTATTTACTTTTATCATTGCAGATATACATTGAAGATTTTAGATTGGATTAGATGTTTTCCTAACAAATTTGAAGCCTGTAGAGAAGGCTGTTGGGCAGATTAATCAATCTTGCAGACAAGATCAATCCCCCTAGTACCAAAAGGTAATCTAGCAACAAACATCCAAATAAACCTATCTTTCTCTAAACAGATACGATTTACAAAAGAATACTATAAAGGTGTTATGAACTTACCGTAGATCCAATGCTTGTTCGAAGTTGTTGTCCCTCATGCACTTGAAGGAGTTATCCTCGTAAAACTGCAGTCACAAACAAGCAAACATTAAATAGCACTTTTATAGTAAACATCATAAATCATGCTTATCATGGTGACCAAGGAATCCATGAAATAAACAGTTAACTAACAACTTATTGAGAAAAATGAATTCATTTGTATTAACTTTGAAAGAAGGAAAACCCTACAACCTTAGACTTGATGTTGAACAGGCCTTCCCGGGGTCTGAAGCAGGAATCTCCTCTACTCTGACAAGCCTTGCACTCTCCCCACCGAGACAGATAGAGGTATGTGATCTCTCCTCACAAAAATATCAGTTAAATGAGTCTGAATCCCAACAGCAGTTAACCTCAAATAATTCTAAAGCTTCCACTCCCCTTGAGGCTACCAAATGCTTCTTTTTATAGTAGAAAAGAGGAGGTTTCAGTTCCAACTATGAAGGGATATAATCCTCCTTCAAAGGGATAAGCTCCTCACATCAAGGGGTTAGCTCCATAAGGTAAGGGATACATGAACCTCAAAAAAGCGGTTCTGCCACCACAAGATTCTTTCTAGAGGCTTCTAGAATTCACTGAAAATGAGCTTTCTGAGTTTACTTGCACCTTTTTAATCTTTTACAGAGGTCTGCACCCATAACATAGAGAAAGTGCGTTCAGGTACGCAGGAGTCATGAACATTAGGTGCGGGACTGCAGGCAAGATAAAGAGAAAGTGCGATACCAGAGTTAAGGATATTTTTAAGAACTTTTCTCTTATTTTCAAGGCTTGAAATGAGGAACTGATGCGTTATACTTGCAAAGGAGGAAGTATGAGTGATAATGAGCTCATACACATAGCATAATGTCAGGATGACAATTTTCAGTGCAACAGATTTCCCCCTAAAGTGCAAAGTCTGGAATAGATGAAACTGAAGTCTGTCATATAAGAAGAGTGTAGTACTTTATCATTTTAAGGATAATCCTATGGACACCCCAGTCGGAACCTGTAAAAACATTCAATGCAAAATATATATGTGTACATATCATCGCTGAGGTAACCATTCCCATACTCAGATCAAAACTAACTAGAAACTGATTCAAACTGTTCTGATACAGGAATGGTTTTGAATACATCAACAGTATAGACATGTGTAGACACAGTATGGATGCAGCCATCTATTTATGAATAGTCCACTATATGAATAAAAAAATTCCTCGCAGCCTGGATGGTAGAAACTAGATCCAGGGTCTTGATTTCCGCATCTCAAACTAGTACGATTCTATCCATGTGAATGAATGTGTCAAAGTCGAACATGGTAGAAACCACTTGATTACCAGTCGATGATGTAAACTATTAACAAGTGTGAGAGTAACCACTAGTAATTTCAATGGCTCTCAAAGTACTCAGTAAAATCCATGAAATGTGAATGAATGAGGTAAATTCGAACATGTCACGGACTCATTCGATCGAAGGTCAATGATGCAACCTATCGTCGAAGGCGAGAAACCTGCTATTGAGGCATGCAAATTTCAAGGTACTGATAATTTATAGATCAACTTCCTAGATAATGAGCTGTCGTCGATAGAAAGTGATATGTTGTAGGCAAGCCCACAACACGAAATCATAGATCAAGTTTTGAAGAAATATATCGACAAGGACTGACTCAGGGATGGTCAAAATGGATGACAGATATTTTTCAGATGAATGGTTTATTTGAACTGTCCTCTTGAACACATAACGACACTACAGATGGCTTGGTGAAAATTTACCCAAAGCTAATACCCAGAAACTGGCTGAAGAATTTCAATATGGTTCGATTAACTGTTAGGAAAAGGATTTCCCAACCCAGGTGAAAAAAAGTGTCGTGTTCAAGAGTGGTTAACTGGCTTTTCGAAAAATCAAAATACAACAAACAGGTCCATTTTTCTCTCTTTTCCCCTACCATTTCTGGCAAGTACCTCTTTATTTTTGACAAGCTTGAGGAGGATAACATTTTCTTGTTTATAAGCTCATCCTTCGGATGAGTCCAACTTAGTTTAAGATTCGAACCCTAAGAAGGAGTGGTTCATTCTTGTTTGAAATTGAACAGGTCCTTTATTGTTAAATTTTAACGAGTCCAGTATAGGAGAAACTCGGTGTTTTTCAATTTTAGGGAGTCAGAAGAAAAACTTAAGAAAACTCCATGGGTGTACTTTTTCGTAAATTTAGTCTCTCGAGCCCGAAAAAGGATAAAATAATGTGGGAGAGAACTCTGTTGTCCGTAATTAGTCAATGTATACTTTTTTCGTAAATAGTCCATTTCAGTCCATAAAAGGGGTAAACTTATACTGAAAGGACGATCATTCATTTATTTTAACGAGTTCGAATAATCAAGTGCTCGGTAATCTTTTAAATTTTCGAGAGTCTGAAAAGAGCTTAAAAGAGGACTCCAAGTTTTTGCATTTTCGTAAATTTTTTGTAAGAGTTCGAAAAAGTGATAAAAGTATGCTCTTTGTTGAAAATGATCAATTTTCCTAAAAAATCCAATTTCTGCACAAAAACTCAAAACATTGCACATACTTGTTTAAGATAAATAAAAATTCTTTCAAAAATAACCTTTTCAAAGTGAAAAATAAACAAATTAAAAATTCATTTATTCGAAAAAACTTATAAAAATGACTTTTCTAACTTCATTTTTACCATTTGAGTTCAAAGTTAAAAGTAAAAGCTTTTGGGTAAAAAAGTTCCTGTGAAGATTCTGGAAAATCCGTCCGACAAAATTGAGAACCGTCAGCTCCAGATAATCCACGACCTCCTAATCTTGCATTTCATCCATTTACATTTCATTTTTAGGCTTTAGATTTCGTTTTTAAGAGAAAAATATGTTTAAAAAATCACCCGCAGGGGTCCACAGGTGCAACACACGAGCCCTGCGGACCCCGACTTTTTCTTACATAGGAAAAATTCGTGGGTCCGCACTTGTCTCATAGCACCCATGCGTTCCTACGCACTATGTATGAGAACAAAGTGCGGACCCTGCGCAATTAAATTTCAAACTTAAATTTCTTTAATTCTGCCCAAAATTTTTAAAATTAGATTGTTCTAATATATCTTTTTATGCATTGTAGGATATACAAGATGCTAATTTGGAGAGAACATGAGCATGAAGACGTAGATGACGCTGCAATGCTCCATTTGCCTACAATGCAGGCATTAAGAGCATGTGGTTTGTATAAATTCCTGGGCCATTTAGGGCATGAGGGCACAGGTAGACCTCCTAACGTGGCTGGTGAACAGGTGGAACGTACAGGACCAATATTTCATTATTGGTGGCCACCAGCTCGAAATTGAGCTGGAGGATATCTATTTTTTTACTGGTTTGTCCAAGAGGGGCCAACAAATTTCTCTGTTTGGGACTAGGCTAGGTGGCCAGACTGTCGCTAGTCTTCGACAAGAGTTCTATAATAATCAGGCAGACCCCCAGGACAAACGGATTGACATAAAAACTATCATTCGTCCCGAGCTAAAATTTATTGCATTTACTGTCACCAGACTGTGTGGGAGCGTAACGTTGCATGTGGCTACCGGTTCCCAGATGCGCATAGCTGTAGACTATTTTTGAGGCACCATTTTCAACTGGTGCGAAGCTGTGTTGGCCAATGTAAAAGGCCAACTAACCAGAGCAAAGAACAGAAAGCTAAATAACTTTGGATATGGATCCATTGTAGTCACCTTTGCTCTAGAGAGGATCCCCATGTTAGCTTCATAGAACATTCCTGTTGATGTTGGATGACCTCGAGAACTTAGGATGGTTTGTTGGGTTGAATTGATGGCCCGTCATGCTGCTGAGCGCGTCAAGGTTGTTCGATTTCCTTCTACATATTTTCGTTGGCTGGAACGCCAAATTTTTGTTATAGAGGAATTTCCATACACCAGGATAGATTTCCGCATTGACTAAGAGATGGCTCTCCCAGTAGGGGAACAATGGGATGAATCAAGTAAAATCATTTTGAACAATTTCTAAGTTCTAATTTTTTTTTGTATTTTGATCGTCTTGAAACTAATAACCAAAATTTTTAAATGCAGATGTGGGCCCACGACGACCGGCCCATCTCCATCCTTATGAGAGGAGGCATTCAGCTACCGCAGCACCAGCCCCAGAGGGCCAATCAACATATATTCTGTCTGATTTAGAGCATCACCTAGAGCACCTGACTCTAGACATTCCAGAGACCGACATAGATGATATTCTTCTCAGATTACAGAGGTATGTGATTGGGGTCCCAAGACCTTTTAGGAGGTTCCTATGTAGGGTGGCCTGGGCAGTGGTCTCTTATTGTGATCATCATCAGTGATAGGATGATCGTGTTGTAGACTCATATTTTTGACCTTTTGCATTATCATTTTTGCTGATCATAAGGTGTTTCTAACCTATGATCGAGGACGATGTATATTTTTTGGAACACTTCTATACTATGATATATCACTATTTACCAGCTATCTATGTACATGTTATTGAATGTTGCTTAATTTACTGTTTTGATTATTTCAAATGTCGATTTATCATACTAGAAGCAACTGCATCTGCTAATGTATTTAAATTCCTTGGAATATGATGATATTAATCAAATTCACGTTCCAAGAGACGAACTCTTAAAAATAACCGTAATAACACTGGATTTATAATGGCATAAACCCTACTAAGCTGTAATACAACATGTTTAGAATCCAACCTAACAATTAAACTTCAAATTCCAAACGATATGGATTCAGATAATAACTCAATCACTGCACTATACTTTGCAATGTTATTCGTTGTTTGACGTAGGCTTACCCCATGCATGGATACTAACTCGTCAGAGGGTAAATAGATAACCCAAGCTGCGGAAGAAATGTTCCATGTACTACGAAAAGCACCATCAGCAAAACCAATGTAGGTTTGAAGAGACGTCGACATCTGCAATATAAAGAGTAAAACTCAGATAACCAGGAATAGTGATAAAATACACTCTAAACTAGGCACACTTTTTTAATCTAAGACACACCAGCAGTAAAGAAATCTAATCTAATAAATCTCCACACCAAAAATTAAGCATAATATCTCTTCAGATAAAGCCCATTTCTGGGTTTATCTAAAGGGACACCGTCGAAATCTATCAGCTCATAGGCTCCTTTTGCCAGCTTTTTCTTAACAATGAAAGGGCCATGCCACATGGGCACAAATTTTCCAACTCCTATCTTATCGTTGGCTTGATTGTACACTGAGACTGGGTCTCCTTTTGAAAAATTACGAGGGGTAACACTTCTATCGTACTGAGCCTTTATTCGTTTGACATGAGCTTTGTTTGTTGTTGCAGCGTTTCGTCAATTCTCATCTAGTTGAGCCAAGGACAAAAAAAATTTCTCCTCTTTAGACGTAGCTGGGAGTAATTCTATGACTAATTTCAATGACGGAATTTTGCATTCAATTGACAGCACAACTTCCAAACCGTAAACCAGTCGAAAGGGAGTGAAATCAGTTGATGTTTTTACTGAGGTCTGAAATGCCCAAAGTGCTGAAAATAACATGGAATGCCAATTTGACTTATGAATACCAATAATTCATCTAATCATAGTGACTAAAACTTTATTGATGGCTTCAACCAGACCATTAGCCTACGAATAATATGGAGTGGAACTATTGTAGCGCAGGCCAAGTTGATCTGTCACTTCAGTCATCATGATATTGCGAAAATGACTTCCATGATCTGTAATAATGGCTTGAGGAACCGAATCTAGCAATTATATGATTGAATACAAAAGTTGCAGCAGTCTTGGCGTCTGCCGAAAATGTAGGCATCACCTCGGTCCACTTAGTAA
Organism: Pinus albicaulis; assembly: GCA_034641835.2. Taxonomy (NCBI): domain Eukaryota; kingdom Viridiplantae; phylum Streptophyta; class Pinopsida; order Pinales; family Pinaceae; genus Pinus; species Pinus albicaulis. The sequence continues at coordinate 341,645,091 of CM076573.1, read as the reverse complement.
AACAATCTACCGCTAAGATAATATACGCATGCCCCCGGCCGAGTGAGGGTTACATGAAATAAAGTCGATACCCCACTTTGCGAAAGGACCGACAACAATTATAGGGTGAAGAGGAGTGGGTGGCACACACATTTTACGATCAAAGACTTGACAATTGTGGCATTTACAGACTGCATAGATACAATCTTTGAATAACGACGGCCAAAAATAACCAGCGCGCAATATCTTTTGGGCTGTGGCATACCCAGACATATGACTGCCACATGCTCCAGAATGGCAGTCATTTAAAACATTTTCAGCTTTTTCATGAGTAAGACAGCGTCAAAAAACAGAATTCGCTCCACGACGATAGAGTGTATCACCAATAATATTGTATTGTTGGGATTGGAAACGTATTTTCTGTTGTTGAGATCGTGAGATTTTAGGCCGAAAAGATTGGGTTTAGAGATAAATGATAATATCCCCATACCATGGATCAAGAGTACTGATAAGAAACAAGGATTCATTCGCAATGGGCTGCTCCGCCACAGTTTCAGTATTAGTAGAGGGAAAATCACACATCAATTCCGCAAAAACCAAAGATTTCTTTGCCTTGGATTTTTCAAATTCCAAGTCAAATTCCTGCAGGATAACTATCCATTTGGAATATTTGCCCCCTAGCAATTGTTTGGATAAAATGTACATCATAGGGTTACAGTAAAAAATTACTGTGGTTTTGCGTAATAAGATGTAGTGTCGAAATCTTTGGACAGCTTGAACAACTGCCAAGGCCAATTTCTCCACATGTGTGTATTTGATCTCAGTCGGATGCAGATTTCGACTAAGATAGTAAATCACATGTTCATTGTTAAATTCGTCTTCCTGAACTAAAACCATCCCAATTATGGAATGAGAGGCGGCGAGGTACAAAACGTAGTCCTGGTTGTAGTTGGGAGGATGCAATAACGGTGCATGGGTCAATGCGTGTTTAAGTGCATCAAAAGATCGATCAACGATCTCATCCCAAAAGAATGGAACTTTCTATTTTAACAACCTGGTAAAACCCTTTGTTAGCTCAACGTAGTTAGGAATGAACCGACATAAAAAGTTTGCTTTCCCCTGCAAACTTTGGAGTTGGCGCAGAGTCGAAGGAGGAGGTAGATTGACAATAGCTTCGACCTTCGACGGATCAATGCAAATGCCTGCTTTTGAAACAACAAATCCCAGTAAGCGACCCGATTCTACACAGAAAACACATTTGTGTGGATTCAGCCGAATTCAATAATGCCTACATCTCATAAAGATAGCTTGTAAATGAGTGAGATGGTCGGCCTTATGCGATGAATGAGCAGGTAAATAATCGAGATAAGGCTGCACAATGTGCTTAATGTCATGAAATGCGTAAGACATAGCCCTTTGAAAAGTTGCCTCAGCGTTCTTCAATCCAAAGGGTAGTGTGCAAAAAGCAAATGTCCCCCATGGACAAATGAAAGTTGTTTTTGGCTGATCAGCAGGGAGTATATTTATTTGATTGTAACCGGAAAAACCATCCATAAAGAAGAACATTTCACTGCCAGCACAATCATCAATTATTTGATCGATATAGGGGGTTGGATAATTGTCTTTAGGACAAGCTCTATTAATATCCCTATAATCGATACATACTCTTATCGTTCCTTGTTTTTTGTTAACAGGAATGATATTCGATACTCAATCCGTTAAAGGCATTGGATAAATGAAACCTGCACGAAGTAATTTCTCAACTTCGGCTTTGATAGCAGCAACTTTTCTAGGATGTATTTGACGTAAACGTTGACAGACAGGTTTGGCATCTGGGTAAGTCTTGATTTCATGTACGACAATTGACGGATCGATTCCTAGCATTTCTTCATATGACCAGGCAAATACATCACAAAATTATTGAAATAGGGCTTTATAAGTTTGAATTTCATCTTTCGTACAGCAAGCACCTATATGAATGTTTTCAATTATTTCTGGCTTTACCAAAATGTCAATTGGAATTGTTCGAGATATATTTTCCAAATTTAAATCAGAATCAGGATTTCGCAATGGATTTTGTGGTTATTTGACATATTTAGCAGTAAAAATAGAAGTGAAATCATCTTCAAAATGATCCAGCTCAGGTAAAAACGAAGATCGATGAAGTAGATCTTCCCATGGTAAATTGTTAACAGACAAAAGTTCACAAATCTGCTCATCAGTATGAACAAGATTGGGAAATGTCGTTATGGTTGAACTATATATAGAAAATGATTCCTCATGGATCCCATTAATTGGATCAATTTCGGTTGAAGAAGGGTCGGAAAGTGACTGTACAGCCTGGTATGCAATTTCAAATGGACTCAAAGGCATCATGCCATCAAATGAATCTAACTCAGAGTTAGAAGGTATGATCCAAGGATCATCAAACATAATAGTATTTGATGAAATCATATGAATAGTTGCGATAGAAGGCGATATGTTAGGAGGAGGAAAGGAAAAAGTTCCTAGTAAAACAGAACCTTTAATCAAACCTACTCCAACATCCTTGTAAGGGATAGTTGCTTTACCGACGTGCTGGATTGTTTCTGTAGAGGCTGGATTGGAAGGAAAATAAGTTAACTGATCTATTGTAACGATCCTTCCTTGATGTGGAAATTTTATAAGTTGAAAGACCGAAGAAACAACAACAGTCATAGCATAAGACCAAATATGACCCAGGAGAAGGTTGTAATGTAGAGGGGAATCAACCACTTCCACATCTAGATTTATAGTTTTACCTTCGACCCCTATGGGTAAATCCTGAAAAATACCAAAAGGGTGGAAACCTCGACCATCAAAAGCCTTTAGAATTGTCAGAGATTGATTGAGTGTAGGAGAACCAAGTTATTTGCAACACTGGATCGACATAATACACGTTGAAGCTCCCTCATCAATCACAGTCCTAAAAATCGGTCTGTTTTTGACTAATACTGGAATTTGGAAAGCCATTTGATGAGGTAGAAGAGGTGTACTATTCTCTAAATCGAAGATTATTAGGTTCGAATCCTGAATATCGACAACTCCTATGGCATACAAAAGTAATTTACGTTGTGCTGGGCATGATTGCAGCACTTCCAAAGCTAACATTGCTAAAGGGGAAATAGCTAAGCCCTCAACAATGTTGTAATTCTGAGTAGCTCTCGCATATGGATTGAAAGCTGATTTACGAAGAACACCTTTAGCAGGTAGTTTGATTACTAATTCTGGATTGGGTTTCTCGATTTGTAGCGGACCAGAAACAGGAGGAGGTGTAGTTGATGTGTTTGCACTAGAAGATTTTGCTTCTTTACCATCAACAGGATTATTAGTACCATAATATTGCGATCGCATCGCAATCCTGACATGAGACATCATCAGAATAGGTTCTTCTGAGGCATTCGAGGTAGAACCAATCATCTTACTATCTTGAGTGGGAAAAGGATCCTTCAAGACAGTAGGTTGTTGTGAACCTTTAACGAATTTAAAAATCTCTGCTCGATGTGGGCATTCTTTAGTAAAAGGATCCTCGTCACAAATGTAACAAGGATAGCGAGGCTTGCGTTTTTCGTCATTGGATTCCTTTTTATCAGTTTTCTCTTTTGAATTCTTTTTGTTTTTATTCTTCCCTTTCTTTTTACCACCGGATTTAGATTCAACCGTAGATGTCTCTACGACATGAATGTCAGCAGAAATTTCGGGGGAAGATTCTCCTTTCGGGGAATCAGGTAAAGTTATAATAGGGGAAGAATTATTTGAAGATTTCTTCTTACCTTTAGTATTGACTGTACCAATCATACCATAAGTGGCATGAGACCATGAAGGAGCTGCAGCTATTTGACCTTGTTTTGGAAGATCGGGGATTTTTTCATCTAAAGTACCTGACTGTGTATAGACAAGTCAAGGTACTAAGCTTGAGCAATGACTTGCTCCTCAGTAACAGCTCCGGCCTTAGCTAAATCTTCAGTGATTTTGGGTAACAATGATTTAACAAACCATTCCGCCAAAATTTGATCTGGAATGTAAAATTTCACCAAACGCCTTCTACGTCGCCATTCATGAATATGATCAGAAATATATGTGGACGTGGATTGCTTTAGTGAAGTTAATAATTCTGTGCCATTGTCGTATCTAACAGGAAATTGAAAATGAGTCAAGAAGGCAGTTGCTAACTGACTGAAATTATTAAAAGAGCCTCGTGGTAACTCAATGTACCATTTGGCAGCAAGACCAATAAGAGTTCTTTGGAAAAGACATAAGCGAATTGAATCATCAATTATTGAATTAGACGCACACCAGAGGTGATAAGTCATAACGTGATTTGATGGATCTTCTTCTGACTTACCCTCAAATTTTGGTATATAACTGGGCAACTTATGCGGCATTGGTGGCCAGTATGGATAATAGAAAATTGGATCATTTGTAAGGCGTGTCAAATCAGGTAAATCCAAAGTTGCAATAAATGGTAACTGACGGTTAGGGTCACGAAAACCTTGAGTAGCCAAAGCAGTTCCGGAGGAGGATACCCAGGATAACTGGGAATCAGATTTGCATTAGGAATTGTGTAACCTCCTGGGTAACCAGGATTAACCAGACCAAACTGGGGTTGTTGAGGTTGTTGATAAGTATAGCCAGGGTACGGTTGATACTGATAAGCTGGGTTTTGTGAAACAGGACCGAATTGAGGCTGTCACTGGTACGGTTGATACGTGAATTATGGTTGACTTGTGACAACCGTACTTGTACCAGCTTGTCCCGTAGGTATCTGGACCGAAGTCTGAACTGAAGATCCTGACTGGGGTACAGAGACTTGAGGAATTTGCACGGATGCAAGGATAGAAGAACTCGGAGCTACAACTACTATAGAAATAGGTGTTATAGGTTGAACAGATGTTGCAATAGTTGCAGCAGTTTGAGGCGGAGTCTGAGGTGTACTAGGCCCAGACTACTGAACAGAATCGGGTGCAGGAGTTTGAATAGTAGGCTGGACATGTTGCTGGGTTGGACTAGAAACCAAAGGCTGTCCAGGTTGAGAAGACAACTGCACATTAGGTTGCATAGGCTATTGATATTGGGATAGATCCCACACCATATTCATTCCAGGGTATTGTCCCGTAGAAGGTTGAACGTAAGGACCATAGCCTATTTGAACGTAGGGTTGATAAGTAAGTGGTAAATGTCTGGCTCCTTGTACGGATGATTGACCAGAAGGTGGTTGGAAACCTTGAATTGGGTACTGACCTTGAGGTTGATAACCCTGAGGCACGTACTGAAGCTGGGGTTGATAAGGACCTTGAGGAAAATATTGATTTTGGGGTTAACCTTGGGGTATGTACTATCTTGAAGGTTGATAACCTTAAGGTATGTACTGTCCTTGAGGTTGTTCTCCAAAATAATATGATGCCACAGTTTTTCCTGGGAAAAATTTCCCTTGAGGTTGCTCCCCAGGCAGTAACTGACTGCCTGAAGGTTGCCCCCTAGGCGGTAATTGACTACCTTGAGGTTGCCCCCCAGGTGGTAACTGAATTCCCTGAAATTGTCCTCTAGGTGGTAACTGACTGCCTTGAGGTTGAGGATTCGGAATATTACCAGACATCATAAAGATTAACTTTGCATTTGACTTTTCAGTTTTAATTCCATTAAGACCAGATGATAATACATGTTCAATCGGTCGAGGAGTTGCTACAGAGAAAGTACCAAACAGAGCTTGATATCCCTAAGGAACAGAAGGACCACCATGTAAAAATGCTTCCGGTGTCTGCGAAAACATAGATGACTCTCTTGCCATAATGGATGAAGGATAGTAACCTCTGGGCGTAGGATGAAATGGAATTCGAGGTGGAGAAAAAGCAAGACCCGGGTTTTCTAAAAAGTTTGTCAAAGAAATATAACAAGTGTCAGTTTGAATAGGGCTATAGAAAATAGATTCACGCTCCCTAAGATTTAAAGACTAAGGGGATTCAGGAAGAGATAAGTCTTCATCTGGATTAGTAAGCTCTTCAATAGAAATTAGGCCAGATGGAAGATATTCAGTAACAATATTTCTTACCCTAGGTGAACCAGGATCGCTAGAAGTTGGTGTAATAAATTGTTGTGTAACCAGCTCCAAAAATAGAAGAAAAAGATATCAACGCCTTAGAAATAAGCCACTTCGAGGGGGCAACCTTCAATACATTACATAAATGAAAAATTCTTGGATGATACAATTTACAAAACCTCCTTTCTATATATAGGAGTCCATGGGGCCATAATGTAATCCTAGTGGGCCACAATGTAATCCTAGCAACCTTAACAATAATAATTTAAGGGCACAATAATAACAAAATGGGGGTTACAAGGGTACAATAATAACAATAAGGGGGTTACACTAACAACAATAAGGGACTATACTAGTAATATAGGGACCTAACATGCCCTCTCCTTCAAAAAAGTGTTGTCCTCCTTTGCGTTAGGGTCCCGTGATTTGGCCGATTGGCTAGCCAAATGACGATGTAACATCAAACCAAGCTTTGGAGCCCAAGGACCTAGCCTTCCTGGACTCAGAGAGGGCTCTCTCTATATGTGTAAAAGGTGTCGGTGTGTTTACTTGCGGTGTTCTGATATTAGGCTAGTTATGAAGTATGTTTTTAGTTTTTTGGTTTTTTAAGTTTGTAAGGGATGAAACTGATCAAATACATAAAATGGATAACAAGATGTAGATAAATTGGGCTATGGGGTCAAACAGGTCAAGGAAGCTATGAGGTGATGATGTAAAGCTGCTGTAGGGCCGATTTGATTCACGGTAGAAGGGATCTTTGGGCAAAATGGATTAAATGGACAACAAGTTGGTGAAAGACAAGGGATTTCATGTGTAACTAGTTAATAGCAGACATAAACATGTAATAGCAAGCCATTAATCATGCTAAGTGTAACTATGAGCTAATTAATACACAGAAATCAAACATTCCAGCCATACATAGAGGTATAAGGCCCTCTAACTTCGGGAAATGACTATCAGAATTTGGGGAAAACATATAAGACAAACTAACAACTCATAAACTACGCCGGAACGCCTAAACATAGTCTCTAAGTCATTGGGCACTTTGACAAACAAGCTTTCATAGTTTTAGGCAAAGGGCTAGATCGGGACTAGGCCTCCTTGGTTCAACAAGATGATCAACAAATCAGTCAAAGAGAAAGTTTTATGGACAGAACTATGGGCAGCTAATAGGTAGGTAGGGAAAACCATACATCCTATTCAACATACATAGAACTTATGAATAAAACTTAGCAACAATACCTTAGGTTACTAAAGAGCAGCTAAGAATTCTTTAGCATAACCAAGGGAGAAGAAAACATCAAGCTATGAAGATTCAGGGATTTTGAGGTGCCTCCATGGGCATATCTCAAAATCAATCTTTACTGATCTATAGCAGCAAGAAATATGTATTATGAATGAAAACTAGAAGACAAAACATATCAAGAGACACTATACCATTCTACTATGTCAAGGAATCCATCAACAATCCTTCATCATTCCTCAAAAGCATCCAAGAGGCAGTCCAAAAATTATAACTCAAGTGTATTCTTCAAAGCTCATATGACCAATGTATTAATTCTTCTCTCAAGTTCAGCCTCTGATTTACAATGAAACCCATGGAATAAATAGGCTTGAGGGAGGAAAACCTCATGGAGCAACTAGCTATCCCATCGGCCAAGTCAAAATATCTAAACTTGTCCTTGAGGCTTTGCAAAGCCCAAGGCACAAAATATCCCATAAAATATCTAAAAAACTGCTAAAAACGGAAATTATATTGACTTCACATCATTTCCCAAGGATAAAAATAGCTTAACGCACATTTGGGAAAAGCAGATTTTTGAGGTTCAAAAATTACAAAAATACTTCATATTTATGCCTGAAAAAGGTCCCCTGACTTGCTGGATGCAATAGGCAGCCTTCCCGATGTCGAAATGGGGCTCATGAGGGCTTGCTGGAAAGCTCTCTGTGTCTACTTTCCGGCGCAACTGGAACCAACTCAATCCGAGGTCCGGAAGTCATCCAAAACTGTACCTGTGTGAAAAAACCCAGAAAATAGCAGACTGCTGATATGGCGGGCAGAATGTGCAAAATGAGGGTGTTTTTCGCCAATTTGAGGGGGCGAATGATCTTCAAATGCCATGAAAATCGCTGGAGACCTGCTCATGGAATTATGGCATCCATCGGTATCATCCTCCTCCCTTGACAACTCATCGAACTGAAATGGCGAATTTATGAGTTTTTGGCCAAAAACCCAAAAAATGCCAAAAAACAAAAAGTTGCCGAAAAAGGCCCAAAATTGGCATGCATGACCCTCAAGGGTCCATAGCAACATGCTCCGAAGCTGAGGCCAAAATATCAAGGGCTGATATGCTTTTCCCTTCCTTCCGTGCTAGGCGCTTCCCCTTCAACTTCTTCAATTTCTCTTGTGTTGCCTTTAATTTTCGCCTGGCAAACTGATTTAGCTTCTGAAAGTGAAGAGTCCTCTTTCTTTGTAGCTCAAGATCCCTGTTCGCCCTCTCAAGCTTTGTTTCCAGATGTTGGTTAGCTCTCTCAAGCCATGCTTCTTTGTTTTCCTCAATTTCCTGCTCAAGGAGGGCAGTGAGAGGAAAAGCTTTGAAATGAGCTTGTTCTTCTGCTCTCTGTTTCTCCAAGGCTCTTCTAAGCCCGATGGTTCTAGGCCTCTTCCGCCTAGGCTGGTCTTCCTCCTCTTCATCATCAAACTCGCCAATGAGCTCTTCAATTCTTACTTGCGCCTTTTCTGCCTCTTTCTTATACTTGATTTCCTTTGCCTCATGAATAGCTGCATGAAACTTCATTTGTTTGTTTTCAACCTCCAAGAAGTGGTTGAAATTCCTCGCCCTTTGAAGGTCTTCTTGTAACACCTCAATTTGCCCCTCTTTGTGAATGAGGAGGTTTTCAAGGAGGCGGGCCTCATTGTCACTATCATCGCTTTGGATAGGGATAATAGCTAATTCACCCCCATGCTTTGTACTTTCTCCAATTTTACTTTTGCCTTTGAAAGCCAATCTGGCGCTTTTCCTCCTTGGCAAGCTAGAAGGTGTCTTTTTGGGCAATTTCCTCTTGCTAGGAACAGTCTTGGTCACTGTTTGGATGGCAGCCTTAGCTTGCTGTTCCTCATCAATGTTTTGTCCAATTTGTGTTTCAAGAGGTGTTTCAATTTCTTGCCCAACTTGCTGTGCTTCATCAACTGTCTGCTGCTGTCCCTCAACATCCAAACGCTGCTCATCAATGTGTACCTGTGGCTGTTCTTCACTTTGTATCTGCTGTCCTTCATCATCTGCCTGCTGCTAGCCTTCATCTTGTATCTGCTGCTGGCCTTCATCCTGTATCTGCTGCTGTTCACTGCCTTCTCCTTCTCCCTGTGGTTCACTGCCCTCTCCTTCTCCCTGTTGACTTGGCTGCCCAGTAGTCATTTTGAGTTTTTTAGGTGTAGGCCTACTAGACAGAGGCACTGGGCGATGGACAGGCTGAGTAGGAGACACATGAACATGAGGGAAAGTGGAAAAATCTGAATGGCTAATGAATGAATCCCATGAAACCCCTTTCTTCTCTAGCTGGTGTAAGAAGATAATCTTGATCAAGGAATGATGAAAGAGAGAAGGAATTTGCTGAGGTGGAGCCTTCTTTTGGACAGTAGATGCCATTTTCTCTATGCTCTTGGACAAAAAGTACGGAAGGTTTAGTTGCCTGCTTCTGGTAAAATGCATCAACAAGCGGACATGATAGGCATAAATCCGGTTAAACCTCCCTTCACAAGTGAAATATCTCATTATGGCTTTCATCAGCGGAGCATAACTGTCAAGAAGATAGGAAAAAGGGAAAATAGCAGTGATGGTTTCCCTATGTTCAGGCTTGATGAAAGGTTTATAATCCTCTAAATCAAGATGAGCTTGTTTAAACCACTTTTCACCATGATACGAGATCTTGGTAGCTTTGGACACATACCTTGGGGAGATTTTGAAATCAAGACCCGCCAATTGGAAGTGTTTGTCCTTGAATCTCAAAGCGCACAAATGTGTTAGTGGCGAAAAACTCTTGACTTCTTCTATCTTCTGGCAGAAATCAATACAGCCTACTTCATGGAAATTGAAAAGCACAGATGGGTGAGCATTGATTCCTTCTGTGGAGATAGGCTCATATCTCTTATGTGGACCGCTCCTGTGATCCTGCTTTGGAGGCATTCTGTCTTGAACAAGCTTTGGAAGAGGCAAACTGCCTTCACTGTATGTAAAAATGCTCTGCTGGATTGAAACTGGTCACTATGTTGTTTGGACAGAGAAAATGTGAGGTGGAGGTTTTGCAACAAGTGTTCCTTTGAATAAACAAACTCTTCTCTCCTTAAAACCAGCCCTTTCACCTCTGGATGCACCTCAGCCAGGCAAACTTTTTAATAGGGTACCATGTGTAAAGATGGGACAAACTGCTGTGTAGATTCCCTGTGCACAGTTTTGAACAATCACTCCTCTTGTGAATTTGTTATAGGCCAACCAACATACCTACATCTCTGTCTTCAATGTAAAATTCAATCATCAACAACCTGTCCTTTAGAAAATGACCCTATTCACCCTTAGAATCTCTCTGTCAACAACTCTTCAAAATGATACCATATAGTGAAAAGAAAAGGCAGACCTAGGTTAGGTGAAATATCAGTGCACAGTGTTTTAGAAAAAACCACTCTTTGCTTGTGAATTTAAGAGATTAACTATCACATCTATACCTCTGTCTCCAATGTTAAATTTCAACCATCAACAACCTACATTTCAGAAGGTGTCCTGTTCATCTTTGGAAAAACTCTGTCAACAAATTCTCAGTATGAAATAATGTAGTGAAGAAGAGGGGCAGACTATATGAGGCAGGCTGTATATAATGCCAAAATTTCCCTGCTTGGTGATCTTTGAAAGTTTAAGCAACACATCTTGTGTCTTGGATCAACATTATATTTTCCAATTATTCCAAATCTGCCTTGACTAAGTATACCAACAGCCAATCAGCTTTCATGTGTGAAAACAACTGTTTGTGCAATTAAAAAGTCACTTGGCATAATCTTGAGCCAAGATGACAGACCCTTTAAAAAAACCACAGAGCTTTGGGCAGAGGCTTATGTGAGTTTTCTTTTTCAAAATAGTCAAGGGCCCCTTATACACGTAACCCTAGCTTTTGGAAGGGAAAACCTTCGTTACACCTGACAGACCTAAGCCCTGTCTCTATGACAAAATCTTCTTCTGCAGCTTAAATCTATAAGTTTCTGCTTGAACAATAAACCCTTTTCCCACTAAACTTCACTGTTCCTCTGTGTATGTCATTTCACTCAAACACAAACATGCTCATTTTAAAGTTAAACTTGTTGTGAACATACAGTCAAACTCATATTTCAAAGCGGAGGTAACAGGGTTTTAAAAACTCCAAAGCTTGAGCAAAGGCTGCAAGGGTTTCCCTTTTTCAAAATGATCAAGGCCTCTTCAACAATACATCTACCCTTCCAGCATAGTTACAAACCAAGGCATACATAGTTTAACTTTAGTATTCGAGATTTTCAAGGTCATAGTTGAAATACCTCTTGAATTTGAGGGGGAAATCCTTTGGAAGAAAACTTGAGTAGCACCGGAGCCTTTTAAACCTACGCGACACTCTTTGAAGAAAGCACGTCGCGCAAGGAAACATTTGTCGGGTCGGCCTGTCGGGCGGCCTGTACAGGCGCGTCGCGCCACTGTACATGCGTGTCGCGCTTACAAAGGCGGCCTGTGTAAATTTTCCCCCAGGCGCGTCGCGCAGAGTGGCAGGCGCGTCGCTCGTCTCTGCACAGTGCTACAATCTGCAAACTGACCGGAAAATCGTGCTTTGGCGTTGGGGAGGCACGGGGTTTGACTTTAGTTTTTTAAAATGAAATTGCTACTCTCACATTTCAACCTTAAGTCATTTCACATCTAATCTTCAACGGTTTTGAACTTTGCAAATTAACGTTGGTTTTCAAATCTGTTTTGTTTTCAAACTGTGGCCTTGTCATTTTGAACATATATATAAACTTTGAATAATGACTCTGTTTAGGGCCGCTCCTTTGGGTCCCTTTTAAAAATGTGACCTTTGTTTTACTAATATATCAAAGAGTCTATAGAGTGCCTCTGCCACTTGGTGAGAAGATAGATTTAAGCTCTTTGATTTTCGAAATTCAAAATGTCCTTTCCAGCTGCTACAAAGTGACAAGGCTTTTCCTTGAAAATGACTTAAAAGCCGAGTGTCTTTCAAATCTGTTTTCTGACTCTTTTACTCAAAATGCACTGATATGGCACTCTCTCCTTTTATGATGAACATGCCTAAACTTGTCTTAAAATCTTTCTCCAGAAACTGAAAATAGGCCAGATCATTCCTGTACTTGATGAACCTGTAGACTGACTTGTAAGGACCCCCTGGTTGCAGAAGAATTTGGAATAGGCAGCCTCAGTCTTCTTGGACCTTTGATTAAAAAAAACTTATCTTTTCAACACACTTTCTTGTTTATAGGTGTATTATATGTGCCACTATTTCTTTTGAATAATAAAAGGTTGTGCTTCCTTTTAAACTATCCAAACAATAATTATATGCTGAATGACTTTTTGAACATAATGAATAATAACATCAAAAGGGGATATCCTCTTGGCGATAGAATTCAAAAAGCCCTGTCTGCTGGTTTTCTTTCCATGTATTTCAAAGTCTTCAAAATTGGATAATGACCTGTGGCAAAATGCTTTGACTGTTCCCCTGCTTGGCAGAAATGCCTCCTCTTTTTAAGCTTGGAGTTTACAGAATCTTGTAGATGTCCTTGGATTGGTTTTGCAATAGTGCTTCATGGGTTTTGAGTGCTGCCCAGAGATAATAAAACTCATTTCCAGAAACCCTGTCTTAATCTGCTGATGGCTGTATGATGAGCAGGCTTTGGCAAAAGCTCTTTTTGTTCATGGTGTCAATCTCTGCTTCCAGGTGATACACAAACTCCTTTTGGATTGTAAGTGCTATATTCTAGCTTGCATCTCTTCATACCATATTTTCTCTGTTTTACTCAAAAATAGCTCCTTTAAACTTCTGGGTAGGTGATAGTGGAGTACTGTTTTAACCACTTCCTTTAAAGAAACTGCTCCTTTTGGTATCAATGCATGCATATATCCAATATTTTCTCCCTTCCACTACAGGCACAGTTTGACAGAAATCTCATTTGAATAGGAAAACCAATACCTTTGTATCATAAACACTATCATTTACCTATGTAATGACTTCTATTTAATTTCTTTGTATCCTTCCACTGCACTTTTAGATCAATCAGTTTTCAACAACCTGCAATAGCTTTGGCCATCTGCTCATACATGGAGGAGGCTCTTCATCAGGTAAGGTATCTGAAGGTTTTTTAACAAATCTGTTTGACACAGCTTTTCTCTGGATGTGATGGTAAGTGAACTTCTTGAAAAACATCAATCTTAGCATCTCTTCTTGCAAGCATCACTGTATTTCAGCAAAAACCCTAGCCAAAGTGACATTGTTTCTCTGCACAGCTCTGAAAGTGACTGAAATATCATTATTTGCTTTGGTCATCTCCTGACAAATTACTTGACAGATAATCTTTGTGACTATGGAGGTCAGTGCTTTTTGAAAAACCAAGACCTTTCTTCCTGCCTGTGTAATGGCATTTTTGTCAGCATCTACTCCATTTGATCTTGTGGACAAACATGCTTTTTATGATTGGAATTTTTACTAATGACAGGCCTTTCTAAAGTTCAACAATTCACATGAATTGAAAGCTTCAGATGACCTCCTTTATCAGACCAGACTCTTTTCTCCTTTGAGCTAGCATACTTCAAACTCCATTCCTGTTATGATCATCAGTCACATTCATAAAACCTGGAGTCTCTGTTTCATTTGTTCAGTTCAATGGCAAACCTGGAGTTTTGCAATCTTCCAAGTCAATATTGGCCAACGCCCTCTGCTTGTGGATGAAGGAGGCGCCCTAACCCTCTGCTTGTAAATGAAGGAGGTTCTGGGCCATGACAATTTTCCAGTTTGCTGTGATAGTGGTGTCTTTCTTACTGTGATTTTCATGCTGGAAAGAGCTGTAAAGTCTGGATGAGTAGCTTTCTGTTTTGCAGACATATCTCAGGCTCAAGTTACATTTAGAAGCAGCTGTTCCTCTAACTGTAAATTCAAGCATTTACTCCATGAGATGAAGTTATATTTCCTGCCTTTGTAGAAACCATAGAACACTGTGAAAAACCTAATAGTCAGCTTGATATTGGGGTTTTTGCAGTGCTGAGATCTAGGGGATATGAGTGGCGCGACTTAGGGCTACTTGTCAAATTATTTTTCAAAGTAAGAGGTCAGTCATGGTAGGTCTGTTGCAGATGGAGGCTTTTTGGATTTTTGATGATTGCCAAGGGTGAAATGTCTTAAAGCGCCACTTCCTAACATAGGGGAGACTCTTGAAACAGATGTGGATTTGCCTTTTAAAGCTGATGGTCAGACCAATAAGGCTGAAGCTAGATAGGATTGTGATAATGAGGTTTTGATCTCAACATGGGCGAACCGAAAAGGTAGAAGGAAGTTTTAGGAGGCAACAGGGTTTTCTGGATGACATATTGACATAAGGAAATCAATTTCTAGAAAACTCAGCTGTAGATATAGTCATCACTAACATGTAAAAAATACTGATGGCTAACAGTGGCTCCATTTGGGGAGGGCAGCTCCTCGTCAGGAGGTGTCCAGAATTCATATTTTTGGATTTATGAAGACCAGTGCCTTATCCATTGGCGCAAAATTAACCCTTCCTTGATGTTATTTCTAGAAAGTGTCAGCATGGTTAACATCAATGATACTTCTACCTACCCCACTATTTTTCCTAACATTTTTTCTTCTGTTTGGCGCATTTGAACTAGCAGCCTTTTGACAATGCATATTTTTCTTTTTGCAAAATGAAACTATCTACTTCTACTCTTATATCTGCCGGGAGTTCAGATTAAGTTGATGAACTCCTTCATTTCTCTACCTAAAACTAGATCGACTGTCAAGATTAAGCAGTTTGACAGGATTTCATTCTCTAATCTACAACATGAAATTCAAAAATGATCAAATTAGGATTAGGCAGTCTGATTTGTCATGCATTTGCGGCATAAAAGACAAGCTGCACACAAATGTTATTCTGCAATAAAAGGAAACTAGACAAGTGGGGCTAAGATGTACAATGTGTTTTTCATCCCTCGCTTCTCTCTTTGGTTCTGTTTTAAGCATGTGGAACCAGAGTCTCTCCCTAATCTAAGCTCTGTGATAAGTCAATCTTACACAATGTTGACTATCTTGGCACTCACTAACTTATCAGCAAATAAAGTTAAACATGCTCAGCTATGATTAGGCTAGATAGCTGAACAAGACATCGGAGCACTAGTAGTGGCATTTAGGCTTGCTCGCTTTCTGAAAGACTATTTTTTGGAACATGGGGCCTTTGTTCTATCTTCACTTTCCCTCTTTTCTGCTTTTTACTGTTTTTGACTTTCCTATCTTTTACTGTTTTTGACTTTTCTATTTTTTCAATATTTCAAACAACGGTATGTACAATGGCTGAAAGTGTTTCAAGCTCAAAAATGGAGCTCCTGACAAAAATAGTGTTTTAATGTCCTGCCATTCACAGGACCCCCAAAAATTTCAGACCCATCAGGTTCTTACAAGAAGAAAGCATTGTTTCCACTGACTGAGCTGATGATGTAAGGCCCTTTCCATAAATTTTCAAACTTGCCATGTTTACCTTTGTCTTCTCTTCTAGAATCCCATTTTAAAACTTTATCTCCAATTTGAAAATTATTTTCCTTAGTTCTTCTGTCAAAAATCCGTTTTATTTTGTCTTGTGCTAGTTGAGCCCTCTGGTAAACTTCTTCTCTAGTTTGTTGTAAATGGATAGTCTGATTTACTCTCCTTTGTATGTCATTTTCTTCTATTTGGACTTCTTGTAATAGTTTCATTACCGGAACCCCTAAAGATGTTGGGAAAATGGCATCTATACCATAAACTAGCTGGTAAGGGGACATACCTATGGATTTCTTGGTAGTTAATCTATCAGCCCATAAGGCGTGTACTAGTTTCCCATGCCATGCTTTTTTATTTTATTCAAGAAGTTTTTTGATGATGTTGACTAGGCTTTTGTTAGAAGACTCGGCTAAACCATTACCTTGAGGGTAATAGGCTGTGGAATGCCCTAATGAAATATGATACTTGTGACAGAAGTCTATCATTTTCTTGGAAGAGAAGGCAGCGGCGTTATCTGTAATGATTTTCCTGGGATAGCCAAATCTGGATAGGATATTGGTTTCTAGGAACGTGATGATGACTGAATCAGTGGCGTTCTGGGATGGTATGGCTTCTATCCATTTGGTAAAGTAATCAGTGGCTGTGAGGATCCATTTATGTTGAGCGGAGGAGGAAGGGTGAATTTCCCCAATGAAATCTAGACCCCATTGTTGGAAGGATCCTTCAGCTATGATGGGATGTAAGGGTAAAGGTAGAAGTTTTTTCTTGCCATCAAAAATTTGACATTTATGGCACGTCATGACCATTTTGTGAGTATCAGGGAACAAGGTGGGCCAATAATAACCGGCTCTAAGGATTTTGTTTGCAGTAGTTTTCTAGTAGAGATGACCTCCACATTTCCCTTCATGCATTTCCCGCATAATTTTCTCTGCATCAGACTCAAGCAAACATTTAAGCAGCATACCAGTAGGATTTTTCCAATATAGAGAACTATCTATAATGCAAAACTTTAAAGATTTTTGTTTAAGGAATCTTGCTTTTGTTTTTGATAAAGTCGGAGGAGCATTCATATAAGTTAATACATAAAGAATGTCTGCATACCAAGGTGAATCCAAAAATGTTTGATCGATAGGGGGGAGTGTGCACTCTTCCTGTTCTTCTAAGGCATCGACAAAATTTATATCTAAAGCTTGGAGGTTGGTTTCAGCCATTAGTCTCGCAAGTCCTTGTCCTTTAACTAGTTTGGTAGGCCGGATTTCTAAGTCATACTCTAGGATGATAGAAATCCACTTTCCCCTTTTACCATCGGGATCTTGGTTGAGAATGTCCTTGACAACAGTATTAGGGACGAAAGCTATGACATGAGAATGCAAGATGTAAACTCGGAAATCCTTTAGTGCCTTTACCAATGCGAAAGCCTGTTTTTCCATGATGTTATATTTCAAGGGAGCATCTCTCAGGGATTTGCTAAAAAAGGCAATGGGTTGCTCTTGCCCAGCTGCATTTTTTTGCAACAACACCGCAGCTATTGTATGTTTTGCGGCAAATGAGAAAATGTAAAAATCTTTGGTGAAGTCAGGGCTTATCAATACTGGTGTTTCGGTTAAGGCCCTTTTAATTAGTTCAAAAGATTTTTTGGCTTCTATAGTCCATTTAACCCCGACCTCCTTTCTTAACATATTTGTGATCTCTTTCAGGAGCTCGGCAAGGTTTGGGATGAATCTTCTCAAGAAATTTATCTTTCCGATAAAAGACTGTAATTCCTTTATGTTTCTGGGGTGACTTATCTGTAGGATTCCTTCGATTCTTTGGGGGTCTATTTTAATTCCTTCTTCCGAAATAATGTGACCTAGGAGTTTTCCTTCCTCTAGACCAAAAAGTGTTTTCTTGGGGTTTAGGGACAAACCATACTTTCTGCATTTGTTGAAAACCTTTCTTAAGTGTGCTAGGTGTTCTTTGTCAGATTTAGAATATACTGTTATATCGTCAAGATATATGACTATGAAAACACCTATGTCTTCTGAGAAGGCTATGTCCATGGCTCTTTGAAATGTGGCGCCAGCATTCATCAGTCCAAAAGGCATTTTAACGTACATGAACGTGCCCCAAGGGGTGGTGAAAGCTGTCTTATGTTGATCGGTAGGATAAACCAATACTTGGTTATAACCAGAAAAACCATCAAGTAATGAGATTCTTTTAGCGCCTACTACCTTCTGTAGTATGTGGTCCATTTTGGGCAGAGGGTAGTTATCTTTCAGACATGCCCTATTCAAGTTTCGGAAATCTATGCAGAGTCTAATTTCACTAGTCTTTTTCCTAACTGATACTAAATTTGAGACCCACTCAGAGTATCGGAGAGATACTATTATCCCGGCATGATACATCTTTTTAATTTCCTTTTCAACCAATGGTAATAATACTGGGTTTATCCTTCTTAACTTTTGTTTAAAAGGTTTTTGATTTTCTTTGAGGGGAATTTTATGTTGGATGATGCTGGTGTCATATGATTTTAAATCTTGGTACCCCCATGCAAACACATCTTTAAATTCTTTGAATAGATTTATGTACCTTTGTTTTATGTTAAGTGGGAGGGTTTTGGATAGTTTAATGTTTTTAGGCTCTTCTGGATTTCCTATGTTGTATTCCTCTATGTCATCCTCTGTAGATTCCATTTTAGGCTTTTTGGCCACATCATTAAAGTCAAAAAATTCTTCTAAAGGTGCGAGCCCTCTGGGTATGGTGTCATTTTCGCAGTGTAAGACTTCGAGTTCTCTTTGGTCAATGTCTTCTTCTATCTCCCTGTCACATGGATGGTCTACCAGGTTTAGATTGGTCCATAAAGGTGGATTTAGCTCTTGGTCTTGACTTAGGTTGGGTTTTCTCTCTTCATCTCCTGAGTCTATTTTGGTTATTTCAAACTCATTCCTAGATTGTAGGAAATCATCAATTTGATCAGCATCTTGGAATATTTGCCAATGGTCAAGATTATCTGGTACAGTGGGGCGGTGTTTCACTTGAATGTCATATTGCTCACTCATACATGGTATTGGGCTATTGCTTGCAGCAAAGGCGAGCTCATTTGCCAGACTGTTTTGAATCCTAGGGATATAGGTGAGTTCATATTTTTCAAAAGTTTTAAGGATATCCAAAGCTGCATTCCTATATTCTCTCAGTCTTGGGTTCTTTGCTGAATATTCACCTTTGATTTGCCTGATTACAAGCTCAGAGTCTCCTTGGGCTGATATTCTATTAGCGCCCAAGTCTTTAAGCATATGCAGACCGATGAGAAGGGCTTCATATTCCGCAATGTTATTAGTACATTGGAACTCTAATCTAAAAGAATGACCTTCCTTAGTATTGTGTATCCAGATGCCTGCTCCTGAACCTGTCTTGCCACAAGAACCATCAAAGCTTATACTCCAAAGAGTTTCCTTTTCATACATGATACTAAGCTGCTTTTCTGGTTTCTTGGGACTTTGGTCATCAATTTCTTCATCCAGTAATGGTTTGGACATGTCTTCGTTTTCTTTTATCGGCTTGTTTATACCACCTTCATTGTATAGGATAAAAGAATCTAAATTGGAATGAATGGAATAGATGGGGGTATTGTTTGGCTTATCTCTGTTGCTAACCATGTATTTCATGCGAGTTTCTCGGTATAACCTCCTATTTTGGTTCAAAACTGGGATAGTAGCGAATGACATATCCATTTGAAGGCTACCTTGTATTTTGGCAGCCCATGCTCTTGATAATAGCATTCCATACTTGGGTGTGATGTCGGCCACTACTACATCCATGACTAAGTTTTTGGCTAGTAGTTGTGTTAGGGCAAAATCTAGATTTTTTATCAGACCTAAACATTTTACCTGACTTGAGTCGAAAGAATACAGGTTTTTGTAAGGTTGAGTCACTTCTAGTCCTAGGTTTTCCATGACTACTTTAGGCATGAGGTTATGAGAAGCACCTGAATCCAACATGGCATTATGTAATATTTTGTCCCGTATGTTTAAGCTTAAATAGAAAGGAGAGATAGTTCCTTCTTGATATTCACCTTCTACTTTAGGGCCAAATAAAAGCTCGGGTTTGTCGTTAGTTAGATTCAAGGTATCTGCCCTACTCTCTAGGTCAAAGACTTTGAAGATTTGAGATCTATACCTATCTATAGTTATTAACTCTGTAAGGGGTATGGTAACTTTTATTTTGGAAATTTCCCCTTCGAAGCTAAAAGGAGTAGGTAGCTTGGGCATATTTGTTTCAGCTTTTTCAGACATAACCTTTTCTATGTTCTTAATTTGCTGACTTTGGCTTGGGACTTCTTTTGATACAGTCACCCTTGGGGTTTCTTTAGAGGTACTAGGAGTGTCTGAGCTAGTACTTGTCTGAATGGCCTTACCTTTCTTTTGGTCAGTCTTCTCAACCTTGATTTTGTCACTGCTTGATGCTTTTTTGAGGATGGTATTTGGAGCTTTAGCAGTATCAGAGTTACCTTTATTGACATTATCTTGGTTTCTTTTGCTTCTAAGGTCATATCACCTGTGGGCTTCTACAATAGCATTTTGAAACTCTATGGCAGGGTCATCGGGATCTTCATAATTGGTCCCATCTTGATCAGGAGAAAAGAACGCTTGTTCTTCTTCGGTGAGGTACACCTCACTCTCATTGTCAGACCCTATGAGGTTTAAATGATGTTCATCAAGAGGTTCTGAGTCCCTATCATCTTCTTCCACATAGTTTTCATTGAATGGTGGCCTGATCTGTTGGTCATTATCCCTTGGTCTGTTTTGGGGCTGCTCCCTCCTAAAGTTTTGGTTTCGGTTTCTAATTGGGGGGTTTGGCTGGTTGTCCCTAACAGGAACTTTTTCATTGATCTTTTCCCACATTTTAGCCATGGATTTGACTAAGTCATCTATTCTGGGATCTAGGGAAGGTGACGAAGTGGAGACCTCATCTCTATATGTGACCTTTCTTTCTGATCTAGTTCTAGCTCTTTTTTTAGCTAAGTTGGCATCTGCTTTTATAGCTATTTGTTGCATTTCCTCCAAGGTAGGGGGATCCTTATCTCTCAGATGATATGTCATGTCCGGATCAAAACCCTCAGGAAATTTTTCCAAAGCTAAACCAAGTGGAGGTTTGAAATGAGGTGGGAGGGAGTTATATACACTGTTGAACCTAGTACAGTAAGCTTGGACACTTTCCCCATTTTCCCGTTTTAGGTTGTTATATTCTGACGGGATTTGAATGGGGTTTCTTCGGATTTCCCACCTATTTCTGAAGACTTGATGTAGTTCTGGGATATCATGGATACTGTTTGGAGTTAAGCTTTTGAACCATGTTTTGGGTTCACCACCAAGACTTTGGGCGAATATTCTCATTCTGACGGTCTCGTCTTGTACCTCCAGGTATTCATAAGCATCAGTCATCCTACTTATATGTTGTTGAGGTGTGGTGGTGTCTTCTCCAGTAAAGTGTGGGATTTTGTCTTGATATTTGTTTGGGAGAGGAGCCAAGGGTGGTGGCAACACCAAAGGTGCATACCAGGCTGCCATGACTGGAGCTAGTGGATGATGTACGAGATGAGGACTAGTAGGCTGAAGTGAAGTGGTATGAACAGTGGTGGTTTGACCAGGTGTGGCGGATGAACTTGGACTAGTGATCTGGTTTTGAGCAGATCTGGGATGATAGGAGCCAAACTGATAGAGAAGCTGGAAATCAGGAGGAGTGGTGGGTGAAGTTTCTCTAATAGTACTTTGTGGTGGATCTAGGGGTCCAAGATCGTCAAAGTTTATCTTACTATATGATTTGATTCTGGGAAGAGTTTGTGATGACTCTAATTCAAAAGGTGAATCTAGTAGGATAGTGCGATGTTTAGGTACAGATCTTGTTCTACGGGTGAATCTACCAGAAGCTAGATGATCAGTTTCGGAAGCTTGCCACAGAATCTTCTCTGGGTCATCTACTATGATAGGGGGATTTGGGTCTGGATGGGATCTGGTGTTGATTCTTCGTGAAGCCAGATTTTAGATCCAGAGTTTAGAGAGAGCGGTATTGGTGAATGTTCTGGATGGGTGATTTTTCTAAGGTTTTACTAAGGCGAAGGATGGTCAAAATAAAAGGGATGGATTAGTGGAGTCGCCAGGTGGAACTGGGTTGTTGTTGTGAAGATAGCTATGGTCCACCACCAGTAACTAATCTGGGAATGTTTTTCGGATTTTCTGAGTTTTATGTGCAACCTATGGTTTGTTAAAGTATCCTAGACTTGTTTCAACACTTTGCTAGGGTGATGAGAACAAAAAGAGTTTACTCTAAAAAATGGGTCTAGGGACTGCTTGCTTGTTTATGGTACCTAAAGGACCAAAGAGTCTATAAGAGTTTGTTGGACTATTATGTACTCAGTGTCCCACCATCTCCCGCTATGTTAGTGAGCGATGGGATAGGTTTATCGGATAGTAGCCTAGAGTTTTGAAAAGTAGTAAGGCTTACTAGAAGTTTAGTGGAGTCGCCAGGTGGAATGTCTATTGTTTTGAGGTATATGTGTATAGTCCACCACCAATAATGTCAAAAACCAATCTAAGGGAGTGTTTTTTGTGGTTTTTTCTGAGTTTTATGTGCAGCCTAGGATGTAAGGGTGTTATAAACCTGATTCATAACTTTGCTAAGATGGTGAAGCAGAGAGTTTACACTAAATGATTCTAAAGGCTGATGGTTTAAGTTAATATTTGAAGGACTAAGGAGTCTATAAAAGTTTGCTAGACTATCATGAACTCAATAGGTCCCACCGTGATCGCCATTATGTTAGGGTCCCGTGATTTGGCCGATTGGCTAGCCAAATGATGATGTAACATCAAACCAAGCTTTGGAGCCCAAGGACCTAGCCTTCCTGGACTCAGAGAGGGCTCTCTCTATATGTGTAAAAGGTGTCGGTGTGTTTACTTGCGGTGTTCTGATATTAGGCTAGTTATGAAGTATGTTTTTAGTTTTTTGGTTTTTTAAGTTTGTGAGGGATGAAACTGATCAAATACATAAACTGGATAACAAGATGTAGATAAATTGGGCTATGGGGTCAAACGGGTCAAGGAAGCTATGAGGTGATGATGTAAAGCTGCTGTAGGGCCGATTTGATTCACGGTAGAAGGGATCTTTGGGCAAAATGGATTAAATGGACAACAAGTTGGTGAAAGACAAGGGATTTCAAGTGTAACTAGTTAATAGAAGACATAAACATGTAATAGCAAGCCATTAATCATGCTAAGTGTAACTATGAGCTAATTAATACACAGAAATCAAACATTCCAGCCATACATAGAGGTATAAGGCCCTCTAACTTCGGGAAATGACTATCAGACTTTGGGGAAAACATATAAGACAAACTAACAACTCATAAACTACGCCGGAATGCCTAAACATAGTCTCTAAGTCATTGGGCACTTTGACAAACAAGCTTTCATAGTTTTAGGCAAAGGGCTAGATCGGGACTAGGCCTCCTTGGTTCAACAAGATGATCAACAAATCAGTCAAAGAGAAAGTTTTATGGGCAGAACTATGGGCAGCTAATAGGTAGGTAGGGAAAACCATACATCCTACTCAACATACATAGAACTTATGAATAAAACTTAGCAACAATACCTTAGGTTACTAAAGAGCAGCTAAGAATTCTTTAGCATAACTAAGGGAGAAGAAAACATCAAGCTATGAAGATTCAGGGATTTTGAGGTGCCTCCATAAGCATATCTCAAAATAAATCTTTACTGATCTATAGCAGCAAGAAATATGTATTATGAATGAAAACTAGAAGACAAAACATATCAAGAGACACTATACCATTCTACTATGTCAAGGAATCCATCAACAATCCTTCATCATTCCTCAAAAGCATCCAAGAGGCAGTCCAAAAATCATAACTCAAGTGTATTTTTCAAAGCTCATATGACCAATGCATTAATTCTTCTCTCAAGTTCAGCCTCTGATTTACAATGATAACCATGGAATAAATAGGCTTGAGGGAGGAAAACCTCATGGAGCAACTAGCTATCCCATTGGCCAAGTCAAAATATCTAAACTTGTCCTTGAGGCTTTGCAAAGCCCAAGGCACAAAATATCCCATAAAATATCTAAAAAACTGCTAAAAACGAAATTATATTGACTTTACATCATTTCCCAATGATAAAAATAGCTTAACGCACATTTGGGAAAAGCAGATTTTTGGAGTTCAAAAATTACAAAAATACTTCATATTTATGCCTGAAAAAGGTCCCCTGACTTGCTGGATGAAAATGGCAGCCTTCCCGGTGTCGAAATGAGGCTCGTGATGGCTCGTTGGAAAGCTCTCCGTGTCTGCTTTCCGACGCAAGTAAAATCACCTCAATCTTATCTATGAAAGTCCCTCAAAACTGTACCTGTGTGCAAAAACCCAGAAAATAGCAGACTGCTGATATGGCGGGCAGAATGTGCAAAATGAGGCTGTTTTTCGCCAATTTGAGGGGGCGAATGATCTTCAAATGCCCTGAAAATCGCTGGAGACCTGATCATGGAATTATGGCATCCATCGGTATCATCCCCCTCCCTTGACAACTCATCAAACTGACATGGCGAATTTATGAGTTTTTGGCCAAAAACCCAAAAAATGCCAAAAAACAAAAAGTTGCCGAAACAGGCCCAAAATTGGCATGCATGACCCTCAAGGGTCCATAGAAACGTGCTCCGAAGCTGAAGCCAAAATATCAAGAGCTGATATGCTTTTCGCTTCCTTCCGTGCTAGGCGCTTCCCCTTCAACTTCTTCAATTTCTCTTGTGCTACCTTTAATTTTCGCCTGGCAAACTGATTTAGCTTCTGAAAGTGAAGAGTCCTCTTTCTTTGTAGCTCAAGATCCCTGTTCGCCCTCTCAAGCTTCGTTTCCAAATGCTGGTTAGCTCTCTCAAACCATGCTTCTTTGTTTTCCTCAATTTCCTGCTCAAGGAGGGCAGTGAGAGGAAAGGCTTCGAAATGAGCTTGTTCTTCTGCTCTCTACTTTTCCAAGGCTCTTCTAAGCCCGATGGTACTAGGCCTCTTCCGCCTAGGCTGGTCTTCCTCCTCTTCATCATCAACCTTTTCGTCATCAAACTCGCAAATGAGCTCTTCAATTCTTGCTTGTGCCTTTTTCGCCTCTTTCTTATACTTGATTGCCCTTGCCTCATGAATAGCTGCATGAAACTTCATTTGTTTGTTTTCAACCTCTAAGAAGTGGTTGAAATTCCTCGCCCTTTGAAGGTCTTCTTGTAACACCTCAATTTGCCCCTCTTTGTGAATGAGGAGGTTTTCAAGGAGGCGGGCCTCATTGTCACTATCATCGCTTTGGATAGGGATAATAGCTAATTCACCCCCATGCTTTGTACTTTCTCCAATTTTACTTTTTCCTTTGAAAGCCAATCTGGCGCTTTTCCTCCTTGGCAAGCTAGAAGGTGTCTTTTTGGGCAATTTCCTCTTGCTAGGAACAGTCTTGGTCACTGTTTGGATGGCAGCCTTAGCTTGCTGTTCCTCATCAATGTTTTGTCCAATTTGTGTTTCAAGAGGTGTTTCAATTTCTTGCCCAACTTGCTGTGCTTCATCAACTGTCTGCTGCTGTTCATCAACCTGTAGCTGCTGCTGTTCTTCAAACTCTAGTTGCTGCTGTCCACTGCCTTCTAGCTGCTGTCCCTCTTCCTGTACCTGCTGCTGTTCATCAACCTCCAACTACTGCTGTTCACTGCCTTCTTTTTCTCCCTGTGGTTTACTGCCTTCTCCTTCTCCTTGTAGACTTGGCTGCCCAGTGGTCATTTTGAGTTTTTTAGGTGTAGGCCTACTAGACAAAGGCACTGGGCGATGGACAGGCTGAGTAGGAGACACATGAACAGGAGGGACAGTGGCAAAATCTGAATGGCTAATGAATGAATCCCATGAAACCCCTTTCTTCTCTAGCTGGTGTAAGAAGATAATCTTGATCAAGGAATGATGAAAGAGAGAAGGAATTTGCTGAGGTGGAGCCTTCTTTTGGACAGTAGATGCCATTTTCTCTATGCTCTTGGACAAAAAGTACGGAAGGTTTAGTTTCCTGCTTCTGGTAAAATGCATCAACAAGCGGACATGATAGGCATAAATCCGGTTAAACCTCCCTTCACAAGTGAAATATCTCATTATGGCTTTCATCAGCGGAGCATAACTGTCAAGAAGATAGGAAAAAGGGAAAATAGCAGTGATGGTTTCCCTATGTTCAGGCTTGATGAAAGGTTTATAATCCTCTAAATCAAGATGAGCTTGTTTAAATCACTTTTCACCATGATACGGGATCTTGGTAGCTTTGGACACATACCTTGGGGAGATTTTGAAATCAAGACCCGCCAATTGGAAGTGTTTGTCCTTGAATCTCAAAGCGCACAAATGTGTTAGTGGCGAAAAACTCTTGACTTCTTCTATCTTCTGGCAGAAATCAATACAACCTACTTCATGGAAATTGAAAAGCACAGATGGGTGAGCATTGATTTCTTCTGTGGAGATAGGCTCATATCTCTTATGTGGACCGCTCCTGTGATCCTTCTTTGGAGGCATTCTGTCTTGAACAAGCTTTGGAAGAGGCAAACTGCCTTCACTGTATGTAAAAATGCTCTGCTGGATTGAAACTGGTCACTATGCTGTTTGGACAGAGAAAATGTGAGGTGGAGGTTTTGCAACAAGTGTTCCTTTGAATAAACAAACTCTGATATCCTTAAAACCAACCCTTTCACCTCTGGATGCACCTCAGCCAGGCAAACTTTTTAATAGGGTACCATGTGTAAAGATGGGACAAACTGCTGTGTAGATTCCCTGTGCACAGTTTTGAACAATCACTCCTCTTGTGAATTTGTTATAGGCCAACCAACATACCTACATCTCTGTCTTCAATGTAAAATTCAATCATCAACAACCTGTCCTTTAGAAAATGGCCCTATTCACCCTTAGAATCTCTCTGTCAACAACTCTTCAAAATGATACCATATAGTGAAAAGAAAAGGCAGACCTAGGTTAGGTGAAATATCAGTGCATAGTGTTTTAGGAAAAACACTCTTTGCTTGTGAATTTAAGAGATTAACTATCACATCTATACCTCTGTCTCCAAAGTTAAATTTCAACCATCAACAACCTGCATTTCAGAAGGTGTCCTGTTCATCTTTGGAAAAACTCTGTCAACAAATTCTCAGTATGAAATAATGTAGTGAAGAAGAGGGGCAGACTATATGAGGCAGGTTGTATATAATGCCAAAGTTTCCCTGCTTGGTGATCTTTGAAAGTTTAAGCAACACATCTTGTGTCTTGGATCAACATTATATTTTCCAATTATTCCAAATCTTCCTTGACTAAGTATACCAACAGCCAATCAGCTTTCATGTGTGAAAACAACTATTTGTGCAATTAAAAATTCACTTGGCATAATCTTGGGCCAAGATGACAGACCCTTTAAAAAACCACAGAGCTTTGGGTAGAGGCTTATGTGAGTTTTCTTTTTCAAAACAGTCAAGGGCCCCTTATACACGTAACCCTAGCTTTTGGAAGGGAAAACCTTTGTTACACCTGACAGACCTAAGCCCTGTCTCTATGACAAAATCTTCTTCTGCAGCTTAAATCTATAAGTTTCTGCTTGAACAATAAACCCTTTTCCCACTAAACTTCACTGTTCCTCTGTGTATGTCATTTCACTCAAACACAAACATGCTCATTTTAAAGTTAAACTTGTTGTGAACATACGGTCAAACTCATATTTCAGCGAATCATGAGGGTTTAAAAACTCCAAAGCTTGAGCAAAGGTACACCAAGGGTTTCCCTTTTCAAAATGATCGAGGCCTCTTCAACAATACATCTACCCTTCCGGCATAGTTACAAACCAAGGCATACATTAGTTTAACTTTAGTATTCGAGATTTTCAAGGTCATAGTTGAAATACCTCTTCCAATTTGAGAAATCTTTGGAAGAAAACTTGAGTAGCACCGGAGCCTTTTAAACCTACGCGACACTCTTTGAAGAAAGCACGTCGCGCAAGGAAACATTTGTCGGGTCGGCCTGTCGGGTGGTCGGGCGGCCTGTACAGGCGCGTCGCGCTTACAAAGGCGGCCTGTGTAAATTTTCCCCCAGGCGCGTCGTGCAGAGTGGCAGGCGCGTCGCTCGGCTCTGCACAGTGCTACAATCTGCAAACTGACCGGAAAATCGTGCTTTGGTGCTGGGGAGGCACGGGGTTTGACTTTAGTTTTTTAAAATGAAATTGCTACTCTCACATTTCAACCTTAAGTCATTTCACATCTAATCTTCAACGGTTTTGAACTTTGCAAATTAACGTTGGTTTTCAAATCTGTTTTGTTTTCAAACTGTGGCCTTGTCATTTCGAACATGTATATAAACTTTGAATAATGACTCTGTTTAGGGCCGCTCCTTTTGGGTCCCTTTTAAAAATGTGACCTTTGCTTTACTAATATATCAAAGAGTCTATAGAGTGCCTCTACCACTTGGTGAGAAGATAGATTTAGGCTCTTTGATTTTCGAAATTCAAAATGTCCTTTCCAGCTGCTACAAAGTGACAACGCTTTTCCTTGAAAATGACTTAAAAGCCGAGTGTCTTTCAAATCTGTTTTCTGACTCTTTTACTCAAAATGCACTGATATGGCACTCTCTACTTTTATGATGAACATGCCTAAACTTGTCTTAAAATATTTCTCCAAAAACTGAAAATAGGCCAGATCATTCCTGTACTTGATGAACCTGTAGACTGACTTGTAAGGACCCCCTGGTTGCAGAAGAATTTGGAATAGGCAGCCTCAGTCTTCTTGGACCTTTGATTAAAAAAAACTTATCTTTTCAACACACTTTCTTGTTTATAGGTGTATTATATGTGCCACTGTTTCTTTTGAATAATAAAAGGTTGTGCTTCCTTTTAAAATATCCAAACAATAATTATATGCTGAATGACTTTTTGAACATAATGAATAATAACATCAAAAGGGGATATCCTCTTGGTGATAGAATTCAAAAAGCCCTGTCTGCTGGTTTTCTTTCCATGTATTTCAAAGTCTTCAAAATTGGATAATGACCTGTGGCAAAATGCTTTGACTGTTCCCCTGCTTGGCAGAAATGCCTCCTCTTTTTAAGCTTGGAGTTGACAGAATCTTGTAGATGTCCTTGGATTGGTTTTGCAATAGTGCTTCATGGGTTTGAGTGCTTACTTGAGATATAATAAAACTCATTTCGGAGAAATTTGTCTTAATCTGCTTGATGTTTGCAATATGATGAAGCGAGGCTTTGTGAAAAGCTCTTTTTGTTCATGGTGTCAATCTCTACCTTCCGGGTGATACAAACTCCTTTTGGATTCCCTTTTCTAAAGTCCCAGCTTGCATCTCTTCATTCCATATTTTCTCTGTTTTACTCCAAAGAGCTCCTTTAAACTTACGGGTAGGTGATGGTAGATCTTGTTTTAACCACTTCCTTTAAAGCTGCTCACTTTTGGTATCAATGCATGCATATATCCAATATTTTCTCCTTTTTCTGAGGGCACGGTTTGGCCAATCTCATTTGAATAGGAGAACCAATACCTTTGTATCATAAACACTATCATTTACCTGTGTAATGACTTCTATTTAATTTCTTTGTATCCTTCCACTGCACTTTTAGATTAATCAGTTTTCAACAACCTGCAATGGCTTTGGCCATCTGCTCATACATGGAGGAGGCTCTTCATCAGGTAAGGTATCTGAAGGTTTTTTAACAAATCTGTTTGACACAGCTTTTCTCTGGATGTGATGGTAAGTGAACTTCTTTAAAAACATCAATCTTAGCATCTCTTCTTGCAAGCATCACTGTATTTCAGCAAAAACCCTAGCCAAAGTGACATTGTTTCTCTGCACAGCTCTGAAAGTGACTGAAATATCATTATTTGCTTTGGTCATCTCCTGACAAATTACTTGACAGATAATCTTTGTGACTATGGAGGTCAGTGCTTTTTGAAAAACCAAGACCTTTCTTCCTGCCTGTGTAATGGCATTTTTGTCAGCATCTACTCCATTTGATCTTGTGGAAAAACAGGCTTTTTATGATTGGAATTTTTACTAATGACAGGCCTTTCTAAAGTTAAACAATTCACATGACTTGAAAGCTTCAGATGACCTCCTTTATCAGACCAGACTCTTTTCTCCTTTGAGCTAGCATACTTCAAACTCCATTCCTGTTATGATCATCAGTCACATTCATAAAACCTGGAGTCTCTGTTTCATTTGTTCATTTCAATGGCAAACTTGGACTTTTGCAATCTTCCAAGTCAATATTGGCCAGCGCCCTCTGCTTGTGGATGAAGGAGGCACCCTAACCCTCTGCTTGTAAATGAAGGAGGTTCTGGGCCATGACAATTTGCCAGTTTGTTGTGACAGTGGTGTCTTTCTTACTGTGATTTTCATGCTGGAAAGAGCTGTAAAGTCTGGATGAGTAGCTTTCTGTTTTGCAGACATATCTCAGGCTCAAGTTACATTTAGAAGCAGTTGTTCCTCTAATTGTAAATTCAAGCATTTACTCCATGAGATGAAATTATATTTCCTGCCTTTGTAGAAACCATAGAACACTGTGAAAAACCTAATAGTCAGCTTGAGATTGGGGTTTTTGCAGTGATGAGATCTAGGGGATATGAGTGGCGCGACTTAGGGCTGCTTGTCAAATTATTTTGCAAAGTAAGAGGTCAGTCATGGTAGGTCTGTTGCAGATGGAGGCTTTTTGGCTTTTTGATTATTGCCAAGGGTGAAATGTCTTAAAACGCCACTTCCTAACATAGGGGAGACTCTTGAAACAGATGTGGATTTTCCTTTTAAAGCTGATGGGCAGACCAATAAGGCTGAAGCTAGATAGGATTGTGATAATGAGGTTTTGATTTCGACATGGGCGAACTGAAAAGGTAGAAGGGCGAAAAAAGTTTTTTAGGAGGGTTTTCTGGATGACATATTGACACAAGGAAATCAGTCTCTAGAAAACTCAGCTGTAGATATAGTCATCACTAACATGTAAAAAATACTGATGGCTAACATCCTCAACGCTTGAGTAGCTCTGGGTGCTTTTGTATAAAATTCTCATCCTCCCATGTAGAATCTTCAGTGAGTGAGTTCTTCCACTTGATGAGATACTCTGAAATTGATCGATTCCGTAGTTGTCGAGTTCTTGTTTCCGTGACCGCTTCAGGTTCCAATATGATTTTCCTTCCTCATCATGTTCTGGCAATATTGTTTGAACTGGAAGATTTTCACCTATAACCTTCTTTAAGCATGAAACATGGAAAATTGGATGTACTTGCGAAGAAGCAGGAAGCTCCAATTTGTATGCCATAGTACCAATCTTTTGCAACACCTTGTAAGGACCATAGTACTTTGGCGATAATTTGTTATCCTTCTTTGCTTGCTTGAGGGACATTTGTTTGTATGGTTGTAGCCGTAAAAATACCCAATCTCCTACATCAAAACTTCTCTCGCTATGATGTTGATTTGCCTGTTGTTTCATTCGATTTTGTGCCAAATTCGGGTTATCCTTTAAGAGTTGGAGAACTTCTTGCTGATGCTCGATGTGATCTTCCACTGCTTGAACCTTCGAATTTTCCCTTAAAGATGATGTGATCGATTGTGGATGATATCCATAAAGTGCCATAAATGGGGTCATTTTTGCTGCAGTATGGAAGGAAGTGTTATACCACCATTCAGCGAGAGGTAACCACTTGACCCATTGTGTTTTTTTATCAGATACAAAACAACGAAAATATCCTTCCAAACATTTATTTACTATCTCAGTTTGACCATCAGATTGAGGATGATAAGATGAGCTATGAGCTAATTTAGTACCCAAAGAAGAAAATAACTCTGTCCAAAAATTTCCCGTAAAAATGGGATCTCTGTCGCTCACAATAACCCTTGGGCTTCCATGTAGCTTTTGAATTCTGTCCACAAATGTAGTAGAAACTGTACTTGCTTTAAATGGATGAGATAATGCACAAAAGTGTGCATACTTGGTAAGTCTATCAACTACCACCATGATGACATTATTGCCTTCGGACTTTGGTAAACCTGTGATAAAATCCATTGAAATCTCCTCCCAACGTTGACTTGGAATGGATAAAGGTTGTAGAAGTCCCGGGGTCTTAATTGTCTCCACTTTATTCTCCTGGCAAACCAAACATTCTGCCACAAACTTTTGAATATCAGATTTAAGGCCATCCCAAAAAAAATCTTTCTTCACCCTGTGGTAAGTTTTTAAACATCCTGGGTGTCCTCCTAAAGGAGAAGTGTGCAATTCCATAAGAATCTTTTGTTTCAGTTGGGAATTCTTACAAAGATATAAGCGATCTTTGTACCATAAGGAATCATTTTTCCAACTAAATGTATCAGATGTACTAGGATCTTGTTGCAACTTTTGAATGAGTGTCCATACATCCTTGTCCTTCTTCCATTCATCTCTTGCTTCGGTTATCCAATCTGGTTGGATAATAGAAATGGCACAAAGCAATGCTTCCACCTCTTCATTCTTTCTTGAGAGTGCATCTGCAACAACATTAAGCTTTCCTTTTTTGTAGATTATTTCAAAGTCATAACCCAACATCTTTGTGACCCATTTTTTCTGCTCTTTTGAAGATAGTATTTGTTCCAAAAAGTGTTTAAGACTATCATGATCAGTTTTTACCTTGAAGTGTCTTCCCATTAGGTAAGTTCGCCATTTCTTTAGTGCATGTAGTATTGCTAACATTTCCTTCTCATAAATAGGTTTCTGTAAATACTTTCCTTTGATTGGATGAATTTCAAAAGAAATGGGTCTTCCTTCTTGCATTAAAACAACACCAATTCCATTTCCTGAGGCATCACATTCCACAATAAAGGTTTTTGTGAAGTCTGGCATAGCTAAGATTGGTGCTAGGCACATTGCCTCTTCAAGATGTTCAAAGGCCTTAGTTGCTTCAGGAGTCCATGAAAATGCATCTTTCTTCAATAATGTTGTTAGAGGTGCTGCTATTCTCCCATAATTCTTAACAAACTTGCGATAATACCCTGTTAACCCGAGAAATCCTCCCAACTGCTTTATGGTTGTGGGGACTTTCCATTCCTTAATGGCTTTAATTTTGTTAGGGTCTACTTTAACACCCTCGTGAGATACAATATGACCTAGATATTCCACCTCTTGTACTCCAAAGAAACATTTGGATGTTTTTACATATAATTGTTTCTCCTGCAATAGTTTGAGCACCCTGTCAACATGTTCAACATGATCCTTCCAAGACCTGCTATAGATTAGTATATCAGCAAAAAATACTAGCACAAATTTTCTAAGGAAGGGTTTGAAAATGGAATTCATCAACCCTTGAAATGTAGAAGGTGCATTGGTAAGGCCAAAAGGCATGACCAAAAATTCATAATGACCCTCATGAGTTCGAAATGTTTTTTTTGGAATATCTTCGGTCTTCATTCTAATTTGATGATATCCTGAACGAAGATCCAACTTGGTAAAATAAATTGCTCCATGTAATTCATCCAATAATTCATGAATCACAGGAATGGGAAATTTATCTTTAATGGTGAGCTTATTGAGCTCCCTATAATCTGGACACATTCGCCATGATCCATCCTTCTTGTGTACCAATACTACGGGAGTAGAGAAAGAACTTTGACTAGGTTGAATTATGCCATTTGTGGAGGCGATAAAAAAGGGTCTTTTGCTCCTAATTACCTTCACATTAATTATCAACCAGGAATGACTTCTTATTTCAAAGAGTGTACTCGATTAAGGCTATTTACTCAAGAGTAATGTTTTGCATTATAGTGCTTAAAATGCAAAAGTAAATGAAAGCTGGAAACAAAATCTAATT
The DNA here is from genome assembly GCA_034641835.2 of Pinus albicaulis. NCBI lineage: Eukaryota > Viridiplantae > Streptophyta > Pinopsida > Pinales > Pinaceae > Pinus > Pinus albicaulis. The sequence goes on along the minus strand of CM076573.1, from coordinate 341,611,446 downwards.
GGAACAACAAGAAACTAAACTAAATCATTCACTCAAACAACCATCAATCGAGGATACAGTAGCAATAACTCATTCCTCTGGATATTGATGCAATTGAAATCAAACCGGAACAAGACAATCAATCTAGGAACGAGGAAGCAATAACCAATGTTCTCTACAGTTGAGAGTCCCTCTTTAAAGCAATTAAAAGGAAATAGAAATTAAACTAAAGCTGCCATTGAAAGTAAACTAGGAAAACTCCTTAAAAGCAAACTCTTACAATTAATCAACCAAACTAAACAGCGAAGTAAATGGACATCAAACTTATAATTAAAGGAATTAAACAACGAATCATATTTAATAAATCTGAACAACAAACTCTAATTAGTGAAATCGAATAACCAACAATCTGAAATGAACAACGAAGCTTTACATTTGAAATGAACAACATAACAATATAAGTTGAAAAGGATAATAATCTCTGTTATGATGGAAAAGAACAGCCACATGATTCAATCTCAACTTGTGCAATAAAATAATTCCATAAAATATTCTAACAGCACACTATAAAAACATGAAACTGTAAAATAATGCAATTCAAAAGAATAGGAAATAAATCAAACCATCACACAGCATCAATTGTAAATATATGATACACAGCAGCAGCAGCGTACTCCACCAGAGGCTGGGCCCTTAGCCGCTAGCGGACGCTGCTGGATTACTTCAAAATGAAAAGAATGAACAGCAACTCCCAAATCATGTATTAATCAGCAAATTGTGGAATCATTACAACAGCAAAGGCTTGAGAATTACAACATGCAATAATCCCTATCCTATCATGAATAATCCACTATCATTCTTTATCATTTTCCCATCATTTTTCATCCCCAAATCATCCCCAAATCATCCCCATCTCTGATCTCTGTTTTCATTTAAATAGAGAGAGATCAGAGAGAAGTTACAATAAAGATAAGTATAACATGATTTCTATTACAAAATTGGTTTGCTTCTAACCATTTGATCAACAAGAACAAGGCGAATTTGGCTTTGCAGCTGAGATTTGGAGGACGGCCGCAACAACAAATCTCAGAAAATCATGCTCAAAGAACCCTGCGTTTCTCTCAGTAAACGCCGAATTTGGGCAAACCGTTCTTTTTTAAAGTTAATTGGGTCCGTTCTGGACAAAACCCATGTTCCGAATTTTCCAGATTCTGCTTCATTTGCTCGAAATCTCAACCGCAAAACCGTCACTTCTTATTCCAGCGAATTTCTGAGTTGGCACTTTTAATGATCAAATCTTCAATTTGGAAATTATCTTGGAGGCTAAAAATGGTGAATAATGTTACAACTGATTTATTAAAACTATCATTGATAAAATCATGCATAATCATCAATTTATTAGAAATAAGGGAGAATAAATAATATTCATTCATAGAAGCATAAATCATCATAAAATGGATTTATATAATAAATTATAATAAATGACATGATGAAGAATAGTAGAAATGGGTGGAATAAGTGTTCAAAAGTGATAATAATAATGGCATATTAACGGCCCAACACCCGCCTCTAACATTTCTGTAATCATACATTCAATTTCTCTCTTTTGGAAGTAAGGATATCTATAAGGCCTGATGTTTGGAGGAACACTTCCTGGAATCAAATGAATAGCATGATCATGATCACGAATAGGTGGGAGTCCTTTGGGAGTTTCAAACACCTTGGAATGATTGTCCAATACTTGTTGGAGATCTGCCGAAATAGATGATTTTGATGTCAGAACGTCTAGTGAGCATAATTGTACAATTACGCCTCGTTGTTCTGTCTTTAGAAGCTTTGTCATGACATTAGAGCTTATTATCCTTCTTGGCTTCCCTTCAATACCCCGTAATTCGACTTCCTTTCCTTCTGAAAAAAATTTCAAGAAAAGTTATTGAAAATTAAAAGCTACCATCTCCAAAGATTGTAACCATTGTACTCCTAGTACAACATCAGCGCCTCCCATAGGAATGGAAGACATTGGACTAGTCAACACATATTCCCCCATGGTTAGCTTGATATTATGGCATTTTCCAGAGAAATTTATAGTTCCTCCATTTTCAACCATCACTTGACATTCTGGTGCTGGGTATAGGAAACAATTTAATTCCTTGGCTACCTTACAATGAATAAAATTATGGGTGCTACCTGAATCAATCGACACTATTACCCTTTTCTTCTTGATCTGTCCTGCTATCTTGAGAGTTTGAGGAGTGGTAATTCCTGCTAGTGCATTACATGATGTGGTCGGATTCATTTCTTCCTCTTCTATGGCTGGTTCCTGGTGTATATCCTCTTCTTTTTCATTTTCTTCTTCTTCTTCACAATCTATGTAAAATAATTTATTTTCATCACACTTATGACCTTTAGTGTATTTTCTATCACAACTGTAGTGAAGCCCTTTTGCTCTTTTTTCTTCCAATTGTTGTGGTGTCAACCTTGTAGGTTGTGGAAATCTAGGCGTAGCAACACTTCCTTCTTTATAGAATTGAGTGGTAGGCTTCCTTGTCACCATAATTTTACATTCAACTTTTCTTGCCAACTTGAATGCCTTCTCCAATGAATCAGGTTCCAAAACGCGAACTTCATGTTGGATGTTATCCTTTAAAGTGCCTAGGAAGATATCAATCCTGTGTTCCTCTGTAAGATCAGTTACCCTTATATTCAATTTTTGGAAGTCCTCAATGTGCTGCCCCACTAAACCCTTTTGTTTGAGATTTATCAATTGGCTAAAGAAGGTGTTGCTCTTTGTATCCTCATAATATGCTATCATTTCCTCCGTAAAAATTGACCAAGTGACAATTTTTTTACGGGAGCAAAGCCATCGATACCATACAAATGTATTTTGTTCTAAATGTAAAGTTGCAATGTGTAACTTTTGTGTGTTTTGCACGTTATGGAGATCAAAATATTGCTCCATCTGTAGTATCCATGTTACAGGATCCTTTCCATCAAACTTCCTCATATCCATCTTTGGAATATGGTGGTTCTTCCCACCAACATTAGAGTTTATGAAATCACAATTAAAATTTATTTTGTTCTCATCATGAGGTTCTTCTACTATCTTTTCACCATTAGGAAACCTTTCTTGTATCAACTTTGTCAAACCTTCCATGTCTTCTTTTAGAAAATTCTTCATGTTTTCCATTTTCTCATCCATCTTAGCTTCCATGTCATCCATCTTAGATTCCATGCCAGCCTCCATGCCATCCATCTTAGCTTCCACGCCATCCATATTAGCTTGCACGCCATCCATCTTAGCTTCCACGCCTTTCTTCAAACTGTCCATCTTCACTTCCACGCCATCCATCTTAGCTTCCATGCCTTTCTTCAAACCGTCCATCTTCACTTCCACGCCTTTCTTCAAAACTTCCATTTCATTTTTTGTTGCTTTTTGCGAGAGTGAAATTTGTTGCACTTGCTCTTGTAATTTTGATAGATCATGTTGCAATTCTTCATCTTCATGAGTCAAAGTAGAGCCTTCGAAACTTAGAGTCCCTTAATTATTTTTAGGCGCCATTTTAGAATCCAATATTGATACCTTTTACTTGCTTTGAGGAGCTCGATATTGAAATTGAATTATCTCTGTAATTGAAAATCTTCAATATCTGAAATTCATCCCCCGTAGTAGCCCTAACTCAGTCAAATTCCACAAAGCCTACAAGCCTGATCTAATTTGGATTTCCCAAGACAAATTTATTTCCAATATCCCACAATGACCCAATTTTGGACTGGTTCAGTAGAGTGAACTTGTACGACTTGCCAAGTGCCACTTTTTCGTCCTTCGTCTCTGAAATTGATAGCCAAGAAACTTTAGTCTGTGTACTTGCAACCAATTTTTATGGCACTCCAATCCGATGCCCAAAGAGAGAGTTATTGAACTTTTCCCACGATCACCTCTTTGAGATGAAATTCAGGAGCCTGAAAAAGCACTACCTTCCACAGATCATATCTCCAAAAATGTTGCGAACCAAGCTCTGAAATTTTTTGAGGACTTTCCTCAGGATTTCAGCTTCGCACCATACAAATTTCAGATTCTGAACCTTCGTAGAAAAACATTTATAGCGAAACTGCCACGATGACCTGTTTAGGAGCTTGAAAAAAGACCTAACTTCCACAGATGATATCTTCGAAAATATTGCGAACCAAGCTCTAAAATTTTTAAACAATCTTCCTCAGGATTTCAGCTTCGCACCCTAAAAATTTCAGCTTCTGAAACTTCGTAGAAAAAAATTTATAGTGAAAATGCCACGATGACCTGTTTGGAGCAGCGAAACCCTAGAATCCAAAGCTCTGATACCAAATGTTGTGCAACCAGCTCCAAAAAGAGAAGAAAAGAGATATCAACGCCTTAGAAATGAGCCACTTCGAGGGGGCAACCTCCAATACATTACATAAATGAACAATTCTTGGATGATACAATTTACAAAACCTCCTTTTCTATATATAGGAGTCCATGGGGCCATAATGTAATCCTAGTGGGCCACAATGTAATCCTAGCCGACCTAACAATAATAATTTAAGGGCACAATAATAACAAAATGGGGGTTACAAGGGTACAATAATAACAATAAGGGGGTTACACTAACAACAATAAGGGACTATACTAGTAATATAGGGACCTAACATAAATCCTGAGGATGTTTCCAAAACATAAGGTTCAGTTTCAGGCTTAGAAATTTTAGGTTCGTCAGCTAATTCACTAGAAGGAGAAATACCACCAGTAACTGCAGAAACTGAAATCAGTTCTTGAATGTATTCTGTTGTGGGTATTTGATGATCGAGATGAACAACTATAGATGAAGTTCCAATTTCTGTTGATCTAATTCTACTGCTACTAGATGATACTACAGCACGCAGCCCTTCAAGCTGACTTGGTGTATATTCAGGAGGCTTCCCCTGAAGTCTCCGGGATTGTCTCAGTAATTCTGCCATGATTAAATATTAACCAATCACACGCAAAAAAATAAAATCTCAATAAAAACACCTAAAGTCTCTAAAGAAACAAACAGTTGAATCACACGCCTAAAAATCTAAGAGTTCAAACCACACACAAACAGTAACTTCCCGTACTAAAAACACTACTGGTGATGAAATCCAACTTAGTAGAAATTTAATACAGAAAGGGTGATTGGAACAGTTACCCCGACAACCTGCTTAATGAAACAGACTGGCAAAAGTTTCTTCACAGAACCATCTCGTGTGAAGAGAACCCCCCAGAAAGTCTAAGTGAGTCTATTCAACGTCTGCTCCAGGTACAATGAGATCTTTCCTTCACTGTCACCTTAGGAAATAATATTAAGCTTATGGACACTAAGGTTACCAACAGTAACAAATACAAATGGGGGAACAGTCTACGATCCGATCCCATGCGCAAGGGCAGAGTAACAAAGCTCAATCCCCTTGAAGGCTCCTCAACATCGTTAATCCAAGGTTTACCGACAAGTGACCCCAGGCTCCTCGAAAATGGTTAATCCGAGGTTTACCGTTTGTAATGCGCGCATAATCTTCTATCTTTCCCAATGAAACATAATTGATTGTCTCAAATGTTTGGATATGATCTTGTGATTAACTCCTTTAAGAGAAGATTCCCAGATTGTACCAATTACAATTGGATTTATTTCCTACCTCATGATTTATCTAATTGTTTGTTTCAACTATCTTGTAGAGTTAATTACTCCCTACTCCAAGATACTAGCCTAAGCTATAATGGTGGTAAGAGCCCTAGAAATAAAAAAATTACTAGATGAATTTTAATTAAGCGTTACTTTTATGAGCTGTTCTTTAAGTCAATAGGTACGGAAATGAAACTTTGATGGTGTGAAGACTCGACTTCCAAAAACACTAAAAATTCATCTAAAAATGATAATCAATTCTTTTTTCCTTCAATGAAATTATAGCTAAAGAAAGAGTTCGAGAATGCAATTCTTTTAAGAGATAATTCTTTCTTTGAACATAAAGAATAAATGGAAGAAAATATTTTTGTCTTTTCAACAATAACTCAAAATGAGACAAATTATCAAAGCTCACAACTAAATCCTTTCACTTTCAAAAACTTGAAACTACAAAAACAACTTTCCTTCAAAAGAAATCTACAAATTTTTAAAAGCACTCAAAACTACAAAAACTAATCTTGAGATCTACAAACTTTGAAAATCTAATTGAATAAAAGCTTTAATATTTTTTGAAGAATGTTTTACTTAGTTGTTCAGTAAACTAAGGATTTATTTGTCCAGAATAACAAACAAATAAAAAAACATTTAGAGATGTTTTCTTTTATAAAAATGAAATTCGAAACCTATAACAAAGTTTTTTCGAAGATTTGCAAAGAAACAAATAAATCTATTTCTCAATAAAGGATGGATTTCAAAATCAGGTAAGACTTAGCAAGAAGACAAAAATACCAATGTAATCTGAGGTATTTCAAACTTCCAGTGCTTTGAGTCAATACATAGACCAAACGAAGAGCAATCCAACTTGCAAAACTTCTAGAAAATCATCAAAAACATAAATACTGCCTGAACTCATTCACAAAAGGCTTTTGACAGAAACAACATCAATCTAGGCAGATACTAAAAACTCTAAATCAAACTAAAGATAAACTGGAAAAATAAATCTGGAGTTTTTCCAAAATTTTAACAGGGTCCGCAGGCTCCCAGAAGTAACACGTGCGGTCCCGCACTGGTTACTTAAGAAAAGTGCGAAACTACCCGCACTATGCAAAAGAACAAAGTGCGCTCTGCAAAAAAGTTCAAGAAAAACGTAAAATATTTCAAAATTTTCAAAAACAGAGAAAACCTAAGCTACCCAGGCAGATATCCATCAATCAAAAACCAGGAAAATTTTTTCCTCAAATCAAAATAAAAGAGAACCAAAAACAACAAGTTCTTTCCCCAGTGGAGTCGCCAATTTGTTGGGCGGATTAATCGATCTTGCAGACAAGATCGATCTCCCTAGTACCAAAAGTTAATCCAGCAACAAAAAGCCAAATAAACCTATCTTTCTCTAAACATATACGATTTACAAAAGAATACTATAAAGGTGTTAAGAACTTACTGTAGATCCAATGCTTGTTTGAAGTTGTTGTCCCTCGTGCACTTGAACGAGTTATCCTCATAAACCTGCAGTCACAAACAAGCAAACATTAAATATCACATGTATAGTAAACATCATAAATCATGCTTATCATGGTGATCAAGGAATCCCATTAGGGGAATTTTGAGGTCTAAAATGGGCCTCCTAAGGAAATTATAAAATAATAGTGGAAAAAATCAAATAAGATTTGATGATATCATCAAATTTTAGAGGGAAAAATGAAAAAAACTACTTTTCAACTCATATTTTCAACTTATCTCCCAAATTTTTTACTCAAATTTCGAGCGGGAGTACTCATTGGATGCAAAATTTAATTCCTCATCCAAGGAGTACCCATGTTGCATACTTTCGATGGGTCCTACTACACGAAAAATGAGAAATACATAAAAAAACGTGATTATAATCACGTTTTTTATGTATTTCTCATTTTTCGTGTAGTAGAGTTCATCGAAAGTATGCAACATGGGTACTCCTTGGATGAGGAATTAAATTTTTCATCCAATGAGTACTCCCACTCGAAATTTGAGTAAAAAGTTTGGGAGATAAGTTGAAAATACGAGTTGAAAAAGTAGTTTTATTATTTTATTATTTTTTAATATTTTTACCCTTTTATTTAAAAAATGGTAAATCATCCCCCATGGTTGACATCCTCATCTTGAATCCTATTGGTTGTTATAAAGTTTAATTCTGTTGTACATTTTTCTTAGGAGGCCCATTTTAGACCTCAAAATTCCCCTAATGAAATAAACAGTTAACTAACATCTTATTGAGAAAAATGAATTCATTTGTATTAACTTTGAAAGAAGGAAAACCTTACAACCTTAGACTTGATTTTGAACAAGCCTTCCCAAGGTCCGAAGCAGGAATATTCTCTACTCTAACAAGCCTTGCACTCTTCCAACTGAGACAGATAGAGGTATGTGATCTCTCCTCACAAAAATCTGAGTTAAATGAGTCTGAATCCCAACAGCACTTAACCTCAAATAACTCTAAAGCTTCCACTCCCCTTGAGGCTACCCAATGCTTCTTTTTATAGTGGAAAAGAGGAGGTTTTAGTTCCAACTATGAAGGGATAGAAACCTACTTGAAAGGGATAAGCTCCTCACATCAAGGGGTTAGCTCCATAAGGTAAGGGATACATGAACCTCAAAAGAGCGGTTTTGCCACCGCAAGATTCTTTCTAGAGGCTTCTAGAATTTACTGAAAATGAGCTTTCTGAGTTTACTTGCGCCTTTTTAATATTTTACAGGGGTCCACGCCCATAACACAGATAAAGTGTGTTTAGGTACGCAGGAGTCATGAACATTAGGTGCGAGACCGCAGACAAGATAAAGAGAAAGTGTGATACTAGAGTTAAGGATATTTTTAAGAACTTTTCTCTTATTTTAAAGGCTTGACATGAGGAACTAATGTGTTATACTTGCAAAGGAGGAAGTATGAGTGATAATGAGCTCATACACATAGCAGAATGTCACGATGACAATTTTCACTGCAACAAGGCCCTAAGCTTTGAGAGGTAGAATATCATAATTATGAATAATTGCAGATATCAGAAGACGCTTACAAGGTCATCATAGTCAAAATTCAAAGGCTACTAGTCTTAAAGTTCTTGACATTTCACCAAGAAATGCCATCCCCATGTGGAGCCACTGTTAGGGTCCTATAATAATAGGGTTCATAATTTTTGAATTGAATTTGATAGTCTTGTAAATATGTACATACCTTGCTTTCTGCAAGTTGTTTTCACATATTTGAAAATAATAAAAATTGAAAAGATGGTAAAAGTCCTAAAAGAAAGATTAAAGGACTTATAAAATAAAATATAAAAAAAGAATAAAAATGGACCCCAAAAGAAAAAAGAGATAAAATAAGACATGAAAGTGAGCAAGTCAAAATTACACTACTATTTACTTTTATTGCAAGAATAATGATTATGTACAGATTGCCAATAATTCCATAATCCATGATCAGTTAAATAATTTAATCTCGACTTTTCATGCTTTGAATTTCATGTTTTAGATAGAGAATAAAGATATGTCAAACAATTTAAACTTGACAAATTAGTAGATAATTAGAGAATAAATGAGGAGCTCAAAAGTTTAGTCTAAGCCCTCGGATGAAATAAGGATAGACTTAGATTGTTTTTATGCTTTGAAAGAAAAATGGATTTAGGGTTGGAAGCTTAAATGCACCCATGAAAATGAAGTAAAAAAATGTTAGAATAATGATGGGTAGGTAGAAAGCAGTTGTGCAAGGCATGTAATAAAGCATCATCGGGCAAAAATTACTAATTTCCCCTCCCTCACAATGATCCAGTATTCTAAACCTTCAGTTAAAGAGGCTCAAAGCATTTCTATGACTTCTGTTGGGATTGGACCCAAGGCCTAGTAACTGATTGGTTAAAAAGATTGGATTCCCTACATCAAACCCATTTCATCAACATATTCACCATTTTCCAAAAAAAATACAAACCCTTTTCCTAAGTAAAACACCTCTTTGCTTAGAAAAAGGAAAACCCCCCTTAATTAGTTTCATTTTCATTCAAAAAACAATCAAAACCCCACAAAATACATTTTATCCTAAGTTTATATGTAAAAATCAAAATGAGATAATTTTATGCTCAAATGCCTATTTACACCTTAGTTTAAATTCTATGCATTTTCATTAATTATATCTCATTTCATATTAATTTCTAACCTAAAGCATTAAATCCCTTATAATACCCCTCTCATATATATTTTATTAATTCATTTTATATAAATATCAATAAACCCACTTATTTAAACTTTAACCTATGGTTTATATATCCCATGTGCCGAAAATAAATCCCTGCCCTTTTCCCGTAGGTTAAAAAACAAAAACATGTCATATAAATATATCCCATGCCATTAGTTATAAAACACTTGTTAATGTTTTATACTCTATGTTATTATATACCCCACCAATGAAATAAAACATTAGTTTTTACATTCTAAACTATGTTTTAAATAAATTTTATTAACCTCACCGCATAATACAAACCCTGGGCCCCACGCCCCATCACCGAGCAACTTTCCCATTTAATCTCCACCGTTTGCATGAACACTCCCAGATCCGAAGATCACCATGCAATATCACATTTTAAAAGGCACGATCATAAACCATTTCAAAATATGAGAAATGGGTGGTTTTCCACTTTTCTCCCTCCTCCATGTGACAACAACTTACTACATCACATTCAATCCAGCAATACCATATACTGCCCAAAACCTACGCGATAACAACCTCTAGTTTTTCTCCTTTGAAGAGCAAAGCCGCCCTCTCTTTCAACATGACCGCCATTAAATGCCGACTTGTTTTGACCTGAAACCATTAAACCTGCATATTTCACTATCAAAGCCTTTTCTACCTTATTTTCATGTGTTCATCCCGACTAAGAAAGAAGACCAGTACACTATTTTATGACCAGAAAATTAGAGAAAGCCTCGCATTTGCTGTCAAAGACTACAGAAAGATTCCAGATTATTTCCAGAGACCTTTAAAAGCTACCAGAAAATTGTTCAAACACCTCCAAAACCCGTTAAAGACTAAAATACCTGCAAAAACACGTATTTTCCGAAGAAAACAAGCCTGTTTATCATTCTAAAAGGAATTTCTGAAAGAATTAAGCCCAGTAAAAGCCTATTTATCCAAAGAAAGCTTGTAATTTCCCAAAAAGAATGAATTAACTGTGAAGTCTTTGATAAACCCCTATTTCAATATTGCAAGCTGGTTTTTAAGGAAAAAATGAATTTATTTTAGCCTTTGCAGACCTTATAAGACGTTGAATTTCCCCAGAAATCCTTTGCAGGTAACCCCAACCCTTCTGCGTCTAATTTGAATCAATTTTAGCCCAATATTTACTGAAAGAAGCATAAAAAACCCTTGTTTCTTATTTCTAAATTTTTAAAGAGGTTAAAATCCAGTTGAAAGCCAAAATTGAAGGTTGAAATCTAAGAAAAAAACCAGGTTGTGCCTACTTTTATCCAAAGAACCTCTGTCAAATTCAAAAACACTTTTGTAAACAATTTAAAATTATAGAATGTTGGAAAAATTGTCATTGATGGCAAAGGAGAAGAAAGGAGACAGATAAGAAGCAGAGAGATAGAAAAAGAGAGGCAAGGAGAACATTAGACATGAAGCAGAGAGCAAAAGACCTGGAGAGATCTGGAGAGACAAAGTAGGAGGAGAGGGGCCATCGAATTGAAGATCTGGCCAAGGCAGGAACATTTGTAAGTGGTTTCATTGTACATATAAATGAAAGAATATGTTCAGTTTTACATGAGTATTGATTGACTTAATTCCCGTGTGAATGGGTTGTATTTCAATAAACAATTGTATGGCAATGTGGAATATATATACTCTGTAAATTGGGTTTAAATGATGTTCTATATATAATAGGAGGAATCGATTCTAGCCAAGGTCGACAATGTGGTAAAATACAGAAATTGAGATTATAGGGTTGTGTGAACTCTGTGAATCGATCACATAATCGTATGATTTGTATGCTTTGAAACACAAACTGATTTGGGGTATATTCCAACATTGAATATTTTTTCTATAATTAGTTCATGGAGGAATTAGATACACTGTCGTGTATACACAGTGAAGAGGAAATGGGGTTTTGAAGTCACATTAAAAGGGTCGAAGATTCAGTGTGAATGTTACGAATTGTTCAAGCTTTGAATTGAAGTCGGGTCGAGAGTTTATTAATTTTTGTGGTGTAAAAGTCATGTAGGAAGTGAGAATTTGATGTGAATTCACAAGTGGTGAACACACAGCTGTATTGCTTATAGAAATGAGCAAATTCATGCTATAAAATGCAGGCGATACCACAGTCCTTGATATGGAATGTATTTGAACCGATGGAGAACTCTGTTTGTTGGAACCAGTGACGAACCAATAATCCTGTCGAGAGAAGAATCAAAGGAATCCAGAACTATGGAACTTGTAAGGGCACAAGACCATAAAAGAAACTGTGAGATGAAATGATACCGTGAAGGCGGAATTGAATTAGAATTGAAGGAAGGCGGAGTTAAACAAACGAAGGAATGGAACTACGAGCAAGAGGAAACAGAACCATGAGGAGAAACCGGAAGGGTGGTTTTGAAGAAGAAACCCAACGGTATCACACGACCACAAGGGTGGTAAATGGAATTGTGAAAAAAAACGCGATATCGGTCTCTGTCTGACGCGTGGACATAAGTGGTTTGGAAAAAACATTTATATCACGCGATTTTGGAGGATTAACTCTCGCGCACTTTAGTTATGCGACCACCGTTGATTTATCAAAGTGGAACGCGATAAGAATGAAACTGTCAATTGAAGAGGTTTGTTAATCGCTGGTGCCCGAATGTTAATATGTTGTGGTGGCTTAGTTTATGTTGTGAGCGGCCACATATATATGTTAGAGTTGTGGGGCCCGAACGAACTTGAGTGTTCATCGGGTTTGGTTATAAATCAAGTCGAGATTTAATAAGGTTGAAATGTATAAATGAAATGTGATGTCGGAAATTATAGCCAAGGTAAGAACCTTAGGTGATGTGAATGTAATTTACTGTTGGGTCAATATATGCTGGAACCAATGTATAACATAGTTGATATGTGTGAATGTTTGATATGCAGGTTAATAAAGATTGTGGACCCGAAAATTCATATTCTGCTGGAGTTTGGTTTCAAATCAGAGGTTTATATGTGACTTTTAATTGTTAATGGGTTAAAGTTTGTAAAGGCCAGAACAATAAATTATGTTGATGCCTCAGGTGAAAACATGTTCGAACTTTTAAATGGTGGATTACCCACATGATTGATATGTGGGGCCTAGATATAAATTGCACATATATAGTGGTGGAAGGTATATGGAAAAAGAAGGCCGGTGTTGTCCGAATACGTATTGAGGTTATTCCAAGGTTGAATATGCATTTGATGAACTCCATATATGAAGGCCGATGGATTTATTTCTATGGTTTTCAACCATAGATTCTGAGAAAAAAAGGGGGGCTTCCGCACATTAAATTAAAGATTGCCTAGATTTTGAGTTTAAGTTCTAAAGGGTTTAGACCATGGTTTAAACATTTCTTGAAACAAGTCGAGTTTCTGCATATAAATGAAATCTGAGATGGTGGGGCCCAAACCTTAATCTATGATGATTATTTGGTTATCAATTAAAGTATGGCCAAAAAGGTTAAGTTATTTAATTGGGTCCTCAACATTGAAATGAAGGGCCATTTAAATGGTGAATGAGCCAAATAACTTGTGGCTGGGATATTGCACTTCCATTTCAAAGTGTGTTAAAGCATTAATTTAAACTACCAGAATTGAAAAAAAGGGGAGAAGGGGTACATGCAGAGAAAGTAGAAGAGTAAGCAGAAACTAAAAAAGCCAGTGACAGCAACAGAAAATACAAACTCACAGTGAGCCAAAAACTGAATGGGATGAATAGAAATACTTATTGTAACTGAAAATGTAAAGTTTTATTTATTTTATATTGTTTGTGATGTAAAGGCAAGTCTCCGTAGGCAAACAAAACTCCACTGTAATATTGAAATTTGTACATATTGTTATATTTTTTATGAATGAGCCGAACATAGAAATGAGAAGGAAGAAGTCAAAGAGTCATGTATGCTCATTTCAAATTTCATGAGGAATGCTAGCAGTCATGAAATAATCTCTATAAATAATATTACAAATATATGCATAGAGAGGTTAGAGAATGAAGAATTGAGACAGAGAGGGTAAGAATAAGGAGGAGCAGATAGAAAAGTTGTGAAGACTCATAGATGATATAAGGCAGATATGAAGGCCAGTGGACAGAAGTGAAAAAGGAACAAAAGAGAGCTGATATCCAGGTAAATCAGCATGTGTTTTTGATAGAGTGAGGGAGTTGGTTCTTCCATATCAAGTTGTAGCTTGATAGATGTCAGTTTTAGCTGGCTAAGGTAGGAGCCTCCTGTAGGTTGTAGCCTGCAGAAAATAGATGGGAGTTGGAGCTTCCTTGCAAGTTGTAGCTTGTATAATTGAGGTAGGAGCCTCCTGTAGGTTGGTGCCTATAGAAAATCAGTGGTGAGAGGGAGTTAGAGCTTGCCTTTGCATCACAACAATAATAAGATGTGGTTTTCTCCCTTATGGGTTTCCACTTATATATGTTGTCTATATGCATGATGATTATGTGTTGATACTCTGTATTTATTCTGCTTAATACCTGCGACTCATTTATCAAGATTGCTGTTCCATTGTATATTAAGTTGATCACAAAATGATGATGTGAATGAGTATAAAAGAAAGTTTAATTAGAAAATGACTGCATTAAATTGATTCACCCCCCCTCTCAGTTTAACCAAGGGCCCAACAGTTGGTATCAGAGCCAGTTCCTTCTGTATCAGTTTAAAAATTGGAAGGAGATCCCCAGGATGGCTAGTCTAGAAGGACGCTCAACAAATAAAGCCCCTTTGTTCACTGGTACAAATTATGCCTTCTGGAAAATAAGAATGAGGACGTACATAATGTCTCTAGGAATAGAATTTTGGGCTGCTGTGGAATTGGGATATGCCCCAAAGGAGACTGACTCAGAGAAATATGCCAAACAAGATTTTGTAGCTAATGCAAAAGCCATGAATGCACTCTTAAGTGGACTGTGTGAGGCAGAATTTATCAAATTAATGCACAACAAGACTGCCAAAGAAATATGGGATACATTAGAAGGCATCCATGAGGGAGACAAAAAGGTGAAGATAGCCAAACTACAAGTCTATAGAGCTTAGTTTGAAAATATAGAAATGAATGATGATGAAGTCATTGCCAGCTTCTTCTTAAGGGTTGCAGAAATTGTGAATAACATGAAAGCTCTAGGAGAAACCATAAAAGAGTGTGCAATTGTTCAAAAGATTATAAGATATTTACCATCTAGCTTTAACCCCAAGGTTTCTGCCATAGAAGAAACAGATAATTGGGAAACTCTAACCATGAACCAATTACTTGGAAACTTAACAACCTATGAGATGAGACTGCCACAGAGGAAGTCAAATGTGAGGGAGGCAGCCTTTAAGACAGAGAATAACAAAGAAGAAAAAGAATATACATGCTCCTTCTCTGATGAAGAAGAGGCCAAACTTATCAGAAGATTAGATAGAGGCTCAGGCGAGTATAAACGTAAACTTCCATTTAAATGCTTTAACTGTGGAAGAATTAGGCACTATGCTTCTAAGTGTCCTCATAAGAAGACAAAGAATCATACTCAAGAGTTAGAGAAAACCATATCAAATAACTGGCAGAAAGGGAATAGATATAGGAGAAAATCATTTTATATTCAGCAAGATAGCAGTGCAATCTGAAAACTCACATGAAACCTCAAATGAAGAAGGAACCTCTGAATTTGTATTGATGGCCAAAGAAGAGCTTGAAGGATTCCTTCTAGAAGATGAGGAAGAAGGTGAAGTTGATCTTGAGGGGGAGCTAAGAAGTGCCCTGGAGGAAATAGACAGACTTAAACTAAAATGCAGAAAACAGAAAGACATTCTCCTCAAATATGTAAGAGAAGAACAAAATTCAAAAGACCTCATTTAGTTGAAAGTAGAGCTTGAGGAAGCCAAGAAGGTAGAAGACACTCTACTTAAGCAAATTGAGGATATAATTCAGAAGCAAGAGAAATTGGAAGAAGAAGTAGTATGCTTCAAGAAGAAATTAGAAAATACCCAAAGGAAATTGTCAATAAACACTCCTAAAATGACAAGCTCTTATAAGTTGAATAAAATACTAAATGCTCAAAGATCTCCTCTGATAAAAAATGGAATAGGTTATGAAGGAGAAACAAGTAAAGCCGAAGAAAAGGACAACATGATATCATTTTTGTAAAAGTTGTCAAGGAAAATGAAGTAGATCAGAAGGTTCCTACAGAAGTAGAAGCCTGCAATGAAGTAAATAGAAACAAGAAGGAACCTCAAATGACAAAGAGCGAAATTAATAAACAGTCAATTGAAAAAGGCTCATACACTCCTGAACATATAAAATTTGGAAGCTATCAAAGGAGATTCTTCCCCCTTGTGAAAAATGTCACTTGTTATGCCTACCACAATCTGGGACATATTGCTGCATACTGTCATAAAAGGAGAATCAATTCCAACCAACAAAGGATGCAAAAAGTGAAAAGACCACATCAAGCAAAAAAATGGAGAAGACAACCCTTCATCAAGTACACTAATTGTTTTTATGGGTATTGTTTTTACTGTAAGGAATTCGGCCATAAAGCCAAGAAGTGCAGAACATATGGACAAAGACTGATGGTCAAAACCTCAAGGAGATTTATGAATTATGGAGAGTTCACTCATACTCATAATTTTGCTAAAAATATGATCAAATGTCGTGGATGCCATAAAATCGGACATATGTCTTCCCAATGTCCTCTCAAAGGATGTGGTCCATCTTCTCAGAAAAGGTGCCAAAAAAATAGTTGCCTGCAGTGGAAAAAGAAGTTGAATAAGTGTGACCTGGCTCTAATAGCCTAAGATCAGAAAAGCCAATGGTATTTGGACAGTGGATGCTCAAAGCATATGACTGGGGATAGAAGCAAGTTTATAACCTTTGATGAAAAGAAATCTGGAAATGTAACTTTCGGCAATGATAAAGCAGGGAAAATCAAAGGAAAAGGCTCAATCAGTCTGGATAATGGAAGAGGAAAGGCCCAAGATGTACTATTTGTGGATGGGTTGAAAGCAAATCTTCTTAGTACAGTAAATGTGTGATAAAGGCTGTGAAGTTCTTTTTAGAGCACAAGACTGTGAAGTAAGATCAAGCACCACAGGAAAGACCTTGATCAAAGGTATTTGAACAGAAAGTAATGTATATATAGTGAAAGAAGAGAATGAAGCATGCCACCTAAGCAAACTTGATGAGTCATGGTTATGGCATAGAAGATTGGGACACCTTAACTTTGACCATATCATCAGTCTGAGCAAGAAGAAAGTAATCAGAGACATGCCAGCAATAAAGAAGCCTTCAAATACCATATGTAAATCTTGCCAATTGGGAAAATAGACCCGCACTTCTTTTAAGACCAAAGATGAACTATCAACAAGTAGGCCACTTCAGCGTGTACACATGGACCTATGTGGACCTTTAAGAACTAAAGCACCAAGTGGAGAATATTATTTCATGTTGATAATAGATGATTTTCCAGAATGACATGGGTATCATTTCTCAAATATAAATCTGAAGCACTTGAGAAATTCAAGATATTCATGGCACTAGCAGAAAATCAAACAAGATGCAAGCTAAAGTGAATCAGATCAGATAGAGGAGGTGAATTCACAGACTATGATTTTGCAAAACTTTGCAATGAGCATGGGATAAAACAACAATTTACAATTGCAGGTACACCTCAACAGAATGGAGTGGTAGAGAGACAAAACAGGTCAGTACAAAAAATTTCCAGAGCCATGATGCAAGAAAGTAACATTCCCCAAACCTTCTAGGCAGAAGTAGTACACACAGTTGTTCACATTCTTAACAAAGCTCATTTAAGACAAACCAATGAAAAGACTCCTTACGAATTATGGCATGGTAAACCAACATCAATCAAACACTTTAGAGTCTTTGGAAGCAGCCGTTTCATAAAAAATAATGATGAAAAACTGGGGAAGTTTGATGCAAGAGATGATGAAGGAATATTTTTAGGATATGCATCCAAGAGTAAGGGTTACAGGTGCTACAATAAAACACTACAGAAAATTTTGGAAAACATTGATGAAAAATTTGATGAAGATCTACGAAACAGAACAAGAAGTACAGGATGCAGAAATCCTCCAAAAGATCATGAAGAAGAGAACCAAGATAATGATGAACTAAGCAAGACAACAAAAGATGATGAATTAAAATCAAAAGGTCCCTCAAGACACACTCAAAATAATCATCCAGAAGATCAAATCATTGGGGACAAGAGTGTGGGAGTCCAGACAAGAAGACAACTTGCTGAACAGACAGAAGTAGTACACCTAGCCATGTTATCTCAAATAGAGCCAAAGAAGTTCGAAGAAGCTAGCAAAGACAAAAACTGGGTAAATGCTATGAATGAGGAACTGGACCAAATTGAGAAGAACAATACCTTGGAATTAATTCCAAGACCCACTGAGAAACATGTCATTGGCATAAAATGATATTCAAGAATAAGATGAATGAACAAAGGCACGTATTAAAAAATAAAGTGAGACTTGTATGCAAGGGATATTCACAAATTGAAGGTGTAGATTATGATGAAACATTTGCCCCTGTAGCCATAATGGAAGCAATCAAAATGTTTTTGGCCTTTTCATGTTATCATGATTTCAAGGTATATCAAATGGATATGAAGTCTGCCTTCCTAAATGGAGATCTAGAGGAAGAAGTCTACATGGAACAACCTGAAGGATTCTCATTAACAGATAAAAAAGACTATGTGTGTAGATTAAAGAAATCCTTATATGGGTTGAAACAAGCTCCTCGTGCATGGTACTCAAGGCTGGACAAATACTTGCAAAAACAAGGTTTTAAGAAAGGAGGAGTAGACAACAATTTGTACATAAAGGCTAATGAAAATGAACTCCTAATTGTAGTAGTATATGTAGATGACATCATGTTTGGTAGAAACAAAGAGAAGTTAACAAAAGAATTTGCTGAAGAAATGAAATCAGAATTTGAGATGTCTATGATTGGAGAGCTCACCTTCTATTTAGGACTTCAAATACAACAAAAGAACACAAGAACATTCATATCACAAGAAAAATACTTAAGAGAGATGTTAAAAAGGTTCAAAATGGAAGACTGCAAACCTGTGTCAACTCCCATGATCACTAGATGCAAACGTTGTGCAAATGATGGATCAATAGATGTAGATCAAAAACTTTACAGATCCATGGTAGGAAGTCTGCTATACCTAACTGCCTCTAGATCAGACATTGTGTTGGCAGTAGGACTTGTGGAAAGATATCAAGCAGCACCAAAACAAAATCACTTACTAGCAATCAAGAGGATATTCAGATATCTACAAGGAATTGCACAGTATGGGCTATGGTATCCAAAAAGCAAAAGCGTCACTCTGACAGCATATACAGATGCAGATTGGGCTAGTTGCATGGATGACAGGAAAATCACAACTGGAGGTGATTTTTATTTGGGAAAAATTCTGGTGTCATGGCTAAGTAAGAAGCAAACTTCCATCTCTCTATCTACAACAGAAGCAGAATACATAGCAGCAACAGCATGTTGCACACAAATAATGTGGATGAAACAAACTCTCCAAGACATGAAGGTAAGCATGGATGATCCCATCTCAATCAAGTGTGACAATAAAAGAGAAATAAGTATATCAAAAAATCTTGTATTTCATTAAAAAACAAAGCACATCCCTATTAAGTACCATTTCCTCAGAGAACAAGTAGCACAAAAAGTAGTGAAGCTGGAATATGTACCAACAAAGGAACAAACAATAGACATATTCACAAAACCTCTTGCTAAAGAACCATTCGAATATCTAAGAAACAAACTAGGAGTAGTGTATGCAGATGTTACTCTCTGACATGAAAAGAAAGCATCATTCCAACGGGGGATCAGAAAAGAAAACATCATTCCAGGGGGAGAACAGTCAACAAATATTGTCACAAAAGAGCCAGAGCAAGTGAGCAGTGCATGGAACAGGTCCTCAAGATCAGAGTATTATGGAAAATATTTGGAAAACACTCTAGGAAATGTGCAACCCTTTGCCATTGATGTCAAAGGGGGAGGAAAAGCAAGCAAAAGAAGAGTATTAAAGTATTTCCATCAATGCCAAAGGGGGAGACTACTGGAAAAATTGTCATCGATGGCAAAGGAGAAGAAAGGAGACAGACAAGAAGCATAGAGATAGCAAAATAGAGGCAAGGAGAAGATTAGACATGAAGCAGAGAGAAAAATACCAGGAGAGATTTGGAGAGATAGGGTAGGAGGAGAGGGGCCATCTAATTGAAGATTTGTCCAAGGAAGTAAGTTTTGTAAGTGGTTTCATTGTACATATAAATGAAATAATCTGTTCAGTTTTACACGAGTATTAATTGACTTAATTCCTGTGTGAATGGGTTGTATTTCAATAAACAATTGTATGGCAATGTGGAATATATATACTCTGTAAATTGGGATTAAATGATGTTCTATATATGATAGGAGGAATCGATGCTAGCCAAGGTTGACAATGTGGTAAAATACTGAAATTGAGATTATAGGGTTGTGTGAACTTTGTGAATCAATCACATAATTGTATGATTTGTATGCTTTGAAACAAAAACTGATTTAGGGTATATTCCAACATTAAATCGTTATTCTATAATTAGTTCATGAAGGAATTAGATACACTATCATGTATACACAGTGAAGAGGAAATGGGGTTTTGAAGTCACATTAAAAGGGTCGAAGATTCAGTGTGAATGTTACGAACTGTTTGAGCTTTGAATTGAAGTTGGGTCAAGATTTTATTAATTTCTGTGGTGTAAAAGCCGTGAAGGAAGTGAGAATTTGAAGTGAATTCATAGTGGTGAACCCAGAGTTGTATTGCTTATAGAAATGAACAAATTCATGCTATAAAATGCAGACGATACCACAGTCCTTGATATGGAATGTATTTGAATCGATGGAGAACTCTGTTTTTTGGAACCAGTGATGAACCAATCGACCTGCCGAGAGAAGAATCAAAGGAATCCAGAACTGTGGAACCCGTAAGGGCGTAGGACCATAAAAGAAACTGCGAGACGAAATGATACTGTGAAGGCGGAATTGAATTAGAATTGAAGGAAGGCGGAGTTAAACAAACGAAGGAATGGAACCATGAGTAAGAGGAAACAGAACCATGAGGAGAAACCGGAAGGGCAGTTTTGAAGAAGAAACCCAGTGGTATCGCATGACCACAAGGGTAGTAAATGGAATTGCGAAAAAAAATGTGATATCGGTCTCTGTCTGACGCGTGGCCATAAGTGGTTTGGAAAAACCATTTATATCACATGATTTTGGAGGATTAACTCTCGTGTACTTTAGTTACGCGACCACCGTTGATTTATCAAAGTGGAATGTGATAAGACTGCAATCGTCGATTGAAGAGATATGTTAATCGCTGGGGCCCGAATGTTAATATGTTGCGGTAGCTTAGTTTATGCTGTGAGCGGCCACATATATATGTTAGAGCTGTGGGGCCCGAATGAACTTGAGTGTTCATCGGGTTTGGTTATAAATCAAGTCGAGATTTAATAAGGTTGAAATGTATAATTGAAATGTGATGTCAGAAATTATAGCCAAGGTAAAAACCTTAGGTGATGTGAATGTAATTTACTATTGGGTCAATATATGCCGGAACCAATGTATAACATAGTTGATATGCGTGAATGTTCGATATGCGGGTTAATAAAGATTGTGGACCTGAACATTCATATTATGTTGGAGTTTGGTTTCAAATAGGAGGTTTATATGTGACTTTTAATTGTTAATGGGTTAAACTTTTTAAAGGCTAGAATGGTAAATTATGTTGATGCCTCAGGTGAAAATAGGGTCGAACTTTTAAACGACGAATTACCCACGTGATTGATATGTGGGGCTCGGATATAAATTGTGCATATATAGTGGCGGAAGGTATATGGAAAAAGAAGGTCGGTGTTGGCCGAATACGTATTGAGGTTATTCCAAGGTTGAATATGCATTTGATGAACTCCATATATGAAGGTTGATGGGTTTATTTATGTGGTTTTTAACAATAGATTCTGAGAAAAAAAGGGGGCTTCCGCACATTAAATTAAAGATTGCCCAGTTTTTGAGTTTAAGTTCTGAAGGGTTTAGACCATGGTTTAAATTTTTTTTGAAACAAGTCGAGTTTCTGCATATAAATTAAATCTGAGATGGTGGGGCCCAAACCTTAATCTATGATGATTATTTGGTTTTCAATTAAAGTATGGCCAAAAAGGTTAAGTTATTTAATTGGGTCCTAAACCTTTAAATGAAGGGCCATTTAAACGGTGAATGAGCCAAATAATTTACGGCTGGGATATTGTGCTTCCATTTCAAAGTGTATTAAAGCATTATTTTAAACTACCAAAATTGAAAAAAAGGGGAGCAGGGGTACATGCACAGAAAGCAAAAGATTAAGCAGAAACTGAAAAAGCCAGTGACAGCAGCAGAAAAGACAAACTCACAGTGAGTCAAAAACTGAATGGGCTGAATAGAAATACTTATTGTAACTGAAAATGTAAAGTTTAATTTATTTTATATTGTTTGTGATGCAAAGGAAAGTCTCCATAGGAAAACAAAACTCCACTGTAATATTGAAATTTGTACATATTGTTATATTTTTTCTAAATGAGCTGGACATAGAAATGAGAAGGCAGAAGTCAAAGAGTCATGGATGTTCATTTCAAATTCCCTGAGGAATGCTAACAGTCATGGAATAATCTCTATAAATAATATTACAAAGATATGCATAGAGAGGTTAGAGAATGAAGAATTGAGACAGAGAGGGTAAGAAGAAGGAGGAGCAGATAGAAAAGCTGTGAAGACTCAGAGATGATATGAGGCAGATATGAAGGCTAGTGGACAGAAGTGAAAAGGGAACAAAACATGGCTGATATCTAGGTGATCATCATGTGTTTTTGATAGAGTGAGGGAGTTGGTGCTTCCATATCAAGTTGTAGCTTGAGAGATGTCAATTGTAGCTGGCTGAGGTAGGAGCCTCCTGTAGGTTGTAGCCTGCAGAAAATAGAAGGGAGTTGGAGCTTCCTTGCAAGTTGTAGCTTGTATAATTGAGGTAGGAGCCTCCTGTAGGTTGGTGCCTATAGAAAATCAGTGGTGAGAGGGAGTTGGAGCTTGCCTTTGCATCACAACAATAATAAGATGTGGTTTTATCCCTTATGGGTTTACACTTATATCTGTTGTCTATATGCATGATGATTATGTGTTGATACTCTGTATTTATTCTGCTTAATATATGCTACTCATTTATCAAGATTGTTGTTCCTATGTATATTAAGTTAATCACAAAATGATGATGTGAATGAGTATAAAATAAAGTTTAATTAGAACATGACTGTTGAAGACATTGAACATACACCTTTAACATATGTGGATTATAAAATAACAGATCCAATAGTAGAATTCAATCTATTAGACCTCCACTACTAGAGTTATGAAAATTCATTGGATCAGGTTGAAAAAGTCCAAATTTGGGAGTCAAACCTACCCAAATATGTTGTTCCACTCACTCATCAATGCCCAGAGGTTATTAGGTTGTGTCAAACCTATTATTCACCTGAACAAAGAGAAATGGTGAATGAAAACAAAGAAGTATTGTTTATATTTACTGTTGAGTCAATAAACCAGATGCTACAACTCAAACCAGATCCCAAAGTTGTTCCTTTGTCAATAGAAGCACTTACAAGGTTGTACATTGGTCTTTATTTTCCCAAAAGGTTTTAGATTTTCCAAGTGTTTATGAATTTAAATATTGAAATTCCACAAATAAACCCTCCTTATTCTACTTCAAAATTTGCTTAAGGGTCTAGGCATTTCATTTCCATGTTATCATTTATCCTAGGATACTCTACAGATAAACATACAGATGATTCAATCCTAGGTTTCATATCTACCTTTGCACTAGGAAAGCCTCCTTCTGTCATCTTCAATTATGCTAAATATATAGCTGATAATATCCATGATCAGCTTGTCAAATTGGCAACTGAAGGAGTATTTAGATATACATCCTTTCTCTTCCATATGTTCTTATATTTTCAAGCAGACAAGTTTCCAATAACCCTATAGAAGCTTGATATAGAAGAAAATCCACTTTCAGTCATCTTTTGGACATCTTTAATCAGAAAAGAGTCCACAGAGTTCACTTATGCAGAATTTACAGACTACTTTGTCCACCCACTTATAAATATGTTGAAAAATATAGAACAACCAAGAATCAATGAAGAAATGAAGAAGGTTCTATAGCTATCAGAGGAGACTAGAACTGGAGATTGGTACTTATATGAAAAACATACAGAAATCATAGTTTTTGGGTCTAATAAATTACCCTACAAACTACCTAAATATGTGCCAATGAGAGTTTTTTCCTTGGAGTACATCAGGCAAATCTTAAATTTAGATTTTATCAACTTCCTAGCAGCTAAAAAGAAAACTCAATTTAAGTTGAAAAATCAGGTGGGACCTTTTATTTGTAATCATAGAGATGCAGGAGCAGAAGAAGCAAACAATTACTTGAGTACAGATTTGAAGAGAGCTTCTCATGGAACTATGATCCACAAGGAATTAAGCAAAATGAGGGTTAAGTGCAAACTAACACCTTATATTCATAAGAAAAAACCATACATTGAACAATATGTCAATCAAACCGAGTGGCAAGAAAACACTTTGGTAGATGCAGTTAAATAGGGTGATACTAGTCACACCTTGCAAACTGCAAATCAAGGAGAGAAAGCTACTAAAAGAGTTAGAGAAGAAGGTACTTACATTGCTAATACAACAACTGAAACTATGTTTAAACTAAGTACAATAAAAAGCCTAAGATTAATCGAGTTGATAAAGAGAAAATGACTATAGAGGTAGAAGACATAGATGTTCTAGTGAAAAATACAGATGTTGCTACAATCATTACAAATGAGCCAACTACAGAGAATCTAAATGAGGAAAATCCTGATAATTCAAATACACAGGTAGTAGAGAAGCAACAGAATATGGAGGCATCCTCCTCATAGATAGCAGAAGAAAAAGATCTTGATATCGGAGAAAAATATAAGCAGATTAAGACAAAGAATGAATAAATAAAAAGTGAGATTATTCTCAATATTTGAAAAAAACATCAAGTGTCCAAAACAAACTTTTATCAGCTTTTAACTATTCAAATAAAAATTTTATTATGTCAGTTTTGCAACCAATAGTTAAGATTCCCAAGATAGTTGCAGATTACAAGAAAGTTGATCTTGAAGTGCCCACAGAAAGTATTCAACACTACATCAAATTGAGTTTCATAGGCAAAGTTCTGAGATGTTATATTCTACTATAACTACCAAGGCTATGAGTGTCCAAAAACTTCATAATACAATCATAAACATGAGAGATCAAATGAAAGTTGAAAAAGCTTCCTCATATGCTAAAGACCTTAGGATTAAGTCTTTAGAAGAGTTGGTTATTCAAGTTGGATATGATCCTGCAAATGCCAAAGTTGCAGAGGAGTTAGTGAAGAAAAATAATGATGATGTTGCAACATTAAGGAAACAATTAAAGATTCCACCAATTGAACATTCACAAGCCAAAGAAATTGTACAAGAGAAAAATCAGAAAGATGACATGATGAACTTATTTTTTCAATTAACAAGACAGATCAAAGATATGGAAATCCAAATGGAGAAGCTTGTCCTTGAAAGAGAGACTACAAAAGCACAGGAAGCACCTACAATAATTCCCATGGTTAATACTAAAGTTGTGCCTTCAACTCTGGCATAAGGATTGGTACCAAAAGTACCACTAGCTACTGCAGTGCCAGTGACATCATCCACAACTTCAGCAACTGAATCCTCTACTACAACAGCTCAACATTCTGATGAGGCTAATAAATTAGTTAAAACCATGGAGGAAATGACACTACAAACCAATGAGATTAACAGTTTGAAAAAAGTGATTGATTATCTTGAAGATACAAAGAAGCTAGCCCAAATCAATGCCAAAACTCATGAACAAAGGGCTAGCAGGTTAAATGTTGAACTAAAGAATCTAAAAAAGGATTTAACCTTGAAGGAGCCAATGTATTAAGTGAAGAATCAGTTATGGAACAAGATCATTGAAGCCATCAATGATGTTTGGCCATCATTCCAGGTAATATATGAACAAAAGGATTTGATAAAAGAAACACAAGCAGAGATTCAGAAAACAAAAGATGAGCTAGGTCCCAAACCTGAGCAGGCCCTAGAACTAATCAAATTTATTAATAGTAAAAACAAACAAGAGTTTGAAGAAATTGAAATCACTGATAGGATAGAGACAATCCTTGAAATAAGGAAAGTCATTTCAAAGAAGAATCTCATGAAGCAACTTGAAGAAAAGTGTGCCAACATGAACATAGCCATAACCAAGTTTATGGTTAAATTTGAGATTTTGATTCAAAGAGGTTTTCCTAATATTCTGGTTATAAATGAAAAAATCATGCCACAGGAGGACTACAACAAGAAAATCAGAGATTATGCAAAAGATCAGGTGAAGGTTTTACAGTTTTAAAGATTTGTTTTATCTACAACATGAGATAAAACAAGTATTTGTCATTAAACCAACATTTTCCAGTTACACTGAGGCAGATGAGAATTTTAGGAAGCTGAAAAAGATAAAAATTCTTGATGATGAATCTTGGGAATCACTTACTAACTCGTTGTATAAGTCAAATGGTAGAGAGAAAGATTAAAACAGTTTGCTGATTTTTTCACAGTCAAAACAGAAAATTACAGCAGTAAGGAAGTTTTGACAGAGTTTAAAGTGTATCAGAGGAAAAGAGTATCAGATGAACGAGTATAAGATTAGAAGATAATATTTCAAAAACAAATTTGAAATATCTTTGCCAGCAAGGAGGACAACAAGGTAGCCAGCTGCACCCAATCCACAAACTGTTTTCTATTTTATTTGGATAAATAGGACAACTTGCTAAGTTGTTAAGCCATTGTCCCTATTTTGTTGTAATAGATATTTTATTTTATTTTATTTTTCATCTTTTGAAGTATTATTGTGGAATAAATTGCTGAAGATTTCTATAGTCAATATTTCTGTACTTGAAGGCTTTTATGTTGCAATTTCGAGTAGTAGACTGGATCAAATCATCTAACATCATATTTCAAGATTCATGTGATGAGCCATTGAAGTGAAGTATTTTCTACTTGTCATTGTTTATCTTCTTATGTTTTACATGCATTCATATATGTGTTCCAAATTTGAATGATAAATCAGGAGTTTTATTTTAGGATTTTTTAAAAGCACCCTGTCTTTACTGTTTATCATTTCTATGTTTTCTACTGATTTCTAGAGTAGGGAACCCTTAATTTATCCCTCTTTCTAATGACCTCTATCTACTCCTTTCGTATCCGGATCAAATAATCCTTCATTTCCCTTTACCCTGATTCAAACCACTTGAAAAATCAACCTTCCAAGATCTCCAAAATCTTATCTATCTTGCCCTGAAAATATTCGACTTTCTGACCTTGATACTAGTTCTGTATACTTGAATTTTGAATCCTTAGCCCAATGGACAAACAGATCTATCACTATCCATCTCACTAAGTGATTTTTTCTCACCAAACCACACCAAACTAAACCAAATAAAAACCAATTTGTACAATCATAACTAGCCTAATATCTTATAATCAAAACAAAGTTAAATCTTAAAGACAGAGCCCTCTCTGAACCCTAGGAAGGCTAGATCCTAGAATTTAAAAGTTGGTCTGTGGTTACCTCTAATTTTCTTATACTTTAAACTAAAATATCACAACTTCAGAATTATTAGAGTGATAACAAATTCATAAACTGAAATTTAGTCGAGGCAGAAATCCTGAGGAGGCTTCTGTAAAACTTTCAGATCAAGGTGCACAATATTTTCAAAGATATGATTTGTGGAAGTCAGTGTTTTTCGAGGCTCTTGAAATTCATCTCAAAGAAGTGACCTTGGGAAAATCATCATAACTCTCTCCCTGAGTATTGGATTGGAATTCTATAAAAAGTGGCAGATAGTGCACGGATTGTAGTTATCGTTGTATCAATTTTAGAGCCGAATGAAGAAACATTGACACGTGGCATGCCTTACAAGTTAGATCTACTGAAATAGTCCATAATTAGGGCATTCTGAGAGATTCGACATAACTCTCTCTTGAAGAATCCAAATTGGGTCAGAACTGTGGCATTGGAAAGAAGACTCAGAGGACTACTACAAGGCCAAAAATTACATATTGGGAATATGAAATAATAGAGATACACCAGATTCAATATCAAGCTCTTGGAAGGCAAGAAAATATAGATCATGTGTTTTCAAGGGATGCAAAGGACCATAATTTCTAGGGCAGAAAAGCAAATTAAGGTGCAACAGAGGGTAGAATGATAAGAGCAGCAACCAAGGTGTAGAACAACATCAATAAGTTCAGCACATGAAGTCTTCAAGTGGGCAGCACTGCATATAGTCATTGTAAAGGTATTATTGTAATAAGTCATTGTAAATGCATCATTGTAAAAATTGTACAAGTGCCTATCTGCCAAGAGTTGAAGAGGCAGTGTCAGGAGGTCTAGGATCATCATTAGGTGTCATAGTTGGGGTTATGGTCTAATCTGTCTTCTTATTCTACATCATTCTATATCATTGTAAAGTGGACCATTTTCCCTGGTACAGGATTCCATTCTTCTTTTATTCTTCTATAAGGTGGTAGGGTGGTGCTAGGATGGTGCATGAAGTCACCAATAGGTTCAAGCCTATGAAAACTTTAGGGTGGTAGGGTGGTGCTAGGGTGAGTTGTAGCTCATTGGGTGTTGGAGCATCCATACAGTGGGAGTTGGAGAAGAATGCTTTTCTAGATTCTAGGAAGTTGGAGCTTTATTTTCAATTGGAGCTGAATATTAAAGAATTATTAGAAAAGCATTAGGTGGTTTTTGTCCCAGAGTGGGTTTCCACCTTAAAAACTATGTGCATTTGTGTTCCTTTTGTTAATTGCTATCATTGTATAAACACTGATAATAATTGAAGATTAACTAATGCTCTAATTGAAAGGAATATTGATTCACCCCCCCTCTCAGTATTTCCAACAACCTTCATCATCATCATATATTTCAATTTATTCATCATCTTCACCTCATTCTCCTAATATAATGGTTGGTTTTCAACCCATTATTTAGGCTCATTTTGCTGCACTAATTATTCATAATCAACTTATTGATTTTCAAGATGGATATCTTAAACACCTTCCTAGGTTTAATGGAGATACTGGTTTGTCTTCTAAATGTAATTTAGCTTCCTTTTTAGATTTTTCTGATAACATGAACATTGAACATGAAGATGTATACATGAGACTTTTTGTTCAATTCCTTTAAGGAAATGTAAGAATCTGGTTCATAAAATTACAAGCCAATTCAATTCAAACATGGAATGAATTAAAAAATATCTTTAACAGTCAATGGGGAGTAAAAAATCATCTACTATATTTCCTTTTAGAATTTGATGATTTAAGAAGAAATCCTGAAGAACTTGTTTCTGATTTCATTATAAGATTCAATAAAATTTACAATAAAATTCCACCTGACTATAAACCACCATTAGCTGCAGCCAATAATATATTTTCAACACGATTTGATGATGATTTTGTTGTCATTTTGTTATACTGCAAATGACCTCCTCATTAACTTAGAGGAGAAGGAGACATGGATGGAAGAAAATGACGTAGACAGAGACCTATTTTTCCATTACTTTCTATAGAGAGTGTTAGTGCGTAGGTTAACTCCTTGGTTTTATTAAAGGGTCGCGTTACCCGTGTTTTATGAAGAATGGGGGGGAAATTACGAATTAATTGACTGACATTTTTTGGATTTTTCTCACGAAGATAGTCCAAAAAGCTGGAAACCTGTGGTGCAGGCCTCTGATTGGACATTTCTAAACCTAACTAAGCATCCAAAGAGGGAAAAAGCTAGAAAATCATGGAAACATCATGGATTTTTCCCTAATCAAACTAATGGAAAAGAATGGCAAGGTTGATTCTCTCAAACTATTATAAATTGGAAAGGGCTCATTGTCAAAGGTTGAAAGGTTGATTGTGTGAGGAGTGAACTTTTTTAGTGTGAGGTTTCATGGTTGGCATGGTTCGCTGAGAACTATTTGACTAAGCATTGTCACACTAGGATATTGAGGAGAGAGATATTGGAGTTGGAGGACTAAGGGAGTCTTAACAAAACTTATGGCTGTAACCCTCCTTCATTCAATATAATACAACTGCCTCTATTTTTTCCACTTGGTATATTATTATTACATTTATTGAGTTATTTGTTAGAGATATATGTTATAAGTGGCTTAGAATTGTATTGTTTCATGTTTTAGTATATGCTTGTCTTTGATTGTTTATTATGATCTGTGAAGATTACTAGTTTCTTTGTCTTCTTGCAGGATTCAAACTTGGAGCTAGTGAGGCGAACTTCCACCACACCACCTTGAACTCTCCAACAGGTCGACACTGCACATATAGGTAATCCCTCTCTATTTCATATTGTCAATTAAATACTTGTATGAACGTGCATATATTGTCTTTGTGAATTTTGCAGCTAATCTAACTACGTGCCTTGGGTCCCAGGAAGGCCCAAGAGAGATCTTACTCCAACTACCACCTCTGCATTTTACCCCTAAGAAGAATTGGTGACTCCACTGGGGACTAATGCTTAGTTCCTAGTTTTTTCATTCTAAACTCTTGATTCTTTCCCTCTATCACTTCCCGTTCTACTCACATCCCTTTCTGGCCATTTAGTGTGCTCCACAACCATCTCATCTACTCACATTTTTTAGAACATGCCTTACTTGACCATATTTTTCAATTTATCCTTTGTAACGCGCCCCCTGTGTGTACTCCAGAGCATTATAACACAGTCCCTGCTTGAGAACCATGCGTTAGTCTAGCTATTAACACATTGTACCCTTTGCTAGTAGCGTTACTCAACCAAAAACTAGCTATCTCACCCTTGCTGTGATTTCTTTAGTTGTTGAGTTGCTAGCTGTCAGACTGGTTCCTGCAACTGAATCTTTGTGCTTGGCTTCTTGTTGGCCTATTAGTTTTTTCTTTTCAAAAGTTAGCCTAGTTTCATTTACTTTTTGAAAGAGAAAAGGAAAAAAATTGTTTCTTTACTTTTTATGAAATAGCATTTTACATTCTGTAAAATATTGGGTTAAATAGTTGTTAGAGAGAATTGCTATCTATATCTTTCATAGGCTGAAATAAATGATTGGATATGTGTTTTTGCATGGATGTATGAAGAATTTCTCCTTGTAGAAGTAACTCTTTCATAGAATTGAATTAAAATGCATTTTCTACATGGTTTGTGTCGGACTCATATAAATTTCATACATCCAATCCCCCTCCAGAGACTTGAATGAAAGCACACTAAAATTAAGCGCTTAATAAAATCAATCAATAACTCTTTTCTAAGATTTCACAAAGTTGGTTTAAGCTAGGATCTTGGCATAGAAAAAGTGAGAAAACTGCCAAAGATTGCAAAACTTGAGACTAATTTCATTAAAGAGTGAAAATCATGCTGCACTCATACTATCGGGATCACTGCCATCCCAAAGGAGTTAAACGTGAGATAAAATTTGTGTGTGTGAGAAGGTAGCCAGCCTTTGATCACATATCCAATGGGAATTCTTTGTATTGGGGTTCCCCTCAGGGATTTCGAAATTGTATCGAAGATCCAGGTGTTCTGCCCATATAACGTGTTGTCTACGACCGTGACCCCCTTGGTAGTGTTTGCGATTTGAGGTATCAATAGTTTCCATACATACAAATGAACACAAGGTGACTAGGGTGGGTTGCCTTGGTACCTTACACAAACGAACCTACTCTATCTTGGGTTTTTGGGAGGGTGCTCGTCTTCATGAGAGTACTTGGTCCCATTATTTTATGCTTGGGCAAAGCTCAAGAGTAACCATAACTATACATATGATCAACTCTCTTTATTTTATATTGTGATACTAGGTTTCATCTATAGTGAATGGTAGTTCTTAGAGAGGGTCTTTCCCCTCTGGCTGCTTGATTGATTGACTTTTAGAGTTATTTTATTTTTTAGGTGTTGGTTTGACTATCACTAAGACATAGTAATATATCACATTAAAATCTAGGTAAAATTTATTGGTCATCATGTCATCCTTCGACCCTTGTCATCTATCTCTATGGAAAAGAGGCCTTCCTCCATTGAACTTGGAGGAGTTATCGAGTCTCGATGACCTAGAGTCTTCTTCATAAGAATAGTCTGCAGTCTTGACCCCTGTTTCACACATTTCTTCCCAAGATACTGTGTTTCCTAAGGATCCTTTCATGGAAGGTTGTGCCTCCTTATAATCCTCCTCTCACTGACCTGTTGGGGCATGTGATGATTCAAGTAGCATCAGTACCTGTGATGTATTTGAGTACACACATCCAATGCACAACCGACGAACAATGGGTTGTTGGCACATGTGGCCAACTTGGTTCCACCACCACCTCCCCGCCCATTTTCCAGTTCTTCACAACTGACTCGAAACACTAATAGCCAGAATATTCCTAGTCCCAACAAATTCGTCACAAAATATGTGATTGGAATTCCGAACCTTCCAACCAAATAGTGTGAGGTCTAATTGGGACTTCATATCAGGGAGATCCCCTGAATGTTGGCGGGTCCAACACCATCAAAATTTTGAGTGCTAGAAGGAGGGAACCCAATTTTATATGGTTGATAACCCCACCAACCCCAATATCATAACTTCCAATCAAGGAAGGAACATTCACAACACCTCCCGTACTCATGTTCCTAAAGTTGGTGACTCATTTCAGCCTGAGGTTGTACAAACTTGTGAAAAATCTTACGATCAAATTTGGGCGATTAGTATTATAACCTGTTAGTTTGCAAAATCTATTTGATTGATTCTGGGACTTCACAATCTTCCATATTTTCGGAAAAAGAACCCAACCACCCCTACTAGGATAGTGGTTTCTACTATTAAAGATTTGGTTTTTTACACCCTTGAAGAGTTAGCATATTCGATGTAGAATGCAATAAATTTAGAATAGGCTCCATCCTATAATGGTGGTGATGGAGATAAAATTTTTCTCTTAGATGATATTTTCCACGAGTTAGGTGTTGAAGAGGAAAAGGAATAAGAACCACCATATTATGATAAGGAGGAGGACAAAGATGAAGACATGGCATACCAAGATCTAGATTGGATGTCTCAGGGCCCACTTGCACTCTCAGGTTATTTACAAAATATCCCAAGGAATCTGGAAAATATCCTAATGAAGTACGACCCTAAAAAAATATTAAAGGCGGAGGACCATTTAGATAACATATACCTACATATGAAAAAACTTTAGGTATGCTATGATGATGTTTCATGTAGACTTTTCTCGTACACCTTAGATGGTAGAGCAGTGGTATGGTATCATAGTCCTCCTCTGAATTCCATCAAGAACTAGAGGGGGTTTAAGAATATTTTCCTTAAAAATTTCATTGATGACAACACCCCCACCATGTTGTTGAAATAATTGGGTAATATCAAGATATGGAAAATGGAAAAATTGAAATATTTCAATCACAGGTTTAACCAAATTTTGAATAAATTCACGGCAAACAAAAAACCTCATTACTCCATCACAATTAATTACTACACTTCTACATTGCTAACAAGCATTACGTAGTTTGTAAATAAAACTATGAAACAAACACTTATTGAAAACTATGAAGAGGAAATCATGGTTGAAAAGGACTTGATCGTGATTGCGTTAATCTTAGATGATGAACCAACAAAAGACTCCAAAGACACGAGTAAGAGGTCTCAAGCCTCCATAAACAATACCAAAGAGAAATAAACCTTCTATATTGAAAGCTTGAATCATACCATCAAGACTCTATAAAATGAGTTGTAAAACCTAAAATAAAGGTCAGGCGAGACCACCATGAGTGGCAAGCCTCCCAAGTTCATCCTTTCAAAAGGGTTGCCAATTTCGGCAGCAACAGTAAATAAACAACCAAGTTTATGCACAACTTGAAAATTATGCTAAACATTGAGAGTATGGACATGGATCAATATTTTTGATATCATCAAGAATATCATTCAGAAAAGACATTCCTACAATGGAACCTGTTAGTGTCCCGTGATTTAGCAGATTGGTAAACCAAATCATAGGGTAACATCAAACCAGTCTTTGGAGTCCTAGGACCTAGCCTTCCTAGACTCATATAGGGCTCCCTCTATTATGCGAAGGATGTGAACTTGTTTGCTTTCGATGATTGATTTTAGGCTAGTTGTTAAGTGTTCGTTCATTTTTTTGTTTTGGGTTGGGGTAAGATGATCAAGTAGGATAGGTGGAGTGAGAGGTTATCAAATAAATTGGGCAATGGAGTCTATGAAGTCATTGATATTTTGGTAGTGAAGCGGGGTACATCATAGGGAAAATCTAGTGTAGTTAATGGATCTTTTAAGTTGATGTGTGAGGTGAAATGGACATCAAGTTTGGGAACTAAGGTAAGGAAAAGGGAAGTTAAGAATCCTTTTTCAAACACCTATGAACAGAGAGGTCTTAAATAATGATAAGAAAAATATACTAATCATGAGATAGGGCACACCATTTACTTGATGAAAATACTTTTAAACAAATAAACATTCAAGATAAACAATCCAGCGGAAAAATTAAGCAAGAGAACTTATCTAACTTCAATGATTATACTTTCAATATTTGAAAACATTTAAGAGACAAATAGCATCAATAAATGAACATGGAATGCCTAAACATCATTTATTAAACTATAAATAACTTCGAGGCAAACTGGTAAGCATATTCAATCGAAACAAGACATCTTTAACTTAACCTATCAATCGATACATCAAAGAGATATTTAAAGACAAAGTTTAGATAGCTTTAAACAAGCAGGGCTTACCATGAATCATGTTTATAAACTAGAATATTAATCAAATAATGAAATAGACAAGCTTAGGTGGGCCTAAGGAGCAATTAAGAATTCTTTAAGATAACCCAGCAGAAGAAAACATGAAAACAATAGCTAACAGGAGGACTGAGGTGCCTCAAACAACATTTCTCATCCTATACTCTTCTGAGCTATTGCAAAATAGAAAGATGGAAATATGGAAAACAAGAAAAGCATGAAAATATGAGAGACACATCACCGTTAACTAAACTCAGGGATCCTGCAAGCAAGCCTTCATCACCTTCAATCAAGGCAATTCATCCACAAGCTCCACAACACTAAATTGTTATTCAACTTCCAAAAACCATGTATTTCTCTTAAAAAAATCAAGTCACAATGTTTACAATGAATCCTAATGCTATATATAATAAGCAAGGAGGAGGAAAACCAAAGAGAGAATCTAGCCTATTGGGAAACAAGAAATATCCTAAGTTGTCCTTGAGGCCTTGCAAGGTCTAAGGCACAAAAATACCTAACAAATATATTTTTGGGCCAAATATAGCATTTAAATTGATTTTTAGGCCATGAAAAGCATATGAAAACTTTCTAAACGCACATTCTTCCCAGTCACCCACAGGAGCGCAGCACACTGTGTCAAAATTTGAAAATTTTCCAGGAGCGCAGCACAGAGACAAGAAAAATAGGTCTTTTGCAGCAGTGTTTTGGAGGCCTTCCCGATGTCGGAAAAGGCTCCGTGATGGCTTGTTGGAAAGCCCTTGAAGTATTATTTATAGATATACCTTTATTTATTCAATATGAAATTTAAAAAATTTCCAAAAAGTGAAAATTCCAAGACTGCCAGGAGTGTAACACATGCTCTGAAAAGTGGGCAGAATGGTGAACAAATGAGTGTGTTTGACCATTTTGGGGGATCAAAACAACTCCAATTGAGCTGAAAATTGGTGACCATACTCCTATAATGATGGGGAATCCAAAAATTTAAACCTCTCCTCCTAAATATTCCTTGGGAAAAAGCGCAACACGGGCTGTGCTGCGCTCCTAGCCTCAAAATTTGAAAAAAACAAAAACTTGTTCAGTTTCTCCCAAATTTGGTAGGTAGGTGCCTCATGGGTCTTGGGAGACCTGGAGAGAAGCTTGGGCCAAAATAAAAAGCCTAGATTGGTCCTTTTCATCTTTTGGTGTCGGGCCCTCATTTTGGGCAGTTTTGAGTTTTTTCCTTGCAAAGTGGTTTCTTCGTCCATAGGGCTCAGTCATTCTCCTTTGCAAGTCTAAGTATTTTTTGGCCTTTTCTATTTTGGCCTCAAGATGTATGTTGGCCCTCTCAAACCATGATTCCCTATTATGCTCAATTTCCATGGCAATGAGTTCAGTGAGGGGAAATTTTTGTGCCTGGGCTGATTCTTCTTCTTTTTGCTTTGCCAATGCTTTCCTAAGACCCATAGTCCTAGGTCTCCTTATAGTTTGACCCTCTTCATGACTAATTTCCTCATAAGTGCCCATGTAATCCTCCAAATTTACTTGTGACCTTTGAGCCTCTTTCCAGTATTTGAACACCCTTGCTTCATAGATGGCCTATTGGCCACTCATTTTTTTGTTCTGCATCTGTCAGAAGTGAATGACATCTTTAGACCTTTCTAATTCAAATTCCAAGTCTTTTATCTGTGCATTCCTTTCTTGTAGAAGGGAGTTTGCAATTATTGTCTCATTTTCCTCATCACTATCTATGTGAATGAGTTCAAACTCTCTTTCCTCCTCATGATTGTCTTCTTCCTTTTTCACTTGTTGTTTACCTTTGTCAATTATTTGAGTTGAGGAGGATGGCATGCTCCTTGCCATTTGGAGGAAGAAAACAAATGCCTCCCTCCTCTTTGATAGGTAATGGGGAAGGGTGAAACAAGTTTCACTTGCAAACCTTGATCATCAGAGACCTTCGGACAAATTTTCTCCTTATGGATGATCTCTGTGTGTGCATCTTTTTCACCTTGCTCTTGATTGCCCTTTTGAGAGGCATTTTCACTATCTCTTATGCCATCATCATTGTCAAGACCCTTAGGACTATCATCCTCTAGTTTTACAATGCTAGAGGTGTCTTTATCATTGATTGTTACATCTTCATCTCCATGACTATTCTCTTCTTCATCATTTGACCTGTTGTGTTCACTATCAAACTTAGCCTTTGTATCACTGTCTGTACTCTTTGTAGGGTCACTACCTTGGGCACCCTCAATAGTATGTCCCTTAATGTGATGGTCATTTTATTCTTCACTAGGTGAGTTATCTTGGCTGAGTCCTTCTTCACTATCTAGTTCATTACCCTCATAATTGGGTTCATGATATTCATTGTTTTTCCCACTGAAATCACTTTCAAACTTTGTTTCTTGGCTACCTTCGCCATCTTTTCCATTGTCATCTTTGTCCTCTTTATTTCTGGCATATGCCTCACCTCTAATGTCCTTTGTATTTTCAACGTCACTTTCTTCATTGTTTACTTCTTTTCCTTGACTGTCATTTGTTTGTTGAATGTCATTAGGCTTACTGTTTTGGTCTTTTTCTAGCTGACTGGTTTCAAAATTATAAGCTGCTTCTGTCCTTGTATCCTTGGAGTCATCCTCTTCATCATTTGGCCTACTGTTTTGGTATTTTTTCTCATCATTGGGCTCACTGCTTTCATCTCTGTTTTCTTCTTCATCAACACTTTCTTCTTTGTCACTGCCTTTATCACTTTCTTTTTCATCTCCTTCACTACTTTCTTCATTTTCATCTTCCTCTCCTTCATTTCTTTCTTCATTTTCATCTTCCTCTCCTTCAGTGCTTTCTTCTTGGTCATCTTCCCATCCTTCACTTCTATCTTCATGTTCTAATTTCTTAGGAGAGGGTGAATGAAGAAGGTTTATTTGAGGAAATGATTCATTTGAAGAGGATGAAACAAGGTCAGCGAAGGGTGATGGAAGTGTGTGAGGAGGAATTTGAGATGATGATGGTATACTTTGCAGAGGGATAGGCTGTGGAGTTGTGAAATCATCATGGGCAATGAAAACCTCCCATGGGATGCCTTGTTGTTCTAGTTGGTGTGAGACAATCACTTTGATGAGGGAATGATGAAAAAGGCTTGACATTTTTTGGGATGGAGGCCTCTTTTGCATGATGGAAGATATTTTATCAATACTTTTACAAAGGTAGTAGGGAAAATGTAGCATCTTTGATTTGGTGAAATGCATGAGGAGTCTTATGTGGTAGGAATAGACTCTGGAGAACCTACCCTCACAGGTGAAGTATTTCATAATGATCTTCATTAGGAGAGCATATCTGTCCAATAGATGAGAGAAGGGGAACATGGTTTTGCAACCAGCTTGACAACTTGGTTTCAAGAATGGGTGATAGTGGCTTAGGTCCAGATGCATTTGTTTGAACCACCTTTCTCCTATGCAAGGTATTCCAGTGGCCATAGAGATGGCATTGGTGGTCAGCTCAAACTTCACCCCATCTAGGTGCACTTGGTGGTTATAAAGGTTTAGGGAAAAGAGCTTGGTCAACTAAGGGTGACTCTAGATCCTTTGTACCCCCTCACAGAACTCATAGCATCCTACTTCTTGAAAACATGAAAATATATTAGGAGAGGCTATCAATTATTCAGTGCTTATAGGCTCCAACCTATTTGGCTTCCCACCCTTCCTTTGTTGCTCTTTAGGCCTTTGACTTGCCTCATCAATGTCAACACTGCCTTCCATAGGCATTTTGTCCTTGAACCCTGCCTCAAGACTTTTTAAAAAGAATTGAAACTGCTTGTGGAAGGATGTGAAAATGGTGAATGAGATGGTGAGGTTCTAATTAGGTCAAGGCTCAGCAGTGTATAGGCCAAGTGTTTTCTTTAGGATTTCACTTCCTTCTCTAAAATCAGCTTTCAATTTTCTTTTTAATCATATCTATGGAAAAATAGGAACATTTGGGAAAAGCTCAAATCCCTCTCAAAATATCTCCATAGCTGAAAAAACTGGCTCAAAACACCTTGTGAGCAAGTCGAGCGCCTTGTGAATGAATATTCAGGCAGCTCCTGAACGTGCTGTCGTGCAGCTCCTAAATGGATAGGAACGTAGCATGGGTGCCTCCTAAATGCAGTTGTGTGCAACTCCTGAATGTAATTGTGTGCATCTCGGGCGGCCCTGAACATACCGTCGTGCAGCTCCTGAACGGAGTTGCGTGCAGCCCTTGAATGTAGTTGCGTGCATCTCTTGAATGGACAGTTGTGCCTCCTGAACGCAGTTGTGTGCAACCCTTGAATGTAGTTGCATGTAGCTATGGGTGGCCCTGAACGTGTTGTCGAGTGGAGGCTACACAATGTCGGCCAGGTAGAGTCTGCACGGTGACTCTCCTACAGGCATGCAACGCCTCTACACAAGAGCGCAACACCCTTCAGGGATTTGTATGGCAGCCTTGCGTAGGAGCGCAGCATGATTTCTCAGGAGCACAGTGCCCGGAAAAACTACCTAAAGACTCTGTTAGGAATTTTTGAAAAACTTGAAAACCCTCAACTCTTTTGCAAATAATCAAATGGTGAATGGGAGATGTTTGCTTGGGTTTCCTTTCTACTCTTTTGAAAAAATTAAAGATACAAACCCACTTTACTAAGGTTATTTTGATCCTTTTTCCTTTTGCTAACATTCTCTTTTCCTTTTGCAGGTGGTGTTATAAGGAGTAGTGTTTTTTTAACCCCCTCATTTATTTTTGAGTTTGGCACTTTTTCAACAACCTTTGGAAAACTAGTGATTTTTCTTGGTTTTTTCCATTTTAACATATTGAAACTATGCTTCTCTGCTTGACTACTTGATGGATGTTGACCCTTTTTAAGAGTTCTATGTCCTTCATACTGATACCCTTTTAATATTTTTTAAATTTATAAGGTTTCTTTCAAATTTCCTATGAAAACATTTTGTCCCTTTGATGGAGTTGCATGACCTTTTTATCATTTCTAGATAGCGTTGGCTTTGCTTCATGGTGTTGATGCATCTCTGTATTTGTGATTTCTTGCATAGATCTCTCATTGGGCAGTCACCTATTGTGCTAAATAGATACAACTCCACTGATACTCTTTGTAAATTTAGCCTTTGCTGAAGTGAAATAATGTTGTCTTAACAAACCTTAGAAATTATTCCCTGACATCATCTTCTAATCTCTGTCTGTAATCACCAAGGAGGCTTTTCGCTCTGGCTTTTTGTTTATTGAATCTTTGATTGGTGCATAGTTGTGCTCATGTGCCACAGTATTCTAAATAGGTAAAAATTACTGATGACTAACGGTGGCTCCACTTGGGGAGGACAGCTCCTTTTCAGGATGTGTCTAGAACTTTAGATCTCTTGGCTTATGAAGACCAGTGCCTCATCCATTGGGCAGATTTTCTTCTTTTCCTTTTTTGTTGCTTCCATGAAGTAGTTATTTTGATAATATGAAAGCATGATTAGCTCAACTTCACCTCTACCTATCCAACCTAATTTCCTAACTTTCTCTTCCTTGGGTGCAATTGAAGTGTCAAACCCTTTGAAATTTTTTCTTTCGAAAGCAAGGAAATAAACTATCTACTTCTACACTTACTTCTTCCAAGATTTCAGATTATGCTAGTGAACTCTTCTTATTCTCTACCTAGTCTATTTGACTGTCAAGATTAAGCAGTATGAGAGACTTCATTCTCTAAGCTATTTGAAAAGAAATTTAAAGCATGAATTGAACCAAGATTAGACAAATCTGATTCACCATGAGTCGTGGAATCAAGAAAAACTGCACACAACATTATTTTCATAAGCAGACAAAACTAGAAGGTGTGAGCGGTATGTTTCATCATTTTCTAAGCATCCCTATCCTTCCCTTTAGTTCAGATTTAAGCATGTGGAACCAATATCTTTCTTTCCTAATCTATTTTCTTCGACAAGTCAAGCTTCAATGATTTGACCAACATTCTTTTCACTAAATTATCAACAATAAATTTAAAACATGTTTAGCCATGATTAGGCTAGATGACTAAACAAGACATTCTTTTTGCACCAGTAGTGGCATTTAGGCTTGTACACTTTCAGTACTACTATTTTTTGTTTATGGGGCTATACCTTGTTTTTGAATCTTCGCTCTTTTTTGTTCTTTTTTATGTTTTTGTGTTTTTCTCTTTATGGCATTTTCTTGAAACAAAGGTATGTACAATGAATGAAGGCTTAAAGCTAAGGATCTTGACAAAAGTATTCTTTTAGTTTCCTTCCATTTACAGGACCTCCAAATGCTTCATTCCCATCCGACTCTTATAAAAAGAAGGCATTTTTTCCTCTATTTGAACTAATAATGAATGGCCCTTTCCACAAGTTTTCAAACTTACCATGTTTACCTTTGTATTCTCTCCTTGAGTCCCATTTCAACACTTTATCTCCAATCTGGAAATAATTATCCTTGGTTCTTTTTTCAAAGATTTTCTTCATATTTTCTTGTACTAACTATGTCCTCTTGTACACCTCCTCTCTTGTCTGCTGTAAATGGATAGTTTGTTTCAGCCTCCTTTGCATGTCATTTTCTTCTGATTGTACTTCTTGTAGCAGTTTCATCATCAGGACTCCCAAATATGTCGGAAAAATGGCATCCATGCCATACACTAGTTGATAGGGAGACATACTGATTGATTTCTTGGTGGATAGTCTATCTGCCCATAGTGCATGTACTAGTTTTCCATGCCATGCTTTTTTATTCTGTTCTAGAAGCTTTTTAATGATATTGACCAGGATTTTATTAGAGGACTCGACTAACCCATTAACTTGAGGGTAATAAGCTATGGAATGTCCTAATGTGATGTGATATTTATAACAAAAGTCAACCATCCTTTTGGATGTAAAGGCAACATCATTGTCGGTGATGATATTTTTGGGGCAACCGAATCTAGACAGGATATTGGTCTTAAGAAATTTGATAATGAGTGAGTCAGTGGCGTTCTTAGAGGGGATGGATTCTATCCATTTGGTGAAGTAATTAGTGGCAGTGAGGATCCACTTGTGTTGGGCAGATGAAGTAGGGTGGATCTCTCCAATGAAGTCTAAACCCCATTATTGAAAAGGAGCTTCAAAAATGATAGGATGCAAAGGTAAAGATAAGAGTTTTCTCTTGCCATCAAAAATTTGGCATTTATGACAAGTCATGACCAGTTTGTGGGTGTTAGGAAAAAGGGTGGGGCAATAGTAGCCATCTCTAAGAATTTTGTCAGCTGTGGTTTTGCAGTAAAGATGGCCCCCACATTCTCCTTTGTGTAGTTCATGCATGATCTTTCCTATGTCATCCTTAAGAAAACACTCAAGCAGTATACCAATAGGATTTTTCCAATATAAAATCCCATCTAAAATGCAGAAATTCAGAGCTTTTTGTTTCAGAAATCTTGCTTTTGTCTTTGATAAGGTAGGGGGAGCATTAAGATAAAATAGTACATAAAGGATATCAGCATACCAAAATGAATTTAAAAATGTTTCTTCAACATGAGGAGCTTTGTACTCTTCTTGTTCTTCTAAGGTATCAACAAAACTCATATCTAATTCTTGGAGATTTGTTTCGACCATGAGTTTTGCGAGCCCTTGTCCTTTAACTAGCTTGGTG
Organism: Pinus albicaulis; assembly: GCA_034641835.2. NCBI lineage: Eukaryota > Viridiplantae > Streptophyta > Pinopsida > Pinales > Pinaceae > Pinus > Pinus albicaulis. The sequence goes on along the minus strand of CM076573.1, from coordinate 341,569,032 downwards.
GGTCTAATTTCTAAGTCATATTCTAAATGATAGCAGTTCATTTTACTCTTTTACCATCTGGATCCTGATTTAAAATGTCTTTGACAACTTTGTGAGGAACAAAAGCTATGACATGAGAATGTAAGATATAAACTCTAAAATCTTCCAATTCTTTAATCAATGCAAAGGCCTACTTTTCCATGATGTTTTATTTTAGGGGGGCATCTCTAAGGGCTTTGCTAAAGAAAGCTATGGGTTGTTCTTGCCCTAGCGTATTCTTTTGTAAAAACACTGTCGCCATGGTATGTTAAGAGGCAAATGAGAAAATGTAGAAGTCTTTGGTGAAATCAAGACATATTAGGACAGGTGTTTGTGTCAGTGCTTGTTTAACTAGTTCAAAAGATTGCTTGGCTTCTAAAGTCCACTTAACTCATATTTCCTTCTTAAGCATGTTTGTAATTTTTCTCAAAAGTTAGACCAAGTTGGAGATGAATCTCCTTAAGAAGTTGATTTTCCCAATGAAAGACTGCAATTCCTTAATGTTTCTATGGATGACTGATTTGCAATATGCCTTCAATCCTTTTGGGATCTATTTTGATTCCTTCTTCGGAGATGATGTGGCCTAAGAGTTTTCCTTCCTAGAGACCAAAAATTGTTTTCTTGGGATTCAAAGATAGGCCATATTTCCTACATTTTTCAAAAAAATTTCTCAGGTGTATTAAGTGCTCTTCATCGGTTTTAGAATAAACAGTGATGTCATCAAGGTACATGACTATGAAGTAGCCTATATCCTCTGAAAAAGCTATGTCCATGGCCCTTTGGAAAGTGCCTCCCGCATTCATCACCCCAAATGGCATTTTAACATACATGAAAGTACCCTAAGGTGTGGTGAAGGCAGTTTTATGCTGATCACTTGGGAATGCTAGCACTTGGTTCTACCCGTACAAACCATCAAGCAGTGAGATTCTCTTAGAGCCAACTACCTTTTGAAGTATGTGGTCCATTTCAGGCAAGGGATAGTTATCTTTCAAGGAGGACCTGTTCATATTTCTAAAGTCAATGCAATGTTGGATCTCCCCGATTTTCTTCCTAACTGACACAAGGTTGGAAACCCACTCAGAATATCTAAGGGAAACTATTATCCCAGCATCATACATCTTCTTAATTTCTTTTTCAACTAAAACAAGGTTGATTCTCTTTAATTTTTTCTTGAAAAGGTTTTTGGTTTTCTTTGAGAGGGATTTTGTGTTGAATAATGCTTGTGTCCTAAGATTTTAAATCTTGATATCCCCAAGCAAACACATCTTTAAACTCTTTAAAAAGCTCAATATAATTCTGTTTTACGTGAGGAGGAAGGGCCTTGGAGAGTTTTATCATTTTGGGCTCCTTTATGTTTCCTATGTTGAATTCTTCAACATCAGTCTCGGTAGATTCTATCTGAGGTTTTTTAGCCACATCATTAAAGTCGAACAACTCTTCTAATGGTGCAAGACCTCTTGGTAATGTGTCATTTTTGCATTGTAAGACTTCCAAATCCCTTTGGCCTGGATCTCCAAACACTTTGAACTCATAAGGATGTGTAAGCATATTTATGTCAACAAAAGAAGGAAACTCTGTTTCATTATTTTTATCTTTGGTAAAGACATCTTCTTCATGTTCTAGGTTAGATTTAATCATTGTAAATTCATTTCTAGATTGAAGAAAATCACCAATTTTTTCATCACTCTCAAACACTTGCCAATGATTAATGTTGTCAGGCACTGTAGAGCGATGTTTGACCTTGATAAGGTACTGTTCATCTGCAGGTGGTATCTGGAAATTGCTGGCAGCAAAGGCAAGCTCATTGGCGAGGCTATTTTGGGCTCTAGGAATGTAAGTGAGCTCATATTTCTAGAAAGTTTTAAGGAGGTATAGGGCTGCATTTTTATATTACCTTAATCTTTGATTTTTGGTCGAGTATTCACCTTTGATTTGTTTAATGAGAAGTTATGAATCTCCTTAGGCCGATATTTTCTTAGCCCCTAAGTATTCAAGTAAGTGCAAACCAAGGAGGAGAGCCTCATATTCTGCAATGTTATTAGTGCATTGAAAATCCAGCCTATAGGAATGACCCTTGTTTGTGTTATATATCTAGATGCTAGCTCTCAAACCATATTTGCCACAAGAACCATCAAAGATCATGTTCCAAGGTGTTTCTACCTCTTGTTTATTTCTAAGTTGTGTTTCCGGGTCACTAGAGCTTTGGTTATCATCCTTTTCATTTGAGGGTGAGTGAGAGTGTTCTGGAGGACCTAGTTCTTTCTTACTTCCTTTCACTTGTCCACTAATCTCATCTTCATTATACAAGATAAAAGAATCCAAATCTGAATGAACAGAATAAATTAGGGTGTTTTTTGGCCTCTCTAGGCTGCTTACCATGTACATCATGTGGGGTTCTCGGTATAATCTCCTAGTTAGTTTGAAGACAGGGATAGTGGCATAGGACATATCCATTTGGAGGTTACCTTGAAGTTTGGCTCCCCAGGATCTGGACAAAAGCATGCCATATTTAGGGGGGAATATCAGTGACCATTATGTCCATGACAAGACTCTTAGCAGGTATTTGCGTGAAAGTGATAAAAATATCTTTGATTAGACCCAAACATTTGACTCTACTTGATCGAAAGAGTATAAGTCTTTGTAAGGTTTGGTTATTTCTAGGCGTAATATTTCCATGACCACTTTAGGCATGAGGTCATGCAAGGTGCTGGAATCTAGCATGGCATTGTGTAATATTTTGTCATGTATGTTCAGGCTAACATAGAAAGGAGGGACAACTCCTTCTTGATATTTTCCCTCTACTTCAGGACCAAACAAAAGCTCGGGTTTATCGTCAGTTAAGTTTAGAGTATCTGTATCGTTTCCTATGTTTAGAACTTTCAGAACTTGGGATCTGTACATATCCAAAGATAAAAATTCAGTGAGAGGGATGGTTATTTTGATTTTAGCAATCTCTCCTTCAAAACTGAAAGGTACTTGGGTTTTGGACATATTTACATCAGTTTTATCAGCCATAAATTTTTCCACATTTTTAATTTACTGATTCTGATTTGGGGCTTTGGTCAACTAATTTTTCTCAGGGCCACTAGTAGAGGTACTTGGGCAACTTGTGTCGACACTTGGTTGGCTAGTTTTGTCTTTTTTAGGATCAATTTTCTTAGCCATGGTATTGTTATTGTCTCTTGTTCTTTTAAGAATGTTTTTGGGGGTTTTCTTAACAAGAGTCTGAGTTGTTTTTCTTGGAGTTGTCTTGGTTTTTCTTACTACTGAGATCATATTGCCTATGGAATTCCATTATGGCATTTTCTAATCCCAATTCGTGGTATTCAAAATCTTCATTACTTGTTTCATCTTGGTTCGAGGAGAAAAAACCTTGCTCTTCTTCTGTGAGAAAAACATCACCCTCGCTATCAGAGCCTATTAAATTTAGATGATTCTCATCTGGTTGTTCAATATCTCTTTTGCCTTCATCAACATAGTTATCTTGGAAGGGTGGCCTGATTTGTTAATCATTTCCCCTTTGTCTGGTTTGGGGTGGGTCTCTTCTAAAGTTCTGATTCTGGTTTCTTTTTTGGGGATTTGGTTGGTTGTCCCTAGGGGTGCTCTTTCATTTATGCTTATTCTTTTCATCATTCTTTCCATGGCTCTAATGAGGTTTTCAATCTTGGAATCACATGAGGAGGTGGAGGGCATGGTGTCATATTTGTCGGTTACCCTCTTTTCTGATCTTAGCCTAGCTCTTTCTTCGATTAAGTTGGCCTCTACACTTATAGCTCTCTATTGCATGTCTTCTAAAGTTAGGGGTTCTCTTTATGTTAGCTGATAGGCCATGTCAGGGTCAAAAACTTCCAGGAATTTAGCCAAGGCTAGGCCTAGTCGGGGTTTCATGTTTCGCGTTAGTGCGTTGTAAACACTATTGAACCTAGTGCAATAGTCTTGGACACTTTCCCCTATGTTTATTTTAAGATTTCTATATTCCGAGAGGATCTGAAGAGGGTTTTTCTTGATTTCCCATTTTTTTATGAAAGTATGGTAAAGGGAAGGGAGATAATGTAAACTGTTGGGAGTTAGGATTTTGAACCATTTCTTAGCTTCTCCTCCCAGGCTTTGGGCAAACATCCTCATCTTCATGGTTTCCTCTTCTAATTCCATGGAGTCAAAAGCATCATTCATTCTATCTACACGTTGCTAGGCAATGGTGGATTCAACCTCGGTGAAGTGTGGGATTCTGGATTGGTAATCATTCGGCAAAGGTACCAATGGTTGTGGTAACACAAGGGGTGCATACCATGCTACCATGATAGTAGCTAATGGTGGATTTACAAGCGGAGGATTTGTGATATGAGATGGAGTGGTTTGCACAGTGGAGGTGTGAATGGGTGTGGCAGAAGTACTCAGACCAGTAAACTGATTCTAAGCAGACTTGGGGTGAAAAGAGCCAAAGTGATGGAGAAGTTGGAAATCAGGTGGTGTGCAAGGAGAAAATTCTCCGCTAGGACTCTGCTGCAAGTCTATGGGCTCAAGATCAATATGGTCAATTCTACTTTGTGACTTGGTTCTAGAAAGTTCTTTTGTATGGCACAAGTCAAACTGGGGATCTTACAAGGCTGTAAGATGTTCAAGTATAGAGCTTGCTTTATGAATGGTCATATTAGTAGCTAAGTTTCTAGTTTCAGAAGTTTGCCACAAAATATTTTTTGGGTCATCAACTATAGTAGGAGGGTTCAAGTCCGGATGAGATTTGGTATTGATTCTTCACGAAGCTAGATTTCAAACTCAAAATTTAGAGAGGCCAAAAGTTTTTAAAATTTTTCGAAAATTTTACTTCTTTTATGTTTGCTAAACTCACACAGTGTGTGAATAGGATTCTAGACTTCCCAGGGATGTTTCGGCACAATCCTTTAGGAGCCTAAGGACATTATTAAAGTTAGAAGGCCTATTGGAGGCTAGTGGAGTTGCCAGGTGGATATTTTTAGCTGTTTTGAAGATAAGTATCTATGGTCCACCTCCAATGCTGACAAAAATAAAATCTAGAAATGTTTTGGGGTTTTTGAGTTTCTATATGTAGCCCTAAGGTTTGTAAGAGTGTCCTATAGCTGAGTCATCATTTTGCTAGGATGGTGAAAAAGCTAGATTTTAATCTTAGGTTATCAGTTAAGTTTTCTATGATTTGATGAAGGTTTCTGAAGTCCTAAGGGATACTTAGGTTGTCACTGACATCACAGGTTGCATCATGATCACCATTATGCTATTGATAGTGATGAGGTAGCTATAAATCATAGGATACTGTTTAATCAAGATATTCTGGAGTCCTAAGAGGTACTTAGATTGTTACTAACTCAGAAGGTCCCACCATGATCGCCATTATGTTAGTGTCCCGTGATTTGGAAGATTGGTAAACCAAATGACAGGGTAACATCAGACCAGTATTTGGAGTCCTAGGACCTATACTTCCTAGAATCAGAGAGGGCTCTCTCTATTATGCAAAGGATGTGAACTTGTTTGCTTTCGATGATTGATTTTAGGCTAGTTGTTAAGTGTCGGTTTTTGTTTGTTTGTTTTGGGTTGGGGTAAGATGATCAAGTGGGATAGGTGGAGTGAGAGGTTATCAAATCAATTGGGCAATGGAGTCTATGAAGTAACTGATATTTTGGTAGCGAATCGGGGAACATCACAGGGAAAATCTAGTGTAGTTAATGGACCTTTTAAGTTTATATGTGAGGTGAAATGGACATCAAGTTTGGAAACCAAGGTAAGGCAAAGGGAAGTTAAGAATCCTTTGTAAAATACCTATGAATAGAGAGGTCTTAAATACTGATAAGAAAAAGATACTAATCATGAGATAGGGCACACCATTTACTCGATGACAATACTTTTAAACAAATAAACATTCAAGATAAACAATCCAGCGGAACAAGGAAGCAAGAGAACTTATCTAACTTCAATGATTATACTTTCAAGATTTGAAAACATATAAGAGAAAAATAGCATCAATAAATGAAGAGGGAATTCCTAAACATCATTTATTAAACTATAAAGAACTTTGAGGCAAACTGATAAGCATATTCAAAGGGCAAGATCGAAACAAGACCTCTTTAACTTAACCTATCAATCGATACATCAAAGAGAGATTTAAGGACAAAGTTTCGATAGCTTTAAACAAGCAAGGCTTACCATGAATCATGTTTATAAACTAGAATATTAATCCAATAATGAAATAGACAAGCTTAGGTGGGCCTAAGGAGCAATGAAGAATTCTTTAAGCTAACCCAAAAGAAGAAAACATGAAAACAATAGCTAACAGGAGGACTGAGGTGCCTCAAACAACATTTCTCATCCTATACTCTTCTGAACTATTGCAAAATAGAAAGATGGACATATTTAAAACAAGAAAAACATGAACATATGAGAGATACATCACCATTAACTAAACTCAGGGATCCTGCAAGCAAGCCTTCATCACCATCAATTAAGGCAATTCATCCACAAGCTCCACAACACTAAATTGTTCTTCAACTTCCAAAAACCATGTATTGCTCTTAAAAACATCAAGTCCCAACGTTTACAATGAATCCTCATGCTATATATAATAAGAAAGGAGGAGGAAAAACAAAGAGAATATCTAGAATATTATTGGCCAACAAGAAATATCCTAAGTTGTCCTTGAGGCCTTGCAAGGCCAAAGGCACAAAAATATCTAACAAATATCTTTTTCGGCCAAATATAGCAATTAAATTGACTTTTAGGCCCTGACAAGAATATAAAAACTTTCTAAACGCACATTCTGCCCAGTCATCCACAGGAGCACAACACACTGTGTCAAAATTTGAAAATTTTCCAGGAGCGCAACACAAAGACAGGAAAAATAGGTCTTTTGCAACAGTGTTTTGGAGGCCTTCCCGATGTCAGAAAAGGCTCCGTGATGGCTTGCTAGAAAGCCCTTGAAGTATAATTTCTAGATATACCTTTATTTCTTGAATATGACCTCTGAAAGGTGTATAAAAAGTGAAAATTCCAAGACTACCAAGAGCGCAACACATGCTTTGAAAAGTGGGCAGCATGGTGAAAAAATGAGTGTTTTTGACCCTTTTGGGGGATCAAAACAACTCCAATTGAGCTAAAAATTGGTGAGAATAATCCTCTAATGATGTGGAATCAAAAAATATAAACCTCGCCTCCTAAAGATGCACTTGGAAAAAGCGCAGTACAGGGTGTGCTACGCTCCTAGGCTCAAAATTTGTAAAAAACAAAAACTTGTTCAATTTCTCCCAAATTTGGTAGGTCTGTGCCTCATGGGTATTGGGAAACCTGTAGAGAATCTTGGGCCAAAATAACAAGCCTAGCTTTTTCCTTTTAATATTTTGGTGTTGGGCCCTCATTTTGGGCAGTTTTGAGTTTTTTCCTTGCAAATTGGTTTCTTCGTTCATAGTGCTCAGTCATTCTCCTTTGCAAGTCTAAGTCTTTGTTGGCATTTTCCAGTTTGGCCTCAAGATGTATGTTGGCCCCCTCAAGCCATGATTCCCTATTATGCTCAATTTCCATGGCATGGAGTTTAGTGAGGGGAAATTGTTGTGCTTTGGCTGATTCTTCTTCTTTCTACTTTGCCAATGCTTTCCTAAGACCCATATTCCTAGGTATCCTTCTAGTTTGACCCTCTTCATCACTACTTTCCTCATAAGTGCCCATGTATTCCTCCAACTTTACTTGTGACCTTTGAGCCTCTTTCTGGTATTTGAGCACCCTTGCTTCATAGATGGCCTGCTAGCCACTCATTTGTTTGTTCTACATATATAATATAAGTGAATGAAATATTTAGACATTTCTAATTCAAATTCCAAGTCTTTGATCTGTGCATTCCTGTCTTGTAGAAGGGAGTTTGCAATTATTGTCTCATTTTCCTCATCACTGTCTATGTGAATGAGTTCAAACTCTCTTTCCTCCTCATGATTGTATTCTTCCTTTTTCACTTGTTGTTTACCTTTGTCAATTATTTGAGTTGAGGAGGATGGCATGGCCCCTTTCCCTTTGGAGGCAGCAAACACATGCCTCTCTCCTCTTTGATAGGTAATGGGGATAGGTACAACAATTTTCACTTTCAAACCTTGATCATCAGTGACCTTAGGACTGATTTTCTCCTTATGGATGATCTCTGTGTGTGCATCTTTTTCAACTTTCTCTTGACTACCCTTTTGAGAGGCATTTTCACTATCTCTTATGCCAACATCACTGTCAAGACCCTTAGGACTATCATCCTTTGTTTTTGCAATGCCAGGGGTGTCTTTATCATTGCTTGTTACATCTTCATCTCCATGACTGTTCTCTTCTTCATCATTTTACCTACTGTGTTCACTATCAAACCCAACCTTTGTATCGCTGTTTGTACTCTTTGTAGGGCCACTATCTTGGGCACCCTCATTAGTCTTTCCCATACTGTGATGGTCATTTTATTCTTCACTAGGTGAGTTATCTTGGCTGAGTCCTTGTTCACTGTCTGGTTCATAACCCTCATAATTGGGCTCATGATCTTCATTGTTTTTCCCATTGAAATCACTTTCAAACTCTATTTCTTGGCTCCCTTTGCCATCTTTTCCATTGTCATCTTTGTCCTCTTTACTGCGGGCATATGGCTCACCTCCAATGTCCTTTTTATTTTCAATGTTACTTTATTCATTATTTACTTCTTTTCCTTGTCTGTAATTTGTTTGTTGAATTTCATTAGGCTTACCATTTTGGTATTTTTCTAGCTCACTGTTTTCAAAATTATAAGCTGCTTCTGTCCTTGTATCCTTGGAGTTATCCTCTTCATCATTTGGCCTACTGTTTTGGTATTTTTGCTCATCTGGCTCACTGCTTTCATCTATGTTTTCTTCTTCATCAATACTTTCTTCTTTGTCACTGCCTTTATCACTTTATTTTTCCTCTCCTTCACTGCTTTCTTCATTTTCATCTTCCTCTCCTTCACTGATTTCTTCTTGGTCATCTTCCCCTCCTTCACTGCTATCTTCATGTTTTGATTTCTTAGGAGAAGGTGAATGAGGAAGGTTTATTTGAGGAAATGCTTCATGTGAAGAGGATGAAACAAGGTCAGTGGAGGGTTATGGAGGTGTGTGAGGAGGAATTTGAGATGTTGATGGTCGACTTTGCAGAGGGATAAGCTGTGGAGTTGTGAAATCATTATGGGCGATGAAAACCTCCCATGGGATTCCTTGTTGTTCTATTTGGTGTGAGACAATCACTTTGATGAGGAATGATGAAAAAGGCTTGACATTTGTTGGGATGGAGACCTCTTTTGCATGATGGAAGACATTTTCTCAATACTTTTAAAAAGTTAGTAGGGCAAATGTAGTAGCTTGGTTTTGGTGAAATGCATGAGGAGTCTTATGTGGTAGGAATAGACTCTGGAGAACCAAACCTCACATGTGAAGTATTTCATAATGATCTTCATTAGGAGAGCATATCTATCCAATAGATGAGATAAGGGGAACATAGTTTTGCAACCATCTTGACAACTTGGTTTCAAGAATGGGTGATAGTGGCTTAGGCCCAGATGCATTTGTTTGAACCACCTTTCTCCTATGAAAGGTATTCCAGTAGCCATAGAGACGGCATTGGTGGTCAGCTCAAACTTCACCCCAGCTAGTTGCACTTGGTGGTTATGAAGGTTTAGGGTAAAGAGCTTGGTCAACTAAGAGGGGCTCTAGATACTTTGTACCCTCTCACAGAACTCATAGCATCCTACTTCTTGAAAACAGGAAAATATAGTGGGAGAGGCTATCAGTTCTTTAGTGCTTATAGGCTCAAACATATTTGGCTTCCCACCCTTTGTTTGCTACTCTTTAGGCCTTTGAATAGCCTCATCAATGTCAACATCACCTTCCCTAGGCATTTTGTCCTTCACCCCTACCTCAAGACTTTTTAAAAAGAATTAACACTGCTTGTGGAAGGATGTGAAAATGGTGAATGAGATGGTGAGGTTCTAATTAGGTCAAGGCTCAGCAGTGTCTAAGCGAAGTGTTTTCTTTAGGATTTCACTTCCTTCTCTAAAATCAAATTTCAATTTTCTTTATAATCTTATCTTCAGAAAAATATGAACATGTGGGAAAAGCTCAAATACCTCTCAAAATATCTCCATAGCTGAAAAAACTGGCTAAAAACACCTTGTGGGAAAGTCAGGTGCCTCCTGAACGAATATTCGAGTAGCTCTTGAAAGCGCTATCGTGCAACTCCTTAACAGATAGGAGCACAACACGGGCCCATCCTGAATGCAGTTTCGTGCATCTCGGGCAGCCCTAAACGGACCGTCATGTAGCTCCTAAATGGAGTTGTGTGCAGCCCTTGAAAGTAGCTATGTGCAGCTCTTGAACATACAATTGTGCCTCCTGAACATAGTTGTGTGCAGCCCTTGAATGCAGTTGCATGCAACTCGGGCGGGACTGAACGTGTTTTTGGGTTGAGGCTACATGATGTCAGCAAGGCAGAGTCTGCACGGTGACTTTCCTACAGGCACGCAACGCCTCTGCACAGGAGTGCAGTGCCCTTCGGGGATTTGTATGTCATCCTTGCATAGGAACGCAACGCCCAGAAAAATACCCGGAGACTCTGTTAGGAATTTTTGGAAAAATTGAAAACCCTCAAATATTTTGCAAATAACCAAATGGTGAATGGGAGATGTTTGCTTGGGTTGCCTTTATACTCTTTTGAAAAAATTAAAGATACAAACCCACTTTACTAAGTTTATTTTGAGCCTTTTTCCTTTTGCTAACATTCTCTTTTCGTTTTGCAGGTGGTGTTATAAGGAGCAGTGTTTTTTTAACCCTCTCATTTGTTTTGGAGTTTGGCACTTTTTCAACAACCTTTGGCAAACTGGTGATTTTTCTTAGTTTTTTCCATTTTTACATATTGAAACTATGCTTCTCTGCTTGACTACCTTATGGATGTTGACCCTTTTTTAGAGTTCTGTGTCCTTCATACTGATACCCTTTTCATCTTTTTCAAATTTAGAAGGGTTCTTTCAAATTTCCTCTGAAAACCTTTTGTCCCTTTGATGGAGTTTCATGACCTTTCTATCATTCCTAGAAAGCTTTTCTTTTTATTCATGGTGTTGACGCATCTCTGTATTTGTGATTTCTTGCATAGATATCTCACTGGGCAGTCACCTGTTGTGCTAAATAGCTGCAACTCCACTGACACTCTTTGTAAATTTGGTCTTTTTTGTAGTGAAATAATGTTGTCTTAACAAACCTTAGAAATTATTCCCAGACATCATCTTCTAATCTCTGTCTATAGTTACCAGGGAGGCTTTTCTCTCTGGCTTTTTGTTTATTGAATCTTTGATTGGTGCATATTTGTGCTCATGTGCCACTGCCTTCAGGACCTTATGCATGGGCTCTTTGATGAGCAACACTTTACAACAATTTGTTATGAGATCATGATCCTCCTTGTGAAATTTGAGGCCTGTTGTATCTATTTACTTGATGTGGGTGCCTTTATGAGTTTTAGGCCTTTTACTTTGCATCTGTTCTGTTGATAACTGTAATAGAGCATTCCTGCAGAAATATTGTATCACAGGTAGACTGTTCTTTTGCAGGCTCAATGCTTTATCAAGGAGATACCTTTGGAGGCCTTTGATGTCTTTAGACAATGATAAGTTCATCCTTGTTTTGTCTTGACTTCACCTTTGAATATCTGTAGAAATAGTGAATTTAGAACCATGACAATGCATAACCTAGGAGACCCTATATGAATTATTGCAATATCCTTTGAATAGGTATTTGACTGAAAATCTTGAATCAGGGTTTGGAGGTGAAGACAAGGTTTTGACACTCTTTTATGCACTTCCATCCTAGACAAATTAAAAAAAATTGATTTACCTAAAGATATTAGAAAGGGAGTTTAAAATCACCATTTCTTAAGGCATAGGGTGAGTAAAGGAAAATTTTTGGTTACTTGGCGAATCAAGGTGTGAAAATAGAGGGCTTAGGCAAACAAAGACAGAGTGTTATAAGTAGAGGTGGAAAACATAGTGAGAGTGAAGGAAATCATTCCATGATTTGGTCTTCGGGGAGTGATAGGATGGGCATGCCCTGACTAAGTAGTAGGATAGCAAAAAATTGGCCTTAAGGATAATGAAGGCAGTGGGATTTCTAGAACTCACATGATTCTTGAATTTTGTTTCTAGAGATCCAGGACAAAACATTTAGTCATCTAAACAGGTAAAAATTACTGATGACTAATAGAACCACACCATGAAAATTCTTTTTATGCACCTCATAGATACTGTATTTTCAAATGAGTAGACTGAGTGTGCAGAAGAAAAGGAATAAACTGTTTCTACCAAGGAAAATCCTACGATGGGGCATCCAGTAAACACATTCACCTGCACAGTTGCAGCTAAAAAGAGAGTTGCTGAGAAACAACCTCTGAGTGATGGTCTGGCCCAAAACCAAAACAATCGGTATAGTTTGAGAAGCCAAGGGAGAACCATTGAACCAAATTTTATGAAGAATAAATTCAATGAACAATTTTTAAGAAAGATCACTCCACCTGTCAACTCAACACAAAAAACTTAGAGAAAGTCTAAGAATGTAGCTGCAATGAAAAATACTTTCACAAGTAATAAGAGTAAGACCATAAATTCGGAAGTTAGAAACCAGGTCACACCCCCATACACTTCAACAATATCTCCTGCTTTCGATTACAACATAGTTTAAGAGATGAAGAATTCCCTCACAAATATCTCAATGTTTGAGATAACAACATAGTTGAAGAAATGAAGAAGGCCATCACAAATATCTCAATGTTTGAAATAACAAAGATCGCGAGCTAGCATGACAAGCTGCTATATGCACTTGGAAAATCCACTTCAATAAATGATTATTCTTCATGCAAGGGATATAGTATGTCCTTTGGTTCCCTCGAATCCATGCCCTTAATTTTTCTTAACTTTCGAAATATCAAATTTCAATGTACACAACTCCTTAGTTTATTCTGGTGCATCGGTAATCAAAATTCGATTATATGTCGTAAATAAAATCATTACATAATGGGACAAAATAGATGCACAAATTATTTATTTGGATAGGACCCTTGTCCATTCGATTAGTGAACTAAGGAATGCATTTATCTGTTTATCATTTGATGACCGAGTTCGCCAATGTATAAACATAGTAATTGTGGACATTCTAAAAGCATATGGAGTATTTTTAAGTAGATACTCATCCAACAAGCTACAAGGGTATTTTTCTACGGACTGGTTACATCTATGGCTTTCATACAAGGGTATAAACAATCATATTTGAGTGAACTCAGAGTGATATAGGAAACATACGGTCATAACCTTGAATGAAAATATTGAGCCAATGGATTTCGCATACCTTATATTTGGAAAATAAATTTTAGAAACTAAAATGGGGTGTTATCTTGTAGAACCATCCCCAGTCCCACCAGAAACACAGTTGCAGCTCCTTCCTAGTCCAACTGATAAAAATGATGTTTGTACAGTTAGTAGTAATAGTAATAATAAAACTAGTGTAGTACATAGTCCTTATACATATGACATATGGACATTGTACTATGATGGCTCCAAAATGCAGGATGACTCTAGAGTTGGTTGTGTTTTAATAGACCCGCGAAAGAGAAAACATCTGATCTCTAGCCACTTGAAATTTGAGTGCACAAACAACACTACAGAATATGAGGCACTGATCTTGGGCTTGAAAAGAGCCATCGACCTCAACAATTTGTTTCTCAAAGAAATAGGTGACTCATAAATTGTTGTGCGATAGGTACATGATACCACACAATGTGTGTCACATCATCTTAAAAGTTATTGAAAAGAGGTATGGTGCGTTATTTCACATTTTCAATATTTTAACATTATTTTTGTTCCTAGAATGTGTAACATAGTTGTGGATACATTGAAAAATATTATTGCTAGGCTATCACCACTTAGGAATGTTTTCTTTGTATATATTCCTTATAATGCATCCATCCCTGATAATATTACTAATTTACATTTTTCCAATGATCGCTAGAAGATACTACACTTTATAGCAAACACCAATGTATTCAAAGATGCAACTATTGACGAAGATGAGAGCGATAAGGTGTTTCTTGATTTATCTAGCACAAGCAAAGGAAACACCATGAAGAAAGGCATGGTATCATTAGAAAATATGTATGACTTGAAGAACCGCTCCAAGGGCTACTCAATGCTATGACCCATATCTCAACACTTTCGCATGAACAGATCAATTTGGGAACAAAAAAATATCCGAAGTTTTTTAATCCTTGTACTTGTTGCACATCATAAGAGTGATAAAATGCCATCCACTTATTCAAGTAGTGCTGAGATGTGTTGACATGGACATGTGATGAGCTTAAAACTTATGACACATGAATTATCTAGCATGTGATCCCAATTAAAGAGGGGCGAAGCCATTTCAACAAAATTTGTGAAAGGTACATCTGATGCTTGAGCCTCTTATTCAAAATTAGGTAAGGAAGCTGCTGGATGCTCAAATCATATACAAAGTGCGGCATTCTACCTTGGTATCAAACTTTGTCTTGGTAAGGATGAAGTTCGAGGAAATACACTTATGTGTTGATTTCTATAATTTGAACCATGTCTCATAAAAGGATAACTACCCCGTGCTGTATATGGAGCATATACTGAAAAAATTATCAGGGTAAAAAATGTTCCCTCTATTGGATGGATATTCTGGATATAACAAGGTCATGGTCTCAAAGCTTGATAGATTTAAAACAACATTCCACACCAAGTGTGGCACACTCGCTTTCAAGAGAATACTAATTCAGTTGAAAAATGTCGTTGTGAAATTTCAATGCTTCATGGATGTCGCATTTCATGGGTTGATTGGACAAAGCGTAGTGGACTACCTCGATGATGTCACAATTTTTGTTAAGAAGAGATATGAGCACATATGCCATCTTAGGAAACATTTTGAGCGATGTCATAAGTATGGGATATCTCTTAATCCAAAAAATAGTATTTTTCCTGTGTCCAAAGGTAATATCTTAGGCCACCTCATTGCTAAAATTGTGATTAAAGTAGACAAAGAGAGGGTCAAAGTGATTATGAAAATTCCATTCCCAGTGAACAAAAAATCTAGGCAGTCTTTTCTGGGGAAAATAATCTTCCTCTATAAGTTCACCTCCGACTACGTTCAGATTGTCAAACCAATATATGGTAATCAAGGGTGCAGCATATAGACGAGATAAAAAGGAAAAGGATGCATTTTCTCATATCAAGAAAGCCATCACAGAAGCACCTGCTCTATGCAACCCAAACGTCAACAAACATTTCTTACTCTACACCTTTACTTCTGATAATTCTCTTGTCATTTTGTTTATGGAAAAGGATGATAAAAAAAATGAGCAGCCCATATCTTATGAGAGATAGTCTTCAGGGACTTGAACTCAATTATCCCACCATTGATAAACAAGATTATGAAATATACA
Source organism: Pinus albicaulis (assembly GCA_034641835.2). Lineage (NCBI taxonomy): Eukaryota > Viridiplantae > Streptophyta > Pinopsida > Pinales > Pinaceae > Pinus > Pinus albicaulis. The sequence goes on along the minus strand of CM076573.1, from coordinate 341,553,534 downwards.
AGGAAGTGAAGCACTTTCGACCCTATATCTTGAAAAAATCTCTATATTATCTTTGTTTCACACCCAGCAAGCAGGTCACTATTTTTTAAATAAGAGCTAGGTGAAAGAAGACTGAATTGGTTGAACTATTTATAGGATTATGACTCAGAATTAAAACCAGTTTACACAATCAAGGGCCACTATACATGTCGACTAGCAGCGGAAGCAATGGATGCAAAGGAAGAAAAAGATCCTTATGGATGGGAGCATGAATCAAAATGTAAAATGTTGAGAAAATGCCTCCCATTATCATCATAGACTCTTGGTACACAGACATGCACCAATACCTCGATCATGAAGCCATTCCCTCCCATTTATCCACACAGTAGAAGAGGGAACTTAGACTTGAAGCATTATCTTACCAGTTGGTGCATGGGGTGATTTTCTGAAAGCACCACAATGGAGTACTGCTCAGGTGTTTGGAAGCACACGATTCAAAGAAGGTATTGTGTGATCTCCATGCAAAACTAGTTGGGGGACAATTTATGGGAAAAAAACCGTGCATAAGATCATGCAAGTTGATTTCTATTGGTATACTTTATTCAAATATGTTCATGTTTACGCCCGTAAGTGTCCAGCATGTCAAAGGTGTGTCAGTCAAAACAAGAAGTTAGTTCCCCTATTGTAGCCTATTGCAGTGGAAGAACATTTTCAACAGTGGTGCTTTGATGTTATTAGAGAAATCTTTCCAAATTCATCAAAGCAACACTTTTATGTTCTCACTGCCACATACTATTTTATGCAATGGGAAAAAAAGTTCTTCTTAAACAAGTGAATGATCAGGAAGGCATCAAATTCCTTCAAAAAAATACCATTTCTAGGTTCGACATTCGTACTTCACTTGTTTTCGATAATGCAATGCACTTTCCATCGTTAAAAATCTACGATTTTGCATTTGAAAATGGGATTGTATTGGAGTATTCATATAATTATTATCCGCAGGGGAATGGTCTTGTTGAGTCCATGAATAAGAACCTCATCTACATAATAAAAAATACCATATTCTCTGAACAAAGGAACTCACACTCTACTTTGGTAAATTATTTATGGGCTAACTGAGTCACGTAAAATCCCTATTTGAATACCTACCCTTACTTCTTGGCATATGGAAAAGAATCCATCCTCCCTCCCAACATCTACTTGCATGATCTCCTAATATTTCAAGAATCCTAAAGGAAGCCATGCATATTAGTGCAGCATAGGATGGACACTCTTCACAAGTTACAGGAAGAAAGGATGAAAGTAAAAGAAAAATTTTCAGTTCATCAAAGTCACATCAAGTGGTGGTTCAACAAGAAGTATGCATGGAAGAAAAACTTCAGTGTGGGTAACTTAGTCTTGAAGTGGGACAAATCCCATGAGGACAAAGGAAAACACACCAAGTTTCAATCATGTGGATTGGGCCATTCAAAGTACATGAAAAGTTTTGCAAGCACACTTATAGTCTTTAATCACTTGACACAAACATTTCCTCTCCCCCTGTAAATTTCCAAGACTTAAAGAATTATTTTTAGTGATGATCTTGGGCTATTACCTACACTATGTACATAGTATTTCATGTTATTTTAGTTTCTTTTATTATTTTTGTTATCTGAATAAGTGTTGTGCATATACATGTTTTGGATTCCTAGTATGTGTGTGGCTGAATTCTAAAGAGTCTTGTGACACTTCAACATTTGGCTAAACCTTCAGTCTGCCTTCCTTGTCTTGGTTATGCCTTTTGGATGATGAATTTCTGATGGAAAATGTGATCCATCCCTAAGGATAGTTTTGGTTAAACCATGAACTCATGTCTATTCAGGAAACCTTATGCCTACATTTGATTCTTTATGTTTTGGTGTTTTTAAGCTTATCCAACTAGTAGAAGAGGAGAAGTGGAAAAATATAAATGGGCAAACCTAAATTAAAGGTATCTATATGATTCTCTGAAGGAATACCCTGTCTTTATCTTAATAAGTTGGGATCACTCTTCCACCAAAAATGAATAAGTGGTATTGTGTGATCTCCATGAAGAACTAGTTGGGGGAAAATTCATGGGAAACAAAAACTGCACATAAGATCATGCAAGATGATTTATATTGGCATAATTTATTCAAATATGTTCATGCTTATGCTCGTAAGTGTCCAATATGTCAAAGGTGTGTCGGTTGAAACAAGAAGTCATTTTCCCTATTGCAGCCTATCGTAGTGGAAGACCATTTTCAACAATGGGGCTTTGATGTTATTGGAGAAATATTTCTGCATTCATAAAAGAAACACTGTTATGTTCTTACTTCCACATACTATTTTACGGGGTGTGCAGAATTAGTTCCACTTAAACAAGTGAATGATCAAGACGTCATCAATGTCCTTCAACAGAATATCATTTCTAGGTTTGACATTCCTAATTCACTTGTTTTCGATAATGCAATGCACTTTCCATCGTTAAAACTCTATCATTTTGCATTAGAAAATGGGATTATATTGAAGAATTCATCTAATTATTATTTGCAAGGGAATGGTATTGTTGAGTCCATGAATAGGAACCTCATATACATAATAAAAAATACCATATTCTTTGAACATAGGAACTCACACTCTGCTTTGGTAAATGCATTATGGGCTGACTGAGTCATGCCAAATCCCTATTTGAACACCTACCCTTACTTCATGGAATCTAGAAAGGAATCCATCCTCCCTCCCAACATCTAATTTCCTGCTCTTTGACTTTTTCAAGAATCCTAAAGGAAGCCATGCATATTAGTGTAGCGTAGGATGGACACTCTTCACAAGTTACAATAAGAAAGGATGAAAGTAAAAGAAAAATTTTCACTTCATCGGAGTCATATCAAGAGGTGGTTCAACAAGGAGTTTGCATGGAATAAAAAATTCAGTGTGCGTGACTTATTCTTGAAGTGGGACAAATCCCACGAGGACAAAGGAAAACACACCAAGTTTCAATTATGTGGATTAGGTCGTTCAAATTCCATGAAAAGTTTTGCAAACACACTTATAATATTTAATCACTTGAGAGGAAGATTTCCTCTCTCCGTGTCAATTGCCAAGACTTAAAGAATTATTTTCAATGATTATCTGGGGCTATGCCCTACACTATGTACATAGTATTTCCTGTTATTTTCTTTTCTTTCCTTATTTGTGTTATTTGAATAAGTGTTGTGCATATACATGTTTTTGATTCTTAGTATGTGTGTGGATGAAGTCTAAAGAGTCTTCTGACACTTCAACATTTGGCTAAACCTTCTGGCTGCCTTCCTTGTCTTGGTTATGAATTTTGGCTGATGAAGTTCAGATGGAAAATATGATCCATCCCTAAGGATAGCTTTTATTAAAATATGAACTCGTGTATTTTTAGGAAACCTTATGCCTACATTCAGTACTTTAAGTTTTAGTATTTTCAAGCTTATCCAACAAGTAGAAGAGGAGAAGGGGAAAAATATAAATGAGAAAACCTAAAATTAAAGATATATATATGCTTCTCTGAAGGAATAAACTATCTTTGTATCAATAAGTTGGGATCATCCTTCCACTCAAAATGAATAACTGCCAATGCACAATCCTATAAAAAAATATAAATAAATAAATAAAGGAAAAATAAGAGAAAGGCTTCCTGCGTAGAGAGGTGAAGCAAGCAACTTTGTCGGGGTACTGACTAGGCTCGTTGGCAGTGGAGAAATGTTTGTGTTCCTATAGTGACTCTGTCTAGTTACTGTCCAGGCTTGCTGGCAGAGGATAAACACTAGAGATGAATAATCATACTGTGAAAATCTTCAGCTCACGAACTTCACTACCCTTTCCAACTGGAAACATTGTGATATAGCTCAATTTTATGTCGTGTTCAATTGAAAAGGTATGATGGGGACCATGTCTATCCACAAGGTAAGTGGGGAGACAAAATTAAAACGCACGATTAATCAATACTCCCAGAATAAGCAAGACATTGCACGAAAGAGATTAGCCAAGGAGAAGAAGCTGTAATTCTACAAATGTGTTTCCGAGTTTTTCCTTTGCTACAACAACCTCCAAAATTTTGGCCTATGCCCAATTTCAGAGCCTTCCTTGGTATTTTTCATTGTTGTCGCAAAATTTGAAACCCATTCCATGTGTTTTGTTAAAGCGTTTTGCTCCCTTTTGCAAGTTGGGAAAATGTCGTCTTTTCATATCATGTACATAAGCCCATTCTAGTGGTTTCAAGAGTTCATACATGTGTACATAATTTTTTCTCGCCATGTAAACATTCATCACACTCATTTCCAAAGTCTTAAGCATGGTCACACATGTTTCGTCACGGTCATTGCAAAGTGTATCTTAAGTGTCACACTTGTCATAACTTGTCATAAATCTATCACACAAAGGGAAATGCAGTGTTCATGAGTCATGGATGATGTATTTTGTTGAGTCTTCAAAGTATTGTAAGTGTTTAATCATAGTCAAAGTCTCATCATTGGTCACACTAGTCTTATGAATCTCACACTTTTCCATTTTTAGAAAAACATCCCGACCAAGCAACCTAGCTTCAACTAGACTCCCTGAACTATGAATTGTGCACTTTCAATCCTCTAGCTATGACCTTGCCACTTGGAACTACGTAATGCGCAATTCCTGCTTCCCAGGACTGCTACACTACACAGTTTCTGTGCTCAAACCTTAACCTTGACTCCCAAAATTATGCAAATCCTCCTCACAACCTAGCCCTAACTATGAATTGTGCAGTAACTAACCATAAGTTGTATCCTTGAGACTTTGAAATGTGCAACTGGACAATGGAAAACCTCCCTTGTTTCTCGGAATTCCACAATATTTTCATTCAGTGCCCATCCCCTTGTCCTGTCTCACTGGCTCCCAAAACTACGTAGTTTTCTCCCTTAGCCCAACGTGAAATACACATTGTGAATTTTGAAGGCTCAAGGCTCCCCCTTGAAATCTTTAAATATGAAACTATTCAGTCATTGAACCCTCTTCCCAGCTCTTCATTCGGTTCCAATTCAGTCAAAGGATCAATATGCACAATCTCAGACTAGGGGGTTTTCAGATTGATGTTGTCTCATCATGAGTGAATTAGAGGAACAAATACCCTATCATGCCATGGAAATATTATAAAGAAGGAGATGAAGAAGGTAAGAATGTTGGAAGACACTCTTTTAGCTGAGTACGCAAGCTGATCAATCAGGAGAAAGAAAAGGGACACTTGTTTGCAACCATTATTCAAGAATTGATATCATTGAAGATTCATTATGACCAAGCCATGTAGAGGTGAAAATAAAAGCATCCTCATGAAGACACTTAGCACTCAGAAAAAACAGTGGATTGACATTGCCAAATCATCAAGTGGTCCATGTCAGCAGTGTCATGTCATGTAATGTCATGAATCATTACATGCCACACCAGTGTGGCCACTGATGTAAAATATTTTTTAGAAATGTATTATAAAGTGAAAGTCCAAAGGACATGTGTGGAATATGAAGAGTCATGTAAAGTTTAAAATTCATAGGAAGTTAAACATTCATGAGGGTAGATGAAGAATCACAAGGAACATGAAGCATCACCTCCACAATATTATATATATCCACTCATTGTAAGAGAAAAGGACTATTCACCTTGGATCCTCATGCAAAGCATTAGAGATGTAAGCTAGTTATTTTGGGGAGCAAGGAGTGGCTCCAACACTCAACTATTAGATCTAGTGATGTTCATCATATACATGTGTCTTGGAGATTTTACTTAATAACAAAAGCCTTCAAGGACAACACATTCTCAATGCATGTATTATGAATGTTTGTAAGAATATTCTTCGAATGTTTGTATTTCATGTTTACTTTCACATGTGTTAAGGTAGTTGAACTATTTCAATTATTTGAGTACTTATATTATTGATAATGTGTCGTAATGTATGGTATTTTTTTCCCATCCTTGTGGACTATTTTGTAGGATATTAGATAGAACTTTCTCATTCATTGGTTTTAATGACTATCACATCCCTTATGGACTATTCGAATGGATGTTAGACGAATCTTTCTGGTTCATGTGTGTGTCTTATTTGTTGGTACTATTACCTCTCTTATAGAGGCTCAATTTTCTCCCTCTTTCTGCAGTAGAAAAACTTGGACACATCTATACATGAACACTCACCAGGAACACCTTATTTCTTTTTGTAGGTGCCATTGAATCCCTATCTATTGCTGACAGTTAGAGCCAAGTGAAATCTTTAAGAATTCAACAACTATGCCATATACTATATGGGAATACTATACCAAATGACGTGAGGTGTATTTGGGACTTCATATTGGGGATATCCCTTTAATGTTAGTAGGTCCAGCACCATCAGAAGGTTCCAAGCCCATAATGACCTATTTTGGTGCTCCAACCTCCAAATCCTTGATACTCAAGACTTGGAGTACCTCCCAAGCTACAAAAGTAAACACTAACACCATTACTGAAGAAATATGTATTTTCTTTGACTCTAGAAGAAACTAAGGCCTTTGCACATCTTAAAGAAGCAATGTGCCAAGAATCGGTCTTAGCTACACTAGAATTCACAAAACCATTTATTATGGAAAGTGATGCCTCATGAAATGGACTTGGTTTTTTTATAATGCAAGAAAGAATACCCATTACTTTTGAAAGTCATCCAATCAAGGGAAATTATTTACACAAAAATATTTATGAGAAGGAAATGTTGGAAATATAACATGCACTAAAGAAATGGAGACCTTACCTAATGAGGAGACACTTCAAGGTAAAAATATATCATGATAGTCTTAAATACATTTTGGAACAATTATTATCTTTAGAAGAGTAACACAAATGGGTCACAAAAATGTTTGTTAATGACTTTGAAATCATCTAGAAAAAAGGAAAGAAAAATGTTGTTGTAGATGCACTCTCAAGAGAGGATGAATATTTGGAAGCATTTTCCTGTTCCATTTATATTATGCAACTTGATTGGATAACTGGAGAAAGAGATGAATGGAATAATGATGAAGAGGTGTGGACACCTATTCAAAATTTGCAGCAATATCCTAGTACATTAGAAACATTTATATGGAAAAATGATTCAATATGGTACAAACATCGCTTATATCTCCATAAGAATTACCAACTCAAACAAAAGATTCTTTTGGAATTGCACATCTCCCCCTTAGGAGGGCACTCTGGATTTTTAAAACATACAACAGGGTGAAGAAGCAATTTTTTTCGGATAGACTTAAATTTGACATTCAAAAGTTTGTGGAAGAATTTTTGGTTTGCAACAAAATAAAGTTTATACAATTACGATCCAAAGTTTGTTAAAACCTTTTTCCATTCCAATTCTGTGTTAGGAGGAGTTCCCAATGGATTTTATCAAAGTTTTACCCAAGTCTGAAGGAAAGAGTGTCATAATGGTGGTAGTCGATAGACTTACCAAGTATGTACACTTTTGTGCATTATCTCATCCCTTTAAAGCCAGTAAAATTGCTACTACATTTATGGAAACAATTCAAAAGCTACACCAAAACCCAAATATTATTGTAAGTGAGAGATCAAATTTTCACTGGAAATTTTTGGAAGAAAACGTTTTCTCATCTTGGTACTTAGTTAGCTCATAACTCATTTTATCATCCTCAATTTGACAGGCAAACAAAGATAGTGAGAAAATGTTTGGAAGGATATCTCTGTTGCTTTGTGTTTGATAAATAAACACAATGGGTCAAGTGGTTACCTCTAGTTGAATGGCGGTATAACACTTCCTTCCATACTGCAACAAAAATGACGCCATTTATGGCACCTTGTGGATATCATCCACCGTCCATCACATCATGTTTAAGATAAAATTCAAAGGTTCAAGTTGTGTAAGATCACACTGATAATTAAAAAAAATTTCTTTAAATCTTAAAGGATAACCTCACTTTGGCACAAAATCGAATGAAACAACATGAAGATCAACATCACAATGAAAGAAGTTTTGATGTAGGCGACTGGGTATTTTTATGGCTACAACCATACAAATAGATGTACCTCAATAAAGTTAAGAAGGATAATAAATTATCACCCAAGTACTATGGTCCTTACAAGCTATTGCAAAAGATTGGTATTATGGCATACAAATGAGAGTTTCCTGTATGTTACCGAGTACACCTAGTTTTCCATGTTTCATGCATAAAGAAGGTTATTGGTGACAAGCGCCCAGTTCAAACCATATTTCCAGAACTTGACGAAGAAGGAAAATTTAATTTGGAGGTTGAAGAAGTCATGGAAACAAGAACTATACAACTACGAAATCAATCAATTTTAGAGTATCTCATTAAATGGAAGAACTTACCTGCTGAATATTCCACATGGGAGGATGAGAATTTTATATAGAAGCATCCAAAACTACTCAAGAATTGAGGAACTTATTTTTTTGAAGGAGAGGGGGATGTCAGGCCCCTATAATAATAGTGTATACCCCTTTTATATTGTTAGTGTAGCCCCTATTGTTATTATTGTGCCCATGTAGCCCCCATATTGTTATTGTTGTGCCCCCTAGAAACACACTATTTTTATTGTTGTGTCCTTACATTATTATTTTTATGTAGCCTTTGATTATATTATGGCGCCTTAGACTCTTATATATACCAAGGAGGTATTTTCATTTGTATCATCCAAGAATTGTTCATTTATGTGATGTAAAGGAGGTTTCCCCCTTGAAGAGGATATTTTTTAAGTTGTTGATCTATCTTTTCTTCTATTTTGAGAGTTTTTTGCATAACAAACACAAAAAAAATTACTTATGTTCATAAAAATTCTCACATACATAATTATTGGGTTGCAGCTCTTGCCTCTTTTTGCCTCATACATCTCAAACACTATAACAATGACCCAACCATGGGTATATAAAGCCATAACTTACCAAATACATACTATTACAAAGTCTAATTGAATTAACTCAACTATGTCTAACTTGTTTATGCAAACTCACACTAAATTATACTTTTCCAAATATAGACTGAACTCAAACTATCTCACATGATTGTCAATGCATTGCATGCATAGTCATGTAATTTACTATTTCCAACACTCCCCCTTAATTATGACCATATGACTCAATGTTAACTTAAACATGACTCAACATAAGTTAAACATGGCTAGTATAAGTCTAAACTAGGTTTAAAATGACTCAAAACTTTTACATTGTTGGATTTTATTTTTCATTTCTTCAAAATTATATATCCTCAAAATTGTCTCATTTTATATGGAACTTTCTTGTTGTAGGCTCCATATTTCTTCACTTTCTACTACTGCAATTTTTTTTTACTTCTCTTGTATTTGGTATGAGTCTAGCTTCTACAACTTCCCCTTCAAGTATTTATTCAACCATGGACTACTTTCACAAATATTCATCTTCAAACTGTGTTCTTAAATCTAATTCGTGCACTTCATATTCCTGATCTTCCTTTTTCCATATTTCTTAATAGAAAAATCTGATCTCTTCTTGACTCCCTTGTTGAAAAATTGTGTGAATGTTTTCTTCATCATCTTCAGAAACTTTCATGTCCTTCTCTTTACTTTCATCATCAAGTATTTCTATTTTTTTCTTGTAATTTTCACATTCAAGATCATCATTAGCCTTACCTGTAAAATGATAATCAATGTCTTTTTTCTCATTCACCATTTCATTTAATTGCTTTATTCTATTTGTTGCTTTAAGACTATCATCAACTTTTTTCATTGGTTTCTCAACCCATTCTTCAATGAGCTTCAAATATAGATCAAAATTATTAGTAACTTTGTTTTCAACTTATGCTCGCATGCTATTTTAAACATCTGCATATTCAAAAGAGATGGTAAAAACATATTGATTATGATATACAGTGAAATTTTCCTTCTCTTCTTATTCCTTCTTTGCCTCTTCAAATTCATTAAAACTATCTTTCTCTATTATGTCGTTAGTGTATATTTTCATCAAAAATTCTTGAATAAATTTGTTGAGAAGGCAACAAGATGATGAGCTTAGTGGAAAGGAGTCACCTTCACTAAGTGGGCCCGCAGGCTATTTTTGGCACAAAGTCTATTTTTAGACATATGGATCATGTTCTATGAGTTGCAGGATGCTATTTGTGGATGGCTGGTCAAGTCGGAAAAATAGATGGACTTCACTTTAAGAACCTGTAGTAGTCTATTTTAGATTTTCCCGGTCAAACTCTAGATATATCAAATATTAATCACTCTTGTAATATTTGGACTCTAACATTATCTTATCCTCTTGGGCACTTCGATTCGTGCACGAGAAGTGGCACATGCGTGGCAAGGAAAGTTATGCTGTTATTCACGAGGGTAAGTGAGCTATTGCATGGAGAGACTGATTAGAACTCATGTAATGATTTGGTGGAGTTGATTGAGGAAGTTTATGGAGTTGTATTCAGTTTAACTCAGTTAGACTAAGTTGAGCTAGTTGTATCTAGTCTAACTGATTGATACACTAGTGAGAGCGGAGTGAATTAATTAGTTAATTAATTCATAAATAATAACTCATTAATCAACTAAAGAATACATCGGTTAACTACAGTGCATGGCAGTTTCAGTGGAGACCAGTGGAGAGATAGGTGACGTGAAAAAGTGATGGCGACTATAAATAAAAGCTAGGCGGGTACATGGTTGCACACACATTGATGGAGATGCCAATGAGGATTGCGCGTGCATACTAGGTGGATTAGAACTCAAATTGGGCCATTGGTTCATCTGGATTGCGCAAAGAGAGGCAAAGCAACAGTGGAGCAGATGATGTGTTTTGCTGATCTTAGCTTGTGTAGTAAAATAATTGGAGATTGTAATGAGAGCTGTGAGAAGTTCAGCAATGATTGTTACATGTTCTCTATCATTATAATATAAAGATAGTTGGGGGTTTTCAGCTATTTCTTTCCCCATTACATCCTGTGTTGATATGTGTGCTTGATTATGTTTTAATGAGCGCATGCGACTGCTTTCTATTTCCGCATATTGATGATCAATTGTAGAAGAGGTTATGTATTATGCATGAAGCCTAAATAGTGTGTAATCAGGATAATCTCGGTGACACTTATCGCTTATTCAAATTTCTTACATGGTATTAGAGCAATATTGAGCATTGGAGCAATTGCAAAACATTGAAGCGGTTGAGTTTTGTGCTGGTGGAATTCGAATTTGCAGCAATGTTTTCTTGGTGTCGAAGTTGAGATGTCTTTCAACGGATTGCGATTGGAGTATGCCCTTGAGGGCAGCTCGAATTATATTGCATGGAAGGACAGGATGGAGGTGGTGCTAGATGACAATGGGTTGAAGGAGTTCATAGATGCTGACGTCCCAAAGCCTACTTCTACTGATGCTGTCGTACTTGACGCATGGCAAAAGAAGACAACAAAGTGTCGAATGATTATGTTGGAGGGTGTGAAGGATCACATAGTGTCCAGCCTTGATGGTAAGGCTTCTCCATTCTTGATTTGGAAAGCCTTGACAGATTTATTCCAAAGCAAGAGCGACCAGAGGAAGTTGGCGCTCAAGGATAGACTCCGAAACATAAAGATGGAGAAAGGCAGCATGCCTACACTTACTTAAGTTCACCCAATGCAGGATGATGGGAAGTGGGTGATCATGATGATGAGGACTGGTGAGCTTGGCTCTCCTTGGCTTCCAAAGAGTTGGCATTCCTGATTGGGACTCTGTCAATGGTCGGCAGAAATTTCCAGGATGGGAGCGACTTTGGTCGGATCTTGTGCAAGAGGAGATAAGGTGAAGTACCAGGGACGGATCTTCATCAAAGAACTCTGATGAAGAGAATTGTGCTTTGGCTGCCAAAGCAAAGAAGGGGAAGAGCAAGAAAGCTTCTCAATCCGGTGTGAAAGGAAAGAAGCAGGACATGTCCAACGTGAAGTGATTTCACTGTCACCAACAGGGACATTACGCCACTAATTGTCCACAGAAGAAGAAAAATAAGCAGGCTACTGGGACTGTAGCTGGAGAGGCCTTAGCCTCGCAGTTTGAGCTGGATTTTTCGTTGATTTCATGCTTGGTCTCAAGTATGACGGGATCAGTGTGGCTTCTTGATAGTGGTGCGTCTTTTCACATGATAGGAGATCGAGATTTTTTTACTGATCTGGATGAGAAAGATCTTGGAGTGCACATCGAGATGGGCGATGATGGTAGATACAGTGCGACCAGTATCGGTACCATTTCCTTTGAGAGGGAGTCTGGTAAACCCTTCTTATTGAAGGAATTGATGCATGTTCCAGGATTGAAGAAGAATCTTATCTCTGTGGTGATGTTAGAAGACAAGGGATATGATGTTGTCTTTAGCGAGGGAAAGGATTTCCTACGTAGTAAGGCAACTGGTGAGACCCAGAGGATAGGGGTTCGAGTTAAGAACCTTTATCAATTGTAGGTAGATGGTTGTGCAGCAATGGCAGGCAAGGCAGAAGGAGTGGTGAGTCGGGATGATGGCAAGTTGTGGCACCGGAGATTGGGCCACCTTCACCATGGAGCTTTGAAGATACTGCAGCAGATTTCTACTGGGCTTCCTAAAGTTACTTTTGCGCAGTCAGATCAGTGCAAGGGGTGTACCTTGGGAAAATTTGTGAAAGCCACCTTTCACAAGAAGGATAGTCGCACCACGACGATCCTTGAGAGAATTCACACAGACGTGTGTGGACCTTTCTCAGTAGCTTCAACAGCAAAGCATAGGTACTATGTGATTTTTGTTGATGATTTTTCTCGGAAGTGCTGGATCTTCTTCATGCATAAGAAGAGCGAGACATACTCAAAGTTATGTGAGTTCAAGGCACTGGTTGAGAAAGAATTGGGGAATCAGGTGAAGGCTCTTAGGAGCGAAAATGGTGGTGAATTCATCTCTGGTGAATTCAAGGAATTTTCCAGCGCAGAAGGAATTCAAAGAGAGCTCATAGCACCTCATAACCCACAGCAGAATGGGGTTTCTGAGCGGAAGAACAGAACGATCTTGGGTGCTGCATGGGCGATGTTGCATGATCAGGGCCTACCCATACACTTGTGGGCTGAGGCATGCAATACTGTAGTATATGTGCAGAACCGTTGTCCTCACAAGATACTTGGTATGAGTACACCCGAGGAGGCGTTTTCTGGTAAGAAGCCTGATGTTTCCCATTTGAGGATTTTTGGTTCACTTGTTTACATTCATGTGATGAAGGATGCCAGGAAGAAGCTGGAGCCGACTTCAGAGGTTGGGATATTTGTGGGGTACACTGATATGCCCCACAACTATCATGTGTATTTGCCAGACAGTTGCAAGACTGTTGTGCGACGGGATATCAAATTTCAGGAGGAGAAAACCATGAAGTGTTCGCTTGAGAGGGAGCTACACTTGCATGCAGATGAGGAGCTATTAGTTCCTAAGCATGAGTCTCAGGATGTGGATCAGCCACAAGATGAGGTTCATGGAGTGGAAGAGACCACTCATGCAGCGCCAACCATCAGAGGGCGGAAGCGCACTACAGAAGCTGAGCGACTAGCTCAAGATGCAGAGAAGGTTGTAGGAGCACCTACATCACAGCGTAGACAGAGACAGTCACCTAAACGGTACACTAGATACATGGATCTTGTGAGCAAGTGTATCATGACAGAGCCATCCTCTTTCGAGAAAGCTGTGGAGGATCTTGCATGGGTAGATGCCATGGTGGAAGAGTATGATTTGATTTTCAGAAACAGTGCATGGGAGATTGTCCCGAGGCCGGAAGGGAAATCAGTGGTGGGTTCGAGATGGATCTACAAAGTGAAGCAGGAAGCTGATGAGAGTGTGGAGAAGTACAAGGAAAGATTTCTTGCCCGAGGCTTCTCACAGATTGATGGGATCGATTATGAGGAGACCTTTGCACCTGTCGCAAGGTATTCTTCCATACGGACGATTCTTTCTCTCTCAGCGCAGATGGGGTGGCACATTCATCAGATGGATGTGAAGACTCCGTTCCTCAATGGGGTGATTGAGGAGGAGGTGTACATAGAGCAGCCCGAAGGTTTCGAGATCTTCAGTAGCGAGTCGCATGTGTGCAGGCTCAAGAGAGCGCTGTATGGGTTGAAACAAGCACCTCGTGCTTGGTACACACGGATAGACAGTTATTTCATCGGACTTGGATTCTCCAAGAGTGAGGTGGATCCTAACCTATACCAGATTGTGGTGGAGGGTAAGTTGCTGATCATTGTACTTTATGTAGATGATTTGATTTTGACAGGTGATGAACTGTTGATACACTCATGCAAGGCTGATCTTGCAAAGGAGTTTGAGATGAAGGACTTGGGCCTCCTTCATTATTTCTCGGGATTGGAAATTTGGCAGCGCAGTGGTGGACTGTTTGTTTCTCAGGGTAAGTATGCCCGGGAGATACTGGAGAAGTTCAACATGCATGGCTGCAAGCCTGTTGATACTCCTCTTCCGGGTGGTTGGAGGAAGGAGGATGCTACTTCAGCGGAGGTAGTGGATGCCACTGTTTATCGACAGTTGGTGGGGTCGCTTATGTATCTGGTCAATACACGACCCGACATATGCTATGCTGTTAACTAGCTTTCACAAGCTATGGTTAAGCCTACCAAGCTCTTTTGGAAGGCAGGCAAGCATGTATTGAGATATCTCAGAGGCACATCGGGATATGGATTATGGTACAGACAGTCAGATGAGGTGAGGCTATGTGGCTTCACAGATGCAGATTGGGCAGGGAGCCCAATGGACAGAAAGAGCACATCTGGAGGGATTTCGCATCGGGGTCAATAGCAGTTTTTTGGTACAAGAGGGGCGTAGAGATCCATGGCACCTGCCTGTGCTGCAGGCCGAAAGTATATGGCAGCAAGTCCGGCCGCACGCAGGCCATATGGATCAGAAGATCCCGGGTTGGGTTGTTTGGTTCACACTTAGAGCCTATTGTGATTTATTGTGATAATCAGAGTTTCATAAAACTCTCTGTTAATCCAGTATTTCATGATAGATCTAAACACATTGACATCCGGTATCATCATATCGGAGATTGTGTGCAGCGGAAGACCATGTTACTTTCATACATTCCTACGGAGGATCAGGATGCTGATATCTTGACGAAGGCGCTCACCAGGAGCAAATTCGAATACCACAGGGGCAAGATAGGGGTTGCAGATAATCTATATCTTGTTGAGAGGGAGTGTTGAGATTACAACAAGATGATGAGCTTAGTGGAAAGGAGCCGCCTTCACTAAGTGGGCCCGTTGGTGCTATTTTTGGCACAAAGTCTATTTTTAGACATATGGATCATGTTCTGAGTGAGTTGCAGGATGCTATTTGTGGATGGTTGGTCAAGTCGGAAAAATTGATGGGATTTCTAGTTTTAGACATATCGGGTGGAATCTACTTTGATCGTTTAGTCTAAAAATAGATATGTCAATATTATTAGCTCTTAATAATATTTGGACTCTAAACATTATCTTATCCTCTTGGAGCACTTCAGTTAAGTGCACAGAAGTGGCACATGCAGCTGACAGAAGGAATTATGCTATTCCTGAGGGTTAAGTGGAGCTATTGCATGGAGACTTCAGTTAGAAATCATGTGACAGAGTTTGGTGGAGTTGTATTCAGTTTAATTCAGTTAAACATAGTTGAGCTAGTTGTATCTAGTCTAGCTGATTGATACACTAGAGAGAGTGGTGTGAATTAATTATTAATTAAATCACTAATTATTAACTCATAAATCAACTAAAGAATACATCATTTAACTTCAGTGCATGGACAATTTCAGTGGAGACCAGTGAAGAGGTAGGTGAAAGAGTAGTGTGACTATCAGTTGTGACTATACTGGTGCATGAGTTTGCACCACACATTGATGGATATGCCAATGAGGATTGTGTAGTGCATACCAGGTGGATTCGAACTCATATTGGGCCATTATTCATCTTGGATTATGCAGTAGAGGCAGGCTAACAGGTGGAGCAGATTGGAGCATGTGTTTTGCTACATCTGAGCTTGTGTAGTGTGTAACAATTGGAGATTGTACTGAGAGCTTGTGAGGAGTTTGTACAATGATTGTTACATGATATCTATCATTATAATATACAGATATTTGGGGGTTTTCAGCTTTAAGCTTTCCCATAAATACTGTGTTTATATGTGTGATTGTTTATGGTTTTAATGTGCGCATGCGATTGTTTATATTTCGGAAATTAATGATCAATAGTAGAAGAGGTTATGTATTATGCATGAAGCTCAAATAGTGTGTGATCAGGATAATCTCGGTGAATAATTTATCAGTTATTCAAATTTCTACACAATTTATCCTCTTTGTGGTGATTATTTGCTTCTATATCACACATTATTTCATGAGAAGTTACAAATTCTTCATAACTTACTACTATAGTGGCACCTTCAACTTTCAATTCTCCATCAAAAATGACACTTACCATATTTCCATGATCAATACCTGTTTCAAAAAGTTTACCAAAAATTTCGTCAACATAAATTTCATCATTTTCATCAGTTGTGGTTGGGTTCACCAATTTACATCTCACTCTGGATTCATCATCCAGATGTGTCTCATCACAATGGGATTCACCATGATCTTCACCATCCACATGAATATGCTCTTACTCTGCTTCACACATAGATTCCTCAACTTATCTCTTTTCAATCTTTGTTGCACTTTCTTATTCCATATTTATGTCTACATGATGGGTTTTAGTTTTATAGTCTTCATGACCATCATCCACTTTCAAGTGGGATTCTCCAAGATTTTTTATCCTCCTAGAGTTTTTCTCATCTAATCTCATCTAATCTCAAATCTACAGTTGAATTCTCTATTAATTATTCAAAAAATTGTGAAACAACTTACAACTACATGCCACTTTCCTTTGTACCAAATTATGCTTCTAGGTTCTTCCATGCTTCCTTAGAAGATGTAGCTTTTTCTACCTCGCACAAAAAATTCTCACCCTATGCATTTTTTTATAAAATTCAATATTAAATCATCACATGCTTTATCATATTTAGTTATTAGAATAGTACTCAATTAACTCTTTATGTTGAAGACTAGTTTTCATTTTGAAAAGCCAAAAATAATTTTTTTACTAGTAAACATAGGAGGTGGTAGTGAATCCATGCTACACCCATCACCTTTTATCTCTTCTCCCCCTTCTGCTAGATTTCTTAGTTTCTCAACAATGACCTAAACATCTCTAATCATAGCAACAATATCTCCATCTTCTTGTTTATTTCTTATATTTATTTTTTTAGTCTTTCTTTGTGACCCATGAATATTGCTTTTCTTCTATCTGATGGCTACTACCCTTATTGCATGAGGTTTCTCTCCATATCAACCCCCAAAAACATATGATTTTTAATATGTGACACCATAAGGCACAATATTCTCTGGATTCACATGCACATAAATATTTTTTCACCACCAAAATAATATCATGCTCGAATGAACCTTTGTAAAGCCATAAACTCACTTTCCAAAAAAAATATTTTCCTTTCTTAATTCACTTTTAATAAAAAGAATAAAAAATAACTTTATAAAAACATGCCAAACATTTGACCACCTTCCTTTTTAATATATACTAAAAAAAATATTTAAGAACCTTCAACCTCTTGAAACAAATGCTCAACCTTTAATAAACATTGGATGTGCCTTCATAAAGCTTTAAACCATTGATATCTCTAACTCTTACGAAAACACCCATAAAACCTTTTGAATGGATTTAAAAAAAAACTTGAATATATCCTTTTTTAAAATAAAACCTGCTAAGGGCCCCTATGATGATATCGAAAATCCGATCTTTGTCTCCCTGGATTGCTAGTTGGGGGCTTTATTTAGGGATTCAGAGACATTGGATCCACTAGTGATTAAAATGACATTATTTGAGAATGTCTATAAATTGGGGGTTACGAAGCATAATCCTAATGTTACGCATAGGAAAAAGTGTAATCCCAAATATAATAAGGTCTTGGACTATATGCCCCCGGTCACTAGAAGGAAAAGACCCTCTAGTGGAGGTTATAAAGGAGGTTTTTAGTGTTATAAAATTGGCTAAAATTTTCAAAAAAAAAAATGCTACCACATCCGTTTCTGGTAACGGAGGTTTTGGAGGAGATTTTAACATAAATTGAACACAACTAAAAAAAATGGGCGGCTGGAGGTTATTACGGATGTTTCTCCATCGACGCTCTTATCAGGTTTGAACGCACTGGTGCGTATTGGTAGACAGCGCACCGGGGCGGTCTAAGGAGAATGCACCGGGCTGTTAAGGAAAACAACAGTGTCGGGCCTATTGTTGGTGATACAATGCACGAGGCTGTTTTAATTGGTCTTGGGATTTGAGCGGTGCCCATAGGTCGTATAAGCACACTGGTGTGTGTATCTTTATGAGGCAGCGGTGCTTTGTATCACAGAAAGGAATCGAGATTTATAATTAGTATCGGTATTCGTGTGGTGCCCATGGCATCTACAATGCGTCGGTGCTTATAGATACATAAACCCCCGGTGCGTAGTATCACACAAACACACCGATATTTATAACTAGAATCGGTATTAGTGTGATGCCCATAGAATCATAAATGCACCAGTGTGTATAGACACATAAATGCACCGGGTTTCATTTTTTTTTTTTTACAAACATCCACCTCTGATAGTCCAATTATTGTGATTTTTTTAAATTCATTATTCATCAAAAGTCAACACATCTTATAACAATATTCATATTAATTACATTTTTATTAATGCATTTGAATGTGTTGTTTGGATTAATTTGTTATATCATATCAGAATTATTGTGGTTTTTTTAAATTCATTATTCATCAAAAGTCAACACATATATATAATCTTATAAAAATATTCATATGAATTAAATTTTTATTAGTGCATTTGAGAACGACAATGGAGAACGCAATAGAATAAATTAAAACAAATATTATGATTATATATATATATATATATATATATATAAGACAATATTTATCATACAAAATGGGACAATTATTTGTATCCCTTTGTCTTTCAATTGGGACACTATGTCCATTACATTAAACAAAATGTCTGATTTCACAGACATATTTCAAAAAATAAAACACCTTGCTTTGATATCCAAATTACATAGTGATCATCATTCTTCACTTCAACTGCTGTCACTGCCAGAGCTACTTCCATGACTTGGGTTATTTTCAGGAATGTTGTGTTCACGACGTTGATTGTTTTCTTCTTCTTCATTTTCCATCTACAAACATAAAAATAAACTGAAATGAGTGTATATACATTGGTGAGAATAATGAAAATTCCAATATTAAATAATATACATCAATGTAAATCGAAAAGAAAAATGACGTACCATAGCAACAATTGACTCATAAACTATACACATTCTTTCAAAACCATGTACCATGCCATTTTTCAAAATTTCATCTGTTGGCGCAGTTCCATACTTTGTTTCCTGCAAGTTTTATACCCCATAACAAATCATATATTTAATATAAAAGATGTTTTTGTTCTATTAATTATAGATGGAGCTAATTAAAACAAGATCGATAGATGCTTACAAATTCCACAATTAAATTCTGATATGCCAACATATACTCACAACCCATATTTAACCCAATTTCAATCAATTTGTCTGATGAATCTTCTTTGTATGTTAGCACCTATTTGAAGACATTCAATGATGATTTTTGTAAAACAACTTAAAAAATAAAAAAAATGAAATCTAGTTAAGCTGTTATAAGGAAGTAACAATTACTCAAAATCTTAGAGATCAACCATTTTCTTCCTTGTCGTCTTGTTTTATGTGCTGAATGGGTTCCATTTTCTTTTCTTTTCTGTAAGAAAATTCTTGAAAATTAATATTTAATGCTAAATTCTTTATTTATTGTACCTAATGATCGAAAAATTCAATGATTACATATTACATTTAAAGCACGTTGTTTTATTCGTTACACTAGATCCCTCAAACTTTTGTAAAAGTTTTTCCCCCTTTCGTTAACTTCCAGCACCACTCCAGATGAGCCAAGGAGCACTTCATTTTCATTAGCATGTTCTATTTCTTTTCTTTTCTTAGAACAACATTCCTTTTCTGAGTTGTTGGTCCCTGTAGAAAATTAAACAGATGCGAGTTAGTAGAGTGTTTGACACATGTTATCTAATAATTTTAAGTATATTATTAATGATAATTAAAAAAAAAACTCATATTGGATCAATAGTATTGTTTCATTCACCTGATTCATCTTTTTGCAATTTTTCTATTAAAATTTTACGCTCTTCTGGTCGTAGATAAAAAATAATCATATCGAGCTTCATCATTTTGTGGCTCTTCATGATACACAGTAAACAATACATATTAGCTAAAGTTAAATATAGTTCAAAAATAATATTTTTTATAAATAATTTACAAAGAACTTGCCTTTTTTGCTTTTCTTGATGTGTTAACAATATTTTTGTTGCTTGATATCTTTTCAATCATTTATTTATCAATCTAAAACATGTAGCATATCATTCATTAATATATTTATAAATAAATTCTCAACTTTACAGTTAGAAAATAAATCTCGAGACACCGGTGTGCCTTTCATGAAACACACACCACCGCTGGTGTGTGTATATATTAACAATGCATTGCCAAAGAGTATAATACGTCGTACGGTGCGTTCAGTATTATAAATGCACCACAAAAATAGTGTAATAAACCTAACGACACGTGGGGTATTATAAATGCACCGCGAAAATGGTGTAATACACTGTACAGTGCTTTCCTAGTTAAAGAGAGCATCGGTGCCCTATTTCAGATTTGGCACACAAATTTAAAAAAATGTTTTCAATTTTTTACAACACTGAACTTGCATGGTGCGCTGTAATAATACAGAGCACCGGTGCGGTGGACTATGTAGGGCACACCAATAAATAAAAATCCATTTTTTAAAAAATTCATGCATGTTGGGTATGTGTTATATTCTTTCCACGACTAGCCCCACGTGTTGTACATTGCGCTGGGCACAGTAGGGGGGTCACACGGGGGGCAGAAGCACCCCAGAGAAATTTTTTTTGGTGTGCAGTCCCACTCATAGGTGGACCCACCCATGTTTTGTGCATGAGTTTGCACATGGTTTTGGGGTACGATGGTTTTCAACCCCTGGCATTTTGTAGATCCGGTCAAGGGAACTATGGTTATGTTCTAATCCAGGGTTAATGGATTGAGGTTTATGTATACTTCGGCATGTATATATATGTGTTGTAACACTAAAAGTAATATAATGAAAAATCAAGCTGGTCGTCCCGATTTGGGATCCAGGGGAAAATCTCTGTGTTTATTTGTTTTATGTTTTATGCTCTTTCTATTGTTTATTTTTTTTTATAAGATTCGTGTGTAGATAATTTCTGTTCAGGGTTAAAACCTGCATTTGGTATCAGAGCCATTTCGGCTTCAAGGGGATGCCTTTGCTGCTAAGGGTTTTTTGCTCGGGCCTGAGGTAGACCCTGTTCAGTGGGAGATCTGCGGGATCGATTCTTGGTGTGAAAGAAGATGGCGAGCGACAGAAAGATAGAGATTGAGAAATTTAATGGTCATAGTTTTGAGTTGTGGAAGCTCAAGATGGAGGATCTGCTAGTGGATAAAGATCAGTGGATCGTGGTAGATCCAGGTACTAAACCAACAACAATGTCAGATGAAGACTGGAAGAAACTAGATCGGAAGGCTAAGAGCACAATATGGTTGTGTGTCTCAGATTCAATATTGTTGAATGTATCTGGGGAAGCTACGGCGAAGAATTTGTGTGAAAAACTTGGGACTTTGTACCAATCTAAGTCTCTGGTGAATAAGTTGTTCCTGCGGAAAAAGTTGTATAACTTGAGGATGAAGGATGGAGACTCCACAACAGAGCATCTGAACACCTTCAATACTGTGGTAAGTCAGCTGTCATCTGTTGATATTAAAATCTCAGATGAAGATAAGTGCATCAGTTTGTTGTGTTCTCTACCAGACTCATGGGACAGTCTGGTTATTGCAATAGGTAGCAATACAACTACCTTGAATTTTGATGACATTGTCTCAACCTTATTATAGGAGGAAATGAGACGGAGAAATATGGAGGGCCAGAATGGAGATGCCTTATCTGTACGAGGAAGGTCCCAAAACATAAACAAGAATAAGGTTTCGAGTGGGAGATCTAAATCTAGAGGGAGATCTAAATCTCCTGGAAATTTTGTAAAGGTATGCTGGAAATGCAGAAAGGAAGGGCACTAAAAAGAGGAGTGCAGATCTAAAGCTCCTGAGAAAGGAAAGGGATCTGATGATGCTCCTTCTGCAGAGGCAAAAACCACCTCGGATGAAGGTGGAGATGTGTATTTTGGCTTCTTCTTCAAGTACACATGTAGATCATGAGTCATGGTTGATTGACTCAGGTGCATCCTTTCACTTCACTCCCCATAGGGAGTGGTTCTACGAGTATGAGAAATATGATGGTGGTGATGTCTTCCTAGGGGATGATAGAAAGGCTAGAATCTTCGAACGTGGAAAGGTCAAGCTGAAGCTACAAGGTGGAAGGATTAGAACACTTCCTGGTGTTCTGCACATTCCTGCATTGGCTAGAAATATGATTTCTGTAAGCAAGATGGATGATGCAGGTGTAAAAGCAGTGTTCGAGAAAGATGCCTACAAGATGGTTCGGGGAGCACTGGTATTAATGCGGGGAGTTCAAATTGGAACTCTGTACAAGCTACAAGGTAGCACAGTTATTGATGGGTGTAACAGTTCTATGGTTCCTAAAAGTGGAGTGGAAAGCCTAGCTGTCTCTGGAGAAAAGACCATGCTATGGCATCAAAGGCTTGGACATATTGGAGAGAAGGGCCTTCGGATACTACATAGAAATGGTATGGTAGAAGGTATGTCTAATTGCTCTCTGGATTTCGATTTCTGTGAACATTGTGTATATGGGAAGAAGAATCGGGTGAGTTTTCCTTCTGGTGCTAAGAGGGCGAACAAGATATTAGAACTTGTGCACAGTGATGTGTTTGGACCTGTGTCAGTTCCATCACTAGGAAAGTTTGTGTACTATGTTTCATTCATAGATGACTTCTCAAGGAATACATGGATATATTTCTTGAGGAAGAAATCTGAATTCTTTGACAAATTTAAAGAATTTAAGGCTCTGGTGGAAAACCAGACAGAGAAGAAGATAAAGGCATTGAGGACAGATAATGGTGGGGAGTTCTGCAAGAAGGAATTTGAAGAGTTCTGTAAGAAGTGTGGTATAGCACGGTAGAAGACTACTCCATACACACCTCGGCAAAATGGAGTTGCAGAAAGAATGAATAGAACACTGATGGAAAAGGCAAGAAGCATGCTCAGTGGTACCGGGTTAGGACAAGAATTCTGGGCAGAGGCAGTGGAGACTACATGTTACTTAGTTAACATATCACCTTCATCAGCGTTGGAGGATAAGACTCCACATGAGGTATGGACTGGTAAGAAACCCTCTCTTTCACATCTAAGGGTATTTGGATGTGATGCATATGTACATGTTCCAAAGGAGAAAAGGACCAAGTTGGATAATAAATGTGAAAGGTGCATCTTTATTGGGTATAAGGATGGTTTAAAGGGTTACAAGCTTTGGAACCCAGAAACAAGGAAGGTTGTGTACAGCCGAGATGTGGTGTTTAGAGAAGTGAAAGATGTTGTTAAACATGAAGTCCTACCAAAGGAACCTGCGAAGATAGAGTTTGAGCTAAAGGAGGATGAATCAGACTCTACAACAGAAGAAGACTCAGAAGATGAAGAGCCACAAACTCCAGCTTTGAGAAGATCAGTTCGGGAAAGAAGGCAACCAGAAAGGTATAGTCCATCTGATTTTTGTTCAGGTTTTGCCTTAACTATAACTGATGATGAACCCAGAACTGTCAGGGAGGCAGTAGATTCAGAGGATGGAAAACTCTGGAAGGAGGCCATGGTTGATGAAATGGAATCCTTGCACAAAAACGATGCATGGGATCTAGTGGAGTTGCCTGCTGGAAGGAAACCCATTGGGAGAAAATGGGTGTTTAAGAAGAAGATGAATGTAGAAGGTAAGGTGGAGAAATACAAAGCTCGGTTGGTAGCAAAAGGTTATTCCCAGGTGCCGGGAATTGATTTTGGTGATATTTTTTCTCCTGTTGCCAAGGTTACTTCTATTAGATTACTTTTATCTGTTGCTGCTGCATTTGATTTTGAGATAGAACAGATGGATGTGAAGACAACATTTATTCACGGGGATCTAGAAGAGGAGATCTACATGAAGCAACATGAAGGCTTTATGGTGAAGGGTAAGAAAGAACTGGTATGCAGGTTGAAGAAGTCTCTGTATGGGTTAAAACAGTCACCAAGGATGTGGTATTAGAAATTTGATACCCATATGCGGGGACTTGGCTTCACCAGAAGCAAGGAGGATCACTGTGTTTATTTTAAATTAATTGGTGACCGTGTTATTTATTTGGTCTTGTATGTGGATGATATGTTGTTGATTAGAAATGACAAAGAAATTATCCAAGATTTGAAGACCCAACTGTTCTCCAAATTCGACATGAAGGATCTTGGTGCTGCAAACTATATTTTGGGCATGGAAATTAAGAGAGATCGGGCAAAGAGGAAGCTCTGGTTAAACCAGAGGAAGTATGTCGAGACTATATTGCAGAGGTTCAATATGCGGGATAGTAAACCGGTGAATGTTACTATTCCTGTAGGTGTAAAGCTGTCTGTTGAACAGTGTCCCAAGACACAAGAAGAAGAGGAGTATATGTCACGTGTTCCATATGCAAGTGCAGTGGGTAGCCTGATGTATGCAATGGTCTGTACTAGACCAGACATTGCACATGCAGTGGGAGTATTGAGCATGTTTATGTCAAACCCAGGGAAGGAGCATTGGACAACAGTGAAGTGGGTTTTCAGATATTTACGTGGCACTAGTGATTATGGCTTGTGCTACCAAGGAAGACCACGATTAGAAAGAATGTTGGACATTCGTGGTTTTGTTGATGCAGACTGGGCTGGAGATCTGGACCAAAGAAGATCTACAAGTGGGTATGTGTTTAGCCTATTTGGAGGTGCAGTCAGTTGGATGAGTAAAAGATAGTCTGTAGTGGCGCTTTCAACTACAGAGGCAGAATACATAGCAGCCACTCATGCAAGCAAGGAAGTATTTTGGTTGCAAAGATTGTGTTCAAGTATGGGGTTGGTACAACAAGCTATAAGGATAGACTGTGATAGCCAAAGTGTAATTTTCTTGGCTAAGAACCCTGCTTACCATTCAAAGACAAAGCACATTGATGTTCAATATCACTTTGTTAGAGATATGGTTGAGGCTAAAAGGGTATTGTTGGTAAAGGTGGACACTTTGAAGAATGTTACAGATGCATTGACGAAGTCTGTGAGCACTCAGAAGTTCTCTTGGTGTAGAGAAACAATGGGTGTTGAAGAATTGGCCCAATGACTAAGCTCTCCTGTGGCCCCCTGTGGAAAGAAAACAACAAGTGGGAGAATTTTGGGTATGTGTTATATTCTTTCCACGACTAGCCCCATGCATTGTACGTTACGCCGGGCGCAGCAGGGGGGTCACAGCGGGGGCGGCAGCCCCCCCTGTCGGGGTCCGAGGCAGCGCCCCGATGAAAAAATTTTTGGTATGCGGTCCCACTCATATGCGGACCCACCCATGTTTTGTGCATGAGTTTGCACATGGTTTTGGGGTACGATGGTTTTTGACCCCTGGTATTTTGTAGATCCGGTCAAGGGAACTACGGTTATGTTCTAATCCAGGGTTAATGGATTGGGGTTTATGTATGCTTCGGCATGTATATATATGTGTTGTAACACTAAAAGGAATATAAAAGAAAAATCAAGCTGGTCGTCCCGATTTGGGATCCAGGGGAAAATCTCTGTGTTTATCTGTTTTATGTTTTATGCTCTCGCTATTGTTTATTTTCTGTTATAAGATTCGTGTGTAGATAATTTCTATTCAGGGTTAAAACCTACAATGCAATTGTCGAATGGATTGGGATCCAACCATGCAAGTCGTCCCATGGGATGGACGTCAATCTAAAATGAAAAACCCTAATTCTGAAATCACAGAAACAGGGAGAAAAAAGGGAAAAAACAAACAAATAAAGGGTTTAGGGTAAAAATGGATAAAACTGCAGGAAAAAATAAAAAACTGCAGAAAAAACTAAAAAGAAGAATTAAATTTAATCATGAAATGGTTTAAAATTCTATGATAAAGGACTTGAATCACCAGATTTTTGGTTTCTGATTGTCTGAATACTTCTGTTGGAACGTATTTCGCCATCCAGAGTGCCCTCGTGCTCTCTTGCTCCAAATCTGTCTCCTGCAAAAATCTAACTGAAATTTTTTAGCAAAAATAGTGAAATAATGAAAAGTCTTTAGTATTTAAAGAATTATTTTATCAAATTAGATTTTCGAAAATATTTTGCCGTCCATTTTTCAAATTGCCTTTTTTTTTTTAACTTAAACAAAATAGAGTTGTTTTTTTTATTTGCGTTATTTGTTTCTGGTGCGCATAAATGTGACGCACCGGTGCGTTTTATTAATATGACACACCGGGGCCTGTTAGGATAATAAGCGCATCGGACTTAATTTTTTTTTTTTTTTGTATGCAAGATCATAAAAAATAATGATAATTATAAAGTACATGAATTTATTTTCATTATTTTCTAAACTTTATGTTACAAAAATTCGTATTATTCTAGATTTGTTATTTTACAATTATTTGCAAATTTACAAATTTTAATATTTTAATAAAATCATTTCACATTAATACAATTAAAATTTTCACATTAATAGAATTAAAAAAAATTTAAATTAATATTTTACATATAATTACATTAATTAAAATTACAATTACAATTACATTTACAATTTTACATATAATTTTACAATTACAATTACAATTTTACAAATATTTTACAGACAATTCAATTAAAATTACAGTTACAAATAATATTACATTTGCAATTTTACATAGAATTACATTTACAATTACAATTACAATTTTACAAATATTTTACATACAATTCAATTAAAATTACAATTACAAATATAATTACAATTTGTAAAATTTACATATAATTACAATTGTGAAATTTGCAAACAATTAGAATTAAAATTAAAATTTTACAATTTTTCATATATACAATTACAATCATTTCACAATAAATTAAATATTACAACTACAATTAAAATGTTACATTAATAAATATTTTACATAAAATTACACTTAAAATTACAATTAGTACAAATACAAATACAATTTTACAATTTTACATAGAATTAAAATAAAATACATGGACCATATATATATATATATATATATATATATATATATATATATATATATATATATATATATATATATATATATATATATATATATATATAACTGAATAATGTTAAAAATATACAACTGTAATATAAATCATGTCATGGATCAAGCTCTGGTGGCAGTATAACAACATCAATAACAGTAGTAGAAGTGGATGTGGCCTACTCAGTAACGTTGGGTGCAGCCTCGACAGTCGATGGTCAACTAGCCTACTCATGATCATGATGATCACTAGTACTAATGGATGCATCCGCTGGTGGTAGTACAACATGATCAATATGAGGCGCGGTAGTAGTGGAGGTGGCCTGCTCAGTCAATAGTACTGCACCCTTGGCAGTCAATGGTCCATCCTACTCATGATGATTGTGACTAGTACTCATGGTGGATGCTGCAAGCTGCTAATTGGATGTGGCTGATGGTCCAGCCTCATCTACATGATGACTAGTGTCAGATGCTGGTAGTGGAGCCTTACGCTAATCATCAGGTGTGCCGCGAGGTGAATGATCATGAGATGCATCTGAGTGGCTGCTGGCAGACTGTCCATCACGTGCCGCAACTTGAATACGCCTATAGCTACGGAAAATCCTCCTCAATCAATTAACAACTGTCACAGCTCCTACGACATGCTTCATCAGGCCATACATGTCATGCAGCATGCCTCTCCACATCCGTATCAATCTATCATCGCCTTGTATATCTCTGTAATGAGCGGGCCTGATGCTTGCATCTGAAATCAATCCACAGAGTTGGCTGGCCAACTCCATCCAGTATCTGGTCTCTGGTCGACCATGCCTAGAAAAAGGCGGTACTGGTGCACCATGAGGCGCATGAGGATCATCCCGATCATTTGGCGCATCAGCCATCTTCTGATCGAAATCATCAAGATCAACACCTGGATCATGTGGTGGATCTGGCATCTCATCGCCAACAAAAGACCCAATGTCTGCAAAATATATACAAGTACACAACAATAATTAGACAATTTCATTACATTATTTAATAAGAACAAGTTAAAGAACATGTTAGAATAAATATAAATAAAACAGTAATATTACCTCTATCATCTAGCGGCTCATCAGGAGTGAAGAGGATGTTGGGACACCCTTGCCAAACAAGTCCAGCATAAGGACATGGGACCATAATGAAGGGATTCAGCCCGCCAACACTGGCAAGTAAGTCTAGCGAATCATGTGATATCCTCGTTGGAAACATAGTGTCTCTCCTCTTGGGCATCATCTGCCCCCACATGCGCATCCGAGCCTGCAACATTGGCCTACGATGCTGTCGAACAAAACTTGGTCTCATTTCTGGAAACCTCTCAAAAAATAAACAAAACAGCTCTGAAGCAAAAGGGAAGTTGCCCTCCCTTGTGCATGAGCATGACATCTATCTAAAGCATAAAAACCTATCGCAAAAAAATGGCAGACTACCTAACAAGTCGTGGTTTTTGTACTAAAGAATCAACGTAATATAAAAGCGAGCAACTAATGCGTTGCCCGTCACTAGTGTTTTGCGAAATGATCGAAGCGATAATAGAGAGGCACTGCACGTCCTGCCTACCAAAAGCAGATATACGTAATTGACCTCCACGTACCTAAAACTCTGAAGGAGACAATACATGTGCTTCAATATATCTTTGGGAGTAAACTAACTGACTCCCTGCAACACAACCAGGTGGCATGTCTAGGAATGAGGGAAAATCCACCCCAGTCCTCAATAGTCCTGTAATAAAATAAATGTCGTACTTAGTGGGTGTGTACCACTGGTCAGGACCAACATGAAAAACCTGTCAATGGGAATTCCACCTGCCGATAAGATGTCTCAAAAGCACACTATGGGCCTTTAGGCCAGAAATAGCCTCCTCATAGAACTTGAGGAGGCCTACCTGCCTAAGGATCTCCTGGGTATCTATAGTAATAGGGCGAGGGCATCCATCTCTCTCCCTCTCTCTCGCCTCCCATTGGCGAATCATATCATATTGTTCTACTTGTTGTTGTTGTTGTTGCTCCTGTTCTCTCTGAATCATTGCCATATTAAATATTTTTTTTTATTAAAACAAAAATGTATTTATAAATATACATATATATTTTTTTTTGAAAAAAAAAATATATACAAGTCGGTGCTCCATAAAAACAGTCACGCACCAGTGCCGGTGTGTTATAATATTTTAGCGCACCGTCCTCGGGGCCGCTAAAGAAACAGACTACACTGGCTTCTGTGCCGATGTTTATTTTTCAAGCACCGTCGACTGTATATAATTCAGAATAGCGGTGTGCTGACTGAAATATATGCCCTGGTGCATATAGTCGTGTCAGCGCACCAAATTCATGACAATGACATAGTTAACAGTGCGGTCTTTTACTTGGCCGCACCATTGACCCTCTCAGAATGAAAAATGTGGTGCGCTGACATAAACTGGGGCGGCAAATGCAGTCAACGCACCACACCATGATTTCTGGGGTATATGGTGTGCCTAGATAAATGAGCGCACTACCTTTTTCTTTTTTTCTTTTTAATTTAAAATTATTCGGGGCGCCTTCCTGAACCGCCTCGTAAATAGTGAAATTACTGTTAGCACTGGTAGTGGTGTTGCCTATAAATTTTACAGGTAGCACCACGACTGGTGCAAGCTAAACATCTCGAGCACACCATGAAAAAAATATTTTTATTTTTTTTAATGGATATTTTTAAGTTTATTTCAATATCTAATCTGGTAAAAGGCTTAATTATAGAAAAAGCAGAAAAATACCTGTACATTTCACGGTCGAGGAGCCATATTGGCTGTAAAATTTGGAAAATAAAATTTGTCCACTGTTTTTCAAAATGCAAGTTGCAGACTGGTTGGCAATGCAGAGCAGCAGTGCGTGCAATGGATGCAATTAGAGCATCGATGGCAGGGAAGCTCAGAAATAAGGAAATAACACTGGGGCTTGAGAGCTCTGAAGCACTGAGGAAAGTGAATAATGAATTTTTTTGGCTGTAATTTTTTTATTAACCCTGTTCCGGTGCGCGGGGTTTTATAAGCACACCGGTGCGGTTGGAAAACCGCACTAGGTGGTATCAATTTTGGTGCGTTTTTTATAATGCATCGAGGCATTTCCCTAACCGTGCACCAGGATGTTTTAGTTTCAGCGCGAAAATTTTATGATGCACTGGGGCAGCGTAATGGTAAAGCACCGGTGCGTAATAGTCGCAAAGCACCATTTTTTTGGCCTTATTTTTTTTTTTTATATATATATAACGTTATTCCAGTGCGTGTTGTTTCTGGCGCATCGGTGCTCTTAGAGAAGAAGGCACCGGTTTGTTTCTGTTTTGGCGCAATGTTTTATGATGCATTGGCGTGGAAGAGTATTGACGCCCTAGTGCGTTACAGTAATTGGACGGCCCGACAATGTGTACTTCGCACATTGAGGAAAGTGAATAATGAAGTTTTTTGGCCGTAATTTTTTTTTATTAACCCTGTTCTGGTGCACGGGGTTTTATATGCGCACCGGTGGGGTTAGTAAAACCGCACCGAGCAGTATTAATTTTGGCACATTATTTATAACGCGTTGGGGCATTGCCCTAACCATGCACCGAGATGTTTCAGTTTCGGCACAAAAATTTTATGATGCACCGAGGCAGCGTAATGGTAAAGCACCGGTGCGTAATAGTCACAAAGCACCGGTTTTTTGGCCTTAATTTTTTTTATATAATGCTATTCCAGTGCGTGCTGTTTCTGGTGCACCAGTGCTCTTCGAGAAGAACACACTGGTTCGTTTCTATTTTGGCGCGGTGTTTTATGATGCATCGACACGAAAGAGTATTGATGCCCCAGTGCGTTATAGTAATTGGACACCCTGGCGGTGTGTACTTCGCGCACGCTATCTGGTGTACCAATGTTCAGTGCGCATCGGTGCATTCTATGGTATCATGTGTACCGGTAATTGATAGCTCAAGAGCACTGGAAAATTGAAAAATCTGGGTTTTTTGTCATTTAATTTAACCCTTTACTAGTGCACGTTATTTATAGGCGCACCGGTACCGTTTGCTGCAAACGCACCGGTCGGTTTGTGTTTTGGCACGTTTTTTATGATGCACCGGCGCGGACGAGTTGTGAGGCACCGGTGCTCTATCATATTATGACACACTGGGCTTGTGTGTACGAAGTGCAAGGTGTCCGGTGTGTCAATGATTTAGGCTGCACCGGTGCTTTATTTTTTTTAGAGCACTTGGGCGAGTTTTAACGATAAGAGCACCGATAGGAAAACATCCGAAAAACCATCTGCCTGCCAACCTCCTCTAGTAACCTCCACTAGAAACGGATGTATGGGGTAGTTTTGTTTGTGGTTCCTCAAAAACATCCGCTAGAGGGTCTTTTCCTTGTAGTGGGTGAGTTGTTTGGCCACAAATGATTTTTTCTGCATAGATGAGGCCTACACAATGGGAGTGATGTTGATTATAGATTTTCATGGTTCTCATATTGTTAGAGGAGATAATAATGTATCCAATGTAACCGCATGATTATCATGTCTTAAACATTAGAGGTTTGGAAGCTGAACCAAAAATGAGCTCTCTATGTAGCCTTGTTCGTATGTATCATTCGTCTATAATATTTTTACAAGAAACATTGTTTGAGTTTGAAAAATCATGGAGATCCATACTAATAGTATGTCTTGGTTGGCTTGTTTATGCTACAGATTCTTATGGATTATCTAGGGGACTATGGGTTATGTGGAATACTCGGATGCTTGAGTTAAAGGTTTTTAGTATACATGACGATATTCTCCTTACTGGCTACATGATGGGGTCAAAGTAGAGGATCATATTTCTGAATGTTTATGCTCCATATGCTAGTCAGAGATGATTTTGAGAGAAAGAGATTAACAAGGGGATCTTAGGCCTCAACTCAATTATTTTGTGTGGGGATTTGAATTTTTTGATGGGGGACGCGGAGGTGTGGCATACTAAGGTGAGAAGTGATCTTCTTACTTCCTTTTTCAAAGGCTAGATGGAAGCATATTCCATGTTCGATGTTGTGTTGGACACCATGGCCCTTACATGGAGGAATGGTAGGACTAGGGGGAGGCATATTTAAACAAATTTATAGGTTCTTGATAAGTAAAAAGTCTCTTCAACAAACTTGAGGGGGTTAAATCCAGCATTATCCCGTGTCACATTTTGGGTCACCAACTGACTTAGATTTCTTGGAACAGAGTGGGCGAGAGGAGAGCTTACCCCTTCAAGTTCAATTCACATTGGCTTATTTTGGATGATTTTAAATCAATGGTGCACAGGGTTTGTAACATGTCCATATCACCTTCAGTCTTGTCTCCCATGAGTACATTTCATCATAAGCTTAAGAGATTAAAAGTTCAGATGAAGAAGTGGATTTGACCTAAGAAGAAGGAAGAGCTTATGCTTCTATTTGAGATTGATAACAAAATCGAGAAATTGAGTGATTTCTTCTCCATTATTCTTCTCAGAAAAAGACAAAATTATCTCACTGGAGGTATGTAGGAGGGAAATCATGAAGGGGGAGGAACAGGATATAAGACAAAAAAGCAGGGCGATTTGGATTGAATGAGGTGAAAAAGACACTAAATATTTCCATAGGAAATTTAATTTCATAAGACTAAAAAATTGCATCAAGCATATTGGGATGTGGAAGGGATGATTTATAAATCTCAATAATATCTGGAATCAGTGGCCATTAGACACTTAGAAGGGTTATTTTCCGCCAATGAGCACAAATATGCGGATCAAGCATCCTTCATTTCCTTGATTCCACCTATATTGACACATGAGGATAATCATATTCTGGGTAAAGAGATCACCACCAAGGAATTGATGAACACTCTAATGGATTTTGCGAAGGACAAGAGCCCTGGCCCGAATGTTTGCGGGGTAGAACTCTTCATTTGTTTTAAGGAGTTGATGATTTTTTATTTACTTAAGACTCAAGTCGATGATAAAATATTCATTACATGGGAACAATTTGGATTTATGAAAGAGAGACAGATCCAAGAGGCGATCGATATATAACAAGAGATGATACATTATATTAAGAATGGTGCTAATCCATCGTGTATTTTGAAGGCTGATTTATGTAAAGCATATGAATGCATATACTGGGAATTTATATTATTGATATTGATCAAAATGGGGATGAATACTAAAAATTACAGGTGGATTATAGGATGCGTAAGGACACAAAATTTTGTTGTGATCATTAATGGTCTTCTATCCAATTTTTTCTTGGCTTATAGGGGCTGAGAGAGGATCACACACTATCTCCTTTACTCTTCTGGTTGGTGATTGATTCACTTAGCAGGAAAGTGAAGGATTGTAGGGACACCGACCTAATTAAGGGTGTTAAAGTATATAGGCATCTATGGCTAACACATATTATGTTTGTGGATGACTTGAAATTTGGGGGCCAATCCAATTTGACTAAATGGTCTATTATTTATAGAATTATTAAGGCTTTTGGGGAAGCTACTAGGTTGATTATGAATGAAGCTAAATCTGTGCTCATACACAAAGGAAGGGTGGACAATATTCAACATAAAATCAAATATCTCTTTGGTGTGTCATCTAAGTAGGTGGTGGGTGGCTTCATATGCCTTGGGTACAATTTGAAACCTAGTGGATATAGGAACATAGACTGGGAATGGTTAATAGACAAGTTCAATAGGAAATTGGATTGTTGGACACAAAAGTGGATGTCTCTGGGTGGGAGGATTATCTTGCTGAAATAGGTATTACAAAATATCTTAATATATTGGATGCATCTCTTTCTTTTACCAAAGTAAGCCTTCCATAGGATTCAAGCGATCATGAACAGATTTCTATGGTATGGAATGAGGAATGGAACTAATTCTCAAAAGATACATTTGGTTTGGTGGTCTAGCATCGCTAGACCGTTTGATGAGGGAGGGTGGCGTATTGTCGATCTTGGTAATTTTAAAAAATCCCTTTTAATCAAGAATATGTGGAAAGTAGTGGTGGGCAAGGGTATTTGGTCAAGAATCATACAAGACAAATATTTATGGCCAATCTTTCACCACATGGATTATGGATGGGGCTAACAAGAAGGTACAAAGATCTTATATCTAGAAAATTTTGATCCAGGTTATGCACCTTCTTATGAGAAATGCTTGATGGTTGGTGGGAGACAAAGCAAGGATTCAGGTAGGCCTAGATGCCATTATTGGCATGTATGATAGACATACCCTATCATTTTAGATTCCAAATTTTTTACATAGTATTCAGATCTTTCTCTTGAACCAAGTTATTTTTTAGGGGGTACAAAATTTGGACAAGCAGTCTTCGTGTTTGGTAGAGGATTTGGGTTTACCTAAAATATTTCATAAGGAATGGGAGGACTATATTACATGTCTTAGAAAAGTAGGGACCACCCTTATGGATAGTGAGGACCACATGACCTGGGTTGGTAAGCTTAAGAAGGGGATACCGATGCTGAAAGATATATACTTACAACTTCCTATTGCAGAAAGGGGCCTTAAATTTTCAAAACATTTTCAGGTAATATGGAAGTGGAATTTACTGAACAAGATCAAATGTTTGGGCTCACTTGTGATACATAATCGAATTCTGACATGGAAAAATCTCCAAAGGAGAGAGGATTTCAGTGTCCTAGCATTTTCATCTTGTGCAAGGAAGGGGGGATGAGGTAAATCATATGTTCATGAACTCTGCATATGCTAAGCCTATATGGGAAGGACTATTGGGGCATTACAATATTTCAAAATTAGGCTCGTTGAGAAACAGTAGGGGAATTTTGAGGTCTAAAATAGGCCTCCTAAGGAAATTATAAAATAATAGTGGAAATAATAAAATAAGATCTTATTACATCATCAAATTTCAAAGGGAAAAAAGAAAAAAGCTACTTTTTCAACTCGTATTTTCAAATTATCTCCCAAAGTTTTTACTCAACTCTCAAGCGGGAACACTCGTTGGATGGAAAATTTAATTCCTCATCCAAGGAGTACCCATGCTTCATACTTTCGATGGACCCTGCTATGCGAAAAATGAGAAATTCATGAAAAAATGTGATTACAATCATATTTTTTCATGCATTTCTCATTTTTCTCATAGCAGGGTCCATCGAAAGTATGCAACAAGGGTACTTCTTAGATGAGGAATTAAATTTTGAGAGATAAGTTGAAAACACAAGTTGAAAAAGTAGTTTTATTATTTTTTAATATTCTAACCCTTTTACTTAAAAAAATGGTGAATCATCCCCCATGGTTGACATCATCATCTTGAATCCTATTGGTTCTTATAAAGTTTATTTTGGTTGTACATTTTTCTTAGGAGGCCCATTTTAGACCTAAAAATTCCCCTAATTTGAATGTCTCTTCTTATTAGATACTAGATAAAAGGTAAAAGATACATGGCTCTCCTGCTATATGTGCCATGGACTATCTGGAGGAGACGTAATGTCATTATTTTTTAGTAGAAAAATCTATAGGCACATAAGGATGTCATCAAGATGGTGGCATTCTTCAATGAGATAGGATCGGTACAGGATAACAAATGATACCTATCTTTTAGGATTAAGGAAATATGGAAATCTTTCCTGGTGGGTTTCTTTTATAGGGCTTGCGCCAACAAAGCTTGTGGTTGTGGAGCTGCAATATATTTAGAGAAGAATAAATTCTTCCATTTATAGTGGGAGGGAGGTAGAGTGACTAATAATAGAGCATAAATCATTGCATTATGGGGTGTATTGATAGCAACTAAATGGCTTCAGATTGACCAGATTCAGATCTTTGGGGATGCTAAAGGAATTATTGGCTGGGTCAAGGGTAGCAATGATTTTAACCCTCACATACTTAAAAACTATATGGCACGTATTGATGCTCTGGTAAGGACTTTTCAAAGTGCTAGGTTTGACCATATTTAGAGAGAACAAAACTCGTGAGCAAACTTACTATAAAAAAGGAGCATTAATAGAGGGACACGTAAGTTTTAATTTTCATCTTTTGACAATGGTGTAATGATCAATGGAGGTACCATTAGTTATTCATAAAAGAGTGGAGGGTCAAATTGATCAACTAGGATACATAAAATTGAAGAGGTTAAGGTGGCAACAAACAAAAGAA
Organism: Pinus albicaulis; assembly: GCA_034641835.2. Lineage (NCBI taxonomy): Eukaryota > Viridiplantae > Streptophyta > Pinopsida > Pinales > Pinaceae > Pinus > Pinus albicaulis. The sequence goes on along the minus strand of CM076573.1, from coordinate 341,517,072 downwards.
GTGAAAAATCGAAATACTTTATTACATTTTGTTTTAAAATAATATTGGCATAAATTCAAGAAAGTGATGTTAGGATAGTATAGAAAAAAGAACCGTCATATAATAGGAAACAATAACAAAAATGTAAGATGAGAAAGAAACCAAGAGTAACTTTTTTTTCTACTAAAAATAAGAAAACTTACCACTGAAAGAATATATATATATATATATTAACGAAAGTTTTATTTAAAAAAGCATAAGAGTAGCGTGAATTTCTTTTGTGGTGTTTTTTTTAAATCGCATATTAAATACGAACTTAAAAAAAAAACACCACAAAAGAAATTCACTCTACCCTTGTGCTTTTTAGAATAAAAACTTCACATTAACAACTTCAAACTTGGCTTGTGGCCATTGGGTCTGCAGCCTTGTTCCTGATTGTTGATTGACTTCTTGTGCTTTTTAGAATAAAACCTTCACATTAACAACTTCAAACTTGGCTTGTGGCGGTTCAGGCTACGACCTTGTTCCTTGTCGGTCGCTTGAATTCTTGTTCCTTGACTGTCATTTGACTTCCAAAAGAAAGCACGCTCTTCACTACTAGATTGTTGTTCACGATGACGTTGCTGCAGAACGACGAGAGACCAAATACAAATTAATACCAAAAAAAATATTTTTATTTCTAAATCGTTTCACAAACACAATTATTACTCTTTTGGACAATATAACAATGACCCAACTAATCATGGGTATATAATACTATAACTTATTAAATATAGAGTTTTATACTCTTTCACTGACTTAACTTAATTTTGGCTATCTTATTGCTGCAAACTCACATTAAATTAGACTTTTTAAATATAAACTAAGTCAAACTAACCCACATTGACACTCCATGCATTGCTTCCATAAATATTTTACTATTTCCAACACTTGAATATGTCCATTCTACACATGTGGTTAAATTGGGATTTAAACCTCTAACTTCTTCTTCAGACATAGCATAAGCCCCATGCTCTCATCTATTTTATTATTAAAATTATTAAATATTATTTCTTATTATGAATCAATGTTGAAATATTAAAGTCACTTGCGTGCCCTTAGCAGGTAGAAACAAAGTACAAAGGGGCAGAGAGCTTGCGTGCATTGCACTGTGCATTCAAGAGAAATGGAGAAAACCATAAGGATGGAATTAAATTTTTGATGGGCCACAGCCGAGTTTGCAGAGAAGAATTTAAGTTTGTATTGGCGTAGCCGAATTTGCAGAGAAATGAAGGCTTTTGTGGTTCAAACCACGCAAGAACAGAGCTTTAATGAAAACATTCTTTTCGGGCTTTTAAGCCCTCAACAACCATAATTGAAGAAGTTTTGTTTAAACAACGAAGTCTTTTAAGTTTTGAATGAGACACTGGATAGTGGTCCGCACCACTTCACTACCGATCATAATCGCAAGTTTTGAGTAAGTGTCTTGTTGACATGAAGTGTTTCGATGCGATGCGATGCGATCACAATCGCAATCGCAAATCGCAAAAGGAATGTTGTAATATTTCTGCCATATGTTGTGTTCCAATGAAAGTTCGCGATGCGATTGTCGCAATCGCACAATCGCAATCGCAACATCCGAACCCATTTGTTTTCCGTCGATGCAATAGCCGATGTCGCTAATCGCACATCGCAATCGCAAAGGTCAGTCCATTGATGTTTTCTACCGAAATTTCATTGCGATGCGATTTGTTGATGCAATGTGGTCCCACCAAAATCGCTCATCGCTGATCGCAACATCGCTGATCGCAAATCGCAAATCGCAACCAATTGCGAAGTGGGCTCCACTCGTACATCTCGCCAAAGAAGATTTAGGTTAAAGTTTTATGTTCCACAATGTATTTTCTTTGTAATTTTGTTTTTATGTTTTATTTCCGCCACGCCATATAAAAAGTGAAAGGCCCGTAGTATTGAGTGAGAGAGAGATTGTTGTATTGTTGTGTTGTATCGTTGTGTAAGCTAGCAGGCTGAGAAAACTCAGTGAACCATAACAGAGCACTGTCTGTGCGTTTTGAGACAGAGAAAATTTTTGAGAGCGCTGCGTCTGTAGCAGTCAAGTTTGTTTGTAATTCCACTCCCGTGGAAAAAAGTTGTAATAGTTCTTTTTTTATTCTGTTAATGAAATAAAATATTTTATTCTGCAATCTCTGTCCATTTATTCTCTATGTTAAGAAAGAGAGTATTATTCTCTATTGTTCTGGAATTATCAAAAATTCCAACAATCAAAGCATCAAACTATTCACTTAGAGAATTCTGTTATCAAAACAAAAATTTAATAACATAGATGATTCACATTTAACAACGATTGCAATAAATCGAAGCGGTCGAAGAAGATATTCTGCAGCATCTACAATTAGTGGATTTATGCAATTTATAAATCTACAATTAGTGGATTTATGCTATTTATAAATATCATCATTGCTGTGGTTTAATGGTTACATGTCAAATGATCGAAACTGGTTCCACTCCATGCATGAATATATAACATAACTGAATATCAATAGTAGAACCAAAATGGGTGCTTACAATGGCACTTCTCCATCATATTTTCAACCAAATTCCGAATGAAATTAGTAAGGCAGTTTATTATCATCATTGCTAAGGTAACGTGCGTACATAAAAGGGATGAATAGAAAACTAAGTTAGTTCATCATAAAAATATAACATTTGAATTCTGTTGAACATTAAAACTGGTATTATTTGAATTCATTATCCTTTTTGAAAGATGTAACTATGAAATCTAAGAAAGATAACCTCCGTTATTAAGCTGGATGTATGAGATATCCTTTAAAATCCTTTTTCAATATTCAATTGGATGACCAAAGTCTATCAGCTACCTTGTTTTCCAACCTTCCAATGCGTTTCATTCGTTCATAGCGCTATATAAAAGTTGGTGGAGCATAGAACAATTGCCATTAAATTATTTTTTTAGGTCACTAAACAATGTTTCCTTCAATATAATTTTCTAGATATTTTTACGTAAGTTTGCCAAAAGCAATGTGGAATTGTTTAAAGAGTATTTGTTGTAACTCCAATCTCAATGCAGTTCCCTATGTCCGACAATTTGCTTTCTATTATATATTAAAAATGGTTTGATTTAAATCCATCCAATTTTCTTTTTACTTTTTTAAGATGATGTATTTATGATAGACCAATATTAGCCCCTATATATTAAGCCAGTCATTAATTCTATTGAGTATTAAATAACGTTTTATTTAAATTCATTATATTTGTTTTAATTATGAAAGTAAATATTAAGTTATTTGTTTATTGATTTTACATCTTATTTATTGGATATTACTTTATTTTGATGCAGTGAATCAGAGATAAAAACAATAAACTGATAATTGACTTATAAAAGAGTGCTTGATATTTATCTTTATAATATGTAAGATAAACTTATTCAACTATATTGATAAAATTGATACAAAATTGTATTGATAAAATTGATGCAACTGTTGTGATAACGATGATATATAGATGTTGCTCAGTTTCAATTAAATTTCCAATCCCAAACCTGCTCCAAGGTTAGATAGCCTGTCTGCTACCTTGTTTTCCAACTTTCCATTGTGTTTCATTTATTCATAGATATTTAAAAGAACTAGCCATCCTCACAGGCTACTTCTTAAGGGTCTTAACAAATTCAAACTTTAAAACTACAATGAGAATGCCATCCACACAGACTAGTTCTTAAGGATTTTTAAGAATTCAAAATTTCAAACTACAATGAGGACTGGAGCATTGTTCCCAAGTATCGAAATTTTCAAAATAACGGTAGCATTCTGAGAATAAATAAAATTGCTGCAAAACATGAAAGCAATAGTCTAAAAACTAACAGAATAATTCAGAAATTTCTGTAAGATTATGAAAAATTTTGGCAAAGATTTTTGAAAATCTGGGTTATAGTAGTTAAATCTCAGTATTTTAGGTGTCCTAAAGGTTTGATGGTGCTGAATCTATTACCACTATCAAAAATGCAATTCAAACACTCCAACTACTTGATTTTTTGAATTTACTTTTACAGGATTAAAATCCTGCAATCCTAGCTATTCTGTTGAGTCAGTAGACAACTCCAAAATATGAAATCTCCCCACAGTAAAATAGAAAGTTTACTTGCCCTTCATCCCTATCACCATCTAAGAGATGGGAACCATCAATGATTGGTGAACCAGCAAATCCATTTGCAACTCCTTTGGAGATATTGCCCGAATGGTATCTTTTCCCTGTATTCCAAATACTTCGTACAGTACCTAACAAATTATTAGGTGTCCTTTTAATGGCCTCAGTACCCGCGGGATCACTGACGGTGCCTTTTCTAGAGAATGTGAATCAATTTCAGAATCCATTTCGTCGTCCAGTAGCTACAACAGTATCCTTGATCGGTACTGCAGTAGCTCTTTGGTTAGGTATTGGGGCAGCATTGCCTATTGATGAATCTTTAACTTTAGGTCTTTTCCAATCCAATTTGATCACTAGCAGGGATGGAATTTGAGGGAAAAACATGGGGTCATTTGTCTGTCAAATACAGCAAAAAAATTTGCAAAACAGTCAACATTCTTTGTGAAAATCATCGAAACTTATAATGAAATTATATAAACCATCAAATTTGACTAGTGTTTCAGATTTGAAATTCCTATCTTAAATGGAAGAGGATCCAAATAGATTTATACTATGAGATTATTCATACATTCCCACAATGTCATCACTACAAATACAGAATTTATCAGTAACTTCCAGTCCAACAATATTATCACTACAAATACTGAATTAACGTGTAATATATATATATATATATATATATATATATATATATATATATATATATAAAGCAAATGTACAGGCCCTGGGAAACTAGTATAAATATGTTTATAACTACACGGCAGGGGATGACTCGGGACAGGGCTAGGTTTTCTTCTTGGTGGGATAGGAGGCCGATGCATTGATGGCGCAGACGCCATTTTCAATAGATGTGTTTCTCTGTATGTAAATGTATCCATCCATTCCCCAATCTGTATCCCATGAATTCTTGACGATCCAGTAGTCCACATTATTTTCAGATGAATAGCCGACGATAAGTACTGCGTGGTTAGAGTCGTTTGGATCGTTGGAGCAATTGCCGTTGTATATGCCCTGCACAAATGTCGGTGTCGGATGTTATTAGGGTTTATGTTGATGTCGGGCACCGTTTAGATTTAATATTATTAGAGTTTATGTTGATGTTTGGCACTGTTTAATTTGTTTTTATTTTATTTTTTGTATTTAAAAATAAATTAGGATAACTCATTTATGACATTGTTAAAATTTAGTCGTTTAAATAAATAAATAAGTAGATAAAAGAATTTTCGAATTAATCATATTATTAAGATTAGGTCTATATTTCTTACTAGCTAATGTAGTTAATTTTCAAGACTTAATTCTAATAATATAATTAATCAGAAAATTCTTTTATCTACATTATAAATCAGAAAAGTGTTCGATATAACATAAATAAAAAAGTATTATAATAATTGAGAATGAATGTCGTACTTCTTTGTATAACTGAAAGTCCAAGGCAGCATCTATTGCAACGCTGACGGGTTGTTGGGCGACTGCACAGAGGAGTGCGGAGTCTGAGTTTGTCACGTTGGTGTATCCATCTATGGTAACACTTTTGTATCCCACCTGTTTAAATGATAAATTAAAAAACAAGTCATCTTAATTAACATTTTTCCATAAGAAATTAGAGGAATCATAGGTTTTTAAAAGCATTTAAGCTTAGTTTTATTATTATATTAATAAATGTGATTGATATACATTAACAAAATATTTTTCATATTTTTATAAATAAAACCAATCAATATAATTTCATATATAAATTAATATTAATATTAATATTATTTATTTAAAAAAAATTAATATTAAAATTAATATCTAATAATATTAATATTAAATTTAATATTTATTATTAACAACAACAATAAATAATAATATTAATTATTATAATGTTATATGATGCCCGGGCTACCTACTTTACCCACACTTTTTATCTCAATGCATATATAAACAATGCGCTTCAATATTCATGCCCGATAAATTTAAATCTGGGCACTCTCAAACTCATGGTTGCAGAAGCTTATTTCCCTTTTCATCCTTGAATGAAATCTTATTACGAACCCACTATATCAAAATCGAATAATATTCGATTTTGCATTTGTTCAACGTTGGGTCGAAACTCCCATTCAATAAAGAACCACAGCCTTGTAGTTCACATTTAACAACTTCACTCTCGTCCAAGGTACATACCCACGGCTCTCATAATGTATACATCAACATGCTCTATGACTCTACTCACTTTTGATGAAGTAGGAATATCGGCTTGCTTTTATAACCCTCTCCGACCTTTTGGAATTAACACTATGCACAATTATTAAGCCAAAGCTTAACCTCGGCTTTCTTTTTTACTTATGAGATTGCAAATCACGTTTTCCTTTTATATTCCAAACCAACAATAATACGTGGCTTATTAATATCTAGACGTCCAATAACCGAAGGCCCTAGCAATCCACTGCATAAATTAGGGTTACCCTCGACATTCTATAACCAAAATGCGTCCATATATCCCGCTCTCCAACGAAAGGGTTGAAATATTATGGGAGACCCTTAGCGCTAAGATTTAACCCAAGAATTAACATTCATGAGAGTCACGACCCACAACAATGTCACTATGTACCTTGATTATCTGTCGAACCGATCCGAGGGTCCACGATTTGTCGCTCGCCCAACCTCGATCGAATGGCTATAAGTGCATATCGCATTTTTCTTTCTCCCAACCTTTAAAGCTTCAAAATTGCGTGAAATCAATGGTATTAAATTACCACCAGCCTGTGACGTGTCGACTGTTCAGCGCTATCGCGTTTTATTCCAACAACCCGCTTACCACTCTTTCAATCGTGCGATACCACCTTCCACCTTGAAAACGGTTTATGCTGTTCACACAGGTCCGCCTTCACTCACGGTTCCATTTCTTCAGATTGTTCACAGTTCCGCCTTGTCTCGTTCACCAATTTCGTCCTTATTTCAGGTCTTGCTATGGGTATCAAATCACTGTTCCTTGGCTCCATCGATGGTAATTCAGATTCACACTTGAACGCCCCTCATACAGAATTGCTATCAATCTTCACACCGGATTTCATCCTCCATTGACTACTGCATCGTGCCTTTGGCAAAGTTGATATCTATCACACGAATCGAACTCAACAATCTCTTGTACAAGGTCCTATCAAATCTAGAACGGATCTCGGAACTAACTAGAACCCCTTCATACAGTATCAGTGTTGGACTAGTTCATTCAGGAAATTATATAAAGCATGCAACTCAATGAGGGTTAAGGGACAAATTTGGTTCTCCACACAAGGAGAAACAACCCAATTTCTTAACAGTTTAATTACTCAGAAAAAGGGAGTCGAACCCTCCTTGCCTACAGCTACCACACAATTCGATCCATCCAACTTATCATATATATAACCTGAGTCATGTAATTGGGCACTCTACAGGAATCGATCCTTCCAGTGATTGATTCCTCCTAATTACGATACAATTTGAAGTACACACAGCATCATCCCAGAAACCTACTCAACATTCTATCACACAGAATTTAATCAATTAACACACGTACATCTGGGAACAAATTCCTTCATAATATCCAACATGAAATTACTTACAAAACTCTGCTTCAGCCAGATTTTCAGTTACAGTGGCCCTCTACAACCTTCTGTCTCTGAACCGATCTCTAGCTCTATGCTACCTCCATTCTACTGTACATGTGTTTACATTTATACAACCACAAATGAATTGATTCGACTTCTTTACAGCTTGACAGAACCTCTTGAAATTCTCTAGTTCCTAATTTTAGACTTCAAACTGAAACTACTGAAACTGATCCTAAATCTACTCATACCCCTGGTTGTCTCTTCATATTCCTATCTTAACCAATTTTCTCATGTTCTCAAATGACTTGAGAACAATTACAATTCCCTACCATGTTTATTCAAAATACTAATATTTACATGAAAATTTTAAGAACATGGGACCCCCTATGTCTACGGAGATACAAAGTTTTTAATTGTGCCTAATGCCCCTGCATCAGACTCCCAAGATTCAATTTGTTCATGATCTCCTAATCATGTTTCTTTAATCCTTGCCTCCTGGATCCCATACTTTTTTTTTTTGCTGTCCAACAGCTCCATCATCTTTCCACTAATTTTCTCCCGGTCTCCATACCTTGTTCTGCAAACTACCTCTGGCTATAATTTCACAATCTGCCTTTGTCTTTCCTTTGCTGAAACTCCCCTGCTTTCTTGCTGCTGTCTACTGCACCAGTCTTCTGATGTTTTCAATTTCCTTGTCCAGCCTATCTTCTGGCTGGAAATTCCTCTGCCCACTGCTGCTTCCAAATTCTGTAGCTGCCAATACCGTGGCTGTAATTATTTTTATTTATGTAGATGCCATCCTCAATGTTGCATCCTCCCAAACTTCCTGTCCCTCTGCAACATTTTTATTTTGCTCCTCATCTGCAATTCTACTGTTAGAAAATAAATCAGCAGTAACATACTCAATTATTTTCCCTTGCATACTAGTAAGCATACTTAAATTCTGCAAACTCGTGTCTACTTCCCTTTCCTCCACAACTTCAGGCATCTTTTCTTCAGTGTCTAAAATTCCTTCCCTTTGCATAATTTCTCCCAGCAGACAATTCAGCCATCTTTCTTGTACACTCATATCATCCATATGCTAAAATCTGGCTTCAACATCTTCATCTTCTGTCAGCATGGAATGCTGATTCTTCCTCACTTTAGCAGCTTTTAAAATCTGCCCTCCAGTCTGTTTTTGACCCATTAGACTAGCCAATTCTTCTCTATCATCAGCAGTGAAAAATTCCTGCATATGAGACATGGCTATCTCATCTTTCTTCAGCAATAGTTTTTCTTCTCCCAAGACAATTCCAAAGGATTAATTGTCTTCTGCATCACCTGTACGCATAAACAAACTGTCACTGTTAAAACGGGTCAGACCCAATGGTCTCAATTGATGACCTAGTCACCAATTCTTCTCTCAGAAATTCTAAAGCTGGTTCAAGACTTAGAAATTCTTCATCATCCTTCTCTTCAGCTGTTAGAGTCATCTCCACTGCTCCAATCACCATGTCCAAATGATGATCCTTCACTATGTTTTCAGCCAACACAGTTTTTTTTCTTATTCACCTCTCTGACTTGTTCCTCCTCTTTATCTGCATTATTAACACATGAATCATCAGAAGTAAAATTCCAAGGTCTCAATACCTTCTTCTTCTCTGACAACATATTAGTATGTTGTTCAGAATTCCCCTCTAAATCCTCTGTCAACATCTCAGTATGTTGATTTGCATTCCTCATGAGACTGTCAGCTAGTCTCCTCTTCTTCCCAACATCTGTTTCATGAATGCTCTTCTGCTGTGATTCATCAAAATGAACTCTTTCATTTTTCTGAATCATTTTCTTCTTATCCTCAGTTTTCTGATTGTCATTCATGCCAATTTTTCTGCCTTGCTTCCCCAACAACTTATCTTGTGCATAGGTCCTCTGCTTCTCCAATTCTCTTCGTTGAAAATCTAACCTCCTATACAATTCAACTACTTTAATGGGAGTAGATTTTGGGAACCTTACTCAACCCTTTATGCCTCTGCTTCTTCTTGACCAATCATCTGCTGGTCCTTCTCTCTCAGCCTTAGCATTCTACTGAATATCTTCATTTGACTCTCCTTTCTTCATCTCTTCCTGAGATCTCACTATCTCAGCATTGATCTGAACAGGTTTTAGATTCAATGTCTCCTCCTCAGCAAACCTTAAATCTTGTTCATCTTCCTGTGGTGTACCTACAAAAATACACAAATTTTAGTTTTCAAATCACAAGACTTTTCAGTCTTGGCTGCTTCCACAAGCACTTCTTCTTGAATAGGTCTGCACATGGAATCTTCAATTTCCATCTTTGAATCAAGAACCTTGAGTTCTTCCTCCTCTGTGGAGTCTGTCATCACTTCACATTTGTCAGACTCAAAAACACAAGCCTTTACATCATCTGGACTTGTCTAATAATTCAAGAAATCCCCAATGACTTCCTCTTTGGCAAGACAAGCTTCTTGCTGCCTCAAGTCTTCATCATGTCTCACAAGATCTCTTGTAGATCTCCACTCTTCATCTTTGCTCTGTTCTGCTTCACAAGTAGAAATTTCTTCTTTCAACTCAGCTGCTCTAAGTTCTTCTCTCAATAAGGCAATCTTCTTTTGCCTCAACCTCAACTATAATGGTTTCCATTTCACACTCTTCCTCATGAGCCAACCATCTCTCTGTTTTTCCTCTATCATCCTCTCTAGTTTATAAAACTGTTCTGTAATCTCAACTATCTCTTTCTGCCATTCTTCATCAGTGGAGTTCTTCCACATGCCATTTTCCTTGGCATCTTCTTTCTTTCTTCTGCTGTGGCCTCTCTCAGAACCTTTGCAATCTCTGCTGTGGCTGTCAGTAGCCATTTTCTCCTGCATGAGTTCTTCACTCACAAGCTGCACTAAGCCTCTGCAACAACAAGCTCTCTTGCTGCAACTCACCTCACCATTCTCTTCCTCCAGATCCAGCTTTTGGCAAGTACTGGTCCCCTGTCTGCTGGAACCTTCTAAGCACTCTCATCTGCTCTCTCTAGGCTTCACTCTGTAACTTTTCTCAAGAACACACTAGTTCTTCTTTCATCCAACCTCTGTTGGGAATTCTTCCAGGTTCTGCCACACTTTTCCTTCACTCAGAGTCCCTTGCCGAACTCTTATATCACTGCTCTCAACGCTGTGATCTGCTTCTGTTGAGATGTCTTCAATTGTCTGCACTTTGAATTCTGCAAACAATCCTTCAACCAGAGTTAAACAATGCTCACCTTCTCTTGAGAACACTGCAATTGTCCTCTTTATCCAGCCTCTAGCTGAATATCAGGCTCACTGCCTTCACTATCAAAATCTATCTACACTTTTAGAAACCACAATTCTGCAAACATAAAATACACATCAGATTTAAAATTATTCTCCTGCAAGATTTCTACATGATCTTGTCTTCCACTCACTCTACAAATCCTGTTCACTGCAAATACATATGCCGCATATCAGATTTCAGAATCTGATCCTCTTTCTTCTGTCACATGTACTGTATGCACATCACCATCACATCTCTATATCCCTGTAGGCTGCAATCTCCATCAGTATTCAAAAGTCTGATTTCCTTTCATACATGCATTCAACAAAACTTGAACTTTTAAAAAGAGCTACTCCAAGTGCTCTGATACCACAATGATGCCCGGGCTACCTACTTTACCCACACTTTTTATCTCAATACATATATAAAAAAATGCGCTTCAATATTCATGCTCGATAAATTTAAATCTAGACACTCTCAAACTAATGGTTGCGGAAGCTTATTTCCCTTTTCATCCTTGAATGAAATCTTATTACAAACCCACTATATCAAAATCGAATAATATTCGATTTTGCATTTGTTCAATGTTGGGTCGAAACTCCCATTCAATAAAGAACCACAACCTTGTAGTTCACATTTAACAACTTCACTCTCGTCCAAGGTACATACCCATGGCTGTCATAATGTATACATCAACATGCTCTATGACTCTACTCACTTTTGATGAAGTAGGAATATCGGCTTGCTTTTATAACCCTCGTCGACCTTTTGGAATTAACACTCTGCACAATTATTAAGCCAAAGCTTAACCTCAACTTTAACACTTATGAGATTGAAAATCACATTTGCCTTTTATATTCCAAACCAACAATAATACATGGCTTATTAATATCTAAACGTCCAATAACCCAAGGCCCTGGCAATCGACTGCATATCTTAGGCTTACCCCCGACATTTTATAACCAAAATGCGTCCATATATCGCGCTCTCCAACCAAAGGGTCAAAATATTATGGGAGACCCTTAGCGCTAAGATTTAACCCAGGAATTAACATTCATGAGAGTCGGGACCCACAAAAACGTCGCTGTGTACCTTGATTATCTGTCGAACTGATCCAAGGTTCCACGATTTGTCGCTCGCCCAACCTCGATCGAATGGCTATAAGCGCATATCGCATTTTTCTTTCTTCCGACCTTTAAAGCTTCAAAATTTCGCGAAATCAGTGGTATTAAATTACCGCCACCCTGTGACGTGTCGGCTATTCAACGCTATCACGTTTTTTTCCAACAACTCGCTTACCACTCTTTCAATCGCGTGATACCACCTTCCACCTTAAAAATGGTTTATGATGTTCACACAGGTCCGCCTTCACTCACGGTTCCATTTCTTCAGATTGTGCACAGTTCCGCCTTGTCTCGTTCACCAATTTCGTCCTTATTTCAGGTCTTGTTACGGGTATCAAATCACTGTTCCTTGGCTCCATCGATGGTAATTCAGATTCACACTTGAACGCCCCTCATACAGAATTGCGATCAATCTTCACACCGGATTTCATCCTCCATTAACTACTACATCGTGCCTTTGGCAAAGCCGATATTTGTCACATGAATCAAACTCAACCATCTCTTGTACAGAGTCCTATCAAATCTAGAACGGATCTCGAAACTAACCAGAACCCCTTCATACAGTTTCAGTGTGCGACTAGTTCATTCAGGAAATTATATAAAGCATGCAACTCAATGAGGGTTAAGGGACAAATTTGGTTCTCCACACAAGGAGAAAAAACTCAATTTCTTAACAGTTTAATTACTCAGAAAAAGGGAGTCAAACCCTCCTTGCCTACATCTACCACACAATTTGATCCATCTGACTTATCATATATATAACCTGAGTCATGTAATTGGGCGCTCTATAGGAATCGATCCTTCCAGTGATCGATTCCTCCTAATTACAATACAATTTGAAGTACACACAACATCATCCCAGAAACCTACTCAACATTGTATCACACAGAATTTAATCAATTAAAGCACGTACATCTGGGAACAAATTCCTTCATAATATCAACATGAAATTACTTACAAAACTATGCTTCGGCCAGATTTTCAGTGACAGTGGCCCTCTACAACCTTCTCTCTTTGAACTGATCTCTAGCTCTATGTTGCCTCCATTCTACTCTACAAGTGTTTACATTTATACAACCACAAATGAATCGATTCAACTTCTTTACAGCGTGACAGAACCTCTTGAAATTCTCTAGTTCCTAATTTTAGACTTCATGTTGAGATTGCAACAAGATGATGAGCTTAGTGAAAAGAGTCACCTTCACTAAGTGGGCCCGCAGGCTATTTTTTGGCGCAAGTCTATTTTTAGACATGTCGATCATATTCTATGAGTTGTGGGATGCTATTTGTAGATGGTTGTTTAAGTTGGAAAAATATATGGACTTCTATTTTTAGACATATTGGGCAGAATCTATTTTTAGATTGCCAGTCTAAAAATAGATATGTCGAATATTATTAGCTCTTAATAATATTTGGACTATAAATATTATCTTATTCTCTTGGAGCACTTCAGTTAAGTGCACAGATGTGGCACAGGAGCTGACAGAAGGAATTACGCTATTCCTGAGGGTTAAGTGGAGCTATTGCATGGATACTTCAGTTAGAACTCATGTGACAGAGTTTGGTGGAATTATTGAGGTAGTTGATGGAGTTGTGTTCAGTTTAACTGAGTTAAACATAGTTGAGCTAGTTGTATCTAGTCTAACTGATTGATACACTAGTGAGAGTGGTGTGAATTAATTATTAATTAATTCACTAATTATTAAATCATTAATCAACTGAAGAATACATTAGTTAACTACAGTGCATGGACAGTTTCAGTGGAGATCAGTGGAGAGGCAGGTGAAAGAGCAGGTTGACTATAGTGTTACATGATTTGCAACACACAGTGGTTGGAGATGCCAATGAGGATTGCATGAGCAAGGATGGACCAATTTGAGTTCATTCAGAGCCATTCTTCAGCAATGATTGCGCAGTAGAGGCAAGCTAGCAGGTGACAGAGATCGGTGCATGGGATTTACTAGATCGGACCTGATTAGTGTGTAGCAATTGGAGATTGTACTGAGAGCTTGTGAGGAGCTTTGTATGATGATTGTTACATGATATATATGACATATAATATACAGATAGTTGGGGGTTTTCAGCTTTAAGCTTTCCCATAAATTACTGTGTTCATATGTGTGAATTTTTATGGTTTTAATGTGTGCATGCAATTGATTTAATTTCCGCAAGTAATGATCAATGGTAGAAGAGATTATGTATTGTGCATGAAGTTAAATAGTGTGTGATCAGGAGAATATCGGATGTATAATGCATTATTTATATGATTTCTACATGGTATCAGAGCGATATTGATCATTGGACGAATTGCGAAGCATTGAAGCGGTTGAGTTTTGTGCTGCTGGAATTCGAATTTGCAGCAATGTTTTCTTGATGTTGAAGTTGAGATGTCTTTCAACGGATTGCGATTGGAGTATGCCCTTGAGGTCATCTCTAATTATATTGCATGGAAGGATAGAATGGAGGCGGTGCTGGAGGACAATGGGTTGAAGGAGTTCATAGATGCAGAAATTCCAAAACCTGCTTCTAGCGATCCTGTCGGACTTGACACATGGAAAAAGAAGACAACAAAATGTCGAATGATTCTGTTGGAAGGTGTGAAGGATCACATAGTGTCCAGACTTCATGGTAAATCTTCTCCATTCTTGATGTGGAAAGCTTTGACATAGTTTCTCCAAAGCAAGAGCGACAGGAGGAAGTTGGCGCTCAAGGATAAACTCAGGAAGATAAAAATGGAGAAAGGTGATGCTCTTCGTGCCTCACGATTTTCCAATGCGAGGATGAGACGACCGAGAAGTGTGGGGGTGACTGTCGAAGAAGAGGATATGGTGGACCTGGCTCTCCTTGGTCTTCCGAAAAGTTGGCATGCATATCAAGATAGTGTCAATGGTCGGGAGAAGTTGCTGGGATGGGAGCGACTTTGGGCGGATCTCATGCAAGAGGAGATAAGGAGGACTACCAGGGACGGATCTTCATCAAAGGTATCTGATGAAGAAAATTGCGCTTTGGCTGCCAAATAAAAGAAGGGGAAGAGCAAGAAGGCTTCTCAATCCGTTGCAAGCGAGAAAGCGGAACATGTCGAGTGAAGTGCCCTCGCATACCAACACGGACATTACGCCACTGGAAACGTACGAGAAGAAAAGAAAAATAAGTAGGGCACGATGGAATCTGTGATGCAGAAGACGCCAACCTAACGATTTATTGTATTTTTCACTGATCGCATGCTTGGTCTCAAGTATGATGGGTTCAGTGTGGTTTCTTGACAGTGGTGCGTCTTTCCATATGACCAGAGACAAAGATTTGTTTACTGATCTGGATGAGAAGGATCTTGTAGTGCACATCGAGATGGGCGATGATGGTAGATACAATGCGACTAGTATTGGGACCATTTCCTTTGAGAGGGAGTCTGGCAAACTTTTCATCTTAAAGGATGTCATGCATGTTCTAGGATTGAAGAAGAATCTTATCTCTGTGGCGATGTTGGAAGACAAGGGATATGATGTTGTCTTTAGAGAGGGAAAGGCTTTCTTGCGCAGTAAGGCAACTGGTGAAACCCGGAGGATAGGGGTTCGAGTTAAGAACCTTTATCGCAGGTGGATGGCTATGCAGCAACGGCAAGCAAGGTTGAAGGAGTGGTGAGCTGGGATGAGGGCGAACTATGGCACAGGAGATTGGGCCATCTTCACCATGGTGCTTTGAAAATTTTGCAGCAAATTTCTACCAGGCTTCCCAAGGGTACACTTGCGTAGTCAGATCAATGCAAGGGATGTACTTTGGGAAAATTTGTGAAATCCACCTTTCATGAGAAGGATAGTCGCGCCACGACGATCCTTGAGAGAATTCACACAAACGTGTGTGGACCTTTCTCAGTAGCTTCGACAGCAAAGCACATGTATTATGTGATATTTGTTTATGAATTTTCTCAGAAGTGTTGGATCTTATTCATGCAGAAGAAGAGCAAGACATTCTCTAAGTTCTGTGAGTTTAAGGCACTGGTGGAGAAAGAGTCAGGGAAGCAGGTGAAGGCTCTTAGGAGCGACAATGGTGGTGAATTCATCTCTGGCGAATTCAAAGAATTTTGCAGAGCAGAAGGAATTCGAAGAGAGCTCATAGCGCCTCATAACCCACAGTAGAATGGGGTCACGGAGCGAAAGAACAGAACCATGGAAAATTTTAGGGGCTAATATTCGCAGGTGGGCTAATTTTCCATGATTTTTCCAAAAAATATATTCGCCAATTTCCATTTTTTAGAAAAATGATTTGCCCAAATTTTACAATATAAAATTATTTTACCCTAAAAATAGCCAATATTATATAGAGAGTATATATATCATTATAAATTTGAATGATTTTACAAATACATCAATAATTTTTTAATAGTTTGCATATTAGGGATTAGTGCGATTCGCCAATGTTTTAAACTTCAAGATAATTTTCCATCCTTAAAATTTTCCCTGACTAATGATCATGGGTGCTGCATGGGCGATGTTGCATGATCAGGGCCTTCCCATACACTTATGGGCTGAGGCATGCAATACTGCGGTTTATGTACAAAACCATTGTCCTCACAGAGTACTTAGCATGAGTACACCCGAAGAGGCGTTTTCTGGAAAGAAGCCTGATATTTCTCATTTGAATATTTTTGGCTCACCTGTTTACATCCATGTGACGAAGGATGCCAGGAAGAAGTTGGAGCCAACCGAAAAGGTTGGGATATTTGTGGGGTACACTGATACACCCCACAACTATTGTGTGTATTTTCCAGACAGCTAGAAGACTGTTGTGTGATGGGATATCAAATTTCATGAGGAGAAAGCCATGAAGTGTTCGCTTGAGAGGGAGCCACACTTGCATGCAAATGAGGAGCTATTAGTTCCTAAGGATGAGCCTCAGGACTCGGGATGTGGATCGGCCACGAGAGGAGGTTCTCATGGAGTGGAAGAAACTTCCTCATGCGAGCGCCAACCACTTAAGAGGGCGGAAGCGCCTTCTGAAGGCGAAGCGGCGAATCTTGATGCGAGAGAAGATTGTAGGAGCACCTAGAGCCAGAGGCGCAGGCAGAGCAAATCCTAGGAATGATATGCGGATACATATTATTATTTATACAGAGGGTCGTGAGTATCCTCTTTCGAGGAAGCTGTGGAGGACCCTACATGGGTAGATGCCATGGTGGAAGAGTATGATTCGATTGTCAGAAACAGTGCATGGGAGATTGTCCCAAGGCCAGAAGGGAAATCAATGGTAGGTTCGATATGGATCTACAAAGTGAAGCAAGCAGCTGACGGGAGCGTCGAGAAGTACAAGGCAAGATTTG
Source organism: Pinus albicaulis (assembly GCA_034641835.2). NCBI lineage: Eukaryota > Viridiplantae > Streptophyta > Pinopsida > Pinales > Pinaceae > Pinus > Pinus albicaulis. The sequence goes on along the minus strand of CM076573.1, from coordinate 341,499,649 downwards.
TTGCTCGGGGCTTCTCACAGATTGAGGGGATCGACTATGAGGAAACCTTTGCACCTGTCGCAAGGTATTCTTCCATACGAACGATTCTTGCTCTCTTAGCGCAGATGGGGTGGCACATTCATCAGATGGATGTGAAGACTGCATTCCTCAATGGAGTCATTGAGGAGGAGGTGTACATAGAGCAGCCCGAAGGTTTTGAGATCTTCGGTAGCGAGTCGCATGTGTGCAGGCTCAAAAGAGCGCGGTATGGGTTGAAACAAGCACCTTATGCTTGGTACACACAGATAGACAGTTATTTCACCGAACTTGGATTCTCCAAGAGTGAGGTGGATCCGAACCTATACCAGATTGTGGTGGAGGGTAAGTTGTTGATCATTGTACTTTATGTAGATGATTTGATTCTGAAAGGTGATGAACTTTTGATACACTCATGCAAGGCTGATATTGCAAAGGAGTTTGAGATGAAGGACTTGGGCCTCCTTCACTATTTCCTGGGATTGGAAATTTGGCAGCGCAGTGATGGATTGTTTGTGTCTCAAGGCAAGTATGCCCGAGAGATACTGGAGAAGTTCAACATGCATGGCTGCAAGCCTATCGACACTCCTCTTCCTGGTGGATGGAGGAAAGAGGATGCTACATTGGAAAAGGTAGTGGATGCCACTATTTACTGACAGTTGGTGGGGTCACTTATGTATTTAGTCAATACACGACCTGACATATGCTATGTTGTTAACCAGCTTTCACAAGCTATGGTTAAGCCTACCAAGCTCTTTTGGAAGGTGGGGAAGCATGTATTGAGATATCTCAAAGGCACATCAGGATATGGATCATGGTATAGACAGGAGGATGAGTTGAGGTAGCATGGCTTCATGGACCGGTACTATCATATCAAAGATTGTGTGCAACAGAAGATCATGTTACTTTCTTACATTCCTACGGAGGATCAGGATGCTGATATCTTGACGAAGGCGCTCACCAGGAGCAAATTAGAATACCACAGAGGTAGGATCGGGGTGGCAGATAATCCCTATATTGTTGAGAGGGAGTGTTGAGATTGCAACAAGATGATGAGCTTAGTGAAAAGATCCGCCTTCACCAAGTGGGCCCGCAGGCCATTTTTTGGTGCAAGTCTATTTTTAGACATGTCGATCATATTCTATGAGTTGTAGGATGCTATTTGTGGATGGTTGGTCAAGTTGGAAAAATATATGGACTTCTATTTTTAGACATATTGGGCGGAATCTATTTTTAGATTGCCAGTCTAAAAATAGATATGCCAAATATTATTATCTCTTAATAATATTTGGACTATAAACATTATCTTATTCTCTTGGAGTACTTCAGTTAAGTGCACAGATGTGGCACAAGAGCTAACAGAAGGAATTACACTATTCCTGAGGGTTAAGTGGAGCTATTGCATAGAGACTTCAGTTAGAACTCATGTGACAGATTTTGGTGGAGTTATTGAGGTAGTTGGTGGAGTTGTGTTCAGTTTAACTTAGTTAAACACAATTGAGCTAGTTGTATCTAGTCTAACTAATTGATACACTAGTGAGAGTGGTGTGAATTAATTATTAATTAATTCACTAATTGTTAACTCATTAATCAACTGAATAATACATCAGTTAACTACAGTGCATGGACAGTTTCAGTGGAGACCAGTGGAGTGTTAGGTGAAAGAGTAGATTGACTATCAGTTGTGACTATAGTGTTGCATGATTTGCAACACACAGTGGTTGGAGATGCCAATGAGGATTGCGTGAGCAAGGCTGGACTAATTCGAATTCATTCAGAGCCATTCTTCAGCAGTGATTGCGCAGTAGAGGCAAGCTAGCAGGTGGCAGAGATCGGTGCATGGGATTCGCTAGATCGGACCTGATTAGTGTGTAGCAATTGGAGATTGTATTGAGAGCTTGTGAGGAGCTTTGTATGATGATTGTTACATGATCTCTATGACATATAATATACAGATAGTTGGGGGTTTTCAGCTTTAAGCTTTCCCATCAATTACTGTGTTCATATGTGTGAATTTTTATGGTTTTAATGTGTGCATGCAATTGATTTAATTTTCGCAAGTAATGGTCAATGGTAGAAGATATTCTATATTGCACATGAAGTCAAATAGTGTGTGATCAGGAGAATCTCATATGTATAACACATTAGTTATATAATTTCTACACTTCAAACTGAAACTACTGAAACTGATCCTAAGTCTACTCATACCCCTAGTTGTCTCTTCATATTCCTATCTTAACCAATTTTTTCACATTCTCAAATGACTTGAGAACAATTACAATTCCCTACCATGTTTATTCAAAATACTAATATTTACATGAAAATTTTAAGAACATGGGACCCCCTATGTGTACTGAGATACAAAGTGTTTAATTGTGCCTAATGCCCCTGCATCATTATAAACCTAAAATAATATAAAATTAATATTATTAAAAATAGTGATCTAACTCACATTTCAATAGTCACAACAAATAAATTATATAACACTAAATGTCAATGTTACATTTCATAGATTTTTTTTTTTTTTAATTATAAAGGTAGCTATTTTTCACAAATGAGTTTTTAATAAATTAAAAAGAGCAACAAACTAAGAGAGTGAAAAACCATGGAAAACTTTTCATATTGTCCAACTGTTTTAAAAAAAGAATATTAGCTTGATTTGTTATTTCAACAATTCATTTTATTGAAAATATAAATTCCTCTAACCCAATTCTAATATAGATTGCCTCTTAAGTATAATAAATATATAATTAAAAAATAAAAGTAATAAATTTAATAAAAGCCATAAAATTTTAAATAACATATACTTATACAATTACCATTGAAATTTGCAAATGCCTTGAAAACCCATGTTGAATTAAATTTCATATTCACTTCACATAATTATGATAACAAATAGTGATTATATATATATATATATATATTTTATTACATTGAAATTGCAAAAGCTTTGAAATCAAAAATAGATTTTAAAAAAAAAATCGAATAAAAAACTATCTCTCTTTGAAAATTATTTATCTTTATGGCTCATGTTTAATTTTTATTCCAAAACCTATTTTCTAGTCAAATTTTCTCTAATGACCTTTGTGGTCATCACTAAAGCTACAAATACTAGGATTGTGTTCTTCATAATTACATTTCAACCATAATTCAATATATGTTCAACTTAATATTATCATCCTGTACAATCCTCATTCCTACATTAAGTCGTAATTTTATAATACTTTTTATAACTACAAATTCATTTAAAAAAAAAAAAAAAACAATCAAATTTATATTTTCCCACCATAAAAAATAAAATAAAAGATAAAATTACATCTATTAATAACTATGAAAAACTGAAGATTTGATTAACCAAATAAAAAGTTACATCAAATTTATTAATATTTTATCATTATGTACATTAAATATGGCCTCAATGGATGCTAATTTAGCCCCTTTTGTATTCTTTTATTTTTTTTCTTTTCTGTCTTTCATATTTTGAATTTTCCCCGCAATCATATTTCTTTACAGTTTCTAGTATTTGTTGATTTGTAAACTACCATTAATATTGCATTAGACAATTTGTCACAATAGATTTGCTAAAATATATTCAAAAATCCAAAATCTACAATATAGGGGTTTCTTTCTTTTTATATTTTTCAATATGTTAATTACTATTTATTGTATATCCATGCAAATTATAAGTATGAAGAAAATAGAGAAAAATGAAATAAAACTATGAAACCACAAATTAATAAAAGATATAACATAATAAATCATTTCACGAGAAAACCAAACTAGAAGGTGAGGCTATTCTGCTCTCTTTCCTTGATTGTAAAATGGATGTTAGCACGAACAAGTGAGGCGTGTGCGTTGTGAGATGCTATAGTGAACAAACCATATATTTTATCTCTATTCCTATCCATTCTCGGCTATTGCACTCATATATCAAACAAAATGCACTCGAATGGAATGAGATCCCTTTTCCTCCTTGTGGCTTGGTTATAACACATCTTGATAGCCTACTAGTGTTCAAGTTTGACTCCTTCAACTCTTAAAAATAATTACAATATTGGCTCTTCTAGGGTTTTCTTCATCGTGATAATTTATCTAGCCCATTTTCCTTTAATAATGGGGGCTCAAATGGCATCCTCTTGAATCTTGGTAGTCAAAACATGAAGCTCAAGTTTCAAGGGGCATACAATTTGCGCATGAACTCCAACTGAGAAAATTCTTGCACCATTGGAAAGGTACCTAAGTGTACAGTGGGGATAAAAGGTAATGTTATTAAGAGTAAACATTTTACCCCAAAAAAAACCATTTGATTCCTCAAACTAATTTTAGAAGGTTTCAAAACCCAATTTTCCAAATTGGGTCTCGTTGGTAAAAATGGGTTTGTGTGATGATTACTCCATTTTTTCCAGTCTAAAAGAATCAATATGGATAAAAAATAATATAATGATCTAATACAGATAACACATACCTCATTTTGGAATGATTTTGGGGTGCCTAAACGATTCTACCAAATGAGGTGAGAATGCCCCTATCTTGAAGTCATAAAACTCTTCTAGAAAATTACATCCTTGCTAGCTAGATGGGGTCTAGACCTAGGTTCAAATATGACTGCACGAACCAACACAACCGACTATTACCAGCCCTTTCAGCTATAATATTTTGCGTGGACCAAAGTCTCACCCAAGGAAATATAGTGGGTTGCTAGAACCAAGTTTCTACATCTAGAGGGACAATGGAGTGTGGCTTTAGGGCTCCTCTTCCTTTCAATACTTGAAAGAGATTCACATAATAGATCTACTAATTATGAAATCGTGGTTCGACACTTCTATTGAACCAAATTGAAAACTGTGTGATCTTATTTTAACAATATTAAAATAGAATAAATAACCATAAATAGGACTTCACGATGTAATTATAGATTATAATCCTTAGCACAGATAACATAAAATAAAATAAAATAAAACACATCAACTCAAAACACAGATCTGTCTTAAAGAGTCTTTCATTAATGCTCATATTTCGTCAATACAATCAGTTCCACCCTGTGCACTCAGCTGCAAGGGTCTGCATGCTCAGGTGCATAATTCCTAAGGTCTTTGCGCACTCAGCTGGAGGAGCCTTTTCTCTAACCCAAACCACACAACACAAACTCAAAATAATATTACATCCAAGTGAATTCTATCATCACATATCAAGTATGATATATTAAGACTATTCCAGACTCCTTATATAGTATTTACATTCATAATAACATGGCTTGAAAACTATGGGCACAACTCAACATATACAAAATATTCCCATCCTTTTACGAAATAAGGGGATTTGACCCATCACAAATCCCCTAAGTCTCTAAATTAACCGCGCGTTGTGTGCTCTGCTCCTCGATATGCGGAGTATTTCTCAAAATATTTCATCGAGGGATACTCTATCCAATATGCTCCCAACACAAAATTGTGACTTGTCCCGAATCACTCTGTCGGTGCACCCTCGATCTTTTCTTTGATGCCATTCAAGGCATCCTTTAGAGGTGGAACTGCATTGGCACATAGTTTTTCAACTTCTCAGACTTCACTTAACAACGTCTCAGTAGTTGTCCATGTAATCTTCACTGCAGTATCCTTTTGTGTCTAATGCAGTCCCTTCAGCTATTTCTTGAGAGTCTCCGATAACTGACTGGCTTCGGCGTCCCATGGTTTCGTTCTGGCTGTGATAAGTTGTTCTTTTTTGCGCAGCTCATCGATATGTCCCTGCAAAAATTTACCTTCTTGGATACAACTATACCACTGTATTGGTGCTAATGTCTTTGCTATGACCTTCATTTGGTCCATCTGTTCTAACTTCTCATGGATTTCCTTCTCGATCGTTTGTACACTGGGGTCCTCTTGCGATGAGGCCCAGAAATCCATAACATCTTCAAAAACTTGAAGGAATTCATGTACTGTGGATTCAATATTATCATTGGCAGCCTTGATATCTACTTCGTGTTGCTCCCGGACCTCTAGTGGAGTGGTGAGCTACAATTGCATCTACAACTCGACTATCTTCATTTTCATTTCGAGTCGCACCGTGTTGACTTCCACCTCAGAATATTTTATTTCCATGGTGAGCTTTGCCACATTTCCTCTTGGGTGGCTATAGCCTGAATCTTTAGCTGAGGTAGGTCATTGCAAGCCTTGGAGATGGCTTCCTCTAAATTATTACTTTGTGCAGTCACTGCATCGCACTCCTGCACAACCAGTTGTTTTTCCTTGACCATCCTCTGTCTTTCTTACTTAACATCTTGTATAACCAATAGGGCTCACTTCTCTCTGATCTACAATTCTTCAGTAACACCCCGGTGTAACTCGTGTAATGTTTATAGAGGCAACGCAACAAGTTTAAGCCTTGTGTTCAGCTAATGCACCACTTGCTTCAGCTACTTCGGAGTATAAAAAAATAATGTACCTGCAATGATTGGCACTGCAAAGATATCAGTTGTAATGGAAATTTTGTGCTCTTCCATTCTTGCACCTATTAATGCCCCACATATTTGAGCCTTGTTCACTTGAAACCCATTCCCTTGACTCACTGTTGCTTGAACTTCACTCGCCTGAACGTGCAAAGCCTTGAGGCCCTTATGGAAATCCGCTAGTACCTTCTTTTACTGGTCCTCAATGTTACCCCAGAGGTGCTCAATGACATGAAAAATAGTGTCTCCTATCTCATCGAGGTCCCCTACAGTGAGGACCATTGCTTCAGGGCTGACAATCATACTATACTTTGTTTTATTCTACCCGTCGCTGCTCTGTGGATGTTGTCTCTTAGTAATAAAAGGGGTGAAGGTTCTGTTGGATCCATAAATGTATCAGCGCCTTGATCATCTCCCCCTCCTGTTTATGGAACCTCTGGTTCAGTCACGTGCTTAGCTTCTTTTTTAGACTCAGTTGGTGTCCTTCTTTCCTACATTTTCACTGGTCGTCACACCATTTGTACCTGTCTGCTCTATCTTTTGGCCTTCAGTGAGCAGAGTTAGCCACTCACCTGGCCAATTTCTGACTATGGCTACAACATATTTTTTTGTCATCAGGTACGACAACTCATACCAGACCCTAGCATGGTCCTTCTTCACTCAAATATGTACATGGTAGAAATATTCTTTGAAGTATGCAACCTGCTGATATTATTTCAAAATACTTGGTGATAGTTGAGGCTTTTCGATAATCACAATGCGTAGACTCATATTGAACCCAACCTAAAATATTTTGTTCACCATCACCTGCATTGGCTCTTTTGAATGCCACAACGAGGCATACCGCGTAACCTCACAAAGATATGGGTCTGCAGAGGAGAACTGCGACTCCTTGGGCTTCTTCTAGGCCATCAACACTACTAAGAATAAGAGCCACTTGTAGTGGAACTTCATTCCCTCCTCTTGAGACTTACGGTAGTCAGCTAAGAATTCATTGCATAGGTATCCTACCCAATTATATATGACGCCTTTACTCCACTCTGTAGCTAAAGACACCACCAATGCAGAAAAATCCTCTGTGAGACACCTCCACATGATTTTTCCTGCCAAAATGTGTGCAACAAGGAGCAGAAACATATCAGTGATGAATTTGATCAAGTAACCCATGCTTCCCTTCATCAGACCATAATATTGCTTCATCTTGTTTACGAGATTCTTGTAGATCCTTTCCCACAATTTCTTCTGAGGGGTCCAAGATGATACAAGGAAGTGATGTAATATTCCTTATCAACGTCATGTCAATAGGGGTCCACTTCCCTAACCATAAGCAGTCATCGTGCACTGGGGCCAAAAATTGGTGCACACAAATGGTATTGATGATGCTTCGTCCAAAGTGTGTAACATATATCATGTTCAAAAACCTTACATCCTAGATTCTAGCCACCCACTTCATTGGTTCCAATCATATTACTCTTGCAGCTTCATAGTAGGTGGAGCGCAGCTACTGGCTTGTCTCGAACTATAGGTACTTGTTGCGATTGTTAAAATACCAGTCCTCCATTGATAGATGGGGAACTTTTCCCAAAAAATCCCCCTCAATAGGTACTTATTCCTGCATCAATGGTGTGAAAATATTATATTTGATGGCATCCAGATCCTTTATAGGCTTCACAGTTGTCAGATTCCATGTCGAAATATATGGGGGGCACCTAGAAATAGGTTTCGCCTCCTCTGCATCAATGTACACTATCCCCCCTAGCAAGATTTATTATTCGTCCAACATTTGTTCCTCAACATCCTACTTCTACCGATCTTCAGTCACCTTGCTCCTTTTCTCCTTTGGAATTTTCTTCTTGGGTGACGTTCTCAAAACTAGCTTCTTTGAATTTTTGGATGGGGTTGCACCTGTAGTTGTCTGCTTCCTGGGTGACCTTGACACTGTAACATTGACTCATGTTGTAACTGTCATTTTGTGTGCTAAACCTGGCCGTATTGTGTACCCTATCCCCACTCTAAGAAATTCCTCTTTAAGCACTTCAAAGTTGTATTCTGACATGCAACAAATCATTAGGCACTCTAGTAGGCACAAAATTTCAATTCTAATAGTTAGAGCGCAAAGTGTCTGAATGTGGATTGGGATGCCTGATTTATAGAAAAATTAAAATTAAAACTCCATGATCTCCTTCATATACGCTTCATAACTAGAGATTTGGAGGTAGATCCACATAGATATTCTAATTAAATACATCCCTCCCTCTCCTTTTAACGACCAAGTCCTTGTCAAATCAACTTTTCTTGTTCCAATGGTCACGTTTTAGACAAAATTCATCGCATTCATCCTGTTGGTGCAATTTCCTCCAACTTTTCTATCTTCCCATATACTATGCAGTGCTTTGACTACGACGAAGCCACCCTTCGGCAGAATCATTTACAGTCTCATGCTCTCTTTCAACTGCCTAGAGCATTAAGACTCTTTGTCAACCATATAGTCATTGCGAACCTCTAGGGATAGAGTTGTCCTAGTACAACTTTAATCTACTTCCATTGATACGTCTAGGGAAAAATTCTCCATTCATATTTTCGAGATGAATCGCTCCTCCTTCTAGAACATGAATGAAAATGTAAGGGCCTAAAAAATGTATTCGTAGCTTACCTGCGAGCTTCATGAACTTCTTGTCATATAAAATAACTAGGTCCCCATCTTGGAACTTATTTTTCTTAATATGCATGTCATATCAGGATTTTTCCCCCTCCTTCCGTACTTGTTGGTGAAACCCAGTGATAAACCTGTCTTCCTCTAGCATGAGAACTTGCTCCATTCACTGCTCCATAACATCATTGGCTACCATATCTATAACTGTTGCGGTGTGAAGGCTAGGCCCAATGTAGACAATCATCGACATCATAACTTCCTATCCATACACTAATCCGAACGGAGTCTGACCTGTCAAATTATTACAAGTAGACCTGTAGGCCCATAAAATTGCACTAATGTTCAGATCCCAGTGATCCATGTTGACATTGCACACCTTCGTCAAATCATTCTCCAAAATTTTGTTAAGGGCCTCAATCGTCCCATTTCCTTGTGGGTGATATGGCGTGCTATTTTGGTGATGCATTATGAACTTTGAGGGAAATTATTCAACAGTGATATTCAGGAAATGTGTACCTATGTCACTCATCAAGATCTTAGGGCAACCAAACCTTGAAAAAATATGTTCAAAAATAAAATTCTTCGTTGTATCTGCACTACAATTTTTCGACTGCTGTGTCGCGACCCATCGAGTGAGGTAATTTATCACAGTAATAATGTATCATGCACCTGTTTTCTTCCTAGGTTGATCAATCAGTCCTACAAATTCAATAGCCAATTTATCAAATTCTTGTAAAGTGAATTGAGGGTGTAGTGCTATTGCATCCCTTCGTGAAGGTATACCATTCCTCTGACAAAAATCACAAACACTACCATATTACTTCAAATCCTTGTGCACCATTGGCGACCAAAGTCTAGCCCGTATAATATTTTGCAAAGTGGCCTTCCCTGCGTAGTGACCTCCACTAACTCTACCATGTGCTTCAACCAAAATACTATGTCATTCATGCTCAGGAATATACGTTCACATAATCTCTTTAGCCCCCATCTTGTATAGATGTCTTGCTATTACAGTAAAATCTATTGCCTTTACTACCAACTCTTTCTTTTGTTGCGTAGTGTACTTCGTAGGTACAACTTTTGTAGTGAGAAACTGAATGGTATCCAAAAAGTATTCATCTTCAACCTGAATAACGAACAACTGTGTAGAACAGGTAATCCTTCCTCAATATTCATCGGTTCTTTGTGTTTCTTGATCCTAGACAAATTATTAGGTCTAGCATTCAAATGTCAGACTTAAAAATTACTTCAAAATCATACTCTTGGAACAACAATAGCCATTGGAAAATATTCCCCCCCAACACAGACTTGTTGACCAGGTATTTCAAAGAAAGTTGGTTCGTGAAAATTTTAAAGTGTGCACGAAATAGAGAGTGTCTAAATTCTTGCAGTACATATACCATGGTGATTCCATCATGCTCTATGGTGGAGTAGCTACACTCTGCCTTAGACAACTTCATGCTTGGAAATGAAACAGGGTCATCTAGATCACCATCTCCTGGCTGTGCTAAGATAGCTCCCAAAGCTATGCAAGACACATCGACATATACATGAAATTCCTTCTTCCAATCTGGAAAGACTGGAATAGGTACAATTAGCATCTTTTTGTTCAAAACTTGAAGGCTCTTCTAACAATCATCATCCCAGTAGAACTTGACATATTTCTCCAATATTTTTTCCATCAACACAATGATCTGCGTGTAGGCCTTGATAAATTTCCTATAATAACTTGTATGCCTAAGTGTCCTACGTAGTTGCCTCACATTTTTCGGTGGCTCCAAATTGATAATTACAATGATCTTTATAGGGTCTACCATCAACCCCTACTTGCAGACAATATGCCCCAATAATATACCATATGGAACGAAAAAAATAAACTTCTTCAAGTTCAAGGAAATTTGATATTTCCTGTAGGTATCCAACATTAAACGCAGACTAGAAACATGCTTATTTGATAGTCCGAAGACTATCCAGTCATCAACATACACCTCCAAAAACTTATGGATATATTCTTTAAATTCTAGTATGAAGAATCTGGAAAATATGGCTGGGGCGTTCTTTAATACAAATGGCATGACTGTGTACTGAAAGGATCCCCATTCAGTAGTGAAGGTGGTCTTTCTCCTATCTTCTGATGCAATTATGATATGATGGGATCCTCAGAATCCATCAAGAAATGAGTAGGCTTCCTGTCCTCCAACATTCTCCAAAACTTTGTCAGTGAATGGTGTCAGAAACGAATCATGGAAACATGCATCGTTAAACTTTTTGAGATCAACACAAACCCTTATCTCTCCCTTAGTTTTATTTTCCTAGACCACCACGGGGCTAACCCACTCGGATTCTTCTACTGGTTCAATAATTCTAGCAACGAGCATTTTGTCGAGTTCCTCCCACGCTTTTTCTTTATATTTTGGGTTTAGCCGATATGGACACTGGTTGATCAGCTTCACATTAGGCTTCAAAGTGGTGTGCATAACTCCCAAAACCCTTATAATGCCCTTCAGTTTAGATAACTTATTCAGGAATGGATCCTGGTACTCATGCAACAATTCAGTGACCTTTCTCACTATGTCATTATCCCAATAATTTCCAATATTCAGAAACTTGGGCTACGATTATGAGCCTATGTTGAATTGCTGAGCCTTGACAAGTTTTTGTATGTATGGAATCTCTACTTCAGGAATTGGAACCTCACACTATCCTTTTGATTCAAGAATATTGACATTACACGGATCATCCTCACCTTCTTTTGTAGTCATATTGTAACATTCTCGGGCTTGTTCGAACTGTGAAGCCCAATCCAAATGTACCAAAGCCCTTGGCTAAACGGGAATTCAAAATACTCCTACTTTGATGTCTTTCAGAGTGTTGGGGTTCCTGTGTTTTGGCAGGTTTGGAAATACCAAAATACAAGAAAACATCAGAACCACTTTGGGAACTCAGGATCTAGCCCTCCTGGGTCCAGAGAGGGATCTCTCTATAAAAGGCAAAGATATATATGTCTTTGAAGTTCAGTTTTAAGATATTAGGCTAGTTATATGGTGCAAGGGTTGCTTTTTTTCTTGTTTGTTTGGTTGTTGGGAAAACATGAAAGAAGGTTTCAATATAAGACAAAGAGTGGGCAAGGAAATATTTTAGGCAATGGTGAGATAATTCAAAGAACACTCGAGACCATTGGGAAATGGAGTCATAAAAGGGTTTACTTTCTATTCAATATCCAAGGCTTTCATATGGGCTAGTCATCTAAAATAAAGGATCTTTAAAGATGATAGTATGGGATGAAATGACAAGTAATGAAGGTGAAATACAAGGAAACCTCGAAGGTGACCACTTAGGAGCTAATCTAGGGACAGGGCATGCCTTAAACACCTATGAACAAATCTCTAAAGAGGCTAACTCTTAAGACAATAGGAAACATTAAAGATTTAACACAAAGATGAAGCCTGAGATCAGAGAAAGGCTTTGAACTTTCAATGCTTTGACATTCAACTTAAGGGAACTTAGAAAGGTTTAATAGTTAGAAAAGAACCCTAGTGAGAAAGAATCAGCTCTAATCTCCCATTATCCCAATTCTTTCAATTAAAACTAGACAAGAACATCTAAGAACAGATCCTAAATTCATGCATCAGTAAGCAGTAAAAACCAACTACTATATTGGCTAAATTATCTTGAATATGTTCTCAGATTGCACAATTAGTAGAAAACATCAAATATAAGATCAGGAGGCATTAGGGTACCATGCAGGGGTATATCCTAAACCAGGTTACTAATTCTTATTAGAGAAATGAAATATGATGAATTACAGAAGGAAAACAGAGACAAAGATAGAACACATCACCGTTGCTTTAAATCAGGATCCAAAGAAATTGCTTTTCATATTAAAGAGCAACACCAGTAATATACAACATTGTCCAACAACTTGATATTCAGTCTGAAATCATATCCTCGGCCTATTTTACAACTCATACACAGAACTCTATCTCAAAGTAACAGCTTCCAATTCACAGTTATCCGATCAACAACTTTACAATGTATTTTTCAAGAGTTTTATAGCTGAGAGAGAGGCAGAGGAGGTAGATAGAACTTTAAATGAAACATTAAAACAGAGGAAGAAGAGTGCTTGAGGCCCATTCTGTTTTAATATCATTGCATTGACTCTCAGTACTCTTTGGATGAAAGAGTGGTCTTCGACAGGCTGATAGCAACTCCAGGTATGTTCTTTGATGTACTTTTCAGCTGTAGTAATCTGTAGTATTGTGGGACAAGAAAAAGGTAGATAAATGACTTCAAGTCTGCCATACTGCATAACAAATTCTTTGGAAATCTTAGGACTTTCTGTCAGGGTGGAGATCTTCTCAGGAACATTGATGGAGGGTAAAATACTATGGGAACTCGTCCTTTCTTGGGAAAGAACCTTCTGCTGATGTGAAACACTGATAAGATTTGTTTTTTGTGCTTTAGGTCTCATTAGTCCTTCTTAATCATCATTTTTTTATTGAAAGCAGAAAACAAATTAATCTAATTCTACCCTTATTCCTCTATGAGACCAGATTAAACAGTTGGCCTCATAGCTTCTCTACCTAAACTAATATCTGCTAGGATTAAAATGTCTAGCAGATTTCATTCTTTACATTCTACAACAGAAATTTGAAAACAGTCAAACCAGGATTAGACAGTCTGTTTTGTTGTGGGTCCATGGCATAAAGACAGTTTCACATGAACCAAACTTTGCAGGAACTTGAAAACAAAATTTTGACGGCTTGAAATTTTGAAACTTTTAAGTATCCTTCTTTTTCTTTGTGACTCGAGTTTTGAGCTTGTTAGAGTCACTTTCTCTTCTTAATTTCAGCTCTGGTTTTGGGCTTGTTAGAGCTGATTCTTCTTTCTTCTTTGTTGGTTCAGATTTTGGGCATATTAGAACCAACTTCTTTACTCTTTTGGCTCAGTTTTTGATCATGTTAGAGCCAATCTTTGGAACTTCAGAGGTTCATGTTTTGTGCATGTCTGAACCTCTCTTTCTCTCTCTTTTTGAAATTTTTTTCTCTTTTTTCCTTTAAAACAAACACTGCAATGGTATTTACAATGGAAATGAAAACTTTAAACTGGAAATCCGTAGTAGTAATGCTTGAGCATCCTGCCATTGACAGGACCCCCAAACAGATCTGTACCATCTAACTCTTGCGGAAAAAAGGTGTTTGGACCAATGGTGGATTGGATGATGTAAGGACCCTGCCACAAACTGTCAAATTTGCCATGCTTTCCTTTTTCTTCTCTCTTAGAGTCCCACTTTAGAACCTTATCTCCAATTTTGAAGTCATAAGCTTTTGTTCTCTTATCAAACAACTTCTTTATGTTTTCTTGCACTTTCAGAGCTCTGTTGTAGACTTCTTCTCTTGTCTGTTGGAGATGTATTGTTTGATTTATCCTCCTTACCACGCTGTCCTCTTTTGTTTGTATCTCTTAGACTAGTTTAATCACTGGTACCCCTAGGCTAGTCGAAAACACTGCCTCTGTTCCATAAACAAGCTAATATGGGGACATTCCGATGGATTTCTTTGTAGTCAGTCTGTCTGCCCACAAAGCATGCACTAACTTGTTATTCCATGACATTTTGTTCTCTTTAAGCAACTTTTTGATGATGGTCACGAAGCTCTTGTTTGATGATTCTGCTAGCCCATTACCTTGTGGGTAATAAGCAGTAGAATGACCAAGTGCTATCTGATACCTGTGACAAAAATCAATCATATTTTGGACCCAAAAGCAGTAGCATTATCGATGATTATCTTTCTAGGCTAGACAAATCTAGAGAGGATGTGATCTTCAAGGAATTTAATGATAACAAAATCTGTGGAATTCCTAGAAGGGATGGCCTTTATCCATTTTGTGAAATAGTCTGTGGTTGTGAGAATCCATTTGTGTTGGGCAGAGGAAGCAGGATGGATCTCCCCTATGAAATCTAGGCCCCATTGTTGAAAGGGAGCTTCAACAGTTATAGGTTTTAATGGTAAAGGGAGAAGCTTTATTTTTCCCTCAAATATCTGGCACTTATGGAAGGCAACTATCATTTTGTGGATATCATTGAAAAGGGTAGGCCAGTAATAGCGAGCCCTGAGTATTTTGTTAGCAGTGGCTTTCCAGTTTAGATGACCCCCACACTCTCCCGCATGGAACTCCTGGTTAATCCTCTCTGCTTCAGTTTCAGGGAGACATTTAAGCAGCAAACCATTTGCATTTTTCCAGTATAAACATTCATTTAAAATGCAATATTTTCTGGCTTTTAATTTCAGAAACCTTGCCTTAGTCTTTGATAAACAAGAGGAGCATTAAGGTTTGTAAGCACATACATGATGTCAAAATACCAAGGAGAGTTCTGAAATTGTTCTTCAATATTCGGGTCAGGAAATCCTTCATGTTCATCCAAGGCATCCACCATGTTTATGTCAAGGGCTTGCAAGTTAGATTCAGCCATTAGTTGAGCTAAGCCCTGAACTTTGATAAGTTTTGTGGGTTTTATTTCCAGGTCATACTCTAGTATTACAACAATCCATTTGCCCCTCTTTCCATCCGGATCCTGGGATAAAATATATTTAACCACTATGGTAGGCACGTATGCAATGATGTGAGAATGCAGAATATACACCCTGAGTCTTTCAAGGCCTTTACCAAGGCATAGGCCTATTTTTACATTATGTTATATTTCAAGGGTGCTTCCCTCAATGCCTTGCTAAAGAAAGCAATAGGCTGTTCCAGTCCCTCTTTATTTTTCTGCAAAAGGACTGCAGCCACTGTATGCTCGGAGGCAAAGGAGAATATTAGGAAATCTTTTGAAAAATCGGGGCTGATTAGGACTGGTGCCCGGGTAAGTGCAAGTTTAACTAACTCAAAAGATTTTTTGGCCTCTAAAGTCCACTTAACCTCTACATATTTTTTCAGCATGTTTTTCATATTTCTTAGGAGCTCTGCTAAGTTAGGAATAAACCTCCTCAAGAAGTTAATTTTCCCAATAAAGGACTACAATTCTTTTATGCATCTTGGGTGGCTAATCTATAGTATTCCCTCAACTCTTTTCGGATCTATTTTAATTCCCCTTTCTGATATGATATGGCCTAGAAGCTTACCTTCTTGGAGGCTAAATACTATCTTCTTGGGATTTAAAGATAGGCTGAACCTTCTACATTTCTCAAACATTCTTCTCAGATGTTTAAGGTGCTCCTCATCAGTCTTGGAATAGACTATTATGTCATCAAGATAGATGACTATGAAGAGCCCTATTTCCTCTTAAAAGGCTATGTCCATAGCTCTTTGGAAGGTTGCACCAGCGTTCGTTAGTCCAAAAAACATTTTTATGTACATAAAAGTACCCCATGGAGTGGTGAAAGTTGTCTTGAGCTGATCTTCTGGGAGTACTAAGACTTGGTTATACCCTGAAAACCATATAACAGGGAAATACTTTTTGACCCAACTACCCTTTGAAGGATGTGTTCCATATTGGGTAAGGGGTAATTGTCCTTTAAGGAGGCTCTGTTAAGGTTTCTAAAATCAATGCACAGTCTTATCTCTCCTATATTTTTCCTCATAGCTACAAGATTTGAGACCCAATCAGAAAACCTTACGGGCACTATGATACCAGCTTCATACATTTTCTTAATCTCTTTTTCTACCAAAGGAAGTTTCTTAGGGTTAATTCTACACAATTTTTGCCTAAAGGGTTTCTGGTTTTCTTTCAAGGGGATCTTGTGTTGGATGATTTCTATATCATAGGCTTTTAAGTCCTCATAGCTCCAGGCAAACACATCAACAAACTCTTTAACTAGATCAATGTATTTTTGTTTGATATGTGCAGGCAAAGATTTGGCCAATTTAATCATTTTAGGCTTATCCTTGCTACCTATGTTGCATTCTTCAACATCTGATTCATTGTGTTCTATAGTGGGTTTCTTCTCTACATCATCAAAATAAAAAAGGTCCTCTAAAGGTGCCAGTCCTCTTGGTATACTTTTATCCTTTGACTGCAACACTTTTATGTCTTCTTTACCTGATTTCATGTATTCTTCAGTTTGTTTTTTGAATTCTTTGTTCAACATATTTATTTCTGCAGGAAAGAATGGTTTTTCTTCATCAAGGGGTTCTATATTCAAACAGTTTTCATTGGACTCAGAGTCTGAATTAGATATTTCAAACTCATTTCTGCCAAGCAGAAAGTCCTCTATCTGCTTGTCACCCTCAAATACCTGCTAATATTTCTCATTATCAGGCACTGCATGTCTATATTTTGTTTGAATGATGATCTATTTGTCACTAGGTGATTTTTGATATGAACTAGCAACACAGGCTAACCCATTCACAATGGTGTTTTGACTCCTAAGAATAAACACCAGTTCGTATTCTACAAAGGTTTTCAATAAATCCATGGCATCATTTCGGTATGCCCTCAATCTAGGATGCTTTGTTGTATATTCTCCGTTTACTTGTTTGATGACTAACTCAGAGTCTCCGTGTACAGTTATCCTTCGGGCTCCTAGTTTTTTCAACAGATTCAATCCTAGGATGAGAGCCTCATACTCCGCAATATTTTTTGTACATTTAAAGTCCAGTTCGAAGGCATGGCTCTCAGCATAGTCAGTCTCAGTATTATGTAACCACACTCCAGCCCCTGCGTTCTTCCTAGTGCAGGACCCATCAAAATTCATTCTCCATAAGGGATTGTTTTCAAATTGGCTATCAGTTTCATCCATAATGTTGGGTTCACTATTATGTTGTGTTATGGGGTTTGCGCCATGGTGTGGAATGTTTTTTCTTCACGATGTGCAAGGAGTTCAGAGTGATGAGTAATCTGCGGTTTGCATTCTTGGTCTTGTTCACTCTGAGTTTCTGATACAGTGTATTGTTCTAACATTTCTTCCTTGTTTTCCTCTATGTCTAGAGTGGCCATTGTGTTAATATCAGTGGGCTCTACTCTGTTGTCTAAATTTCTGTCTTCTAGCTCTGGCTCATCTATGCATTCATCGTTGAAAAATAATAAAAGAGTCCAGATCTGTATGGACAGAGTATAGAGGAGAGTTTTCAGGTTTTTCAGGGCTGCTAACCATAAAATTCATGTGTGCCTCCCTATACAATCTCCTAAGCTGGCTAAAGACAGGGATTGTGGCATATGACCCATCCATCTGCATTGTGCCTTGCAGCTTGGCTCCCCATGACCTTGACAACAACATGCCATACTTAGGTGGCACATCTACCACTACAACATCCATAACCATCCATTTGGCTGGGATTTGAGTCAGATTCACACATAGATCTTTGATTAGGCAAAGGCAATTCACTCTGATAGAGTCAAATGAATATAAATCCTTATAGGGTCGGGTTATCTCTAGGCCTAACTTCTCCATAATTACCTTGGGCATAAGGTTGTGTGAAGCCCCCAAGTCATGCATTGCGTTGTGGAGGATTTTGTCATGGATATTGAGGCTGATATAAAAAGGAGGTACTACCCCTTCCTGAAACCTTCCTTCTATCTTTGGCCCAAACAGAAGGGCTGGTTGATCATCACTTAAATTGACAGTGTCACTATTTTCTCCTAGATTCAGAGTTTTCAAAATTTGGCCTTTATATACATCCTAAGTGGCCAGCCCAGAGAGTGGGACAAAAATTTTAATTTTAGCAATATCACTCTCCAAATTGAAAAGAGATTGACTCTTTGCAAGGTTCAATTCTGTCTTATTGGCCACTATTCTATTGGTAGAATCAGATCATTGATTCTCACTATGTACAATGTTTGAAGCTGTTTTATCAGGAGCATTAGCTGCAATGCTAGTGCTGCTAGTTTCTTGACTTTGTTTATCAGTATTCTGGTTTTCATTCTCTTTTTTTTTCCTAGAACTCTTAGCTGCTGATTTGTTACTTTCAGCGATCACTTTAGGAGTTTTCTCAAGTCTCTTCTTAATGGTGATTTCAGAAGCTTTGGGTTTGGAAGTGTCTAGGCTCTTTTTTCTCCTGAGTTCATATTGTTCTATGATCTGCATGGTGGCATTTTCAAATCCCAGCCTGTAATATTTAGATTCTAATCCTTTCTCATTCCAATGTGAGCATGAGGTCTGATTATCCTCTGTAGGGAAGGTGTGATCTTGGTTATCAATTTCCACCATGTTTATGATGGTTCCCTCTGATTATTCTATTACTCCCTCATCTTCATCAAGGAAATTCTCTTGAAATGGGGGTATGACTTGTTGATCAGAGTCTCTCTGTCTATTGGGAGGGGTATTTCTCCTAAAATTTTGGTTTTGGTTTTGGTTTCTATTCTGATTGTTGAATTGGACAACCAATTTCTCCATCATTTTCTCCATTCTCTCCATGTTTTTGGCTAGATTGTCACATTTGGGATCAGATGTGGAAGTTATGTTGTCATCCCTATATGTTACCTTCTTCTCTGACCTCATTCTAGCTCTTTTTTCAATCAAATTCTCCTCTACACTCACTGCTCCTTTCTACATATCCTCCAATGTGTTGTAATCTCTCCCCCTAAGCTGATAATCCATGTTAGCATCAAAGCCTTCAGGATACTTCACTAAGGCTATACCTTAGGGGGGTTTCATATGAGGAGGAAGGGCGTTGTAAACATTTTTTAACCTTATAGAATAGTCATGGACACTCTCCCCCTAATTTCTTTTAAGGTTCTTATATTATGTGAGTATCTGGAGAGGGTTGGTTTTGACTTCCCATTTGTTTATAAAGGTTTGATGTAATGAGGGAAGATCATGGATGGTATTAGGAGGTAGGACTTTAAACCACTTCTTCACCTCTCCTCCTAGGCTCTGAGCAAAGATCCTCATTTTAATGGTTTCATCTTCAATTTCCATGTAGTCAAAGGCATCTTCCATCCTGTCCACGTGATGTTGGGCTATGGTTGATTCTTTTCCAGTGAAGTGAGGGATTTTTTATTGATAATCATTGGGTCGTGGAGCTAAAGGTTGTGGTAGCACCAATGGAGCATACCAAGCTGCCATGATGGTATTTTGTGGAGGTACAAGATTGGATTAAGCAGCTGGTATATGAATGACAGAAATGCTAGGGCCAGAAGCAAACTGTTAAGCAGATTTAGGGTGGGAAAGACCCAAGTTACGGATAAAATGAATATCAGGAGGTGTAGATGAAGGGGTTTCTTTATCCCTAATATGTTTACCACTATGAGGTGGTGAACTTGAAGGCTCGAGGTTCGACTGGTCTATAACACTGAATGACTTAGTTCTTGGTAAACTGCTTGGTAAGTCTAAGTTAAAATGGGTGTCTGATAGAGTAGTAAAGTTTTCAGGGGCTGAATTTTCTCTATAAATGGGTCTGATAATATTTGGCTTTCTAGGGGTGGGATATTTCCTAAGAATGTTCTCTGGATTTTCAACTATTTCAGGTGGGTTTGGGTTAGGATAAGCTCTTGTATAGAATGTTCTTGAATCTAGTATGTTTGCCTCCAAACAAAGAAGCTTAATCCTATGTGTTTCTTCTAATATGGCTGATGTTGTAATGCAATATAGTCTCCCAATGGAGTCTTGTGAAACTGAGATAATAAGTAGGCCTACTGATCACCAGTGGAGTCTTTAATAATTAAGGAACTATGGAGTCGCCAGGTGGAAGGTTTAAAATGTCTCAAGAAGGTTTACTATCCACCACAGTGATTAACTACCAAACTCAGGCTACTATGGTCTTCTTTGAGTTCTTAGAAGTGTTTAAAGGTGTGTTTACTCAAAAATTTCCCCAGTGGAGTCGCCATTATGTTGGGGTTCTTGTGTTTTGGCAGGTTTGGCTCTATCAAAAGACAAGACAACATCAGAACCACTTTGGGACCTCAAGATCTAGCCCTCCTAGGTCCAAAGAGGGATATATATATAAAAGGAAAAAGATATATATGTCTTTGAAGTTTAGTTTTAAGATATTAGGCTAGTTATATGGTGCAAGGGTTGTTGTTTTGCTTGTTTGTTTGGTTGTTGGTAAAACATGAAATAAGGTTTCAATATAAGACAAAGAGTGGGAAAGGAAAGATTTTAGGCAATGGTGAGATAATTCAAGGAACACTCGAGACCATTGGGAAATGGAGTCATAAAAGGGTTTACTTGTTATTCAATATCCAAGGCTTTCATATGTGCTAGTCATCTAAAACAGAGGATATTTAAAGATGATAGTATGGGATGAAATGACAAGGAATGAAGGTGAAATACAAGGAAACCTCGATGGTGATCACTTAGGAGCTGATCTAGGGACAGAGCATACCTTAAACACCAATGAACAAATCTCTAAAGAGGCTAATTCTTCAGACAATAGGAAACATTAAAGATTTAACACAAAGGTGAAGCCTGAGATCAGAGAAAGGCTTTGAAATTTCAATGCTTTGACATTCAACTTAAGAGAACTTAGAAAGGTTTAATAGTTAGAAAAGGACCCTAGTGAGATAGAATCAGCTCTAATCTCCCAGTATCCCAATTATTTCAATTAAAACCATACAAGAACATCTAAGAACACATCCTAAATTCATGCATCAGTAAGCAGTAAAAACCAACTACTATACTGGATAAATTATCTTGAATATGTTCTCAGATTGCACAATTAGTAGAAAAAATAAAAGATAAGAAGGGCAGGAGGCATTAGGGTACCATGCAGGGGTATATACTAAACCAGATTACTGATTCTTATTAGAGAAATAAAATATGATGAATTACAGAATGAAAACAGAGACAAAGATAGAACACATCACCGTTGATTTAAATTAGGATCCAAAGAAATTTCTTGTCATATTAAAGAGCAACACCAGTCATATAAAACATTTTCAAACAGCTTGCTATTCAGTCTAAAATCATCTTCTCGGCCTATTTTACAACTCATACACAGAAATCTATCTCAAAGGAACAACTTCCAATTCACAGTTATCCGATCAACAACTTTACAATGTATTTTTCAAGAGTTTTATAACTGAGAGAGAGGCAGAGGAGGTAGATAAAACTTTAAATGAAACATTAAAACAGAGGAAGAAGACTGCTTGAGGCCCATTCGATTTTAATATCACTGCATTGACTCTCAGTAGTCTTTGGATGAAAGAGTGGTCTTCGACAGGTTGATAGTAACTCCAGGTATGTTCTTTGATGTAATTTTTGGCTATAGTACTCTGTAGTACTCTGGGACAAGAAAAAGGCAGATAAATGACTTCAAGGCTGCCATACTGCATAAAAAATTCTCTGGCAATCTTAGGACTTTCTGTTAGGGTGGAGATCTTCTCAGGAACGTTGATGGAGGGTAAAATACTATGGGAACTCATCATTTCTTGGGAAAGAACCTTCTGCTGATGTGGAACATTAATAAGATTTGTTTTTTGTGTTTTAGGCCTCATTAGGCCTTCTATGTCGATCATTAGGTCTTCAATCTTGTACATTTTCTCTTCAAGCCTTGAATTAAAGCTTAAAATCTTCAATAATGGGTATTAAACCTCTTTAATCCTTCACTGATACTCTTTGTCGCTTCTTTGACTGTCTCTGTCTGTGGAAATGAAGTTTGAATGGCACTGGAGGTTTTACAGAGTTAAACACTGGTCTTTTAATGAAATATTTTGTTTAACAACCTTCCCAGGAATTTCTCTATAATCTCTGGCTTGGAATAAGCATTCTCTGTGCTCTGTGTCACTATGACAGTGACGGTGAGCAATAACGGTTTACACCGTCTGTAACCCTGCAAAATGACAATAAACATGTTAAGGAAATCCATGGGAGTGGAGGTGGATGCTATGGAGGCCTATGGAGATGGCAGGCAACAGTGATGGATGCGGTGGATACAGTGGTGGACGGCTGAAAAATGCTGTGAAATGGTGAAAACGCGATCTGATGAAGGTCTGGTGAAGAAATGCTTCTGAATCGTCTGATTAGATCTGGTGGCGGTGACCAACGGTCATGATTTTCCGGAGGGGTTGCCTTTATAAGGTAAGGCGAATAAATTATAACTTTAATGTAAAAGCACAAAGTTAAACCTTTGGGCGCATTACATAGGAAAACTGTGAAAATCAAATGAAATGGGGTTTTGAATGGTGGGACCGGCAGGCAAAGGGCAATTTTGAATATGGACCGTTAGATTTCAGGAAGAGATCAACGGTGGAGATTACTCCGATGAAAATTTATGGAAGTCCAATGAAAAAAAAACATGAATGGGAGTGTGACGCAGTGTGGGCCATTGATCGGGATCAAATCAATGGTCGAGATGTCCAAATGGGCTTTCGGGTGCGAAAGTGGGGAAGTGGTTTTTGGGAGAGAAAAACTGTTTTCGCGCTGCAATAGAGTGGTTTTGAAATTTGCCCAAAAAAATGCAATATGGCTTGCCGACCGACACGTGTCCTTCAAAAAACTTCCCATTTCGCATTTTTTTGGGATGTTAACCTTTGGGCGTAGAAAAAACGTGAAACACAAATTCAACCATCAGATGGAGAACCGCAGATCCAATGGTGCAGATAAAGCACGAAACGAAGCAAGATGCATGATCGGTAAGGTGGGGAATGGTCAAAGGCAGGTTTGTTGTGGACCGTCAGATCTAATAATGGACGGTCGGGATCAAAAGGAGGAGGGCTAATGTTCCAAAGGGGAAGATATTATAATAGATAGGCGGAACAAATCCTGACTGTTGGATCCATGGGGATCGACGGTGGAGATTTGATCAGAGTGGGAGAGATGGAGGGAACAGGGGCGGAGAGTGATCGAATCATGGTTGTTGGTTCTTGTGGATTCAACGGCTAGGATTTCATCGATGTATTTCCAATCGGGGAGGAATAAAAGTGGGGTCATCAGGTCAGCGCGATGCGATTTTGCGCCAACTGTTGGATCTGGAAAGGGAT
Source organism: Pinus albicaulis (assembly GCA_034641835.2). Taxonomy (NCBI): domain Eukaryota; kingdom Viridiplantae; phylum Streptophyta; class Pinopsida; order Pinales; family Pinaceae; genus Pinus; species Pinus albicaulis. Next base: position 341,475,679 of record CM076573.1, on the reverse strand, counting down.
CAATGGTCAACGTTCAATCGAGGGGTAATGGAATGATGTAATGGGCATGGTGAAAGGTTAGCACTAACCGTTATATCTGTATAGATCAACAGCTGATATCACAGTGGAGGTCGATAGATCAAAAACCCAAGCGCATCGAGATATTTCAAGTAACAAAGGAATAACGCTCACAACAAAACTTCCAATTGCGATAAGCACCCGGGGCCTTAGCACCTGGTCCTGGGCATAATTTATATGCGGAGAAGGGGTTAGGGGCTGGGATGAAAGGGGATTAGCCTGATCTATGGAAAAAAGTGGGTTTTAAGCCTGAAAACAGAGTTTTTTAAGGCTAAACAATGGTTCTGATAAGGAAATAAAGGGATTTTTGCACCAAATGAAGGGATTCACAAGGCTTAAAAGGGGGAATTTGATGCAATGGATGACTTAGGAAGGGATTTTGAGGGTTAAAGGGAAAATTTTGAGAAGGAAAAAAGGGGTTAAAATGGGGAATTTGAAAGGACACAAGGGAGCAGATGGAGGCCTTCTTGAGCATAATCTTTTTTTTTTTTTTTTTTTTTTGCAAACAGTGAAGCTTTCTTGATGGAAACAACAGTGAATATCTTTTCAAAGGCAGAGGACACATAGAGGCTTCAATAATGATATGTTTTTAGAGGAAATGTATTTCTTGAAGGCTCAGAAACATATTTAGCCACTTGTTTGCTTGACCAAAATTTATAGGTGGATAACACAGAGCATCATTAATACAATACCATCCATCAACAAAGTTATAAGACAATAAGAAACCTTCTTCCATCTCATACCAATATGTGGTTCCATGGCACAACTCTATTTCATGATACCACAATTGAGGTATCGTATCCAAGGTATGAAAGAATATATGCACCCATTCAGGTTGAGGTTCCTCGCCCAAAGCTACAATACAGTGAGATAAATGCTCGTGAGGATCATCCTTACCATTTTACTTTTCTGTAATCTTAGTGTATACATGACCAAACGTGAGTCTTATCAGCTTGCAAAATTCCTTCCATCCTCCTAAATTTATTTGTGCCCACCCCACCATCAGGCTAGAGTGGACATCAAGAAGAATTCCAAAGCTTCAGATAATTTTTCTTTGAGTACCTTCTGCTCAAATTTCTCTAGAAATAAGACAACATTCCCAGTTCCATCATAAAATGGCAATTCATGTACCTCTGATGTGATGTAGCGAAGTGCTTTGGTAACTCTGTTATACCTCTTAGTATATAATTCATGCAAGAAGTTCTTCTAGTGTTCCAATTCCTCATCAGAGTATGAAAGACATGAACTATCATGCTCCCAACTTATTCTGCCATTGGTAATAGGATTAATCCGACCTTCATCCTACGTAGTGATATTATAGATCTGATCAATATCAGCATCACAATATTCATGATAGAACACTTCGGTGTATCACGCTTCTTCAGAGGGGTCCAAAGGCACAACAACCATTCTACCATTCTTTTCAAACATGATCTGTTTATTTTTTAGGTTTATTATAGCTTGCATTTCATAAGAAAAATCAAACCCAAGAAACGTAGGATATAGATTGCTATCATCAGCAATATCAATAACTTCAAAGTCAGAAAACACACTTGCACCATCAATATCTATGATGATGCCATGCAGTCGACCCAAAGGAATGATTTTATGTTGGTTTTACATCCTTAGCTAAATCGGCGACCATTGCTGCTTAGGTTTCCCCATCCGTTCCCATGTCTGTTTTGGTAAAACATTGGCATATGATCCAAGATCAAGGATGACTTAGTCCATTTCATAATTGTTGATCTGCGCAGTTAGTGACATTTCTTTGCCAGTTCTTTTCTTATGTTTGTAGACCTTATGCATTGCATGTTGTTCTAGTTGTTGGTATTCTTTACCTGCACATTTTTCAATCAATTCCTACAGTCCCTCCACAACTTTTTGATTCCTGAGCAACTCCATACAAGTCTGCAAGAAATATGTCAGAATGGATGCATCGACTTCCTCGGATTCAATAATATCCTTGAGTATATTCTTCAATAAAATCATCTTTCTCTACACTGTTGATGTTGAAGCTCCAGAGCATAGAAAATTCTTCTTTTCATCCATGAAGATTTCTCTTTCGCATTGTATATCAAACCCATTATTCTTGTCTCTAGCTTTCCGGACACTTAGATCCTCTTCATGTGGTTCATCTCTCATTATTTGTATGTTTTGGGAAGGTTTTTGATTGTATTTTTCCTGCATTCTAGAAAATAATGTAGGACCATCCTTTATTTCATGATAGAAATCATGACAATACCTACAAGATATGGTAGTGGGATTCTGACAATATCTGGCAAAATGTCCAGGCTGACTGCAATTATAGCATATGATTTGTCTGCGACCTCATCTAGCACCTCCTCCTTGGCCGCGCCCTCAACCTTGGAAACCTCCACGCATTTTTATTGAACCTGGATACTTGCTACCTTCGGCTTGCACTTGATATGCTACAAGAATCTACATCATTATATCATAGCTTCAATAATGCTTTTCATCGTGTCCCACCGAACTAAAAAAATTACAGAACAATTGCTTCGGCAGCCGGATGTACTTCTGCAGTAGATGACGATAGTTTGTGGAGTGTTTTCCTGCAACTTCACATAAGCTACACTAGAAATTTTGTCCCACATTTGGTCCAGTACTTGGCCTAGGCATCAATGGAATTGGCATCTCGGTGCCCAAGTAATCTCTAAAAATAGGACATTGATCCTTATGGTGGCCCTCCTCTTTTCACTTTATGTACCAAACTTCTACGCGAACTTCTTTTCCCTTATTCAAATATTGGAGTTCCATTTGTAAGCTTGCTAACTGGTTTTGGATCAGTTGAACCCCTATGTTAGTATCTGCTACCGGAGAATCTTGTAGCTTCATCGCAATCTCCAAGGCTTCAGCCTAGGTTGCGACCTTCTACTATGATAATGGAAATCTAATATGGGGTAACAATGTAGCGATAAACCATTCCTTGTTTCGCTCATCAAGGATATCGAAGCTAACTTGAATTAGCAGTGTCTTAAACCTTTGATCGACTCCCCACACCATTTCAATGGCTAATTTCTTAATCTCTTTGATATTTTTAATACACTGGGACTGCGACTTTGGATTCTTAAATTTAACATTCATCACACCCTTAGTCTGGGCCAACATAGAATTTTGGATTGTGGAGTATTTCATTTACCACGAAAATACTCTATCTGACATATTGTGACCAATTGTGATCTCTTCATATTATCAACATTGATGTTATGCGATATCCATATCGCTTCTGCAACAAGTGAGAACTGCTTGGGATCATCCATGTAATGTTCCCAACTAGTAAATCTACAATGAATAAGTTGTATAATGGTCTTGTTATGGTGAATAAGCTTAAAATATACATAAGAAACACATATACATCATTTTTAGCTACAGCAGCAACTTGTACTTTGTTTCATGATCCGGAAGGTGGGGTAAAAGGGTATTTTATGCCCTAAAAATGTTTCTTAGGTATCTTAGGTCATGAGGGACATATTCTCCGAATTTCAGCTCAAACTAATGCTTCTATCTCTGTTAAACAGCTCCTCCTTTCCCGACTAGGCTAGAAAACCTTGATTTCCCAAGACTTTGCTAAACAGAAATTTTTGAATACTGTGAAAGTGTAATTTTCAAGGGGGTTTCTGTAGAAAATGATAATAAAATACTGATATGCAACTTATATTTATCAAATAATAGATAAATGGAGGTTTACACTCTTATACAACAAAAATAAGAGACCCGACAAAGGTTTCCGACAAAATACATGTACAAAGCAGCACTATAGAAAATAATGCAGTTTACTACAACACTGTATTAAAAATGACTGAATATGACATATAAATGTTGAATAATACAGAGAATGGCCTTAGGCATTCTTATTGGAGCTCCCAGAGGGAAATAAGCACCTCCTCCTCAAATATTAGCATATAATCAAAGGATGTAGCTCTACTGCTGCTGCTCCTGCATAAAAAACGCAGTTCACTGAAGGATACTATGCCATAGCTGAATGTATATGAATGGCCTCAAGAAAAATAGAGAAATGAAGCTCAAATCACTCCCCTTTGATCCCTTAAGCAAGCTAATCTCAAGAGAGGATGGAATTCCTACACAAGAATTCCTTGCACTAAGCAGTGCAGCAACTCCAGCTAAACAACTGAAGCATGCAATAGGTCTCCAGACCAAAATAGTTGAATACATGAATGAATCCCCTTTGATGCTATGCCTTATTTTTATCTTTTGTGAGCCTCCTCACCCCGGACCCCACACAACGTTGAGATGAATTCTTCATGAAGCTTCCTCTTTCAAAACTGAACTACCCTAGCTTGCTCTCCTCCTCTTGTTGCTGTGCTATTGATTGGTCAACTAATCCACCTCTAATACCTCTTTTCACACTAGGGATCTTGAATCTATTTTACATATGTGTGTCTTAGGTTGATGCTTGTTCACATTGAACAAGTTTACTTAGGTGATCTCTTCCTCCTCAAGAATGCATGTTGACTTAGTCAAACTTGACTATGTCCTCATCTATTTTTCCCTTGTTCACACTTGTAAGTGTAAAGTTCAGCTCCTGAAGTGATCCCCTTCCTTATTAAGGTAGAAATTATTCATATTTTTATTATTCATGGGCACCCTTACCCATTTATTCCTCTCCTAGGTGAAAGCAGCAAAATCTAATGTTCCAAATTGCGTGTTGCAAAAGTGGGAACATTACAGTCCTCCCCTCCCAAATGTTGCTTGTCCTGAAGCAACTACAAGGATAGGACTGAAGAGAATCCTCTTCTCCCCTGTAGCACCCTCATAAGATGAACTCTCCCAAGGATAAAGGTTTTGCATCATCAATATATATCTAAGTTGCTCCTCCCAAAGGTGTGAGCTATTTAAATAGCTAACATTTATGACAATGAAATATCTATGGAAGCAACAATGGGTTGTTTGAAGGTCCTCTTAAAGCACGAGGGCTGATGTAAATTGGGATTCATCATCCCCCTTTGAGTCTCTTCCTCCCCAAGTAATCAACCAAACAAGATGAGTCACCCTCCAGTATGGCAACTCATGAAGGATCTCTTCCACCTTGAGCTCCTGCAAAGAAGGTGGGCTGCATAGCTGACTGTGTGGAGTAAAAAGGTACATCTTATTTCTTCTCTCTCCACTTATGGTACATATGGGGTTTCTGCTGATGTATGGTTGAAATATAATGGTCTTCAAGAAAGACCCAAGCCACTCCATCAAATCCAACACCCATGAGGTGTCTCCTCCAAGAACTCAAACCTCCCAAATGAGTCCTCTCATTTGAAGGTAAGATTTATAGCATGGAAATCAAGGTCTTCCCACTATTCTTTATGAAATATGCAGTTTTTATAATGTGAAGAATCACCTTCTCATTGGGCCTCCTCACCTCTTGTGCCACTCCTCCAATGGTGCTTCCTACAATCAATGTTTTAGCAGCATAATATGGAAGCATAAACATGTAAAAACAAGGAGGTAGAACATAGTCCCAACCATGGAACCAACGTAGGGAATCCTTTGCTAGCCTCAATACTTAGTGAAAAAAGTGTTTTTTCAGCCACTTTTTTACTGTCACATCCATCTTACAAAAGAGAATCATGAAAGCATAATTTGGTGCCAATGATGCACACCGAAAACCATGTGGCATTCCTCCACAATCCAAAAATAGAATGGCCATCATAAACATTGCAAGTGGCCTCAAGTACATAAAATATAATATGCAAGAAGGAAAGACCCTTCTTGGTATGAAATTCTGCTCATATATATAAGGAAGTGTAAAATACAAAACAAAATTTTACCTCCTTCATCATGTACTTTGGTCATTGAGCTGAAATGGCTCAAGTGCCAATTCTCCCTTGCTGCAGGTGAGTAGGGAAGTGGTTGTGCCGACCTTTTCTTCATCTTCCAGGCTGTTCATCTCTCCATATTCTGATATACATTCAATTGGATGCCATCCCAAGTGAACTCCTCCATTGAGGGATGGTATGCATAGAAATGCATGGAAGGAAAGTCCACAAATGCTGCATGTAGATCTTCCTCCTTGTGCTTGTGACTCCAAGCCAAGAAGATCAAAAAATAGTAAGGGATACCCTCATCCATTACTTTCTCATGCTCATATTATACATGCCCCCATGGTGCATTACTTGTGAAGTGGCCTTGGGGACACTTCAGCAAGCAATCCAAGCTCCTAAGTGACAACGCTGCTAGCCTTTGGAGTAGGGCTACTGTCATCTCAAGGCTCAATTCTTTGACATAGATTGTGTCAAAGACTCTCCCCAAAATGATATTGTACATATAGAGATCCTCCCAAGATGGAGGGGCTGCTCTTTGAACTATGCTAGTGCCATCCCTTACTCCTGCAACATCTTGCCAAGTGTGAGAGAAATTCTGCCCTTGCTCTCTCCCAATCCTCCAAAGCAAAAAATGAATTTTGTGCCTCACCATACCTCCATAATCAAACCTATGTGGTGAGAACATAATTATCACATCATCATAATGCATCCGCAATCCTTGCTTCCCCATGATGAAATTATCCTGCCAATCTTCCTTCCTCTTCTCACCCCAGGGGAAAGGACATGTCATAGGGTGACCAAACTCTCTCAAGAGTAGCCAACACAACATTGCCTCTTGCTGTCCAGTGTCATAGAATTGCAAGAGGCTTACCAATATCTTTCCTCCCATCCACATCCACTCAAATCCATGTGGATGCCTGCTAGCTTTTTACATCTCGGCATTCCTCAAATGTGGTCTACCATCCTCCCATGTCACATTTTTCTCCTTGCATCTCACGAGATGCTGAAATGCAACTCCTTGGAGACCTCAGAAGATCTCTCACCAATTATCATCTTGGACCCATGAGGATCCAAAGGGGCTAAAAGAAAAGCCTCCTTGCTGCTACCCCTTGACAGCGCTGTAACCCTCCTCCAGGGTGTTGTGGCTATCTCATGTACCAACTCCTGGATGAATACTTGCTGTTGCATGAATTTGTTTGGAGCAAGGTTCACTCCATCCTCTAATAATTCACACTTCAAACTCAAGGGCTGTGTGTAACTCATCAGTGATACATGAGGTTGATGGTTCAAATCTCCCTTGAACCCTTTGCATAGCGCAGTGCAATCCCGCTGCTCTACTCAACAATACTATTTGATCTTGGGCCATATGCAAACAAATCTCCAAACATCTCCATAGAATTTTCTGAAATTTTAAGACATGGAAATTTATGCATACCTTTGTGAGCCTTTGGAACATCTTCTATGGCAGCAAGAGTTCCTCTCTCCAATATGTTGGCTGATCCAACTGCAAATGTAGAAGGCTGCTCTCTCAAGGCTATGGCAGCGTTGGTACTTGCTCCCTCCCATGGTGGTGTGGGTCTATTCTCCTCTGATATTCCTCCATCAAAGGTATTGACCATCTCTTGAGTAAACTCAGAAAAAGAAGTCGCTCTTGTGTGGCTCAAGTGACTGCACCACCAAGCATTGGCTTCACCCTCCAGGTGCAACGCTGCAACTTTTGTTGCCTCCTCCTCTACCACTGGATGAAGTAGGAAGAATACCTGAAGCTTCCTTGCCCAATATCTTGATGTAGTCGACCCATCAAATTTGGACAATAGGAACCTATTTGATCTCTCCTTTGCTGAAGGGTCTTCTCTCTTCTCTCAGTTGAATAAACTGAGGAAAATCTAGGGTTTCTTTGATAGCCCTAGGTTGGCACTTGTATTCTTCCAAATATCCACTTAGGATTTCAGGCTCTAAGTGGTCTCCTTGCTCTTCACTTCCTCTATGAGAACATGAAGTGCATGCATCTTCTTCTGCTTCTTGAAACCCTCTAGAGTTCTCAGTGCAACTCACTCCTCCTTGAAACCCTCTTGGAGTTTCAATGCATTTCTCTTCTTCTTTCTTCTTAGATCTAAAAATGGATGAGAGTAAGCTCATCCTCTCCATCATTTTTTCTCCTCTCCTTCTTATCTTCTGAGTGGATCTGAAATCCACAAGCTGAGCTAAGATGGCAGCTCTAATACCACTGTAATGTTCCCAACTAGGAACTCTACAATGAATAAGATATATAATAGTCCTGTTATGATGAATAAGCTTAAAATATACATAATAAATACATATAAATCATGATCCAGAAAGTGGGGAAAAAGGGTATTTTCTGCCCTAAAAAGGTTTGTTTTAGAAATGAGCGTGAAAATAAGTAGGGGAAACAGCTTGATATGATAGCTTAGGTCATGAAGTATGTATGCTCCAAATTTCAGCTCACACTAATGCTTCTAGCTATGTTAAACAGCTCCCCCTTTCCCGAATAGCCTAGAAAACCTTGATTCCCAAGACTTTGCTAAACAGAAATTTCTGAATACTATGAGAGCATAATTTTCATGGGGGTTTCTATAGAAAATGATAAGAAAATACTGATATGAAACTTATATTGATCAAATAATAGAGAAATGGAGGTTTACACTCTTATACAGCAAAAACAAGACACCCGGCAAAGGTTTCCGGCAAAATACATGTACAAAGCAGCACTGTAGAAAATAATGCAGTTTACTAAAAAATTGTATTAAACATGACATAATATGATCCAGGTGGATATCGGTGGCCACCCACCTATTCCATTTGGACCAGCACTATCAATTCTTGCAGATTTTCACATTCAGCACAACTTACTATTTTTAGCAGGTTTTTGGGTCCTCCACTCTCGGAGCCGTTTTGGGGGCTTAATGATCCAGGTGGATATTGGTGGCCACCCACCTATTCCACTTGGTCCCCCACCATTGTCTCTTTCATTTTTTCAGTTTCAGCATAACTTACTATTTTTAGCAGTTTTTCGGGTCCTGAACTGCTGCGTTTGGGAGCAGCGTTTTGAGTATGAAACGCCGGCCCAGTTTTGATAAATTAGTCTGGCTTGTTTTGCCGTCCTCGGATATATCTTTCTAACGAGCTATTGAGCACGTCAAACAGAGATCAGATGCCAAAGTTATGCCCCCGGGAAGTTGAACCACCAATTTACCCAAATGGGCGCCCACAGTTTTGGCGCCTCATCTCCTACGGTTAGGTTTTGGACGTTTCGGATTCTACATTGTTTCTCAACAATAAATAGGCCCTCGAGCCTCATTGTAACATAGTTCAGAGGTCTGTAGCCACCACATCTCTTCTCGGAGATTGGCCCCACCGGCCTGCCCTGGGCTATTTTATCTCCATTATGTGCACGTAAGCATCTTTACTTGTTATTTGATATTAATGAAATGAAGTGTTATTTCCATTTTGCATCTACGTATTTATGGTTATGTGTTTATTACGTGCGTGCATAAAATCCGGATCGAGTGGAGGACCCGAAAACTCTTTCTTTGTTTTTCTTTGCATGTCCCCAACGCGATCAGGGTATAAGGAGTTAGGGCTCGATCTGGTTGAACCCTTGCAAGATCAGCCTCGCAAACCCCGACGACCTCCCATGGCGGAAGAAAAGAAAGACGAGGGAGCAGGAGATCCTATCAAAATGCTGCTCGAGGAGGCCCTCGAGAAACAAAGGAACGCGATGATGGATAACTTTGCTCAAATCCTTCAACGACTGCCCACATATGGTGCATCTGCATCCAACAGCCACTCTGGAGGCGCCACTCCCTTCAAGGTACAGGTAAACTTTGACATTCCTATATTTGAAGGAAAAATAGATGCAGACGCTGTAGACAGATGGTTAAATTTTTTGGAAGGGTATTTCTCAGTCCATGACTTCTCTGACCGAGAAAAGATTATTTTTGCACTCCTCAAAGCCGCCCCCCATGTCAAAGACTGGTGGGAAACCTACCGTGAGCAAGAGGGCGAAGGGGAACCCTCTCTGTTCTCGACCACACCCACTTGGAATTCGTTCCGAGACGGCATCAAGGAACAATATTACCCTGTGGGGAGCTATGAAGACAAATACATCCAATGGACCACGCTGCGGCAACAAAAGGATCAAGATGTGCACGAACTGACGAATCTGTTCCATACCCTGCGCACAAAGTTGGGTATTAAAGATTCGGAGAGACATTTGGTGCTCAAGTACCGCGGCTGTCTGCACAAACACATTCAGGAGGAAATGGAGTTCCTCGACATTACATCGCTTGGCACGGCATATCGCTATGCAGCCAAGATCGAGCAGAAATTTAAGCAAAAGAAGCGAGACTTTGGATCTGCGAATCCGAAAGGTGCCCCCGAACCGAAGAACAAGGGGCAAGGCCAAAGCAATGCGACTCAGAACAATACCACAAATCCAAAGAAGGACACAGGGAAGTGGTGTGAATTTCATAACAGCCCCACTCACAACACAAACGAGTGTCGGGCCAAACAATCTTTGGTGGCTGAACTAAAGGCACCCGAATCAGATGCATTTTCTGATCCTGAGTTAGAACCAGACAAAGGTAATGACAAAGGGAAGCAGATCATTGATGCGGATCCCAGTGCCATTGTTGCCACCACCAAGATCCAGAAGGAGGGTCGAGAGGATCCAGAGGAGGGGGAGCGCCTCTTCCAGTCGCAGATGTGGGTGAAGGGTTCTCCGCTGCAGTTTCTCGTCGATAGCGGAAGCCAAAAGAACCTCATTTCAGCAGACGTCGTGAAGCGGCTCGGCCTACCAACCATAGCACACCCGCAACGGTATACCATTGGGTGGCTCCACCCAGGGAGAGATCTCCGCATCCGCCAGCAGTGCCGACTTCCATACAGTATCAAGCCATTCACGGATGAGGTATTGTGGGATGTTGCTCCTCTTGATGTAGCTGATGTATTATTGGGCCAACCATACTTGTGGAGGCGACATGCTGTGTATGAGTCTAGGCCTCGTGCTGTTATTATTACTTTGGGAAATAACTTGTACAGGATACCGGAGGTAGTACCGCCTCTTGCCATCTCTTTGACTACTGCAAAACAACGCAGTAAGATTGTTTCCCAGACCAGGAAATTCATTTTCCTTACGACTCGCTCACAGGGAAAGAAGAATATTGTGGCCACAACCTCGAAACAGGGCTCCCTTTCACGGCTGCAGCAGATGGACAAAGTCATGGAGGAATACGATGACAATTTCTCTTCACTCATAGAGGTTCCTCTACACTGTCAGGACAAGCACTCCATTGATCTGACTCCCAATGCACCACCACCTGATGTTTCCATACATCCTGCAACTACACATACAGAATCCAAACATGTACTGTATGAGGCTGATAAAGAAACCAAATTTACTAAACGCATCCAGCATGTCCACCCGCAGGTCCATGGCATCTTCAACACATCTAATACTCAGTTCAATAGAATTTTCCTCATCTCATGGAGGATCTCTACGCAATGGGGACCATTGCTTCCTAAGGAGGGAGGAATGATCCAGGTGGATATCGGTGGCCACCCACCTATTCCATTTGGACCAGCACCATCAATTCTTGCAGATTTTCACATTCAGCACAACTTACTATTTTTAGCAGGTTTTATGGTCCTCCACTCTCGGATCCGTTTTGGGGGCTTAATGATCCAGGTGGATATTAGTGGCCACCCACCTATTCCACTTGGCCCCCCACCATCCTTTGATTTTTCGATTTCGACGCAACTACTTATTTTTACTTGATTTTTCGGGTCACGAACTTGGGAGCCGTTTTGGGAACTCAACGACGTTTTTTGGGTGGCCTTGTGAATTTTTTGATAAAATTATCCAGAAGCCAGAAATTTGTAGTCCTCGGATAGATATTTCTAACCGAGCTATTGAGCACGTCGCGGAGATCGGGTGCCAGTTATACCCACGGGAAGTTGAGACCACCAATTTACCCAAACGGGCGCCCACGGTTTGGCGCCTCATCTCTCTGAGTTAGGTTTGGACGTTTCAAATTCTACATTGTTTCTCAAACAATAAATAGGCCCTCGAGCCTCATTGTAACACGGTTCAGTCTGTAGCCACCACATCTCTTCTCAGAGATTCGCTACCAGCACCCTAGCTATTTTATCTCCATTATGTCTGTAAGCATCTTTCTGTTATTTGATATTAATGAAATGAAGTGTTATTTCCGCTGCATCTCTGTATTTATGGTTATGTGTTTATTCTGTTGCGTTCCTGCATAAAATCCGGATCATAATATGACATATAAATGCTGAATAATATAGATAATGGCCTTAGGCCTTCTTATTGGAGCCCCTGGAAGGAAATAAGCACCTCCTCCTCAAATATTAGCATACAATCAAAGGATGCAACTCTACTGCTGTTGCTCCTACATAAAAGACGTAGTTCACTAAAGGATACTGCACTGTAGTTGAATGTAGATGAATGGCCTCAAGCCAAATACAGAAATGAAGCTCAAATCACTCCCCTTTGATCCCTTAAGAAAGCTAATCTCAAGAGAGGATGGAATTCCTACACAGGAATTCCTTGCGCTAAGCAGTTGAGCAACTCCAGCTAAACAGCTGAAGCATGCAATTGGTCTCCAGAAAAAAATAGCTGAATACATGAATGAATCCCCTTTGATGCTATTCCTTCCTTTTATATTTGGTGAGCCTCCTTACCCCAGACCCCACACAACGTTGAGGTGACTTCTTCATGAAGCTTCCTCTTTCAAAACTGCGCTGCCCTAGATTGCTCTCCTCCTCTTGTGGCTGCACTGTTGACTTGGTCAACTAATCCACCTCTAATGCCTCTTTTCACACTAGCGATCTTCAATCTAGTTTACATATGTGTGTCTTAGGCTGATCCTTGTTCACATTGAACTAGTTTACTTAGGTGATCTCTTCCTCCTCAAGAATGCATGTTGACATAGTCAAACTTAACTATGTCCTCATATATTTTTCCCTTGTTCACACTTGTAAGTGTAAATTTCAACTCCTGAAGTGATCCCATTCCTTATTAAGGTGGAAATCATTCATATTTTTATTTTTCATGGGCTCCCTTACCCATTTATTCCTCTCCTAGGTGAAAGCAGCAAAATCTAATGTTCCAAATTGCTTGTTGCAAAAGTGGGAACATTACAATCCGATCCTTTGAAAACATGCATATTAGGTGAGTAAGACATGGTGAACGAGGGAGGTGGAGGTGGAGGAAAAAAATAGGGATGGTTCATGATGGGAGTGGAAGATTGGATAATTCCAGAAGCGCCATGATCATCTTCAAATTTACTAACGCACTTCTAAGGGTAGTAGGGTGGCTTTCTCCTTCTTCACTTTCAAACCCAAACAGTGGAATGGACTCACACTCAACATAATTACTATGATCTACGCTAAATCTCTTACCCCGTTGCGTATTCTCTATTATCTTTCCTCTGAACATAAATTTGATTTCATCCATATTACACCCTTTTCACACAATATCATCTTAATCCAAAGCTTCAGTGAGTTCAAGTACTTACCTCACTGGCCTTTGAAAAATTTGCGCCAAGCTTTACTATAAGATATAGATGTATCCATCGAAAACTTAGTAATAAAGCCTCCGAGGATACTATCGATCTAATAATCAACAACCCTTGTGATCTTTTTATCAGTCCCCTTCAGTTTCTTGATGATCTCTGTGTTAGTTCCCAAATCCACCTTAGGCTGAAATAAGGCAGAAGAAGGACAACATCAAACCACGCTCAGCCTCGTAGCTAGCCCTACGAGGACTAGAGAGGGCTCTCTCCGGGTCTATCTCAATGAAAATATTCAAAGGGGCTTGAGATGACAATAAAAACAACTGATCTTAGGCTAGATAAACAAATAGGAGGATTTGATTTTGATTTTTAGGGGTTTTTGTTGAAAAAATGGGAAAAACAATTTTGGGCTTGGGGATGAGGCCAGATCTTGCAGAATTCAAGTTGGGGCAGGGTAGGCAATGGCTTTGATTTCTAAGATAGAATGAATGAATGGAAAATACTGCTGAGGAGCTGAAGAGGGCAAGAGAGTACAAGGATCCTCTTCAAACTGACGAAAACATATAAAACTAAACAAAAGTCTAAGGCAGAGCACCAGCAAATCAATGAATTCTACCTCAAATACTCATTTGTTTAATTCAGAAGCATAGAGAAGGAAAATGGCATACATATAACATTAATGAAACTTACAATAACATGAGAAGAAACATCATCAAAACTCGAAGCCACAAGGATCCCAACAAGTGTCGCAAAACTCGGGTCTTTCCTTTGCCAAAAACCGAAAATGTATGTACAATGAGGTGCCAAAATTTTCCCAAGTATCCAACCCCGAAAATGTCTCGGAAAATAAAATATATAGAAAATTATAACCCCTTCCCATGCCTCTATGGGTCGAGCTCATGCTTCTAGGAGCTGTTTGAACCAATTCTAAACAAGGAGCTAAAATCTAGGCGACCAAACAACTTGCCTCTGTATGCTAGGAAACTGATCCATTCATTTAATTTTCACTTTTCAATGAATGAATCATCTAGAACAAGTAAATACATGCCAAAATTACATCATGGTTACCAAATTACATCAAGATAGATCAATCCTCTCATGAAAAAGTGAAACTAGTCAAAACTGGCCGAATTCCTGAGCTGGAAGGTGAAAAATAGGCTGAATTCCTCTATGCGCCGCGCTACTTTGGACCTGTTTTTGGAGCACTTCCTAAAGTAAAAATTGAGCTCATGATAGCTCGGTGGAAATCCCTGGATGTTTGCTATCCAACCCAAGTGGAATGTTTCAATTTGAAGCTCATTTGCCCCTCCAAAACGTCAATCTCCCAAGAGTACTTCCGGCTGGTGCAAAAGGTGGCAGAAAGGTGACTTTCATGGTGTTTTTGGCCCTTAAGACCACCCAGAATTTGATGAAATGCTTCGGCCATTCCTGAGCATGCATAAATTACCATGAAAAATCCAAAAATATCAAGTTTTCCTCCAGAAGGTGTCCCAATCATAAGCGCGCGTCGGGTGGAAAAACCTGTTTTGCAACCAAAATTTTCAAAAATGACAAAATATTCTCCAAATTTGCTGAAATTTGGAGTGAAGGTCTCCCATCATGTCTCATGCTCAGCCAAGGAAGATTCGGCCAAGATTCTAAGTGGATCAGGCCTTTTTCGCTGTCTCAGTGCTTTCTTCAACCTTGCCTTCAGGATCTTCATTTTTGCTCTGCAAACGTGCGTGCGGGCCCAATAGTGATTCTTCATATGTCTAAGCATGTCTTTGTCCCTGTTGGCCTTCTCCAAGAGCTTCTACAGATGAATTTTGACGTGCGTAAAGGCGGGTCTCTCGCTCAAATGGTGTCATGTCACTCTGGTCTTTTCCGGGCCAATGCACGGTCTTCACGGATTTGCCGCAACTCTATAAGTGTGTGTTGATCCTCCAGTTGTTTATTGCGCTGCTCCAAATAATCTATCACCCACTGAGATCTCTGCAACTTCACGGTCAAAGTATCAATCTCAGCCTTTTTCTCCTGGATGATATCTTTCAGCTTCGAGCTAGGAGAGCTCGCATCGACATCGATTAAAACAAAATCAGTATCTTTGCCTCCAGAGGGGCCCTCATCGTGCATAGGCCTCTTGCCTCTATCCTATACCTGTGCTGATGTGGAAGGCGAGACCCCTTCCACCCCCGGTGGAGATAGTACTCGCACTGCTGATGAAGATAACGAGACCCCTTCCACCCCTGGTGGAGATAGTACTCGTCGTGCTGCTGCAAATAAGGCTCGATGGCCTCTCTAATATGTCACACACACCGGGAGCACTGATAGGCTCAGTCTCAGGAACCTCGGACTGATGTGAAGGCTCTGCCTCATCATGAACTACCTCAGGAGGCTGTGGCGCTGCAAAGAAATCACGAGAAATGAACTCATCCCACGAGATGCCCTGTAATCCAAGCTAATGCACTACAATGATTTTGATGAGCGCATAATGATAGATACTATTATGCTACTGCGCTAGGGTCTTCTTCTGTACAAGGACAGTCATTCGCTCTATGTTACGGTACATGAAATATGGAATGCTCATCAACCGCACTCTCAGGAAATGTATCAACAGCTGGATGTGATATGCATACAAGCGTGAAAAGCGCCCTTCACAACTGAAGTACCTAATGATAAGTTTCATCAATGGTGCGTACTCATCCTTCAGAAACTGGAATGGAAATACCCCCTGTCAGTCGCCTCAAATATCCGGTCTGATGTAAGGCTCATAATATGCTCTATCCAATCTGCTGTCGCTTATTCCACTCTTCACCGATGTTTGGTATCCCTGGTCGCCTCGAAATAGTCTCCGGTGAAAAAGTGAAATTCACTCAAAGCAAGGTTTACACGACCATTATGCAAATGTAGGACAAATAGGCAAGCTAACTCATGATGATGCTTTGAGTTCGAGAAATCATCTCACACATCTGGGAAACATGACTAACGACGAAAAAAAATCCATTGCAAGCGGGCAAGCCTACAATTGTATCAAAGAAGTGGGTTCTTCCCACGACATGCCTACCACTTTTGTGAGATCTCCTTGGAAAATTAAGCTCGATAGATGAATCATTGTCCCTGCTCATACCCCCCGCTCATATGGTGAATCTCGTCTCGACATCGTGCTCGAAATGTGTTTGTCAACTGTGTGCTTGGTTGGTTAGAAAATGAGCAATTGGTGTATTTGTTCTAATGCAAAATGTGTCACATATATATCAAGGAGCTATAATAAATACCACAGTGGGAAAAGGACTGTCAAGTGAGTTTTGAATGTGAAGACAGCCACTGTTTGACTATATGGGGATTTGGGGATTATAAGTAATGGGAATGGGTTATAGTGATAGTGATAGTGATAGTGATAGGGGGGTAGTTTAGGGACAAGAGTCAATGAAATGGGAATATAAAAGTGAAATCAAGGACATAAGCCAGCCCTTGAATGTTATGACAATTAAGAGTTTGTCAATGGAGGGATGTGGTAGCAAGTGATAGGGTTTGGGAATTAACACATAGGATCAAAAGGGTATAGGGATATGGGATAGAGGATATAGGATAGGGACAGTGGAGACTGTAGTGTAATAATGTGACAATAATGAGAGCCAATGAAAGTGGAATGATAGTTAAAACACCAACCAACATCCAACACCTCTTTTCAAAACCTTATGGAGCAGATTGCTATATGCGTATAGGGTTACATTTTAACCATTAAAACTCTTGAATTTCTCCTCTTCAACACGCAGCAAAACACGTCTTCAAATCAATGAACAAATGGTTTTAACTTACTTGGAGCGAAAAAAATTGTTTGATTTTGAAAAAATTGCAGAGCGTTGATGAATTTCGGGCTTGATGGCTCAATGCGCCGCGTGCGCACCCAAAGTGCGCTCGCACTCTAAGGGGTGCGCCGCGCTCGTGGAAAAAAACACTGTCGGTTTGGCCCAATGCGCCGCGTTGATTCGAGTGCGCCGCGCCTCTTTCCTATGCGCCGCACGCAATCTTCACACACAAATCACGACCTCTCTAAAACACAGCTTTGCTCTCCAACCTTCAAATTCGATTTCTCAATGAGATTTTGTGAATGTTTCTTTATGCAAATGGGTATATGACTTTGAGAAAAATCTTATATAGAGATGGTTTTCATTTTTCTTCTCCAAAAACCCATTTCGTAATGTTTTTTGACTTTTGGCACTTTTCATTTAATTCAACTTCTGTCTCCCTGCTTTTTCACTGATTTTCTAAGTTTGGACTCGATGAAATTATTTGATTTTTGCGGGGATGTTGGCGTTGATGTTTGACAAAGGAAAACCGGAGCCTTCTTTGAAGTCTCCATGGCGGAAAAAATACATGATTATTACAAAAAATGAATTCGGTAATTTCTTATTCAAAACAGAGTTTTGAACAAGAAATGTCCTCGAATATGTTTGATGATGAAAAACTTTGATTTGAAAAATTATTGAAATCCTCCTCATGGCTCGTGGGCATTTATTAAACATGTCAAAAGACCAAACCCTAGACTCGAAACTAAAAGACCCTTTTTGACCAAAATAATCATTTATGACTGTGAATGACATGAATCGAACTTTGATGATTTTGGAGAAATTTTGACCAACCCAGCGAAGTACAAGCATGAGGGAAAACAAAAGAACCAAACCCTTCGTCGATCGGTGGCATGCCCCCTAACGGAATGCGAGTGAATGAGCGAAATGGGACACCTAAACAATGAAATGCAAATAGAGAAATGATCCCCCGACTGGAGGGCTGCAAAGTCCGACTCTAACATTGGCTCCAATGGGGATGGTAGCTCCTTGGAGGTGCCAAGAATGGCAGATATTTGGGAGAGCGGGACCAGTGCCTTATCCATTGGGCTATGGAATCCATTATTCGACAAGACGACAAAAGACCGATAACTCAATTTATTGACTGGAAATTCGACTCAAACTAACTCGATGCAAACTGAAATGACTGAAAAAACCTTGACTCTAGAAAACTAACTCAAAATGACTCATGAATGACTTAAGACAAGAATTTACAAAGCTTTTTGGAAAAAAAAGGCAAAGCAAATCCATTAAGATTTGAAATCATGATGACAACCACCGCATACCGATGAAATATGTACAATCATGTGTAATGAGCTTTCCAATGTAACCAATCAAAAAAATGCCTTCTTGATTGATTCTCCCGATCAGATCTCCCTCGGTCAACAACAAATCTGGTAGTCTGTGCATCCAAAAACATAATTGACCATGATCTCCTTCATCACCGAGTACCTGCAATATTCACCTTCACTCGCTGACACGCAAATGCAGTTTGCACTGTGGATCCCGAAAAACATGAAGAATTACCTCCTATCGAAGAAACAAGGTGTCTTTCTCTTTTGATTCTGATCTTCCTTCATAATGTACTTCAAGAAAAGTATGTTCCCTGGTCCTCAAAAAATTTCGAACAAATAGATGAACAGATTTCCACTTCAAAGAACATCTCAAAACATGAAACATATGAAGAAGACTCGAAAGGAAGTCCCCGAGGGTTCCCGATCTTCCGTAGTCCGAATATAATTTTGATCATCTTCATATGATATGACAGACCAAATTATCATGTTCTTCATTACATTCATCAATCATAAGAAAAGAAACTTCGGATGATTCTTGAAGCGCAAAAAATGACATTTCTATCATCTACTAAAGATTCGTCCAAAGGCATTTCTTCACTTACTTGAATGAAGGTCTCATCTTGGTTTTCATGAATGACCGAATTGCCTCCTCATGAAGGTTGTGTTCTAATGGGATAAGAGCATTTAGATCCATAAATGCTGTCTTCTTCATTCCAAATGACTCCAACAGCAGAGTTCTCCTTCATGGGTTTCAGCACAAGATATTCTTGGTCATCACGATCTAGATCTAAATCGAAAAGACCGACTTAACATTATCACATTATGAAACTGAAACTTGACTTCCCCGCATGATGTCTTCCTCTATGGACATATCTAAAATGAAACTTTCTCTTTCATCATTTTCAGCCATATGATCTTCAACCCTGCTCGCAAAGTTTCCCTGAGCATCTTGATGAGTATCCTCTATGTTTTCTTCATGTTGCTGAAATGGTTTCTCATACTGAAAGCCTCCATGATTTCTCCGTCCATGAAGTCATTATCCCCATAAAAATTCTCAAGATCTTCAATGAAACTATGAACATGGCTACAACGAGTTTCTGAACTAAAATCAAGGACGGATAAGATTCTTTATACTTTTCGGAAAACATGGTATGAAAATCCTTTAAACGGTAAATAGAAGCAGGTGGCAAACTTTCATACCAAGATCGGGCTTCATCTTCTAGAGTAGCCATAAACATTTTCATCAAACGAGTCTTCGAGAAAATCGATCTTTAATTTATGCACATGAATGTGAAATTTTACCGAGATGGAGAGCGAAAGATCATTACCTTCCACATTTCGAACATAGGTAAATTCCAATCCAATCCACCTTGGGCATCTTATTTGGAAAACCTGGGATGTGATCTCGGCTCATGGGAGCGTATCTTCTTGCAATTTGATCAATCTTGAAAATCTATGGTGGAGTCACCATGAAGCATTGATTACTGTATTTTTTCAATGAAATCGCCAGGTGAATGATTTCAGCCTTGTCGTCTGTCGATTGTTGTCCACCATCAACCATCGGATCTAAACTTGATTAAAGGTACTGGGCAAAACAATCTACAAGTCGAGTGTTACGTTCACAAGCAAACCATCGTCTTCCCCAGTATGGTCACCACTATGTTAGTTCCCAAATCCAACTTAGGCTGAAATAAGGTAGAAGAAGGATAACATCAAACCATGCTCAGCCTCGTAGCTAGCCCTACGAGGACAGGAGAGGGCTCTCTCCGGGTCTATCTCAATGAAAATATTCAAAGGGGATTGAGATGACAATAACAACAAATGATATTATGCTAGATAAAAAAATAGGAGGATTTGATTTTGATTTTTAGGGGTTTTTGTTGAAAAAAAGGGAAAAACAATTTTGGGCTTGGGGATGAGGCCAAATCTTGCAGAATTCAAGTTGGGGCAGGGTAGGCAATGGATTTGATGTCTAAGATTGAATGAATGAATGGAAAATACTGCTGAGGAGTGGAAGAGGGCAAGAGAGTACAAGGATCCTCTTCAAATTGACGAAAACATATAAAACTAAACAAAAGTCTAAGGCAGAGCACCAGCAAATCAATGAATTCTACCTCAAATACTCATTTGTTTAATTTAGAAGCATAGAGAAGGAAAATGGCATACATATAAAATTAATGAAACTTAAAATAACATGAGAAGAAACATCATCAAAACTCAGAAGCCACAAGGATCCCAACAAGTGCTGCAAAACTCTGGTCTTTCCTTTGCCAAAAACTGAAAATGTATGTACAATGAGGTGCCAAACTTTTCCCAAGAGTCCAACCCTGAAAATGTCTCAGAAAATACAATATATAGACAAGTCTAACCCCTTCCCATGCCTCTAGGGGTCGAGCTCATGCTTCTAGGAGCAGTTTGAACCAATTCTAAACAAGGAGCTAAAATCTAGGCAGCCAAACAACTTGCCTCTATATGCTAGGAAACTGATCCATTCACTTGATTTTCACTTTTTAGTGAATGAATCATCTAGAACAAGTAAATACATGCCAAAATTACATCATGGTTACCAAATTACATCAATATAGATCAATCCTCTCATGAAAAAGTGAAACTAGTCAAAACTGGCCGAATTCCTAAGCTGGAAGGTGAAAAATAGGCTGAATTCCTCTATGCGCCGCGCTCCAAAGCTCTATGCGCTGCGCTACTTTGGACCTGTTTTTGGAGCACTTCCTGAAGTCAAAATTGAGCTCATCATAGATCGTTGGAAAGCCCTGGATGTCGGCTATCCAACCCAAGTGGAATTTTTCAATTTGAAGCTCATTTTCCCCTCTAAAACTTCAATCTCCCAAGAGTACTTCCTGCTGGTGCAAAAGGTGGCAGAAAGGTGATTTTCATGGTGTTTTTGGCCCTTATGACCACCCAGAATTTGATGAAATGCTTCGGCCATTCCTGAGCATGCATAAATTACCATGAAAAATAAAAAAATATCAAGTTTTCCTCCAGAAGGTGTCCCAATCATAAGCGCGCGTCGGGTGGGGCGACGCGTCGGGCAGAAAAACCTGTTTTGCAACCAAAATTTTCAAAAATGACAAAATATTCTCCAAATTTGCTGAAATTTGGAGTGAAGGCCTCCCATCATGTCTCATGCTCAGCCAAGGAATCTTCAGCCAAGATTCTAAGTGGATCAGGCCTTTTTCGCCGTCTCAGTGCTTTCTTCAACCTTGCCTTCAGGATCTTCATTTTTTCTCTGCAAACGTGCGTGCGGGCTCAATAGTGATTCTTCATATGTATAAGCATGTATTTTTTCCTATTGGCCTTCTCCAAGAGCTTCTATAGATGAATGTTGATGTGTGTAAGGCAGGTCTCTCGCTCAAATGGTGTCATGTCACCTGGTCTTTTCCGGGCTAATGCACGGTCTTCACGGATTTCTCGCAACTCTATAAGTGTGTGATGATCCTCCAGTTGTTTATTGCGCTGCTCCAAATAATCTATCACCCACTGAGATCTCTGCAACTTCACGGTCAAAGTATCAATCTCAGCCTTTTGCTCCTGGATGATCTCTTTCAGCTTCGAGCTAGGAGAGCTCGCATCGACATCGATCAAAACAAAATCAGTATCTTGGCCTCCAGAGGGGCCCTCATCGTGCATAGGCCTCTTGCCTCTGTCCTGTACCTGTGCTGATGTATAAGGCGAGACCCCTTCCACCCCCGGTGGAGATAGTACTCGTGCTGCTGATGAAGATAACAAGACCCCTTCCACCCCTGGTGGAGATAGTACTCGTCGTGCTGCTGGAAATAAGGCTCGATGGCCTCTCTGATATGTCACACACACCAGAGCACTGATAGGCTCAGTCTCAGGAACCTCAGACTGATGTGAAGGCTCTGCCTCATCATGAACTACCTCGGGAGGCTGTGGCGCTGCAAAGAAATCACGAGAAATGAACTTAGCCCACGAGATGCCCTGTAATCCAAGCTGATGCACTACAATGATTTTGATGAGCGCATAATGATAGATATTGTTATGCTGCTATGCTGGGGTCTTCTTCTGTACAAGGACCGTCATCCACTCTATGTTATGGTACACGAAATATGGAATGCTCATCAACCACACTCTCGGGAAATGCATCAACAGCCGAATGTGATATGCATACAAGCGTGAAAAGCGCCCTTCACAACTAAAGTACCTAATGATAAGTTTCATCAATGGTGTGTACTCATCCTTCAGAAACCGGAATGGAAATACCCTGCTCAGCTGCCTCAAATATCCGGGTCTGATGTAAGGCTCATAATATGCTCTATCCAACTGTTGTCGCTTATTCAACTCTTCACCGGTGTTTGGTATCCTGGTTGCCTCAAAAATAGTCTCTGGTGACAAAGTGAAATTCACTCCAGCAAGGTTTACACGACCATTATGCAAATTTAGGACAAATAGGCGACCTAACTCATGATGATGCTGAGTTCAGGAAATCATCTCACAATACTGGAAACATGACTGACGCTGAAAACAATCCATTGCAAGTAGGAAAGCCTGCAATTGTATCAAAGAAGTGGGTTCTTCCCTGACATGCCTACCACTTTTGTGAGATCTCCTTGGAAAATTAAGCTCAGTAGATGAATCAATGTCCTAGTCATACCCCTGCTCATATGGTGAATCTGTCTCTGACATCGTGCTGAAATGTGTTTGTCAACTGTGTGCTTGGTTGGTTAGAAAATGAGCAATTGGTGTATTTGTTCTAATGCCAAATGTGTCACATATATATCAAGGTGCTATAATAAATACCACAGTGGGAAAAGGACTGTCAAGTGAGTTTTGAATGTGAAGACAACCACTGTTTGACTATATGGGGATTTGGGGATTATAATTAATGGGAATGGGTGATAGTGATAGTGATAGTGATAGTGATAGGGGGGTAGTTTAGGGACAAGAGTCAATTAAATGGGAATATAAAAGTGAAGTCAAGGACATAAGCCAACCCTTGAATGTTATGACAATTAAGAGTTTGTCAATGGAGGGATGTGGTAGCAAGTGATAGGGTTTGGGAATTAACACATAGGATCAAAAGGGTATAGGGATATGGGATAGAGGATATAGGATAGGGACAGTGGGACTGTAGTGTAATAATGTGACAATAATGAGAGCCAATGAAAGTGGAATGATAGTTAAAACACCAACCAACATCCAACACCTCTTTTCAAAACCCTATGGAGCAGATTTCTATATGGGTATAGGGTTACATTTTAACCATTCAAACTCTTGAATTTCTCCTCTTCAACACGCAGCAAACACGTCTTCAAATCAATGAACAAAGGGTTTTAACTTACTTGGAGCGGAAAAGTTGTTTGATTTTGAAAAATTGCAGAGCGTTGATGAATTTCGGGCTTGATGGCTCAATGTGCCGCGCGCACACCCAGTGCGCCGCGCCTGTGGAAAAAAACACTGTCAGTTTCAGCCCAATGCGCCGCGTTGGTTCAGTGCGCCGCGCCTCTTTCCTATGCGCCGCGCGCAATCTTCACACACAGTCACGGCCTCTCTAAAACACTGTTTTCTCTCCAACCTTCAAATTCGATTTCTCAATGAGATTTTGTGAATGTTTCTTGATGCAAATGGGTATATGACTTTGAGAAAAATCTTATATAGAGATGGTTTTCATTTTTTCTTCTCCAAAAACCCATTTCGTAATGTTTTTTGACTTTTGGCACTTTTCATTTAATTCAACTTCTGTCTCTTGCTTTTTCACTGATTTTCTAAGTTTGGACTGATGAAATTATTTGATTTTTGTAGGGATGTTGGTGTTGATGTTTGACAAAGGAAAACCGGAGCCTGCTTTGAAGTCTCCATGGCGGAAAAAATACATGATTATTACAAAAAATGAATTCGGCAATTTCTTATTCAAAACAGAGTTTTGAACAAGAAATGTCCTCGAATATGTTTGATGATGAAAAACTTTGATTTGAAAACTTATTGAAATCCTCCTCATGGCCTGTGGGCATTTATTAAACATGTCAAAAGACCAAACCCTAGACTCAGA
Source organism: Pinus albicaulis (assembly GCA_034641835.2). NCBI lineage: Eukaryota > Viridiplantae > Streptophyta > Pinopsida > Pinales > Pinaceae > Pinus > Pinus albicaulis. The sequence continues at coordinate 341,451,124 of CM076573.1, read as the reverse complement.
AACTAAAAGACCCTTTTAGACCAAAATAATCATTATGACTGTGAATGACATGAACTGAAATTTGATGATTTTGGAGAAATTTTGACCAACCCAGTAGGTACAAGCATGAGGGAAAACAAAAGAACCAAACCCTTCCATCAGTCAGTGGCATGCCCCTAACGAAATGCAGTGAATGAGCGAAATGGGACACCTAAACAATGAAATGCAAATAGAAAAATGATCCCTGACGGAGGGCTACAAAGTCCGACTCTAACATTGGCTCCAATGGGGATGGTAGCTCCTTGGAGGTGCCAAGAACGGCAAATCTTTGGGAGAGCAGACTAGTGCCTTATCCATTGGGCTATGGAATCCATTATTCGACAAGACGACAAAAGACTGATAACTCAATTTATTGACTGGAAATTCAACTCAAACTAACTCGATGCAAACTGAAATGACTGAAAAAACCTTGACTCTAGAAAACTAACGCAAAATGACTCATGAATAACTTAAGACAAGAATTTACAAAGCTTTTTGAAAAAAAAGGCAACAGTCCATCAAGATTTGAAATCATGATGACAACCACCTGCATACTGATGAAATATGTGCAATCATGTGTAATGAGCTTTCCAATGTAACCAATCAAACAAATGCCTTCTTGATTGATTCTCCCAATTAGATCTCCTGGTCAACAACAAATACTGGTAGTTGTGCATCCAAAAACATAATTGACCATGATCTCCTTCATCACTGAGTACTGCAATATTCACCTTCACTACTGACTGCAACAGATTTGCCTGTGGATCCTGAAATACATGAAGAATTACCTTCTGCTGAAGAAACAAGGTGTCTTTCTCTTCTGATTCTGATCTTCCTTCATAATGTACTTCAGTAAAAGTATGTTCCTGGTCCTCAAAAAATTCTGAACAAATAGATGAACAGATTTCCACTTCAAAGAACATCTCAAAACATGAAACATATGAAGAAGACTCTGAAAGGCAGTCCTGCAGGTTTTGATCTTTTGTAGTCTGAATATAATTTTGATCATCTGCATATGATATGACAGCCAGATTATCATGTTCTTCATTACATTCATCAATCATAAGAAAAGAAACTTCAGATGATTCTTGAAGCGCAAAAATGACATTTCTATCATCTACTAAAGATTCGTCCAAAGGCATTTCTTCACTTACTTGAATGAAGGTCTCATCTTGGTTTTCATGAACTGACCGAATTGCCTCCTCATGAAGGTTGTGTTCTAATGGGATAAGAGCATTTAGATCCATAACTCTGTCTTCTTCATTCTAAATGACTCCAACGGCAGAGTTCTCCTTCATGGGTTTCAGCACAAGATATTCTTGGTCATCACGATCTAGATCTAAATCTGAAAAGACTGACTTAACATTATCACATTCTGAAACTAAAACTTGACTTCCCTGCATGTTGTCTTCTTCTATGGACAGATCTAAAACAAAACTTTCTCTTTCATCATTTTCATCCATATGATCTTCAACCTGCTGTAAAGTTTCCTGAGCATCTTGATGAGTATCCTCTATGTTTTCTTCGTGTTGCTGAAATGGTTTCTCGTACAGAGCCTCCATGATTTCTCCTTCCATGAAGTCATTATCCCCATAAAAATTCTCAAGATCTTCAATGAAACTATGAACATGGCTACAACAGTTCTGAACTAAAATCAAGGATGGATAAGTTTCTTTATACTTTTCAGAAAACATGGTATGAAAATCCTTTAAACAGTAAATAGAAGCAGGTGGCAAACTTTCATACCAAGATCGGGCTTCATCTTCCAGAGTAGCCATAAACATTTTCATCAAACAGTCTTCAGGAAAATCGATCTTTAATTTATGCACATGAATGTGAAATTTTACCAGATGGAGAGCAGCGTCATTACCTTCCACATTTCTGAACATAGGTAAATTCTGAAGCCAATCAAACTTGGGCATCTTATTTGGAAAACCTGGGATGTGATCTCGGCTCATGGAAGCGTATCTTCTTGCAATTCGATCCATCTTGAAAATCTGCAATGGAGTCACCATGAAGCATTGATTGCTGGATTTTTCAATGAAATCGCCAGGTGAATGATTTCAGCCTTGCGCTGTCTGATCGTTGTCCACCATCAACCATCAGATCTAAACTTGATTACAGGTACTGGGGCAAAACAATCTACAAGTCGAGTGTTACGTTCACAAGAAAACCATCGTCTTCCCCAGTATGGTCGCCACTATGTTAGTTCCCAAATCCACCTTAGGCTGAAATAAGGTAGAAGAAGGACAACATCAAACCACACTCAGCCTCGTAGCTAGCCCTACGAGGACAGGAGAGGGCTCTCTCCGGGTCTATCTCAATGAAAATATTCAAAGGGGCTTGAGATGACAATAACAACAACTAATATTAGGCTAGATAAACAAATAGGAGGATTTGATTTTGATTTTTAGGGGTTTTTTTCTACAAAAAGGGAAAAACAATTTTGGGCTTGGGGATGAGGCCAGATCTTGCAGAATTCAAGTTGGGGCAGGGTAGGCAATGGATTTGATGTCTAAGATTGAATGAATGAATGGAAAATACTGCTGAGGAGTGGAAGAGGGCAAGAGAGTACAAGGATCCTCTTCAAATTGACGAAAACATATAAAACTAAACAAAAGTCTAAGGCAGAGCACCAGCAAATCAATGAATTCTACCTCAAATACTCATTTGTTTAATTTAGAAGCATAGAGAAGGAAAATGGAATACATATAAAATTAATGAAACTTACAATAACATGAGAAGAAACATCATCAAAACTCAGAATCCACAAGGATCCCAACAAGTGCTGCAAAACTCTGGTCTTTCCTTTGCCAAAAACTGAAAATGTATGTACAATGAGGTGCCAAACTTTTCCCAAGTATCCAACCCTGAAAATGTCTCATAAAATACAATATATAGAAAATTCTAACCCCTTCCCATGCCTCTAGGGGTCGATCTCATGCTTCTAGGAGTAGTTTGAACCAATTCTAAACAACGAGCTAAAATCTAGGCAGCCAAACAACTTGCCTCTATATGCTAGGAAACTGATCCATTCATTTAATTTTCACTTTTTAGTGAATGAATCATCTAGAACAAGTAAATACATGCCAAAATTACATCATGGTTACCAAATTACATCAAGATAGATCAATCCTCTCATGAAAAATTGAAACTAGTGAAAACTGGCCGAATTCCTGAGCTGGAAGGTGAAAAATAGGCTGAATTCTTCTATCCGCCGCGCTACTTTGGACCTGTTTTTGGAGCACTTCCCGAAGTCAAAATTAAGCTCATGATAGCTTGTTGGAAAGCCCTGGATATTGGCTATCCAACCAAAGTGGAATTTTTCAATTTGAAGCTCATTTCCCCCTCTAAAACTTCAATCTCCCAAGAGTACTTCCTGCTGGTGCAAAAGGTGGCAGAAAGGTGATTTTCATGGTGTTTTTGGCCGTTAAGACCACCCAGAATTTGATGAAATGCTTCAGAAATTCTTGAGCATGCATAGCTTACCATGAAAAATAAAAAAATATCAAGTTTTCCTCCATAAGGTGTCCCAATCATAAGCGCGCGTCGGGTGGCGCGATGCGTCAGGTGGAAAAACATGTTTTGCAACCAAAATTTTCAAAAATGAAAAAATATTCTCCAAATTTGCTGAAATTCAGAGTGAAGGTCTCCCATCATGTCTCATGCTCAGCCAAGGAAGCTTCGGCCAAGATTCTAAGTGGATCAGGCCTTTTTCACCGTCTCAGTGCTTTCTTCAACCTTGCCTTCAGGATCTTCATTTTTGCTCTGCAAACGTGCGTGCGGGCCCAATAGTGATTCTTCATATGTCTAAGCATGTCTTTGTTCCTGTTGGCCTTCTCCAAGAGCTTCTCCAGATGAATTTTGACGTGCGTAAGGCAGGTCTCTCGCTCAAATGGTGTCATGTCACCTGGTCTTTTCCGGGCCAATGCACGGTCTTCACGGATTTGCCGCAACTCTATAAGTGTGTGCTGATCCTCTAGTTGTTTATTGCGCTGCTCCAAATAATATATCACCCCTGATATCTCTGAAAATTCACGGTCAAAGTATCAATCTCAGCCTTTTGCTCCTGGATGATCTCTTTCAGCTTCGAGCTAGGAGAGCTCGCATCGACATCGATCAAAACAAAATCAGTATCTTGGCCTCCAGAGGGGCCCTCATCGTGCATAGGCGTCTTGCCTCTGTCCTGTACCTGTGCTGATGTAGAAGGCGAGACCCCTTCCACCCCTGGTGGAGATAGTACTCGCGCTGCTGATGAAGATAACGAGACCCCTTCCACCCCTGGTGGAGATAGTACTCGTCGTGCTGCTGCAAATAAGGCTCGATAGCCTCTCTGATATGTCACACACACCGGAGCACTGATAGGCTCAGTCTCAGGAACCTCGGACTGATGTGAAGGCTCTGCCTCATCATGAACTACCTCGGGAGGCTGTGGCGCTGCAAAGAAATCACGAGAAATGAACTCAGCCCACGAGATGCCTTGTAATCCAAGTTGATGCACTACAATGATTTTGATGAGCTCATAATGATAGATACTGTTATGCTGCTGCGCTGGGGTCTTCTTCTGTACAAGGACCGTCATCCGCTCTATGTTATGGTACATGAAATATGGAATGCTCATCAACCGCACTCTCGGGAAATGCATCAACAGCCGAATGTGATATGCATACAAGCGTGAAAAGCGCCCTTCACAACTGAAGTACCTAATGATAAGTTTCATCAATGGTGCGTACTCATCCTTCAGAAACCGGAATGGAAATACCCTACTCAGCTACCTCAAATATCCAGGTCTGATGTAAGGCTCATAATATGCTCTATCCAACTGCTGTCGCTTATTCCACTCTTCACCGATGTTTGGTATCCTGGTCGCCTCAGAAATAGTCTCTGGTGACAAAGTGAAATTCACTCCAGCAAGGTTACACGACCATTATGCAAATGTAGGAAAAATAGGCGACCTAACTCATGATGATGCTGAGTTCGGGCAATCATCTCACAATACGGGAAACATGACTGACGCTAAAAACAATCCATTGCAAGCGGGCAAGCCTGCAATTCTATCAAAGAAGTGGGTTCTTCCCTGACATGCCTGCCACTTTTGTGAGATCTCCTTGGAAAATTAAGCTCAGTAGATGAATCACTGTCCTGCTCATACCCTTGCTCATATGGTGAATCTGTCTTTGACATGGTGCTGAAATGTGTTTGTCAACTGTGTGCTTGGTTGGTTAGAAAATGAGCAATTGGTGTATTTGTTCTAATTCCAAATGTGTCACATATATATCAAGGTGCTATAATAAATACCACAGTGGGAAAAGGACTGTCAAGTGAGTTTTGAATGTGAAGACAGCCACTGTTTGACTATATGGGGATTTGGGGATTATAAGTAATGGGAATGGGTGATAGTGATAGTGATAGGGGGGTAGTTTAGGGACAAGAGTCAATGAAATGGGAATATAAAAGTGAAATCAAGGACATAAGCCAGCCCTTGAATGTTATGACAATTAAGAGTTTGTCAATGGAGGGATGTGGTAGCAAGTGATAGGGTTTGGGAATTAACACATAGGATCAAAAGGGTATAGGGATATGGGATAGAGGATATAGGATAGGGACAGTGGGACTGTAGTGTAATAATGTGACAATAATGAGAGCCAATGAAAGTGGAATGATAGTTAAAACACCAACCAACATCCAACACCTCTTTTCAAAACCCTATGGAGTAGATTGCTATATGGGTATAGGGTTACATTTTAACCATTCAAACTCTTGAATTTCTCCTCTTCAACACACAGCAAACACGTCTTCAAATCAATGAACAAAGGGTTTTAACTTACTTGGAGCGGAAAAATTGTTTGATTTTGAAAAATTGTAGAGCGTTGATGAATTTCGGGCTTGATGGCTCAATGCGCCACGCGCACACCCAGTGCGCCGCGCTCTGTGGGTGCGCCGCACCTGTGGAAAAAAACACTATCAGTTTCGGCCCAATGCGCAACGTTGATTCAGTGCGCCACGCCTCTTTCCTATGCGCGGCGCGCAATCTTCACACACAGTCACGACCTCTCTAAAACACAGTTTGCTCTCCAACCTTTAAATTCGATTTCTCAATGAGATTTTGTGAATGTTTCTTGATGCAAATGGGTATATGACTTTGAGAAAAATCTTATATAGAGATGGTTTTCATTTTTTCTTCTCCAAAAACCCATTTCGTAATGTTTTTTGACTTTTGGCACTTTTCATTTAATTCAACTTCTGTCTCTTGCTTTTTCACTGATTTTCTAAGTTTGGACTGATGAAATTATTTGATTTTTGCAGGGATGTTGGTGTTGATGTTTGACAAAGGAAAACCGGAGCCTGCTTTGAAGTCTCCATGGCAGAAAAAATACATGATTATTACAAAAAATGAATTCGGCAATTTCTTATTCAAAACAGAGTTTTGAATAAGAAATGTCCTCGAATATGATTGATGATGAAAAACTTTGATTTGAAAACTTATTGAAATCCTCCTCATGGCCTGTGGGCATTTATTAAACATGTCAAAAGACCAAAACCTAGACTCAGAAACTAAAAGACCCTTTTTGACCAAAATAATCATTTATGACTGTGAATGACATGAACTGAATTTTGATGATTTTGGAGAAATTTTGACCAACCCAGCAGGTACAAGCATGAGGGAAAAAAAAAGAACCAAACCCTTCCGTCAGTCAGTGGCATGCCCCTAACAGAATGCAGTGAATGAGCGAAATGGGACACCTAAACAATGAAATGCAAATAGAGAAATGATCCCTGACGGAGGGCTGCAAAGTCCGACTCTAACACTCTGGATTCCATTCAGTAAGCCTATTGTTGAAATGGGTCATTTTATTGGCTAGTCTTGATAACCACTCGTGAAGATCACTAGAAAACGATGAGAAAAAGATATCATGTTGATGTGTAAAGATACACGTCTACGACCACTTCTCAGTAGATAGGCGTGAATTTTTGTTTTCTTGTGTATAAAATTCAAGTTCTTTTAGATCTATCCAGTCTTGAATCTCTTTATTAGACGGATACCACATCCACATATCCCTCAATGATATCTCGGTCCCGACCAAGAGATATCAGATCTGGTTCAAAACCAACAAGGTCACTATTACCAGCCCTTTCGACAATGATATGCTACGCAGACTGAAGTATCACTCCAGGAAATATAGGGGGATGCTATAACGAGGTTTCTGCATATAGAGGGAAAATGGAGCGTGGCTTTAGGGCTTATATTCCTTTCAATACTTGATAGGGTTTCACAAAATAGATCTACTAATTATACAGTCACAGTTCACCACTTCTATTGAACCAACTTGCAGACTGCGCGATCTTACTTTAACAATCATAAAACTAAATAAATGACCATAAACATGACTTCGCGATGTAATTATTTGTTAGAACCCTTACTTAGCATAGATAACATAAAATACAAGTAAAGAAAACACATAAACTCAAAACATAGATCGGTCTTCAAGAGTGTTTCATTAATGCTCAGATTTCCTTAATACATTCAGTTCCATCCTATGCACTCAGATGCAAGGGTCTGCGCACTCAACTACAAACTTCCTAAGGTCTCCATGCACTGAGCTGCAGGAGCCTTTTCTCTAACCCAAACCATAGAACACAGACTCAAAATAGTCTTACATCCAAGTGCATTCTATCATCATATATCAAGTATGATATATTCAGACTATCCTAGAGTCCTTATATATTTTTTACATTTACAATACCATGGTCTGAAAAGCATGGGTGGAGTTCAACATATAAAAATTATTCCCATAATTTTACAAGATAAGGGGCTTTGACCCATCCCAAATCCCCTAAGACTCTAACTTAACTTATTTTAAGTGCTCCTCTCCTTTATCTGCAAAGTATTTCTCAAAATATTTCATCGAGGGGTACTTTATCCAACAATCCTCTATCAAATTTTCATAATCATCTATTGCTAAATACTCTACAAAATGAAGGGCGTATTCTTGTTCTTAGACTAACATTTAAGGCTTATATAGTTTTATATTTTCTACATTCACCACTGAGTAAATGTGCATGTATGGGGTATGATAAGTCTATAGGTGTTATCTCCTAACTTTTCCAGTATCTCAAAGGGACCATTTTGCACAGCCTTGATTTTATTATTAGGACCTTATAGTCATTCCTTATTCAATTGTAACAATACTATGTCCACACATTGATGGAATTCTCTTTTTTATGTCGATTGTTCCTAGCCATGTACCAATATTATGAATTTTTCAATGTATCTTGTACTTGTTTATTGATTTTCATGATCTTCTAAATAATATTTTCTACCCTTAATGCATCCATTGTAAGAACCACTATCACTCCTCCTTTCTTCCCATAAGAAATATTCAAAGGTGAAGGTGTAATATATGAAAAAATAGTTTCAAATAAATACTTACAAGTTGAATTGTTTAATACTCTATTCTAAGAATGCTTTATATATACCATATTTTCATCCCAGGCCTTTGAAGGCTTCATAACCACTCAAAATTTGCATCAAATTCAACTTAACTACTTATGTGTTTCCATCTGTCTATGGATATAATGTTGTATAACTATTAAAATTTTTGTCCATCTTCTCCCATAATGTAGTCCATATTACACTGAGAAATATTGTCTCTCTATCTAACATTATTCTCCAAATTGCACCCAAATCCATCCAAAGAACAAGTTTGTTGCTTCCTTCCTATTGATGGTGTTTTTATAGGTAATTAGAACAAACATCTTGCTAAAGTTGTCAAATACCATGGATAGGTAGTCATGGCCTTCCTGGTTTTTGGCAAATCTACCACAATGTTAATGGAAATAATTTCCCAAGTATGAGTGGGTATAGTAACACGATGATATAAACCTTATTTCTTATTACCAAGATTGCTAGTACATTAAAGAATGCATCCTCTTATGAACCTAGCTATATTTTCTTACATCTTGGGCTAATACATATATCTATACAAGTTGGCCATTTCCTTTCTGACATCGAAGTTCCATACAACCTTGGAGGTATCAACATCTCTAATTAGTTGCAGTCACTCACCTTCTATGGATACATAACTTATCTAGTCTATAGATTAACCCATCCTAGAGAAGGTAGTCAAATGTGTTGTGATATGAGGCTTAGTATTTAGCTCAAAAATGAAAGTGCTCATAATTTATTGGAAAATAAAATGACCATGACCAGTCCATAGCCAGGAATCCAATGCAACTCGTTTTTTCGAAAATCAACTTTGCATGAAGAAGTTATAGCCTGATGACCATAATTCAAAACAGGCAATTGTTTTAAAAAAAATGAGAACAGTGACAAGTTGATGACTTGGCAGCCCAGTCAGCATGCAGGGAATATTATTTAGTTTTTTCCCAGTGGCACTGTGACAAGTATCACAACAAGATTCGACATTTTGGGTTTGAGAAGGTGAAATTGCACAATGTCCTCCAAGGTTGAATTTCGGTTCATGATGAATTATTATGTGTTGGAATTATTATTATTTATTTATTTATTAAGGTTGGATATATATATATATATATATATATATATATATATATATATATATATATATATATATATATATATATATATATATATATATATATATATATATATATATATAATTAGCTCCAAACCTTGTTTTATAAATTTCCGCATATTTTAACCATGGTCCAAATTAACACAATTGCAAAGTCTGCATTTGAATATATGGTGGCATTGAAGTTTGGGTTATAAACCATAGTCCGAAATATTAATTAATCCGAAGGTTGAGTAATGCCAAAGGTTTGGTATGTTGGTGTATTTAAGTGGTGAAAAATATATGTATAGGGGTAGAGGTCAGGGTCGAACCTGTGACCTCCCCCCAAACGTTACCACCTCTTACCAATAGGCCAAGCCCTGTTCCTTATAAAAGCTCTGCACCCAACATTTATTTGAAGCTCATACATTCTCCAGTGATGGAAATGGAGGGGGCTAGCCCCGCCAGCCAACCCCCTCTCATATGAACTTTCCACATAACCACAGGTGCGGAAAAATCTAAAACAACGGATTAAAATCCTAAGCATGGGATTACCCATTAAGCTGAGGTTTAGGCTAATTAAACTGGTTTATGAAACATGTTTTAAAAGTGCAGTTAATATGTGCTTATCCAAAGTTAAGCGCAAATTTTTTGCTAATTAATCTAGATTAATGTGGCATATTTTTCAGCAGAGTCCACCAAATTTTGGCAAAATCACTAATTTATCGGGGTTAACTCGAGTCTCCTCGAGATTTGGAGGAGGAATTTAGGGAAAAATTGAATAGGCCATATATTGAGCAATTTTCGACCAATTTTGCCTCAGGAAGAGTCATTCATAGTAGATTGGCATGCTATGAACACATTGGAACAAGGTGCAGAGGGAGAGGAGAAATTCTACTGGTGTTTTTATCACTTTGAATAATTTTGAAGCATAGGGCCACCAGGAAGGAAGGCCATGCCTAGATCAGCTGAAGGCCAAATTGAGTAAATGAATAGTCATTTCTGATAGATTTCAACATTCTGAACTCATTGGAGTATGTTTCAGGAGAATTTGATGCATGTAAACAAATATTTTTTCACTATTGAGCTAATATAGAGGCCCAAGCCATGGAAGTTGGACCAAGGAGATGTAGCCTAGGAGGGGTGAACTCCTTCATCAAAACTCTATAATGGTGGATCAATTGTGATGTTTTTCTATTCTTTATGTTTCTATTTTTTCAGCATTTAATTTCACACTTTATTCTCTTGAATTCACTCATAAAACTCAGTTAAATTACCTATTTGACACGCATAAGCAACAAGGAAACAATTGTACATCAAGCATAATATCAACAAGTAAATTATAAATCTGAAAGTGAAATTAGCACAAAAAAACCAACATTCATAATCAGATCAAGTTGGTATCAGAGCTTGGATGAAAGGCAAGGTTATTTTCTTGATAGTTTCTTAAGTTTCACACAAGTTAAATAGTTGCAAATTTGTGATGCTAACAAGGTTAAAGTTACTGAAATGTGAAGGGAAATTGTTGGTTGTAAGTCCTGAGAGTAGGAACAAAAGAAGGAGAGCTACAAGAGCACCATACTCACGCAAAGTTCCACTCATAGCTGCACTTGAACCACCTCAATTTTTGTCTCAAGAAGCTGAGATTGAGGAGGTACAAGTTACACAAGAAGCTATGTTGATTGAAGAGGTATAAGCATCAGAAACTGAGCTTGAATCCATAGCCATCATGTCAGGTGTTTGAGAGACTCAAGGTCACTCATAAGATGATGATGTCAAGAGAGAATTCAATGACATAAAGAGGATGGTTAAAATTATGTTTGATGCATTTACTGCTGGGATGATAGGAGAAGGCTCTAAGCCTCCACATGGAGAAGGAACTTCAGATGGTAAGAAGGATGAAGAGAAGAGTTAAAAGGGTAGTGGAGGAAATCCACCTCCATTTGCACCATATTCATCATTCCCATCATCTCCATCAGCATCATCTTCCACTTCCACCACAAAAAAACATTCACACTCACTCAAAGACCACAAAAGGAAAAACACACTTACTCAAACTTGATGTCAAATTTGAGCTTCCAATGTATAATGGAGAGGTAAATGCAGAAATATTAGACAATTGGATACGTCAATTCGAGGTGTACTGTAGGATTTAGAACCTTCATGAAGTTGACATAAATATTCAATTGGCTTCTTTGAGGATTGAAGGATCTGCACTTGTATGGTGGGAAGAAAGGAATAAAGAAGAGATTAAAAACTGAGGTAATATCTCTATGTCTTGGTCAAGTTTTATTGTTTCTATTAAAAGGAAATTCTATCCATTAGCTTACATGCAGAAAGGCAATTATGGATGAGAAAAATTTTAGACAGTTGAAAGGGAAAAGTGTGAAAGATTATACTCATGAGTTTAGGAGAAGAGCTCTTATTTTGGGTATTAATTTATATTCTCAAGAAAATTTATTATAGTATGTTGGTGGTTGTTGGTTTGAGGGGTCTTGACCCAACTTAAGACTTGAGCTTTACCAACAAACCCATGTAATATTGTCCCTTTTGGCAATGACCTTCTTGCGCAAGTCAAGGTCTCACCCGAAGTAGTATGGGAGGGTGCTGGAACCAGGTTTCTGCACCCTGAGAAAGAAGCGGGTGCCTTTAGATCTAGAACAGGCCTAAGCCAGGGAAGCCCTAGCCAGGAACCCTTAAAAATATACTTGAATGAATAACTTGTGCGAGGCCCATAAACCATAAGATAACTAGTTAACAAAAGTAATGTGACAAAACATAACTAAATCTATGCATTCATTACTCTTTAAAGCATCGCATCCACGTGGGCGTCAATTAAATATAAATATTCAACACACATACATAACTCAGAAATCAAAATATAACGCAACCCATAAAAAAACACGGAGATATTCCAATATCAACAAAAGATCTTCTCATTCATTAATACTTCATATTCCACTTACAAACTCTTTACTAGTTCATGCACACAGCCAAAGAGGTCCGCACACAACAAGACTTAGGGTCTCCATGCACACAGCCAACAGGAGCCCTTACCTAGACAAATCCGCACAAACGTACATAGATCCAATTTTCTTCTTCAGCCTTAAAAATTACCTTTATACTCGATCTTATTAATCTATTTATACTATTCTAGCTTGCACTACTCTATGGTCTGCAAACTGTGGTTTGAAGACCTTTGGTCTACCCTTTTACCCATTAAAATTCATTAGGGGCTTTGACCCACCCCAAAGCCCCATGCCCTAGACTAAACTATTAAAAAGTATTACAAAAATATATTAAAATTGCATGTAGGGGACCTCGCTCCAATAGGGGTTTGCACAATTACCTTAAGCACACTATTCTCATGTTTAATCCCACAAATATAGATTATGTTTGTGTTAAAGATACACACTTAGAAGCAAGAGGGAAACAAAACATAGATGAAAAAAGTGAAAGTGAGGGTAAAGGAAAGGGAAATTTTTATGGAAGAGGAAAAACAAATAACTCTGTAAAAAGAGAGAAAGAAAAACTCACATGTAAAAATTGTTCAAATATTGTCCATGATGAATACCATTGTTGGAAACTTCATCCAGAATTGAAGCCAAAAACACTTAAAGCCAAAGAGAAGGGTAAAATTGTTGCTATAGTTGAACATGACTTTGGGTCAAATTCGGGAGATGAGACAAATATTACAACCATGGGTTTGAAAGGTAAATATTTTGCAAGCACTAGTTCTTGAAATTGTTCAAATGTCACTCAAGATGAAGATACATGAATATAAATTTTCCATATTAGAGTTATCTCTAAACATACCAAGACTGGTACACTTTTTGATAGTGGGTCACAAGCTAACTTGATTTTCGAAGACTTGGTTAAGCAACTAGACCTTGAAACTGTTAGAAATCTAAGACCTTATCCTTTAGGGTGGATATGAAAGAATGCAAACTTGTAGGTTACAAGGATGTTTTTACTAAGATTCGCCATCAATTCAAAATTTATTGATGAAGTTGAACTTGATGTGGTGTTGCTTGAAATATCAGGTATTGTATTGGCAAGTCTGTATCTTTATGATAGGAAAGTAGTATTTAATCGCCATGAGAATAAGTATCACTTGTTTAAATATTGTATTGACCACATAGTTAGAGCACATAAGAAGAGGACAAGTTTTTCTCTTATACATGCAGGAGGAATGAAGAGGATAGTGAATGCAAGTCAGAATTTCACATTATTGATGATCAAACAAAGAGATGTTTTGAATCAAAATTTTCAAAAAAATACTTATGCTTCTAATGAGATGTTTCATGATTTTAACAAGTTTCCTTTGAAAAGAGGTGAACAAGATGAAAAACATTTTCAACAGTCAACATCAGTGTTGAGCAGTGTTGGAAACAAGATGTCGATGCAAGAGAATGAAAAGGCCAAAGAGAAAGCGACAAAGCAGCTTGGAAAAGAAGGCATGGGTTCCACAAATTATTGTTTATGGTTTCCAAAGGGTACATGGCAATGGCGAAGATACTTGGTTAGGAGTCGGCGCAAGTACAAAGCAAGAGCAGCTAAGAATCGCCATGGTGATAGCATGCAAGGTGAGATAATTTTTAATTTTCCTTCAATTCTTGACCAAAGTAGGAACAATATGGTTTCTGCAAGAATAGCTTTCTTCTTTGCAAATTTAGAAAAATTGCAACATGATGGTGTCAATGACAACAAGAGAAGGTTGCAAGAATCATGGAAAAAGTTAATTTTTTGTGAAAATCTCGAATTGATGAAAATGGGAAAATTTCAGTAGATAGAGGTTGGAAGGGTGAAGGAACAATACCCTCATCCACATGATCAGTAATCAGAGAGATTTTGGGGTCCAAAAGGTGTCTAGTGGGGAGGAATGATTAGAGGCTCAGTATTTAGCTCAAAAATGAAAATGTTTAGAATTGATTGGAAACTAAATGATTGTGACCGGCCCATTTCCAAGAATCCGACGCAACTCGATTTGTCAAAAAGTGAATTCAGATGAAGAAGTTATAGCCCATTGATCACCATTCAGAACAGGCAAATTTAAAAAAAATATTGCAGAAAAGTGACAGGTTGATGACTTGGCAGTCGAGTCAGCATGTAAGGAATATTCTTCAATTTTTTCATAGTGGCACTGTGACAAGTGTCACAACAAGATTCACCAGTTTGGGTTTGAGAAGGTGAAATTGCCCAATGTCCTCCAAGGTTGAATTTGGGTTCACAATGAATTATTATGTGTTAGAATTATTTTTATTTATTTATTTATTAACGTTGGATATATATATATATATATATATATATATATATATATATAATTAACTCCAAACCTTATATTATAAATTTCTGCATATTTTAACCATTGTCCGAATTAACACGATTGCAAAGTTCGCATTTGAATATACGGTGGCATTAGAGTTTGGCTTATAAACCATAATCCAAAATCTTAATTAATTAGTCCAAAACTATAGTTTGACATTCTGAACTCATTGAAATATATTTCAGGAGAATTTGATGCATGTAAACAACAATTTTTCACTATTGAGCTAATACAGAGGTCGAAGCCATGGAAGTTGGACCAAAGAGATGTAGCCCAGGAGGGGTGAAATGCTTCATAAAAACCCTATTTTGATGAATCAATTGTGATGGTTTGTTGTTCTTTAGGTTTCTGTTCTTCAAAATTTTAATTTCATACTTTATGCTCTTGAATTCACTCATAAAACTCAGTTAAATTACCCGTTTGACACAGAGAAGCAACAAATAAACAGTTGTACATCAAGCATAATATCAACAAGTAAATCATAAATATGAAAGTGAAATTAGCACAAAAAAACTAACATTCATAATCAGATCATGTTGTCACCATTGTGCACATGACATTGGATCTACAACTACTAAAACACCTCTTTTAAGTCCTCGTCATATGAATATGCATATTTGTATGCATAATGGGTGAATTACTCCTTGTGTATAAGCATTCCTAAATTTGTAATATTTGATGTGAGTAGCCTTGAAATAATGTGAGACAACTTGTTTGTGATTCCCTTCTTTTACTTGATACTAAATGAAATCTCTATAGAAACCCCATCCACTTGCAATGCCTAATTTATTGTAGCTTACTCTAAGCCTACAAGTACTATAGTGGCTAATGATTTATGTGAATTATTGTCTCCTTCTCTTCAAATTGTGATTCCACTTCTTCACATATTACACTAGGGCATGTATCTCCTTATTGTAGATACGTTAGTCGAGAAGTAACCCATGTATACTTAAAAATGGTACCATACAATCCATCCTCCATGAATCAAGACTACTCCCATAACTTACCTTATTGCATATATCTCAACTTTGAAGGGATGCTACAAGCTTGGTAATGCTAGAGATAATCAATGATTGATATTCTTTTTTAACACCCCAAATGTCGTTTTCTATCCCTTTTCCCAATAGAAACTCTGGCCACTTCTTTTTATTGCATGGAGTACTGCTACAAGTATTGAAAACGATGCTATGAATTTTCTCAAGTACTATGCTTCCCAAATGAAACTATGATCTCAGAAAAATTAGTAGGAAACAACCATTTTATGATGGCCTCCATCTTGGTAGCATCTATAACCATCTCTCCTCCACCTACCATATACCCAAAATACACCAAATACTACTATGCAAACACACATTTCCTAAGATTTTCTAGCAACTAGTGCTCATTTAATGTCTCTATCACATGCACCAAATGTGAAATATGCTCCTCCTGTGCAAAAATATATAAAAATATATCAACCAAATAGAAAATAACAAATTAATATATAACAAGGAACACTATATCATTCACTAACCTCATAAATGTAGCTATTTCATTTCACAAGCCAAATGACATGACTAACCACTCATACAAACCTTTCCTGGTTTTGAAGGTGGTTTTCTAGGTATATTCTTCTTTGACTTGAACCTAGTGATATCCATATTTCAAGTCTAGCTTGGTGAAGTATTTGGCTTATTGCAACTAATCCAGTAGATCATCTATATTGGGAAGGGGGTACTTGTTCTTGAGTGTAATTTTGTTTAACACCATTTAATTGATATGTGTTTGACATGTCCCACCCTTCTTTGGCACAATGATGATGGGAAATTCACATGGTGAGGTTCTTGGTCAAATGACACCCTATTCTAGTAGCTACTACACTTTATTCATGGACTCATTTCTATAATACAATATAGGTACATCCAAATGTTTGGCAATGAGTAGTTCGAAAACAACTGAGTCTCCTGATCCACTTCCATATTTGTATGTAGCCCTTTAAGCTCCTGGAAAATTCCCTAGTATGCTCTCACTGACTCTTTTATAGTTTTTTTTCTCTTAAAAATAGTAAAAAATATATATATATTTTTTTTCTGTAATTGATTAATTTTTTGGCTTGATTGGAACTTACTAGCGAAATTCAGACATTCCCTTGTGCATGTTGATAGCGAACGATTTTCCATCCTTGATTAGGAAGTACTTGCTGGCTCCCCACATGAATATTAGATCCCACATGTATAGATAGGGACTTCCATACACCACTCTATATACGTCAAGGGGAGCTACATCTAGTTCTACTTCATCACAAAAATCAATAGTAATAGAAAATTTTATTTTGCAATTTTTTGTGACCTTTATTTTCACATCATTTTTTACCCATCCCAATTGATATGTACTTCGATGATCACAAAATTCAAATCATAATTTTATGATTAACTCAGCTGCAACAGGATTCGGCTATGATCATAAGTCGAATAGAGTGTCAATCTTTGTCTTCTCGAATTGTATACCTATATGGAAGAATCTATTATTTTTGTTCTTTTCTTGTTACTAAAGGCTACTCAAATACAATGATGTGAAAAATATATTCTCATCCACAATCGAGTTTCTTTTGGCATAATTACTTGAATCTGTGACTGGTGGGTTTTTTATTCTTAGTATATTTCTTTTCTTTCTTCAACATGAGATCTTGATGAAACTCTTGGCACTTTTCCTCTATATGACTGTCAATGTCATAGCGGTTGCAGTGGTTTTTGGGATATTTCCATTGATGTGTTGTGACTATTGTATGCATGTCCTTGTTGTAGGTTTTAACCCTACACAAAAATTATCTACAAACGAATTCTTAAAAATAGAAAATAAACAATAGCAAGAGCATAAAACATAAAACGAATATACACAAAGTTTTTTCCCCTGGATCCAAAATCAGGACTACTAGCTTGATTTTCATTATATTCCTTTTACTGTTACAACACATATATACATGCCGAAGCATTCATAAACCCCAATCCATTAACCCTGGATTAGAAGATAACCGAAGTTCCCTTGACCAGATCTACAAACTGCTAGGGGCTGACAACTATCATACCCCAAAACCATGTGCAAACCCATGCACAAAACCATAGTTGGTTCCGCCCACCTAAAATAGGGTCCAATTTTTTTTTCTTGGGGTTATGCCCTAGACCCCGTGCAAGGGGCTACCCATCCCCTGTGAACCCTTGGATAGGGGGGCTACCACCCCCCCTGTGACCCCCCCATGTGTGTGACTATTCTTGGAAATAATATAACACATACCCAACAATTGTACCATTTCTACTTCTTCGCCCCCTGCTTGGAAGCTTCTTGGTGCTCTTTCTACTTGGAAATACAATTATTTCCCTTTCTTCATGCCTATGTTATCTAGGTAATGTGCCTATATGAAAACCTCATCCCTTGATATGATATCCCTTGATATGATATTCAACAACATCACTTCCTTCCACAACTGGTTGTAGACCCTCTATATACTTGACGTTTACGTCTGGGTCCTTTGGGGAGATACCGAACATGGCCATATTATTAAATTATATGGTATACACATGTACACTCTTCCTTGTCTCTACCTGAAGTAATGCCACTAGATTCACTAGTACTCTACATAAGTGAGAAGGTAAAATTGTGACTGTTTTTAAATTCCCACTTTGTCACTGAGGATCTCCATCGAACCTCAAGGTCTTGCTAATATATTTTGGTTCTCCTATTTTTTTTCTACCTCCAAGGTCTCCTCAAGTTGGAAAATTCTCAAAACAAATGTTTGAAAACATTTTTTACCCGAAAATTTGCACATGTTCACACTTGATATCAATTTTTTCATATTTTCAACACTCAAATAATTTCCTTTGTGTGCACAGAAATTCATCAATTATCCCCTCACACATCCATCCTTCCATACACACCATGTTGTTGGGTGTGTGTTATATTATTTCCATGAATAGCTCCACGCGTGAAGAGTGAGGTAAGAGGGGGATTTGTCGCTCCCCCTTCATTGTGTCGGGTGCAGAAGCAGGGTCAAAGGGGGGGCACATCCCCCCCTGTTGGGGGGTTTGCAGGGAGGCGGTAGCCCCCTTGCATGAGGTCTTACGTAGAACATGGTTTTGTGCATGGGTTTAGCACAAGGTTTTCGACATGACAATTTTCTATCCATGGTATTTTTTAGACATGTTCAAGGGAACTACGGTTCTGTTATAATCCAGGGTTAATGGATTGGGGTTTTTATGAATTCTTCGACATGTATATATTTTTATCGTAACATTCAAAGGAAAATAATGAAAAAAAAAGTTGGAAGTTGCAATTTTTGGATCCAGGGGAAAATCTATGTGTATATCTATTTTATGTTCTATGCTCTCATTATTATTCATTTTATGTTTTAAGAACTCGTTTGCAGATAATTTTGCTGAAATTTGCAATAAGAAACAACGAAATTGGCATCCATAAAAAACATGAAAGCACACATGCTAGTGTGGTACCACATGTCACACAGTGATGGGTCCTAGTGATACATTAGTGTGTAAGCCAATTTATTAAATAAATTGGAAATGTGTCTAATTTAATTTTTCGTTAATTAAATTGGACAATAAATTGTAATCTTTTCTCATAAACGCTTGTAAAAGTTAACTGAGTTTGATAGACTCAATTAGCTCATGAATTTCGAGTTTAGGGTGGTTGGTGAGGTATTTAGAGTGATTCTACTTGTTTTAGAGTCTAAGTTGCAGTTAGTTTACTATTTTAATGAATGAAAAATCAATTAACTCAATTAAGTGAGTTAAAGTGAGTCTAACTAGTTGTAACTGATTATTGCACTAGTGAGAGGTCAAGTGAATTAAATCAGATTTAATTCACATGCAGTGATTTTTCAAGTGACTGATGACTTACTGTTAATAGATGCATGCATGTCAGTTCTGATGAAGACCCAGTTGAGACAGAGGTTAAAGGGAAGTTATCTATTAGTTGTATTTACAGCGAATTGGCCGGGCACAATTATATACACCATAGGATGTCGATGATGTATTGTGCAGTCAAGGAAGGTTGAAATTCCTAAATAATACGGATTGCACTTTGCATGGATTTCACGAGCAAGTCAGGCTGCACAGAGGCTAAGAATTAGCTAAGTACTAGCTTGATTTTGTCTGGATCAATGTGAGACAGTCACGATAGTGCAATAGACTCTTGTGAGAAGAGTGCATTGTATTGTTTCATGATTCCTTGGTTCATTATACAATATAGATAAAGGGGTTTTGAGCAAAAAAATTCCCCAAGAAAAATATGTGTGTTGTGGATTAATTTTCTTCTTTCTTTCACTTGTTGTGATTGTGCAATCATGTTTAATTTCCGCAGAATTAATTGTAGAAGGATTCAGTAACTTTCTCTAGTATATTGCATGATCATATTGAATCCATTGGAATACACATTGTCTGTATAATTTCTACATGGTATCAGAGTGCATGAAATCACAATAGTGGAGAAGAAATTGAGTTTGTGTTGAACAGTATTCAAACTTGTAGATACTTTCGTTGGTGTGACAAGCATATAAAGATGGCTTTCAGTGGATTAAGATTGGAATATACACTCGAGGGAAGTTCTAATTATATCACATGGAAAGAAAAAATGGAGGTAGTTATAGAGGACAATGGGTTGAAAGAATTCATTGATAATGATATTCCCAAGCCGGCAACATTAGACGTTTCTCTTCTTGATGCTTGGCAAATGAAGGTAGCAAGGGCAAGGATGATCTTATTAGAGGGAGTTCGAGATCACATTGTCTCGAGTCTCCATGGAAAGGAGACTCCATATGCAATGTGGAAGGCCTTGAAAGATCTATTTTACAACAACAATGACCAAAGGAAGTTGGAGCTAAATGACAAGCTCAAGAAAATAAAGAAGGAGGAGGGCAAGACAGTACCAACATACTTGGCAAAGTTCGCTCAATGTCGAGATGAACTTGGAAGTGTTGGTGTGACCATAGAAGATGATGAATTGGTGAGCCTAGCACTTCTAGGCCTTCAAAGAGATGGCATAGTTATCAAGACGCTGTCAATGGGAGGGAGAATTTACTAGATTGGGAGCGAATTTAGTCGGATTTGGTACAAGAAGAATTCAAGCAGAATACCAGGGATGGATCCTCATCCAAGACTAATGACGAGGAAGATTGTGCCTTGGCCAATAAGGCAAAGAAATCCAAGGGAAACAATTCCCAAGGAAAAGAGGGCAAGAAATACTTGTCCAAGATCAGATGCTTTCACTCTCACGAGCATGGGCACTATGCTTCGAATTGTCCATGGAAGAAGGAAAGAAAGAAGGAGCCTGTAGTTGTAGTAGGTGAAGCATGGCTTCACAGTTCTAGCTTGATTTTACTCTCATTTCATACATGACTAGCACTATAATGGGATGCATGTGGTATTTAGACAGCGATGCCTCATTCCGTATGACGGGAATAGAGATCTCTCTAGTGACTTGGAGGATAAGGACCTCCAGCAAAGCATAGGGTTTGGAGATGACGAGAGGTATAGCACTACCGTTATAGGTACAATTACCTTTCAGAGGGAGAATGGCTCCCATGTCAGACTAGCAAATGTTTTTCATTTTCCATGCCTAAGGTACAACCTTGTCTTCGGAGCAGTATTGGAAGAACGTGGTTATGAAGTAATGTTTAGAAAAGGAAAAATTTTCCTTAAACACATATCCACAAGATGAGTGAAGAAGATTAGTGTAAGAGTCAAGAACCTGTATGTTGTCAAGGTTGAGGATGAATGCAAGGCTTTGAGAAGCAAAGAGGTGGTTAATGACTTGGTGGTTGAGAGGGAGCAATTATCTCTCAACATGCTGCCTCAAAAGCAATCTCAGAAGGTTGTGGATAAGACACAATTAGAGAAGCAGAGAGGAGTCCGAGTGGAAGAGTCCACTCAAGTAGAGACGTCCAAGAGGGGGAAATTTTGAGCTAGATGGGCAAAGGGAGTACATGCATCTATACCTCCAGGTGTGAGGTGGGGCGATGTACATAATTAATCCCAAGAAGAAATTTGGGAAGGATTCATTGAGATGGTGTGTCTCATGGATCGAACCTGGCTATAGGGGGCCCATAGTACAACAGTAGTAGGAAGGATCGGTTAGATTGATGCAGTTAGATGTTAGGAAGACAGAAATCAGAGTGACATGTGTCAAATATTGGAGCGTAGAATAGAGTTGGAAACTGTTAAAGTTTGCAACAAGAAATAGTGAAGGAGGCATCCTGAAACATCATCCTTGTTCCTAGTTGGAAAATAATCACCTAGACTAGGTGGGGCCCACACAGGCTATTTTTAGACATGGTGAGCATATTCTATAAGTTGCAGGATGCTATTTGTAGATGCTTTGTCAAATGTGAAAAATAGATGAAATTCTATTTTTAGAAGATTGGGTGAAGTCTATTTATAGATCGTCGATCTAAAAATAGATGCATGTCGATTATTATTAGCTCTTAATAATAATCAGACTCTAAACAACAAATTATTCTCTTGGAACACTTAATTTTAGTATACAGATTTGTCAAATCAGTGGGCTGAAGGAATTATGCAATTCCTAAGGGTTTATTGGAGTTCATGCATGGAGGACTCAGTTAGAATTGAAGTGGAAAAGTTATGACAGAGTTGGAAGAGTAGTTCATGGAGTTGTATTCAGTTTAACTCAGTTAGACTCAGTTGAGATAGTTGTATACAATCTAACTAAACGATACACTAGTGATAGTGGAGGGAATTAATTAGTTAATTAATTCACAAATAATAACTCATTAATCAACTGAACAATACAGCAGTTAACTACAGTGCATGTCAGATTCAGTGGAGACCCAGTGCAGAGATTGGTGAAAGGGTAAGATAGACTATCTGTTGTGACCATTGTGATGCATGAATTGCATCTACATATATTTTGGAGTTTCCAATGATAATCACACAATCAAGGAGAGTGGGATTGCATCGAATTGGTATTTGTAATCATCTTGGATTGCGTAGTGGAGGCAGGCTAGCAGGAGGGCAGAGATTGGTGCATGGATTTGCAGATTTCTTCTATGTTAGTGTGTGATGATTGATTGTACTGAGAGCTTGATGTACTAAGCTTTGTATGATATTGTTACATGATCTCCATGATAAATAATATAGTTAGGGTTTTCAGATCAGGCTTTCCCGTTAAACAACTATGTTATATGCAATTGTTTTTATGCTTCACATGTGTGTGAAATTAATTTTTCGCAATAATTATAGTGGAAGGATTATGTATTTAGCAAGAAGATAAATATTGTTAGATCAGGAGAGTCCAGATGTATGCATGCTTACTGTATACTAATTTCTACATGGTATCGAATTTGTGTTATAGATTTTCTACATGGAATGAGAGAAGGAATTTTTTGGGCGCGCGAGTTTGCAGAGAATATCTGAAATTTTTGGTGAAATATTTTCAGAAACAAATAGAATTTTTGGATTCCTTGCTAAAAAATACCCAAATTGAAAGAAAAAAATTGATCGAATCGGAGCTCGGATGTGGGAGATATCTTCGATTTAAAATCAACTCTTTTGTTCGAAAATTTTGTGACAACGCGACAATTACAATGTGTGCGAGCCAAGAATCTGCATGCACTGAGGTACAAGATGCATGTAAAGCTTTGAGGAGAAAATTAGAGGTTAGTGACTTGGTGGTGGAGAGGGAGCCTCTCAACATGCAGCCTGAGAAGCAGTCTTAGAAGGTTGTGGAGTAGCCACAACTAGAGATGCAGAAGAATCTTTATAAATTTGATGTAGATGAGATTTCTATGGAGCTTCCTACTATTGGGAAGTGCAAGAAAGGCATGCAATTAAAGCTTGAGAGGGAGTGGGATTTGCATGCAGGTAAGAGTGAACCTTAGGATTTGGAGCAACCACAAGATGAGGATCATGGAGTGGGAGCAACCACCCATGCAGAGAAATTCCGTGCTAGATGGGCAGAGGGAGTGCATGCAGCTATACCACCAGGTGAGAGGTGGGGCGACATGCATGAGTAATCCCAAGAATATATTTATGGGCAGGATTCATTGAGATGGTTTGGATCTCATGAATTGAACCTGGCTACGAGGAGCCCATAGAACAGCAATAGCATGATCAGTAGGATTGATGCAGGCATATCAAAGTGATAGTGTCTGATACTAGAGTGCGGTTCAGAGTTGACAGCAAGTGTAGAGTGCATGGGTGCAGAGTTCAACAACGTAGTGGTTCCTAAAGACATGTGTAGTAGCTATGCAGAAGTCGAAGACTTTGATGATAGATGCATTAGACTGATTGAGTTGTTTGGAGCCTTTCAGTTTTGGAAGTGTTGTAGCAAGAGTTGCAGGGAAAATGAATGGAGTTGCATGTCTCATGCAAATAAAGTCCTTTCTTGTTGAGAGGAAGTGTTGAATTTTGCAACAAGAAACAGTAAAGGAGGCATCCTGAAACATCATCCTTGATCTTAGTTGGAAAATAATCACCTAAACTAGGTGGGGCCCACACAGGCTATTTTTAGGTGTATGACTATTTTTAGACATGGTGAGCATATTCTATAAGTTGCAGGATGCTATTTGTAGATGCTTGGTCAAATGTGAAAAATAGATGAAATTGTATTTTTAGAAAATTAGGCAAAGTCTATTTATATATCGTCGATCTAAAAATATATGCATGTCGATTATTATTAGCTCTTAATAATAAACAGACTCTAAACAACAACTTATTCTCTTGGAGCACTTAATTTCAGTATACAGATTTGTCAAATCAATGGGCTGAAGGAATTACACAATTCCTAAGGGTTTACTAGAGTTCATGCATCGAGGACTCAGTTAGAACTGAAGTGGCAAAGTTATGACAGAGTTGGAAGAGTAGTTCATGGAGTTGTATTCAATTTAACTTAGTTAGACTCAGTTGAGCTAGCTGTATCTAATCTAACTGAATGATACACTAGTGAGAGTGGAGTGAATTAATGAGTTAATTAATTCACAAATAATAACTCATTAATCAACTGAAAAATACAGCAGTTAACTACAGTGCATGCCAAATCCAGTGGAGACCCAGTGTAGAGATAGGTGAAAGGGTGAGATAGACTATCTGTTGTGACCATAGTGATGCATGAATTGCATCTACATATATTTTGGGGTTTCCAATGATAATCACGCAGTAAAGGAGAGTGGGATTGCATCAAATTGGTCTTTGTAATCAGCTTGGATTGTGCAGTGGAGGTAGGCTAGCAGGAGGGAAGAGATTGGTGCATGGATTTGCAGATTTCTTCTATGTTAGTGTGATCATTGATTGTACTGAGAGCTTGATGTACTAAGCTTTGTATGAGATTGTTACATGATCTCCATGATACATAATATATGATAGTTGGGGTTTTCAACTTCAGGATTTCCCGTTAATCAACTGTGTTATGTGTGATTGTTTTTATGCTTCACATTTGTGTGCAATTAATTTTCCGCAAGAATTATAGTGGAAGGATTTTGTATTTAGCAAGAAGTTAAATATTGCTAGATCAAGAGAGTCCAGATGTATGCATGCTTATTGTATACTAATTTCTATAGTAACAGTGCAAAGTGCATGGATGCAGATGTCAACAATGCAGAGAGTCCAGTATACATGTGGAGTAGGTACCAGCAGTCAGAAGACTTTAATGACAGATGCATTATACTGATTCAATTGTTTGGAGGCTATTCAGTTTCAGAAATTTTTCATGCAAGAGTTGCATGTGCAAACAACACTAGAGAGGTGTAGCATGCAAGAGTTGCATGTGCGAACAACACTAGAGAAGCGTTGCATGCCATAGTTTCATGTGCGAACAACACTAGAGAAGTGTTGTATGAAAGGGTTTCATGTGCGAACAAAACTAGAGAAGTGTTGCATGCAAGAGTTGCGTATGCACATGCTACAACATTCAAAAGGTACCGGATCAGTACAGATTGATTCCTTTCTTGTTGAGAGGGAGTGTTGAAATTTGTAACAAGGAATAGTGAAATTGACATCCATAAACAACATGACAGTACACACACTAGTGTGGGACCATAGGTCACACAATGATGGGTCCCAGTGATACATTTGTGTGCAAGCCAATTTATTAAATAAATTGGAAATGTGTCTAATTTAATTTTCCCTTAATTAAATTGGACAATCAATTGTAATATTATCGCATAAACACTTGTAATAGTTAACTGAGTGTGATAGAATTAGTTAGCTCATGAATTTTGAGATGAGGGTGTTTGGTGAGGCATGTAGAGTGATTCTATTTGTTTTAGAGTCCAAATTGCAGTTAGTGTATTAGTTTAATAAACGAGAAATCAGTTAACTCAATTAAGTGAGTTAAAATCAGTCAAATTAGTTGTAATTGATTGTTTCACTAGTGAGAGGTAAAGTGAATTAAATCAAATTTAAATCACATGCAGTGATCTGCCAAGTGACTGATTATTTACTATTAATAGTTGCATCCATGTCAGTTATGATGAAGAGCTAGTTGAGACAGAGGTTAAAGGGAAGTTATCTATCAGTTGTATTTATAGAAAAATTTTCAGGCACAATTATATACACCATAGGATGCCCATGATGTATTTTGCAGTCAAGGAAGGCTAAAATTCCTAAGTAATAGGGATTTAATTCCACAAAGATTGCGTGAGCAAGGCAGGCTGAGAAGAGGCTGAGAATTGGCTAAGTACTAGCCTAATTTTGTCTGGATCAGTGTGAGACAGTTAGAATAGTGTAGCAGACTCTTGTGAGAAGAGTGTGTTTTATTGTTTCATGATTCCTTGGTTCATTATACAATACAGATAGAGGGGTTTTGAGGAGCAATATTTTCCCAGGAAAAATATCTATGCTATGGATTATTTTGCTTCTTTATTTTACTTGGTGTGATTGTGTGATCATGTTTAATTTCCGTAGAATTAATTGTAGAAGGATTCAATATCTTGCTCTAGTATATTGCATGATCAGATTGAATCCATTGGAATATATATTGTTTTTATAATTTCTACAAATTTATATACAGGGTTAAAAGCTACACATGTCTCACACATCGTTCTTCCCACACAAAAATATCTCCACACAAAATTTCTTCTACCCAACCATGTCTTTGTACAACATGCCATAACATACCTCTCCAATTTTGTTCGACACCTTAATGGAAAAAAATCAGTCATGTTCCCCTTTTGAGGCTAATTGAAATCTCATTTAAAGAAGTATGATCATTGAGGTGGAAAAGGTTCTTGGTATTGTATTACATCAACCATATCCGCCTCCACCTTGTTCGTCTTATGTGAATTATTCATGTATCATATCCCATCCACGTTGATTTTATTATGTGAATTATACACATGTCACATGTTTATTTTTATGTAGTATGAGGAGGTGATCCAAGGTAAATTCTTGATACCCTTAACCAAGACCTTTTACTTCCGCTGATAATTAGAATTGCATTTAATTAAGACGTTAAAGAACATAAATGAAAAATTGTAGTTTTAAATAAGAGGAACATAAATATGAACAAGATCAACAATCATAATAACACATCATTTGATGACGGAGTTCGTCCAAGAGGGACTACATTTCCAGGCCTCAGTGTCAATATGGTGTAGGCCGCTGCATTATGTGTTGGATGAAGAAGATGTACATGGATGTGCTTTCCTATGACATACAAGGAAAAATTTCCCTCACGTAGGAGTGACTTGACTTATTTAAGAGATGTTTCACTGCGAAACTCTCATACATAAATAAATACTCCTACCAATATGACCATAGCTGACATGTAATAAATACGAGTATCCCACCAATCCTAGAAAACAAGGGATCTCAAAAACACACATCTGAAAACGAGCATCCCTCCAACGTGGCATAAAAGGGATCTCATACATGACACAAATCCATAGCTGAAAATACATCAATAACAACACAAGGCAAGATCCCATGACTCATGTATCAACCGGGATCTGCAAGACATAATGCATCTCAAAGAGAAATAAATGAAGAAGTACACGGAATCCAAATCATATACCTCATGTGTAGAGAAGTTTTCCGGTTTAATCGCATCCATTTTTGGAAATCAACAAAAATGGATGCAATTAAACCGGAAAACTTCTCTACACAAGATAATCATCACAAAAGCCTCAAATCTATAATCATATACCTCATGCTGCCATTTGATGAAGGCTGAGCTGCTCTGCGGCTGAATCTGAAAACACCATCAATATTGTGGGGTCGAAAAAGGTGAAAATGACTACTCACTTGTGGAAATCTGACACCTACATAACCCACTTCCAAAAGTGGCTGAAAATTTGAAAAATCAGATGTAGAAACTAAGTATACCATCAGACTCGTGGCATCTAGTAGTGCTGGAACGACATAAAATTTGTCCCATTTGGACAAAGTCAAAATTCCGTCCTCTTGAAAGTTGGCCTCAATCAAGGTTCCGCCTGCCTGTGAGGTCCTCATATTACTAGTATAGTCCCTTATTGTTGTTAGTGTAACCCCCTTATTGTTATTATTGTACCCTTTTAACCCTCATATTGTTATTATTGTGCCCTTAAATTATTATTGTTAGCTCGGCTAGGATTACATTGTGGCCCCATGGACTCCTATACATAGAAAGGAGTTTTTGTAATTTGAATCATCTAAGAATTGTTCATTTATGTAATGTATTGGAGGTTGCACCCTCTAAGTGGCTTATTTCTAAGGCGTTGATATCTCTTTTCTTCTATTTTTGGAGCTGGTTTCACAACATTTGGTATCAGAGCTTTGGATTCTAGGGTTTATCTGCTCCAAACAGGTCGTCGTGGAATTTTCGCTATAACGTTTTTTCTACGAAGGTTCAGAAGCTGAAATTTTTAGTTTGCGAAGCCGAAATCCTGAGGGACATCATCAAAAAATTTCAGAGCTTCATTCACAATATTTTTAGAGATATGATCTATGGAAGGTAGGGCTTTTTGCAGGCTCCTGAATTTCACTTAAACAGGTCATTACAGAATTTTCGCTATAACTTTTTTTTTACGAAGTTTCAGAAGCTGAAATTTTTAGAGTCTCAAGACGAGATCCTGCAGAACATCTTCACAAAATTTTAGAGCTTGGTTTCACAATATTTTCAAGGATATGATCTGTGGAAGTTAGGTCTTTTTCAGGCTCCCTAATTTCATCTCAAAGAGGTGATCGTGGGAAAATATTCATAACTCTCCCTCTAAGCATCAGATTGGAATTTTGTAAAAGGTGGCTAGAATTACACGGACTGCAGTTTCCTGTCTATAAATTTCATAACCAAAGGAGCAAACAGTGATATGTGGCAAGTCGTACGAGTTCACTTTACTGAACGTCCATAATTAGGTCATTGTGGGACATTGGACATAACTTTTCCTTGAAGAATCCAAATCAAGTAAGACCTGTGGCATTTGAAAGAAGCTTCAGAGGAACACTACATGGCCAAGATTCAGATATTGAGGATCTTCGATTATAGGGATAATTCAATTTCAATATAGATCTCTGCAAAAGCAAGTAAAAGGTG
Organism: Pinus albicaulis; assembly: GCA_034641835.2. Taxonomy (NCBI): domain Eukaryota; kingdom Viridiplantae; phylum Streptophyta; class Pinopsida; order Pinales; family Pinaceae; genus Pinus; species Pinus albicaulis. Next base: position 341,421,736 of record CM076573.1, on the reverse strand, counting down.
TGTATTTTTTTCCGAATTGCATAAGTCTTGTTTGAAGAATCAAGTTGAATTGATTCCAAGGGCATATTGTAGAATAGAGATCAATATTGGTTTCTAAAATGGCCCCTAAAAAGAATTCAACACCCATTAAGCATTTAGAAGGCTCTACTATGACTCATGAAGATGAAGAATAGCAACATGACATATCAAAATTACAAGAGCAAGTGCAACAAATTTCACTCTCGCAAAGAGCAACAAAAAATGACATGGAAGTTTTGAAGAAAGGTGTGGAATCTAAGATGGATGGTTTGAAGAAAGGCATGGAATCTAAGATAGATGGCATGGAAGATGGCATGGAAACTAAGATGGATGGTTTGAAGAAATGCGTGGAATCTAAGATAGATGGCATGGAAGTTGGCATGGAATCTAAGATGGATGACATGGAAACTAAGATCGATGAAAAAATGGAAAACATGAAGAATGATCTAAAAGCAGACATGGAAGGTTTGACAAAGTTGATACAAGAAATGCTTCCTAATGGTGAAAAGATAGTAGAGGAAACTCATGATGAGAACAAAATAAATGTTAATCGTGATTTCATAAACTCTAATGTTGGCATGAAGAACCACCATTTTCAAAAAATGGATATGAGGAAGTTTGATGGAAAGGATCTTGTAACATGGATACTATATATGGAGAAATATTTTGATCTCCATAATGTGAAAAACACACAAAAGGTACTCATTGCAACTTTACATTTAGAAAAAAATACATTTGTATGGTATCGATGGCTTTTCTCCCGTAAAAACATTGTCACTTGGTCAATTTTTACGGAGGAAATGATAGCACATTATGAGGATACAAAGAGCAACACCTTCTTTAGCCAGTTGATAAATGTCAAACAAAAGGGTTTAGTGGGAGAGCACATTGAGGACTTCCAAAAATTGAATATAAGGGTAAATGATATTCCAGAGGAACACATGATTGATCTCTTCATAGGTACTTGAAAGGATACCATCCAACATGAAGTTCAAATTTTGGAACCTAATTTATTGGAGAAGGCATTCAGGTTGGAAAGAAAATTTGAATGTAAAATTATGGCAACAAGGAAGCCTACCACTCACTTCTATAAAGAAGGAAGTGTTTCTATGCCTAGATTTCCATAACCTACAAGGTTGACACCACAACAATTCGAAGAAAAAAGAGAAAAAGGGCTTTGCTACAGTTGTGATAGCAAATACACTAAAGGTCATAACTGTGCTGAGAAGAAATTATTTTACATATATTGTGAAGAGGAAGAAAATGAACAAGAAGAGGATATACACCAGGAACCAACCCTAGAAGAGGAATAAATGAGTCCGACCATATTGTGTAATGAATTGGAAGGAATTACCACTCCTCAAACTCTCAAGATAGAAGGACATATCAAGAAGAAAAAGGTAATAGTGTTGATTTATTCAGGTAGTACCCATAATTTTATTCATTGTAAGGTAGCCAATTAATTGAATTTTTTCCTATACCTAGCACTAGAATGTCAAGTGGTGGTTGCAAATGGAGAAACTATAAATTGCTCTAGAAAATGCCATAATATCAAGCCAACCATGGGGAAATATGTATTGAATATTCCAATGCTTTCCATTCCTATGGGAGGACCTGTTGATGTTGTAGTAGGAGTACAATGGTTACAATCTTTGGGGATGATAGCTTTTAATTTTCAAGAAATTTTCTTGAATTTTTTTTTCAGAAGGAAAGGAAATCGAATTACGGGGTATTGCAGGGAAGCCAGGAAATATAATAAGCTCTAAAACTATGAAAAAACTTATAAAGAAAGAACAACAAGGTGTAATTGCACGATTATTCTCACTAGAATTTCGAACATCAAAATCATCTATTTCTACAGATCTCCAAAAAGTCTTGGACAATAATTCCAAGGTGCTTGAAACTCCCAAAGGACTCCCACCTATTCAAGATCATGATCATGCTATTCATTTGATTCCAGGAAGTGTTCCTCCAAACATCAGGCCTTATAGATATCCTTATGTCCAAAAGAGAGAAATTGAATGTATGATTGCAGAAATGTTAGAGGCGAGTATAATTCAACCTAGTCAAAGTTCTTTCTCTGCTAATGTAGTATTGGTACACAAGAAGGATGGATCATGGTGCATGTTTTCGGATTATAGGGAGCTCAATAAGCTCACCATTAAAGATAAATTTCCCATTCTTGTGATTGATGAATTATTGGATGAATTACATGGAGCAATTTATTTTACCAAGTTGGATCTTCATTCAGGATATCATCAAATTAGAATGAAGACTAAAGATATTCCAAAAACAACATTTCGAACTCATGAGGGTCATTATGAATTTTTGGTCATGCCTTTTGGCCTTACCAATGCACCTTCTACATTTCAAGGGTTGATGAATTCCATTTTCAAACCCTTCCTTAAAAAAATTTTGCTAGTATTTTTTGATGATATACTAATCTACAGCAGGTCTTGGAAGGATCATGTTCAACATGTTGACAGGGTGCTCAAACTATTGCAGGAGAAACAATTATATGCAAAAACATCCAAATGTTTATTTGGAGTACAAGAGGTGGAATATTTGGGTCATATTGTATCTCACGAGGGTGTTAAGGTAGACCCTGACAAAATTAAGCCATTAAGGAATGGAAAGTCCCCAAAACCATAAAGTAGTTACGAGGATTTCTTGGGTTAACAGGGTATTATCGCAAGTTTTTTAAGAATTATGGGAGAACAATAGCACCTCTAACAACATTATTGAAGAAAGATGAATTTTCATGGACCCCTGAAGTAATTAAGGCCTTTGAAGATCTTAAAGAGGTAATGTGCCTAGCACCGATCTTAGCTATTCTAGACTTCACAAAAACCTTTATTGTGGAATGTGATGCCTCAGGAAATGGAATTAGTGTTGTTTTAATGCAAGAAGGAAGACCCATTTATTTTGAAAGTCGTCCAATTAAAGGAAAGTATTTACAGAAACCTATTTATGAGAAGGAAATGTTAGCAATACTACATGCACTAAAGAAATGGCGAACTTACCTAATGGGAAGACACTTAAAGGTAAAAACTGATCATGATGGTCTCAAACACTTTTTGGAACAAAGACTATCTTTAGAAGAGCAGCAAAAATGGGTCACAAAGATGTTGGGTTATGACTTTCAAATAATCTACAAAAAAGGGAAGCTAAATGTTGTTTCAGATGCACTCTCAAGAAAGAATGAAGAGGTGGAACCATTGTTTGTGCCATTTCTATTATCCAACCAGATTGGATAATCGAAGCAAGAGATGAATGGAAGAAGGACGAAGAAGTGTGGACACTCATTCAAAAGTTGCAGCAAGATCCTAGCACATCTGATACATTTAGTTGGAAAAATGATTCCTTATGGTACAAAGATCGCTTATATCTTTGTAATATTTCCCAACTAAAACAAAATATTCTTTTGGAATTGCACACTTCTCCTTTAGGAGGACACTCGGGATTTTTAAAAACTTACCACAGGGTGAAGAAATAATTTTTTGGGATGGAATTAAGTCTGATATTCAAAATTTTGTGGCGAAATTTTTGGTTTGCCAGCAGAATAAAGTTGAGACAATTAAGACCCTGGGTCTTCTACAAACTTTATCCATTCCACATCAATGTTGGGAGGAGATTTCAATGGATTTTATCACAGGTTTAACTAAGTCTGAAGGAAAAAGTGTCCTCATGGTGGTAGTTGATAGACTTACCAAGTATGCACACTTTTGTGCATTATCTCATCCATTTAAAGCAAGTACAGTTGCTACTACATTTATGGACACAATTCAAAAGCTACATAGAAACCCAAGGGTTATTGTGAGCGACAGAGATCCCATTTTTACTGGAAATTTTTGGACAAAGTTATTTTGTTGTTTGGGTACTCAATTAACTCATAGCTCATCTTATCATCCTCAATCTGATGGTCAAACTGAGATAGTAGATAAATGTTTGGAAGGATATCTTTGTTGTTTTGTATATGATAAACAAGCAGAATGGGTCAAGTGGTTACCTCTCGTAGAATGGTGGTATAACACTTCCTTCCATACTGCAGCAAAAATGACCCCATTTATGACACTTTATGGATATCATCCACCATCCATCACATAATCTTTAAGAGAAAATTCAAAGGTTCAAGCAGTGGAAGATCACATCGAGCATCAACAAGGAGTTATCCAACTCTTAAAGGATAACCTGAATTTGGCACAAAATCAAATGAAACATCAGGCAGATCAACATCACAGTGAGAGAAGTTTTGATGTAGGAGACTGGGCATTTTTACGGCTACAACCATACAAACAAATGTTCCTCAAGCAAGCTAAGAAGGAAAATAATTTATCGCCAAAGTACTATGGTCCTTACAAGGTGTTGCAAAAGATTGGTACTATGGCATACAAATTGGAGCTTCCTGCTTCTTCACGAGTGCATCCAGTTTTCCATGTTTCATGCTTAAAGAAGGTTATAGGTGAAAATCTTCCAATTCAAACAATATTGCCAGAACCTGATGAGGAAGGAAAAATCATATTGGAACTTGAAGCAGTCATGGAAACAAGAACTCGACAGCTACGGAATCGATCAATTTCAGAGTATCTCATCATGTGGAAGAACTTACCCACTGAAGATTCTACATGGGAGGATGAGAATTTTATACAGAAGCACCCAGAGCTACTCAAGCGTTGAGGACAACACTTTTTTGAAGGAGAGGGGCATGTTAGGTCCCTATATTACTAGTATAGTCCCTTATTGTTGTTAGTGTAACTCCCTTATTGTTATTATTGTACCCTTGTAACCCCCATATTGTTATTATTGTGCCCTTAAATTATTATTGTTAGGTCGGCTAGGATTACATTGTGGCCCCATGGACTCCTGTATATAGAAATGAGGTTTTTTAATTTGAATCATCCAAGAATTGTTCATTTATGTAATGTATTGGAGGTTTCCCCCTCGAAGTGGCTTATTTCTAAGGCATTGATATCTCTTTTCTTCTATTTTTGGAGCTGGTTTCACAACACTACCTCTTTTCTGGGCTCATGGTTTCACATGACCTGCAATAAAAAATCAATTATTCTTGAAAACTGTGTGCGCTCTCTGCCCCTCCATGGCCTTGTGCGTACTTATGAAAAACTGAGTTTAAATATTAAACTGAGGGCGGACTTTCCCAAGAAGCCATTGAGGCATGTTGGGTAAGTTTGGAGTTTGTTGGAGGGAGTTCGAGGGGTCAAATTTCGCCTCCCCACAGAATCCATGTGTATTTTTCATTTGGCACGTTTTGGTTTTAATAACCAACAAATATGATTTTAAAAACGTAAGTGTGAATTTGAAATGGCATTTCATGGGGGGCCAGACCCGCATGGGGCGGCCCACCCAAAACCTCCATGGCATGCTTGCATATAATATTTTGGCGGTGGTGTATATATGGGTCACCATATATTATGGTTGAGATGGTACCGCTGCATGGAGGCGAGCCAACGACGTGGTTGGCGCGGGTTCAATACCCGCTGGTCCGTTGTATGCGGAATGGATATGGGGTGGCGGGGTTGACCACCCGTCCCCCAACTATATATATATTTAAATACAACGAATAAGATGGGGGTGGTGGGGGTCACAACCCCCACCCCTTTTTTTTATATTATTTTTGTTATATAAACAAACTATCACTTTTTGAAAATTCAGTTTTGGACCGAAGGAGGCAAATTAACTAGGCAACAATTTTGCCCGAAATATGGCCTGAGCTTGCCGGAATCTGGTGGCCAGAAAAATTCGAATTTGCACCTTCCTTAAGGCTACCTAGTCACCAAGTCAACCCAAAACTTTGACCGCTCCTAACTCCTTCATACGGACTCGGAATTGTGTGTTGTCTGCGCCATTGGAATTAGAAAGACAAGATCTACAACATGAACATGGTTCGAGAGATTTTCAAACACTTTGATTTTTGAGCCCTCTATGTTGAGCCACTTGTACTTGTACCTGTTTAATCCACCTAGATCAATCCTCCCCACTAAGGAGCTTTTGGTCCTCCTAAAGCATCAAGATTTACCTATCATCAACTGTCTACAAATGTCATTGAAAGGCACATCCCCACATGACTCCTTCACCTGGCGTACTTCAAAATCAAGATGCAAAGCCATAATCTACAACTGTTGTAATGCGATGTCTGAAAATTCACATCCCTTCAAGACTCATTTACCTCTCGTACTTTGGAATCAAGATGAAAAGCCAACACCTGCAACTCCTGTGACGCAAATGTGTGAAAGACACATCTCTTGAAGATTCCTTTACCTTACGTACTTTGGAATCAAGATGCAAAGCCAACACTTACAACTGCTATGATGAAAATGTGTGAAAGACACATATCTTGAAGATTCCTTTACCTTATGTACTTTGGAATCAAGATGCAAAGCCAACACCTGCAACAGCTAAAATTCAAATGTCTAAAAAGGCACATCCCTTGAAGACTCCTTAAATTTTGTCCTTTGGAATCAGAATGCCAACACTTGCCTAAAGTTGCAATGAACATTACATTCTCAATGTGAATAAAAATGACCCAAATATTTCCATACTTTCCATGAGTTTATAACATGTACTCGGTGGTCAATCTTACAGCAAAATGGAAATCATACCTGAACAAAATTAGAAGACCAGACCTCATCGTTGCATTTCGAAGTGATGGTAAAACACCTCATCACTTTTCCATGAGAGAAATGCATCAGGCGACTCATAGAACATGACCAAAACATAATATTCGAATCTTGAAGTGATGGCAACACATCATCACTTTTACATGAAAGAGATCCAACACACGACTTATAAAACAAGGAGAAAAAATATCATGGTCGCTTGAACGAGTGATGGAAACATCATCACTTTCATAATAAAAAATGCGACAAATGATTTAAAAACATGGCCATGACAAGCTTACATCTCTAGAAAAAATCAATCTAGAAGAACCACTTCTCACTTATTAAAGCGAGTGGATCATTTCCCTGTGGCGAACTTGCTTTTCAATCAGCTCTTTCGACTCGTGCATGCACGGGCGCTTTGTCTTTAAGGCGCTACTCTAGATGAAGTTTCCAGCATGTGGCTCTTTGGTGGCCACTTCGGTCGCAATGGGTGCAAAAGTTCTTTTTCCTCCAAACCTGCTTAGCTGATTTCTTTCCCTGTTGTGGAGAAGGATTTTCATGCCTCTTCCTCCTTTGTGCTGCAATCCTTTTCCAGCACTCAGAAATCACATGGTTATTTAAACCAAAAAATAAACAAGTTTTACGATGCCATATTTTACAACCATGGTTATCAACATTATTATAATTAAAACGCACTCTGAAATAATGAGACTTAGTATACCTTCTGGGGTGGTCTCTGGTGCGATCATGATGATGGGATCTCACCTCAGTTCCTTCACTACAACGTGCACTGCCATGGAACTATGGTGAAGTGTCTCCATCATTCCACTGCCTTGGAGAGTTCATCATTATCTATTTGCCTTTGGTGTCCTTTGAACATCCTTCGTCAGTGTACCCCAAACTTGCATAACGAGGTCGTTGCACAACCTCCAATGGTTTGGTTATGCCTTGGCCGTGAATGCCAAGTCCTCCTCCTCTGTACCCCGTTTTCGTGAGGAGTCTCATGCCGGTACCTGTGATCGGTATCTCCACACTTCCAACTGAAATTATATCATGTGAAGAAACTGAAGCAAAATCAACATGGTTTACCTTAGGTGTTGATTGCGAAACAGATGAAGAAAGCTATTGTAAGCCCTCATTGCACTTCACTTCTGTCAATGCCTCTGACAAGGCTTGTAGCTAAAGCTGCAAATGCTGCGTCTCCTCCTTCTCTTTTCATAGGAATGCTTTTAAGGCATCATGATCTCTATGAAGAGTTTCATTGTTGCATTTCAAATTTTCCCACACCTCTGTCATGGCTTGCAACTGAAGTTGCAACTGCTGCTTCTCCTCCTTCTCTTCATGTAGGAATGCCTTCAAGGCATCATGATATTCTTGTATAATTTCAATTTTTCACTTCCAATCTTCCCACACTTTTTTTGTGGCTCGCAACTGAAGTTGCAACTGTTGTTTGTGCTCCTTCTCTTTGTGTAGGAGGGTCTTCAATTCTTGGTTCTCTGCTGCTTGTTTTTCTTAAGCCTCGTACAATATGTCCACTTTCTCGGACACCTCGAGCATGGTTTCATACATGTCCTTGACATTCTCCATGGCTCAAATCAGCAAACGTCCAATGTCCATGCCTGCAATCCAATCAACAAGAATACCTGCTCTGATACAACTTTATCCAGAGTAAATTATTGATACCCTTAACCAAGATCTTTTACTTCGACTGATAATTAGAATTGCATTTAATTAAGACGTTAAAGAACATAGATGAATCATTGTAGTTTTAAATAAGAGGAGCATAAATGAACAAGATCAACAATCATAAGAACACGTCATTTGATGATGGAGTTCGTCCAGGAGGGACTGCATCTTCGAGCCTCAGTGTCAAGATGGTGTAGGCCGCTGCATTATGTGTTGGAAGAAAAATATTTACATGGATGTGCTTTCCTATGACATACAAGGAAAAATTGCCCTCAAGCAGGAGTGGCTTGACTTCTTTAAGAGATGTTCCACTGCGGAACACTCATACATAAAGAAAGACTCCTACCAATATGACCATAGCTGACATGTAATAAATAAGTGTATCCTGCCAACCCTAGAAAACAAGGGATATCAACAATACACATCTGAAAAGGAGCATCCCGCCAACGTGGCATAAAAGGGATCTCATACATGACACAAATCCATAGTTGAAAATGCATGAATAACAACACAAGGCAATATCCCACGACACATGGATCAACCGGGATCTGCAAGACATAATGCATCTCAAAGAGAAATAAATAAAGAAGTACATGGAATCCACATCATATACCTCATGTTGCCATTTGATGAAGGCTGAGCTGCTCTGTGGCTGAATCTGAAAACACCATGAATCTTGTGGCATCGAAAAAGGTGAAAATGATTGCTCACTTGTGGAAATCTGACACCTGGATAGCCCACTTTCAAAAGTGGTTGAAAAATCGAAAACTCAGATGCAGAAACTGAGTACGCCGTCAGACTCATGGCGTCTAGTAGTGCTGAAATGACATAAAATTTCTCCCATTTGGACAAATTCAAAATTTCTCCCTCCTAAAAGTTGGCCTCAATCAAGGTTCCACTTGCCTCTCTTCTGGGTTCATGGTTCCAAATGACCTGCAATAAAAAATTAATAAATCTCGAAAATCGTGTGTGCTCTCCACTCCTCCATGGCCTTGCTGGAAATTATGAAAAAATGAGTTTAAATATTAAACTAAGAGTGGAATTTCCCAAGAAGCCATTGAGGCATGTTGGTTAAGTTTGGAGTTTTTTGGAGGGAGGTCGGGGGGTCAAACCCTGCCTCGCCACATAATTTTCATGCATTTTTGTGTGACGAGTTTTGGTTTTAATAACCAACAAATATAATTTTAAAAACACAAGTGTGAATTTGAAATGACATTTTATGGGGGGTCGGACCCACATGGGGCGGCCCACCCAAGACATCCACGGCATGCCTGCATATAATAGATTGGTGGTGGGGTATATATGGGTCACCATATATTATGGTTGAGATGGGACCACCACATGGAGGTGGGCCAACCATGTGGTTGGCACGGGATCGATACCTGTTGGTCCGTTGTATGCAGAATGGGTACGGGGTGGCGGGGTTGACCACCCATCCCCCAACTATATATATATTTTAATACAACAAATGCGATGGGGGTGGCGGGGGTGACGACGCCCACCCCCATTTTTTTATATTATTTTTGTTATATAAAAAAACCATCACTTTTTGAAAAGGGGTGGTGGGGGTCACGACCCCCACCCCTTTTTTTATATTATTTTTGTTATATAAAAAACCATCACTTTTTAACTAGGAAAATTTTTTTCCCAGAATATGGCCTGAGCTTGTCGGAATCCGATGGCCAGAAAAAGTCAAATTTGTGCCTTCCTTAAGGCTGCCTAGTCACCAAGTCAACCCAAAAATTTGACTACTCCTAACTCCTTCATACGGACTCAGAATTCAGTGTCGTCCGCGCCATTGGAATTAGAAAGACAAGATCTGCAATGTGAACCTGGTTCAAGAGATTTTTGAACACTTTGATTTTTGAGCCCTCTATGTTGAGCCACTTGTACTTGTACCTGTTTAATCCACCTGGATCAGGAGGTATTCCCACATGCCAATAGGCCTCCTGATTTAGCCTAATATCTATAAAAATAAAAATAAAAATTTAACTTTTTATTGGGCTTCCTGTAGGCTCAAAATTGGAAAGTTGACCTAGCTCATGAAGGGATATACCCATTTGACTTGTATATACATACAATGTAACATCTTAATTTGTGCAATTTGAATAATCTTCTCTCTTCTATAGTAGTCACATGTGGGAGAAGATAGAGGACAATTTCACTGAAGTTTCGACTTGGATTTTCACAGAAATTTCTCGACAATTTGGAATTGTAAACCTTGCTAAAGAAATTCTCCTAGAAGAAGAGTTTTTGGGTTTTCTCACAAGCTTAGGTTTCTTAGGGGAAATTTTTTATTTATTGTGCTTGGATACTTATTTATGGTATTATTGTTTTCACTACATTATTGTTGATATTTTCTATGTATAATTCCCAATGATATCAATAACATAAAGATAAATATTTGAAAATCATTAGGTAGTAATTATCAGATATAAAGATTGGTTCCTCGCATGTGCCTTGTAGACAAATCAACATAGTATCATACCATTGTTAATAAAGTAGCCACTAAAGATAAGTGTGAAGGACTACATGTGGGGAGGGTAAGAGCACTTAAATGATACAACCATATATCTAGAGAAGGATAGCCACACCAAGGATGGAAGGGTTGGTTTACCCTAGCCATAATATACTCATGAAGGCCCTGTAGGGTCATTTCCAGGTAGGAAATTTGTAGAGGTATGCTGAAGATATATAAGGTTTACTCTATGTGATATAAGAGAATAAGAATCCCTAAGAGATATCTACAAATACCTATAAGAAGTCATTTAAGAATAGGTTTATGCATGGGACTTATTTTAGAGAGGTTGAGAGAAGGATTTGAAAAACAATAGAGAGGACCAAGGTTATGTTCTTAATGTAAATTTTGGTTAAGGTTATCGTGGAGGGTCTAGACTCTATCCTATACAATAAAGAGAGTCTAGGTATGGTGTTTTTGTTAGGAGTGGTCTAAGACTTAAGAAAGGATGACCAAGATAGGTAAGTTTTGGCTATAGTCAAGGATGAACCTAGATAAGTGTATTATCATGCAAAAGATGATTAACCATAAATTCCATTGAGACTAGTCATGGTCTAACCTTCCCCTAGGACTAGGGTTTAAGTATGAAGATATAGGTTGAGGATCTGAGGAGTTATGTACAAACAGACCAGGAATAATATCAAAAGGAATGAGGTTCTTTATGGTGTTGGACACATAAAAATAGGTATGTTATGTCATCTAGATGTAGCACTAGGAGAGGGTCGAGGGCCTTAGTAACAAACCCAGGTAGGCATAAAGGCCTTAAGAATAGGAAAGAATAGTTCAAAGCTTCCCAGGCCTAGAAAAAAGTGGAATAGGTTAGGCCGAGGAGAATTTGAGTTAGTTGAATTTTATTGTAGTAGGATGAGTTGATAACAAGCTAATATGGGGATGATCATTGAGGGTTAAAACATGCTGGTATAGAACTAAGGTCTAACGAAGGAGTCATTATGTCAGTATAAAGTCAACAAAAATATGAAGGAGTTGATATTTTGTTGAAGGGAATATTTCTAAGGAGAGTTAAATAAAAAATTTGATGACAATGTTATAACTATTTAGAAGGAAGTTACTTTAGGACGAAAGGTAGTGGATGAGTTATTTGTCAATGTATTTTTCTTAGAGTCTTCATGTTGATGTGGTACAATAATGTGAACACTTAGAGGTTATGAATTTTATTGAAGTTTTGGATAAGAAAGTTCTAAGGTTTGCGATGAAACCCTACAAAAAAACTTGGAGTGTTGAATGCAAGTGGATTTGGTGTGATGTATTCTTTGTTTATCTCCTTGATAGCATGTAGAATGAATTTTTGTTTATGTTAGCTTTTTTTTAAGCCTTTGCTATGGCTATATATCTTGATGAATTTATTTCTATCCTAATTTTCAGGATGTAAAAACAAAGCAACCTAAGTTTGATGAGATTGTATACGAAATTCACTAAGGAAGAAAGGATTAAAAGGGAGTTGACAATTACCTAAAATATTCAACAATTTATTCCTAAATCAAGAGATGAGTACTTCATATGTTTATTCCATGATTATTTTTATTTTTCCTTAGTGAGCCTCTTGTCTTATTAGTTTTGGCTTGGATCTAATTATTTCTTCCATGGCCTCCTGAATGAGGCTTGCAGGTTCATATTAAAGGATTCAAAGGAAACAATTCTTGTAGTAGATGGCACCATAAAGAAGAATGAAGCAAAGCTCATGACAAGAAGGTTCTCCCAGTAAGAGGGAGTACACAAATATTTTTTTCTTCGGTCTTTGATGGACAGGTTCTTATATGACCTAATGATTTGTGCAGAAACTCTTCACTCCCTGAAATGTTGAAGTGCACCTCCAATGAGATCTCTTAATGAGACCTTCTTCTCATCCATGGCCTTCCAAAACCAAAGAGGTTATGGATCTGCTATAGGTAGAAGTCTCTCTTTGAGCTGTGAGATGCTCATTGAGAAAGTGTTATCAAGAAAGGAGAAAAGATTTCTCATCTCAAGATGTCTAGCATTTATCATCTTACCCTCCATTACTTCATGAGTGAAGCTACCTTCAGAATGCTACAAGAATAATGGGGCCTATTCATTATCTTTGCTACTAAGTGACAACACTGTAGATCTATAGGGTAATACATATGTTGTCTCAAAGCAAGGTACAATACTGATCTCATAACCAGTCATTATACATAGGATCATGCTCATCCCGTTTTCTGAAAATCCACACTTCAACTCAAAGGGTTGAATGTATTCCATCCATGACAAATTGGGATAGGTTTTCATCTCCTCCTTGAGCAAATCAAGGGTCCTCTGGCTGTGATATGTTTCTACTTCAAAACAAAATTTTTCTCTAAGCCTTGATCATGCATTGGCCCTGATGGCATGTCCACATAAGTTTCAATAAGATATACTGAAACAATAGGTGATAAATGTGTATGCATACCTTGGATCAACTGGTGTGTGGGAACCTCTTGACAGAACACAAGAGTTCCTCCAACCGGGACAATGGTGTCTCCAAATTTTGGTAAGAGAGATGGCTGCTCTTCTACCAATATACCAGTGTTGGAATCTTCCTCCTCTTCCTCATGCATTTCCTGAATCATGCACGGGACCCTATGGGTCAAGAGCTCAAGACTACCTTGCAACGTTGCAAGTGTATCTTCTCTAAATGCAAGTGCTTTTGCAGCTGGTGGTGAATGTAGTGACTCCTTGTCCAGAGTGACAAGATTGACATCTTCCTTTGTTTCCTTAGGAAATGTCTCTTTGTGGCACATATTTTTCTTCTTCACATCAAACTTCTTCCTCAACTTGTGAAAGAAATCTGAATATTTATTCGCCTTTGCATGCTCCATGTGACTAAACCGCCAATCATTGGCTTCACCTAAGAGGTGAAGTGTTGCAATTTGGACAACCTCTTTTTCAGCCACAAGATGTAGCATGAAAAATGTATCTAACTCTTTCCTCCAAGCCTTAACAATGCTTGAGGAAGACCGATCAAATGCAGGCAAATAGAATCTATTGTGCCTCTTTCTTCTATTGCTGCTATAGGATATTCTTTCTTCTTTGAGTTCAAAGAATTCTTGGAGAGTTAGAATCTCTTTGAAGGCTCTATAATGTGCTTTGTACTCTTCCAGATATACCCTGAGAGTCTCATGAGTCTTAGGTTATCTTCTTTCTTCATTTCTATACCTCTCACCTTCTCCAAAGAAAGTGGGCATAGTATATCTAGGAGCTCTATGATTCTCCGGTCTTCTTTTTTACTGATAGGAAGTGCTTAGACCTTCCTTATCAAATATTCTTCTTAGATCTTCTTTTCGCCCTTCCTTATTCATTTGATAGATCTCCTTGGAGAGATCTTGCATGGATCTAAAGAGAGGAGTGACAAGACTTTAATCCTCCTTCATGATAGATCTCATATATCTGCTTATTCTTTTGATGCAAAAGATGAATTTTCCACAAGATGAGCCAAAGATCATGCTCTGATACCACTGTAATATCCCAAAAAGGGAAAATGCAGTAATACTAAAGCTCAATATAAGAACTGCAACTAAGTAAACAATAAAAATAGAGACAACATCAGAATATATAGAGAAGATGAGCCATTTTATTATATGGAGATGAATCAGTTACACAATGTACAAAAAATGAGTAGATATAGCCCAAGATATGGCCTAGAATCACCCTATAATGGTGTTGCAACTAGCACTGCGTAACTGGTGAGCTTACAGGAAGAAATACTGTGTTGTCCCTTCTGCTGAAGATGTACATGAACTAATGCAAAAGGAAATGCAGATCTAGGTGTTAGTCATCAGTAATTTTCGCATGTTGTAAATGAATAAATTATTTCAATATATTTCTAGAAACAAAGTTCATGAACATTTTCAGTTCTATAAATCTCACTGCCTTCATTATCCTTAGATAAATTGTTTTCACTATTCTACCATTTTTCCATCCCATGGTCACCCTGCCACTCTTGGAGAACTCATCATGGGCTTGTGCCACTCATCTGCATCCTGTTTTACCACCTATAGCCTCATTACTCTATTTTTTCCCTTTCCCATCCCTCCACTTTCCGCCTAGGGTTTCCTATAGCCAACTCATCCCCATCACCTAGGGCCAGTTTTGCTTCAAACCATGTTTCTAACCAAAAAGAAATGAATTTGAAAAAAGTGAGAGAGGTTTTTGTCCATAAGAGGTCCAATAAGAAAATATCCTTCATTTTTTACACATATATCATGGTTTGGGAGAAATGACAAAAATACAAGTGTCACGAGAGAATTGATGCACTTCTGGAATGACCTTGGGAAAATCAGGTTTTCTCACAGCTGGAGTGTCCAAATGACTTGCTTGAAGGGTCACAAGACAAATATACTTGAAGAGATTTCTACTGAGCTATCATTATCTCAATTTCGAGTTAAGGAAGGCCTCCAAAAGTTGTCTGTAATAGCAGTCTGCATTTCTGCACCATCACTCAGCACGTTTTTTACTAGTCTTGGAAGAATCAACGTTTGACGAGGTAAATCAACTCCAATCAGAGAAATAATGGTTTCTTGGGAAAATAGACAGGCCAATATTTCTCACTAGCTATCACGTGCCCAAATTCGACACCAGGAAGGTCATCAAGCCTTGCCTGCAAATTGACTCTTTTTTTGGTGCTACACAAATAAGTGGCGCTGCGTTAATGCAAAGGTCCTCATTGAAATTAAAAAAAAATACTAAAACGAGGAAAGGGCCAAGTAAACCTTGAAATCATTCCTCAAGAATTTCTATAGGCTTCTTAAAACCCATTAGGGAGGTCTCCACCAATTTTGGGCAAATTTGGAGAAAATTTTATTTTTTTGAATTTTTTGGCCTCATTTGCGCAGCGCCACTAGTGCTATGCAAACACATGGACAATACCCAAGAGAAAAAATTGGATTTTTTGGATTTCTCTCAGCCTGCACATCATTCCCAATAAATTTTAGATGTTTTGGAATAGGTTTGACCCCTCAAAAGGTCAAAAAACCTCACTTTTTTCACCTTTCTGCCTCTGTTTTGGGCCTTGAGAGGCGCAAATGACTAGTTTGGGATTTTGACTTTTTGACTAGGCTACAGGAGCCCAATTAGAAAAAAAAAGGCATATATAGAAATTAGACTCATAAAAATTTCCAACGAGCCATCACGAAGCAAAATTCAACATCAGGAAGTGGTCCAAAGCTTGGCTACAACAGAGCCTATTTTCTGCTGGAGGTGGCGCTGCGCAAATGACCAATCTTGGGATTTTGAAATTTTGACCAGGCTGCAAGAGCTGGATCAGGAAACCAAAAACATTTTTGGAAAGTAGACTCTTTAGGATTTATAACGAGATATCATGGAGCCAAATCCGACATTAGGGAGGGGTCCAAAACTTGGTCACAAAAGACCCTATTTTCTGTTGAAGGTGGCGCTACGCAAATGTGATGAATAGTGTGTTTTGGACCAAAAGTCAACAAAACACACTCATTTATGGAAAAATTATATTTTTGAGTTTATTGAGGCAATACAATCTATAATTAGGTGTAAATAGTTATTATGGAATTTATTTCATAGGATATTATGTGCCTTGGGCCTTGCATGGTCTCTTGGCCATAAATGACATTTATGAGTTTTTTAGGGTTTCTAGAAGCCTCTTATGGTTTCCACCTCCTCATTTTATGATTTAAATAGAGCATGAGTACTTGATTTTAAATGTTGGCATTTGATGAGTTTCATGAATAACATATGGTTTTCATCAGCTTGGAGAAGAAATTAGTTTTGTAAAGTGGATGAATGGCTTGCTTTCTTGGATGATGGATAAGCTTGTTTGTAGGATTCCATAGCTTGGTGAATGGTGATGTGTTCCTATTTGTCTATTGTTTTGTTTGTTATCATTATGTTTCATGATTCTTAGCTGCTATTAAATAGAAAGGTATAGGTTAAGACATGTTCATTAAAGCACCTCAGTCCTCCTGTTTGTTATATCCCTTATGTTTTCCTCTGTTTGGGTCATAACTAAGGAATTCTTCACTACTCCTTATGCTCCCCTATTTTTTTTTTTTCTTAATGCATGGTCAGTATGTTAGCTTACAAGTAAGATTTATGGTATGCCCTGCTTATTTTAAGTTCTGAAAACCCCATCTTGAAGCCTTTCTATGAAATATTGATTGATTAGGTTAAGTCAAAGAGGTCTTGTTTGATCTTGCCCTTTGTTCATGCTTGTCAACTTGTTTCAGAGTTACCAATAGCTTGAAATATGATGTTTAGGAGTTCCCTCATCATAAATTGAGTTATTTGTTTAAATTTTGTATGATTTCTCAAAGTCTGAAGGTGAATTTCCAAAGTTAGGAGTTCTAATGCTTCTATGTTTCACTAAAATGTTCTTTTTATATGTTTATCATTTTGAATATTGTTCAATGAGATTAATGGTTTGCCCTACGTCATGAGATATGCTTCAGATTATATATGTGTAAGATCTCTTAGTTTTTTCCCCAACTTAATGTTCATTACACCACCACACATCACCTTAAGGATCCATTAACCTTGTTAAATCGGCCCTGCAACACACTCTGCTTCATCATTTAGACACTCTTGACTTTCACTTGACTCCATAGCCTAATGGCTTTGACAACCTCTCACTCCACCTATTCCTTTTGACCATATTACCCAACCAAAACAATCAACAAACCCTACACTTCATAACTAGCCTAAAATCGAAACCCTAGAGCATCAAGTTTACATCATTAGCACCCAATAGAGAGAGCCCTCTCTAAGTCCAGGAAGGATAGGTCCTAGGACTCCAAAGTCTGGTTTGATGTTACTCCTGACCATATGTATCTCAATCAATATAGAAAATTACGGGGAGCTAACATAATGGCGATCACGGTGGGACCTTTTGAGTTAGTGACAAACTAAGTATTCCTTAGATCTCAAAAAACCCACAATCATCCTTAGATTGGTATTTATTTTTTTATGGTGGACAACACATACATATTCAAAACAATAAGCATTCATCCACCTGGCGACTCCACTGGTCTTCAGTAGCCCCGTTGACCCCACTAGTTCTCATAGATTCCCCTGGGAATGCATTGAACAATCCCAATCATGCTGATGGTGGACTACAAAGTTGAAACCTTCCACCTGGAAAATCCACAACCCTCAATATACCTTAAGACTCCACTGGTAGATAACTCTAAACTGGTTGAAAATATGCAGTGACCTATTTTAGATTTACAAACATGGATCCGACTGTGCAAAGGAGATATGCTCCAATGAATAGAGACCACATCCCGGGATTCCCACACAAAATGCCTCAGATAAATTGGGACAAAAGCCTACCTACATTTCAAGATGAAAAGACTGATGACCCCTTGGTACATCTCATCAAATTTCATATACATGTATGGAAGTTAAAGGTTGAATTTCATGAGGACTGCCTTATGAAAATGTTCATGTTGACATTAGAAGGAAAAGCAAGGGAATGGTATGAATGGCTCATATCTGGTAGCTTGTTCTCCCTAAAAGATCTCCATAAGGCATTTTATGAGCACTATAAAGAAAAATCTCCATCCTTATCATTGGCTGAAAATTGTTGTGACCAATCTCAGGATATCATACAATACCTTATAGATACCAAGGGAGATTTAGATAATTTGTATCCTGAAGATATCTTAGTAGTAATTCATGATTTTCATTCTCGAGACATCTATCATGACAACCAAGAAGAGTTGGTTGAGGAAGAAATCAATCAAGGAATAGAAGGAAACCTATAAGATCTCTCTGAAAGCACAAGTGATGATTTTTCATCCGTTCTAAATAAGGCTCAAGAAGACATTTGGCCTCAAAATCAACCTTCACAAGAGAGAGAGAACTATTTTACTTCTATCCAAATAAAGAGAAAAATGTCTCTTCTTTTAACTGAAGAGGAAATAAATCAAATTCTAAACATGCAGCCAACTTCCAAGGCTTTATGTGAACAATACATTTCTGTTCATTCTCCTCCCAATCCCATCTACCATAAATCATAAAGTGAACTTGTAGATCAATTCAAAGAAGAACAAACTGATAATCCAATATGTTTGATTGGTGATGTTATTTATGTTGATGATTCTCAAAAGTTTGATCAGTCTGATGATGATGTTCTCCAAACAGAAACTAACCTTGCAGAGAAATCAACAGTTGATCTGTGGGATGAAGTTCATTATCATCAGCTTGAAAAAAGTAAGCAGCCAATATAGGTCACCTATGACACTGATGAGGAAAGCCTTGAAAGTTTAGAAGTAAGTGACGAGTCTCTGACTCTTTGCTCTACTTCACTTCAGTCCTTCAGAAATAATTTTCATGTGATTAGAAATCAACAGTCTTTCAGTTTTGATGATGAGGTTGGGAAAGATGATGAGTTTCTTGAACCAGTTGTTAATGAAAAGCATTTTACTGAAAGGGATGAGGAAATCATTTGGGACACAGAATCCTCCTCAACTTCAGAATTGCAGCCACCAAGTCCCATTGAATTTAAAATTGTAGATGAAGACTTGGAAAATGATAATCACATTAGAGTTGTTGAACTGCCTTCACAAGAAGACTTACTACCAAGGAGTGCTCCTACTCATCAACATGATGGCCTCCTCACAGAATTCAACCCATTCATTCAGAATACATTAGGTTTGCTAGAGTATAACATTGCAATATATGATGAGTCTACCAGTTCAGATGATCATGAGGAAGAGGTGGAGTTTGTTTCCCAAAAGAGTCCCAAGCATAGCCATGTGGAAGAAGGAGTAGTCCTGAATGAAGCTTATGTCTCAAATCCTCTAGATCAGGTATTATTCCAAGATCCATTTGTTTTTTTCCTTGATAAATCTAAAGAATTAGTGTGTTCTGCCAAGAACAGTCTGTTGCAAAGTATGAGAAAAATTTTAGGCACTACTATTCGAAAACAAGTGAGTTGGAAGTGGCCTTTTTATTTCTTGAGCACTCTCAGAGAGCTAAAACAATGTCAATCATGGAATCATCTACTTGATTGGTTATATTAGAAAAGGGAGTTCACCAAATTAATGTATATCATGTAAAGGTTAGATTAGGATAGATAGGAATGAAAAATAAGCTTAGCCTTGTGAGCATATTTTTAGTTCTAGATTGTTTGGAAAGAATGGAAAAACATAAAAACAAAGAAAGGTAGAAAAAGAGGGCAGATTTGAAAAGAGGTAAAGCCCCATACCCAAAAAATAGAACTACTGAAAGTGCGCAAGCTTAAATGCCACTATTGGTTCATAAAGAAGTCTTGTTCAGTCATCTAGCATAATCATGGTTGAACATGTTTTCATTTTATTGTTGGTATGTTAGTAAAAGATAGTTGGTCAAATCATTCAAACTAGACTTGTCAAAAGATATATTAGGAAGAAAGATATTGGTTCCACATGCTTAAAACTGAACCAAAGAGAAAAGATAGGGATGCCTAACAAATTCTGAATCATAGTCCTCATGTTTTCTAGTTTTTCATTGTACAAACATAACATTTGTTTGCAGCTTGTTCTTATGCCACAAACCCATGGCAAATCAGATTGCCTAATCCTAGTTTGATCATGTTTTGAATTTTATGTCAGTAGAATAGAGAAAAAAATTTGTCACACAGCTTAATCTTGAAAAATGATTAGACTAGGTAGAGAACAATAGAGTTCATTAGCCTAATCTAAACTCTTGGAAGTAATAAGGGTAGAAGTAGATAGCTTTTTTTGCTTTTAGAAGAATAAAATGTCAAGGGTTTGATAATTCAAATGCACCCAAAGAAGAAAAAATGTTAGGAAAGTATGATGGGTAGGTAGATATGAGTTTGAAGAAAACATGTCTGTTCAAATTATGAGATAATAGCTTCAAAAGGACATCAGCAAATGAAGAAATAAAATCTCAAATTGCAAGTAAGGCACTCATCTTCAAAAGAAAGAGATCTGAATGTTCTGGACACCTCCTGAAAAGGAATTGCCCTCCCCAAGTGGAGCCACTGTTAGTAATCAGTAATTTTTGCATTTTGTAGATGAATAAATGATTTCCCTAGATTTCTAGAAACAAATTTCATGAAAATTGTGAGTTCTACAAATTTCACTGCCTTCATTATACTTAGATAAATTTTCTTCACTATTCTACCATTTTGCCATCCCATGGTCAACCTGCCACTCTTGGAGAACTCATTATGGGCTTGTGCCACTCATCTACATCCTGTTTTACCACCTATAGCCTCATTACCCTATTTTTTCCCTTTCCCATCCCTCCACTTTCCACCTAGGGTTTCCTATACCCAACTCATCCCCATCACCTAGGGCCAATTTTTCTTCAAACCATGTTTCTGACCAAAAAGTGATGAATTTGACAAATGTGAGAGAGTTTTTTGTCCATAAAAGGTACAATAAGAAAAACCTCCTTCATTTTTTACACAGGTATCATGGTTTGGGAGAAATGTCAAAACTACAAGTGTCATAGGAGAATTGATGCACTTCTGGAGTGACCTTGGGAAAATCAGGTTTTCTCATAGCTGGAGTCTCCAAATGACTTGCTTGATGGGTCAAAAGACAACTATACTTGAATATATATCTAATTAGCTATCATTAGCTCAATTGGGAGTTAAGGAAGGCCTCCAAAAGTTGTCTTCAACAACACTCTGCATTTCTGCAACATCACTCAGCACTTTTTTGACCAGTCTTGGAAGAATCAACTTTTGACAGAGTAAATCAACTCCAATTAGAGAAATAATGGTATATTTGGAAATCATACAAGCTAATATTTCCAACGAGCTATCATGGGCCCAAATCTAACATCAAGAAGGTCATCAAAACTTGGCTGCAAGTTGACTCTTGTTTTTGGCGTTGTGCCAATGCGGAGGCCCTCATTGAAATTCAAAAAGAAATACTAAAACGAGGAAAGGGCCAAGTAAACCTTGAAATATTGCCTCAATATTTTCTATAGGCTTCTTAAAACTCATGAGGGAGGTCTCCACCAATTTTGGGAAAATTTGGAGAAAATTTTGTTTTTTTGAAATTTTTGGCCTCATTTGCGCAACGCCACTACCGCTACGCAAACACATGGAGCATCCCCAAGAGAAAAAATTGGCATTTTTGGATTTCTCTCAGCCTGCACATAATTCTCACCAAATTTCAGATGTTTTAGAACAGGTTTGACCCCTAAAAAGGTCAAAAAACCTCACTTTTTTCACCTTTCTACCTCTATTTTGGGCCTTGTGCTGCAAAAATGACCAGTTTACGATTTTGAATTTTTCACTAGGCTAAAGGATCCCAATCAGAAAAACAAAGGCATATCTGGAAGGTAGACTTGTCAGGCTTTCCAAAAAGCCATCATGGAGCAAAATCTGACATCAGGAAGTGGTCCAAAACTTGGCTACAACAAAGCCTATTTTTATGCTAGAGGTGGCGCTGCGCAAACGACCAGTCTTGGGATTTTGACATTTTGAATAGGCTACAGGAGCTGGATCAAGAAACCACAAGAATTTTTGGAAATTATACTCTTCAGGATTTCTAACGAGCTATCACGGAGCCAAATCCGACATCGGGGATGGGTCCAAAACTTGGTCACAAAACACCCTCTTTTCTGTTGAAGGTGGCGCTACGCAAATGTGATGAATTATGTGTTTTGGACCAAAAGTCAACAAAACACACTCATTTATGGAAAAATGGTATGTTTGAGTTTATTGAGGCAATAAAATCTAGAATTAGGTGCAAATAGTTATTATGGAATTTATTTCATAGGATATTCTGTGCCTTGGGCCTTGCATGGTCTCTTAGCCATGCCATAAATGACAATTATGAGTTTTTTAGGGTTTCTAGAAGCCTCTTATGGTTTCCACCTCCTCATTTTCTGAGTTAAATAGAGCACGAGGACTTGAATGTAAATGTTGGCATTTGATGATTTTCATGAGTAATATATGGTTTTCATGAGCTTGGAGAAGAAATTGGTTTTGTGAAGTGGATGAATGGTCTGTTTTCTTGGATGATGGAGAAGCTTGTTTGTAGGATTCCATAGCTTGGTGAATGGTGATGTGTTCCTATCTGCCTATTGTTTTGTTTGTTATCATTATGTTTCATGCTTCTTAGCTGCTATGAAACAGAAAGTTATAGGTTAAGACATGTTAATTGAAGCACCTCAGTCCTCCTGTTTGTTATAGCCTTTATGTTTTCCTCTGTTTGGGTCATAACTAAGGAATTATTCACTACTCCTTAGGTTCCCCTAGATTTGTTTTTGCTTCATGCATGGTCAGTATGCTAGCTTACAAGAAATATTTACGGTATGCCTTGCTTATTTGAAGTTCTCAAAACCCTATCTTGAAGCCTTCCTATGAAATATTGATTTATTAGGTTAAGTAAAAGAGGTCTCATTCGATCTTTCCCTTTGTCCATGCTTGTCAAAATGTTTCAGAGTTCCCAATAGCTAGAAATATGATGTTTAGGAGTTCCTACATCATAAATTGAGTTATTTGTTTAAATCTTGTATGTTTTCCCAAAGTCTGAAGGTGAATTTCCAAAGTTAGGAGTTCTAATGCTTCTATGTTTCACTGAAATGTTCATTTTATATGTTTATCATTTTTAGTATTTTTCAATGAGATCAATGGTTTGCCCTACCTCATGAGTTTATCTTTATATTATATATGTATAAGATCTCTTAGTCTTTTCCCCAACTTAATGTTCATTACACCACCATACATCACCATAAGAATCCATTGACCTTGCTAAATCGGCCCTGCAACACACTCTGCTTCATCATTTAGACACTCTTGACATTCACTTGACTCCATATCCCAATGGATATGACAACCTCTCACTCCACCTATTCCTTTTTACCATCTTAACCAACCAAAACAATCAAAAAACCTTACACTTCATAACTAGCCCAAAATCAAAACCCTGGAGCAACAAGTTTACATTATTAGCATCCAATAGAGAGATCCCTCTCTGAGTCCACGAAGGCTAGGTCCTAGGACTCCAAAGTCTCGTTTGATGTTATCCCTATCCATTTGTATCTCAGTCAATCTAGCATGTTATGGGGAGCTAACACTAGGGATATTAGGAGCTCTGGCGAGGCCAAGATTCAAGATTTGGCCAATGTGATGGGAACCGAAGATAACCCAGAAAGGATTTTCCAGATCTACAACTTTGGAAAATCACCCTCCTAGGGTTTGATCCCTTATCTCCTAGTATTACAGATCCGAAGCAAGACCTGACCAATAGATGGCTAAAATATGTCACAAGATCAGATCTATGCTTGAACGGCTGATCCCTTCTCCATATCTACAAGCTAGAAGCTCTAGATCTAGCTTCTCAATCCTCCAATGATGATTGCAACTGTTGCTACACAACTGCTCATTAAAACTACACTGTAAAGGAGAGAGAGGCTCTATGCCTGCTGAAATATGCTGCAATAGACTCCAGGCTAATGGAAATACCAATGGCAAGGTGAGGGGATGATCCCTCACAGGATTACTAGCTGAAATGCTAGCAAATTCCTTCCTCCTTTGGATCTACAATAATGGACAGCATAATTCTGGATGGAATTATTGCTACTAGGAGGTCAATAACTTTTGGCCTGATGCTAGATTTGAAATTAAGCTCTAGGAATGCTGATCTTCAAGCCCAAGGTGATAGGAATAAACCTTCACTAGTTCTCCAGCTGAAATAGTGAAGACAACCTCCACCTTCCAAATTGATCTTCGGAAATTGCGTAATTCCTGAAGGTAGATGTTCTACATATGATGGGAATAATAAGTGGCACCAGTGCCTGATGTATAATGAAGTACAACCTTCTCTCCAGAGCTAATCAAAGAAAGAGGTGGGATTCCCCACCAGGAACACCGTGTGCTAAACAACACTTGCAATCTTTGATAAACAACCCAAGAAAGTAATGGAATGTCACATGATACTTCCAGATCTAAACAAACCTCAAAATATATAATAAATAGCCTGCCTTCGTTGTTGCCTTCATCTCCTTTATATAGTTTATTAGCCTTCCCATGCCTTGGCCCTCATCTAAACTGTGTTGTGCACGTGGACTTGATCCTCCATGTTTGACTACGTTGTCTCTCAAAGTCATCCATCTTGTCTAGGTGCAATGTACACCCTCTCCATCATGTGTGCATTAATTTCACAACTTCCTCCATCATCTCATCATGAATGCTCCATGATCTTCTATTTGATCCCTTTCAAGATCTTAGTTGACTGCTTCAACCTCCATGATCTATCTCATTAATGAAACATGATCTCCAATTCCATTCACATTAGTAGTGGCTCCACTACCTCATTATGTAGATTTAGGCTTAATTAATCCACATTCACACATAAAAAGTGGATATTTATTCATCTTGAGGATTATGGGTCCCTCCACCCTTTTATTTACTTAATTAAGTAGGTTTATTAAGAACTCTAATACTCAAAATGTCATGTGAAAATTTGGGAATATTACAGATGCATTCCTTTTCCAATTGAATGGATGTTGCATGTTACGCCATGAAGGTGTTTTGAAAGTGGAGTATGTTGACTCACTTTGTTGCAGCAAAATTTATCATTTCAGCTCTTTAAGTATGCGTACATGTAAATGGGATTCTTGTACTTGTAACTGTACTTGTGAGAGAGTTGATAGTTTTCATACATGATTTTGTTTGACTTGAGAGTCATTTGTTTGAAGAGGCATGTTTTTTCGACTTGTGTTTGGTCGATGCGTTTGTGCACCGAGATGTAAGAGTACATGGCGATGTTCATAGGATGTGAAAATTGTTGCTTTGAAGGAGCAAAAGGATATGTTGTCAAGTTATGTTTCTTGCATGATTTTTTTTTTCAGATTGATGGTTGTGCTTGTGACAAGATGTCACAAGATTTTTTGAAGGTCCACTCTTGAGCAAGAGGCTGATGATTAGCCTTCGTTCTCAAATCATGACATGAGAAACATGTCAACACTGTAGGATGATGGAAAAGAGGGACAAGATGTCAAAGAATTTGTAGCCAAAAATTTTGTAGGCATTGTAGACCATTTTATGTGTTGACGCCAAGAAGCGAAAGAGATGGCAAATGCATTCTCCCGGACGTGGAATTTGGAACCATGGAGGTAAAATAATGGTCATTTATTTTCTTGTTCTTAATGATGTTGGAACTCATTTTTGTATTTCACTGAGATGGGCTTAACTTGGAAAAGTGGTTTCGAAGGAGAAGCTTGCATCGAATGCATGTTTGTGCAAAGGAGGAACAAGATTCTTAGTGGGAAGGCCATAATTCATATTTCAAAGAACTGAGGGATCACTTTGGTACAACAAAGTGTTTTATTAGTTACCAAGTAGCCAAAAAGTGTTGGATTGTGTTAGCAAAAAAAGGAGGACACTGGTTGAAGTGCGAAGCCATTTTCAAGGCAAGGAATGTCAGTGAACCCAAGTGGTTTTCATGGTGATTTTTCCAAGAAGAATCAAGAGGATAGAACTTGGGAAAGAAAATATTATTCATCTCTCATGAGATAACCAAATTTTGTGGCTCCAAAAGCATGTCAGTGGGAAGGAGTGATCATAATCTGGATTAGGGGTAAAAATTTGCCAAAAATTCAAAGTGCTGAGAATCACACCAAAAAAGAATGAACGGATCAAGCCTATCACCAGGAATCCAACGCAATTCATTTCACTCAAAACAGATATCATATGAGGAAGTTAGAGCTCGTTGATCATCGTGTCAAATAGGTGAATTTTAAAAAACATGGTCAAGCAGGGTCAAACGTAGAAATTCAGGTTTTCAAAGGCCCGATGACAGGATGACAAGTGCAAGATTCTCATTGGCCAAAATTTCTGGGCACATGGGCTATTTTTGATTAGTTGGTGGATGAACCAATGGTGAGATGACATGTGGCTAGCCCAGAGACCGCCACATGCCCCCCCAGGGGCCGAATTATTGGTTAAGTGTTGGGTCGAAATTCAAAATTCATAGTTCAAAGGTCGAATTTCAAATTCCCGAAATTCAAAGGTTGGATCATATAATATATGAGTATATGGCAGTCTCAAATTAAAGCAGACAAAAGGGTGGAGGTTGGGGTCGAACCCACAACCTACCCTAGACATATGCACATTGTTACCACCATACCATAGCCATAAGTCTTAACCCTTATGGAAGCACATGCTTATTTATGGTTCAAACCATGTAATGGTGAAGCGCTCAACCTTAATGGTGGAGGTTTAAACATTTAAATGGGTTTAATTAACCGTAACCCAATGTTAAATGTGCTTTGGTGTTAAATGTGTGTTTAGCGCTAATATTTCACTTAAAACATGCTTAAATGCTAGTTAATCTCCAATTGCCGTTAATTAATACTCTAACAAACTTGGCGGACTTTCCTAAAATTAGGTGGAACTTCTAGTTAGGGCGCAATTAGCTAAATTAGTTGAGGTTTTGGAGGATATCTTGAATGAGGCATAAATTTTGACTCAAAAAAGAAAATTCGACTCAGTGAGAGGCTAGACAATAGTTTTGGGTCTTCTAAACACAATGGAATAGGTTGCAAAGGTTTTGAAGCACTTCTGAAATTATTTTTGATACTTTGAAGATTAAAGAAGCCTAGGGCCACCAGGAGAGGAGGTTATGCCTAGATCAGTTGGAGACCATTTTAAGAGATTGAATAGTCCTTTTTGTGGTTTTTGGGTCTTATAAATCCAATAGAATAGGTTTCAAGGCCATTGGAGCATTGTAGGTCCATGTATTCTGACATTTGACCATTAATCCCAAGAGGGCCTAGCTAGTTGAAGCAGGTCCATGGAGATGTCGCCAAGGAGGGGTGAAATCCATTATCATCTATTGTGTAATGTGTATGTTGTGTGTTATTTATCTGTATTTTAGTTTTTGTACATGAGTTTTTAAAATCTAATTAACTCATAAATTTCTCATCAAAGACACTTAAAACTTGACATATAAACCCCTTCAGAATTGGCTAACTTCAGATGATCCTAAATTTTTTTTTATTTAACTGATGAGGGAGCTAGCACAATAAAACTAGTTTTCCCATATTCAAATCATTAAACCACTCTTTAGTAGATATAAGTTTTCTTCTAAATATTTATTCTCATCAAGGTCTTCTTCTTTATTTTAATCCGATGTCTCCTCCATACATATGAGTAGAATCCATTCTTCATCGCTACTTGAAGTACATATACCATCTCCTTTAGATGGGAAGCCGTAAGGACTTTTTTTATTTATTTTGTCCATGAGGTGTTGTCTCAACTTCTAGTTCTCCTTTATTGCCACCATTTTCTGAATTGCATGTAAGAAATTAATAGAAATATGAATATTATTTTACATTTGTAACAAAATAATAGCTTACAAGTCAATTAAACCTGATTAGTATCTTCTTCACCTATAGCTTCATCCTCTGAATATGAATTATTTTTGGATGATCAATCACCTGAGCACTTATGACAAGGAAGCATCCATTATCATATAATTCATTATTTCTATAGTCAAGGTATTTAATCTTTGTTGGTTTCTTTTGATTTCCTTCTTCATATATACATTGCAACTTATCTAGCATTTCTTTTGTAGTATCACAATGTTTCACTTTACTATATTTTGAAATTGGTAACCCACTTAAGAAAATATTCTTGTATTTAGTATTATATTTATTCTTCTTTCCATTTATTGTAGACAACCATACATTCAAAAAATCCATTAAATAAACCTCCATTCTTACCTTCCACATTGCATAATCTGATTCATTTAATAATGGTGCTCCATGTAGGGAAATACAATCCTAATTAGCCATGATCCCTTATGGTATAAATTCTAGTGGCTAAATTATTCCTGAAGGAAAATTCACTAAAACCATTGTTAGAATTATGTTGATACTAAGAGGGAGGGGGGTGGGCTAATATAATGGAAAGTTTTAAAATTATTGAACATATAAAATTCAAGCCATTCAATAAAAAATAAAATAAACAACACATAGGAACACTAGGTGTCCGTGGAAAGCCATGAAGGGAGAAAAAAACAAATCTTATGCCTAAATATTATTGTAGGCTACAACTTACTATGACATGAACTTTTCTTGCTCCAACTAGAAGGAGACACCCATAACTTTAATTTACAAGCACCCACTTGAAGGAAGCACCAACTCCCTAAAATTTAAAGGCACCAACCTAATGAAAGATCCAGCTCCCTAAAATTTAACATGCACCAACCTGAAGTAGGAACCAACCCCTTAATGTGTAGGAACCAACATGATTTTCCTATTAGATGCCTCTTTCACCCATTTTCAAGATAAAACCCACAATATTTCCTCCTTTTTAGTTTCTCTCACTACTTTAGCTCTCACTTAGATAAATATTCAAATGAAACTCAAACATACTCAAACCACCAGATTTCACTCAATCACATCTATAAACTCTGTCATAGTTCTGCATCTCTTTCCTCTTTCCCATATTGAATCACAAATTTTCATATATGTGCTAACATTAATTCTCTTATCCTTAACAAGCTTGACATCTCGCATTCAAAATATGTGTATGTTCGACCTTTAGGCCACCAAAAGTACTTACCTAATACAAGTTAAATAATTTTCTTCTACAATTGTCTCATAGACCAACACAAAATATCTTAACATCTCTTCCATAGGAGCTCATTTTAATTTTATCTTTTGTAGTACGCTTTTCTATCATTTACTAGACACATTTAAAAAATACACCACCCAAGATAATTTTTTACGTATTTTTATTTTTCATTTATAGTTTTGGCCCTTGATTTATCATGGATATCAGTCCATGTTATTTACTAGTGGAATCAATGCTTAGAAAAACTATTGTATTGTGCTCCATCATCCTTTGTATTAGTTAATTACATGACAACACTTAATATCTATTTCCTCTAGCACTTTTCCTCATATATCCATATTCTAAGACCAAGGGCTAATATATCATTACTAACAAAATTCAGTAAGTAGGCATTTTTTATGGAAATAATATCAATACCATGCTTTGATCCTAGATGCCTATATCTCCTCTTCAACCTTCATTTAGTGTTCAACACTTAACTTTCCTCTCCCTACGATCCTAGGTTGATATCACAACCTTAAATACCCTTTCCTACTTATTTGAGGTCCACAACATGTAACACATAACCTATTAATCCCATGGGTGGGAAGATAGGCTAGATTCCTTTTATAGCATGGAAACATGTCCCATATGTAAATGCAACCATTCATCCTTCAGCTAAATATGGATCTAGGACATTTGTAAATAGACACACTCTTTCTCCACTTCCAAATCGGTGGATACATGGATGTCGCTTTACAGTGTGGACCTTGGGTTGAATTGAACATACTGAGATGCATAGGAAAAATATATCGAACCACTATGCTAGCATGAATTACAAGGCCATGCTACTTCCTCTGCCAAGTCACTGCCACATCATCACCACATCGTCTCTCTCTTATGCTCGCTACCTTATCATGTGCTACATGTCATATGCCAAATTCTCATTTAGCCATGTCAAAGTAGCAAAAGTGAGTGCCACATGTCATCCTTTGAGGGTGCCACATCATTGCCTTATCGTTTGTCTCTTCCATGTCTCCTTGCCATGTTGTCTTGGGTCCACCTATGACCTGTTCATCATGTCATGTCATCATCGTACCACTTGTCTATACTATATCATCTTTCCATGTCATTTTGGTGCCACCTATCACTCATCAACCATTCTCTTGTGTGTACATTATTTATACAGAGTGGTTGGATAAGCACTTGGCCACTGACTATAGAGCCCCTTATGACCAGGATCTATGACTAGTGGCCTTGCTACACCACTACTTGTTTCTCACCACTCAATTCCCATAACTAAAATACTTTGAAGTCGACCATATAATAAATTCAAGCATCAATGAAAGTACTGAACTTGATGGGAAATTATTTATCTTCCACTTCATCACTCAGCACTCTGTTGGTTATGTTTACCATATACAACAAAATCTCTAGCTGAATGGTCTGACAAGATCATGTGTGCTTATGCCAAGCTCCCCTTTTCGAGATGCTATGACCTTAGGATTAATTTTTGTGCCACCACTTGTTGCTTTTCTTTATTATGTACAAGTGAACTCTTCTCCAGTAGTATACTAGGAACTAGATTTTGGGCCATTGGAAACCAGGAACTATGACCAACCCTTGCCAAATCATCGCCCATTAGCCATTGATGTATTCTTCCTAAGCTTGCACCTTATGTTTTTTTTGGTGCTGATCTGACAAGGGGCTCATGCTGGAATCATGACCAGCTGGAACCTTGCTTGACCTAGGATGCTTCATGCTAAGTTTTCTCCTCATACCTTGGGAGTTAGGGAGAGTGCTATATTTCACTAGAAATATATTTGAGAGTACTATCCAACTAAGCACATGTCATGGTATTTTTTAAAAGTTACCTGTAGAAAAAATTCATTCAAATATAGCACACTATGATACACATATAACAGTCAACAAACACAACAGGCGCAGTCAACAACAAAACATCAATTACATCAAAATATTAGCACAATGTTAGCAAACTAAATAGGTTCCCTCTAAAATTGACATCACTTGACACCAATAACTAGAAATAGACATCAATGAAAACAATAAGTTGTTAATATTCCCTATTTGTGATTGATTCCAATGAATAACTAACATATGGTTAGATAAGTGACACCACTTCAAACTCATATTTAAATAATATGAAAAATATTTTCTTATACTTCCCAACCCCATCATAAAACCTCTAGAAAGGAAGTGTCATTTCATGTTCTAGAGTACAAACCAAATGAGTTTTAGAGTGTTGGATTTATTCAAGAAAACTCTTATTCGCCTACTACACATCAACAACATATTTCCAATTTCCAACATTGTCATCGATTCAACCACATGAAATATCAATGTTTTAATCTTCAATATTGTGAACAATGTGTAAAATATACTCATCATTAATATAGATGTTTTAGTCACAAGAACCCTAAAAGAGAAAATATTCACCTTGGAATCTTGATCACTTCTTAGAAATGGTCATCAACAATAACTAAGGTATATTAATCTTACCATAGAATTCATTCTTGAGTATCAACACATATTGCAATGTTGATATTTTCATCTTATATCCTTGTACAAGATAGGTGGGAATTGATAAGAAGCTACTATTTTCAAAGTCATAACAAGCGAGCTTATCCGAAACCAAAACTAGAGCTAGCAGCTAGAGCTTAGATCCATAATCATCTAAAGCTAGAGATAAAGCAATATCTTGATACAATTTCATGTTCCATGAGCATGATTTGGTTTGTGGTCGTCCTTAAACCAACACTTGGTAGAAGACATAGTGCTTCTACTCGACAACAATTTGAGTTCATCTTTAAATCACCATCTCAATAGTTTGTGGTCATATTTAAACCACCATTTAAGAGAACTTCTATTTTACAAAGACAATAACTTCTTGTTAGATCCAAAATTGTTTCGGGAACTACTTCAAGCCAAGTTCCAAAGTTCGTGGCTAATTATAAATTGCCACTACTATGAGACTTCAAATTTTGATATCCATTTTGTTTGTGGTTTTTCTTAAACCACCGTAGTTAGAGGGCACATCCATCCATGATTTTCTCTCTACTTTTATATTTTAGATCTCCTCGTGGACTCACATATGCCCCTTTGACTTAATGAGGGAATGTTGGAATTGTAATTCTTAGGCATCATGTAAATTTCTTATTCACTTGCGAAGAAGGGAAAATTCCATGAGTGTGAAGAGCCATGAACACTCCGAGAGACCACTTGGAAGATGAAACCAAAGGTCATTAATTTACATTTTTATGTATATCATATGAATAAGAATTGCATCTCAAATTAATTTTAATCTATCTTTTCCACTTGTATAAATTGCAAATTAATTTCACATAAGATTATATATATATATATATATATATATATATATATATAACCTTACTCTTGCAATTTTGGTCATATTATTTATTTTATTTCTAGATATTAAAGTCATATTAAGAGTTTGGAAATTATCTCTATTTTTTTTTTTGAGTGAATGTGATTTGTTTGTTTTGTTCTATTTGTTTTGAAGTAGTGTGAGAAATCTAAGCTTCATATGTAGACTTTTTCTCTTTTGTAATTTAATTATAACATATTCAAATAATTAATGAAATCATATATATATATATATATATATATATATATATATATATATATATATAACACATCTCTAATAAAATCTAATACAATAAAGTAAAATAAAGATGAAAAAAATTAATAACTAACAACATTAAGATAATGTAAATTCATCTCACAATATATTTTGAGTAATTATGTACCTAGAGACTTATATCTATAACAATTTACTTAACAAAAATGGATGTTATAAATATATGTAAATAGTAGGATTTCAATTAAGAATAAAAATTTGTACACCTATAGCATAGAAAATTGTTATTAGTATACCTTTGAAATGTTGCAAGTGCCACTAATACCACTAGTACTAGTGTATGGGTCATTTTCTTCTGTTGTAATGCCATCATTT
Source organism: Pinus albicaulis (assembly GCA_034641835.2). Classification (NCBI taxonomy): domain Eukaryota; kingdom Viridiplantae; phylum Streptophyta; class Pinopsida; order Pinales; family Pinaceae; genus Pinus; species Pinus albicaulis. Next base: position 341,388,386 of record CM076573.1, on the reverse strand, counting down.
TTTATCACCCATTCAAATGCAATAGTCATATAACCTCCAAGGCACCCATCATTTATTAAATCACAATCAACCAATTCCTGTTCAGACAAGCTGATAAGTTCTCCAGTTGATATTGCATTAATCCCTTCTATTGCTCCTGTGGATGAGAATGCCCAACAAGATCCTACATGAACATCAATTAAGCAATGCCATTTGTAAGTAAAAAAAATATAAATTATATAAATATAAATTATATTGTTATTTTGCAATTACAATGGTTAGTCACTAAATCGAATATATATTTTAACATTATACTATTTAATTTATTATTTTAATTTAGTTTTACACTGTTAATTAAATATTTATAAATTGTTTTATAATAGAATGTTTTTTTATAAATTTGGTGGGACTATATTTTCATCATATTAATTTATTATTCCATGGTGGGGAATTGAATTGGTGATTTTACATCAAGGAGTGTTTTAACAAAAAAACCCAATCATACAAAAATTTATAATAAAATATTAAAATAGCTTTATAAAATTATAAATTCAAATTTTATTTATAATATATTTATTTTTTCTAATTTTATTATTAAAAAATAAAACAAATTATCCCAAAAAAAACCACATATAAAATTATAAAATTATAAAATAAAATTATTAAAATATAAAAAGTAGTTAAAATTTGTTCACTTATATTAAAAAAAAATGTCAAAACAACTAAAATAATACAAATAAAATAAGATTAAATATAAATAAATAATTATAATGGATTTTAATTTAAATTAAATGTGCACATATATTTCATTACGACAAAGTATATATAAAGAATAATTGGTGAAAAAATATAAAGAATAAAACCAAATTTAGTTTAAATACAATTAAATACAGATATTTATGTACCATTTAAAAATTTATAATGAAAGGTTAATTAACATTTCACAAACTTTTTTTATTATATATCAATGGATAAATTTATAAAATGGAAAAATAATATATTTAAATATAAAATTAGAGAATTTTTATTTTTATTTTTTTTTATTTTTTTTCTAAATAATCACATAAAAACTCAACATTATAAAAATTAATTAGAAAGAAAGTAAATATTTTTCTTAGTAATCACATAAAACTCAATATGATAAAAGATAATTAAAGAGAAAATGTGAAGGAAAGTTAATTCTTAAAACTTATAGTATGGGTAATTTCTAATAAATTAAGGGCGTAATTTTAATTATTTTTTTTCTTTCATATCTAATTATATAATGTCTAGCCATATTACAATTTGTAGTTTGAAATGTGTTTTTAAATACATAAATGAATTATATATAGAGAGACATATTCTACACTTTAATGTGAAGGATGTGTAAGTATGTCGGTATAAATATATATTATATTTAGAGAATGATATTTTTTTTTTAAAAAGACCTTTGTCAATTTAATTAGCTGTCCATATGACCTAATATAATTTAACGTAAAGTAACTAGAAGTAAAAATCATATACATAAAATGTTTAAACTAAACTATTTGAAAATCTATATTAACTAATCTAAAAATATCAATAAATATTTACACATTTTTTTTTGCACTTTTGATCCCTCCTAACTCATTTTAAATCCATACTTAAGATAATCTATATTGATTATATTTCCTCCCAATTTTACAAAATACAATTTATATATAATAGATTGACTATTGTATATAAAAAAATTATCATCACAAGTAAATTAAAAAAACATTATAAAATTTCTAATATATGTTAGATAATGTTATATATAAGTAGTATCCAACCAAAAACAAAAACTGTGGGCCGAACATTTCCTCCAATAGTTTTTATCCCTTTTAATTACCTTCCTCAATTTATATCAATGGCATATTTAGTCATCCAACAAAACAGGAACTCAGGAAATTTAATTTTTTAAATTTTTTTATGTTAATTTGGTAATAGAAAGGTACTACCAAGCTTAAAAAAAAAGTCAATCTAGGTACGGAATCTCACCACAAGTCCCTTGATTCTTAACTCCTGTGACGAGACCCTTCTTTCTCCAATCAAGAGACGAAGGAACATCGGCACACTCATGAAGCCCAGGCTGCTCATGTTGTGAAACAGAGACCCTTCTTTCTCCAATCAAGAGACGAAGGAACATCGGCACACTCATGAAGCCCAGGCTGCTCATGTTGTGAAACAGGACTCGCGGGCTTTTTGAGCTTTCCGGAATAAATACTCTTGAATTCCTCGATCGTCATATCGGCGAACTTATTGAGACCCAACCAGTAGCCGCTTATTCTGTTTCTGT